>JAQQTP010000076.1:29004545-29635227 GCA_029884605.1 Ormosia emarginata | reverse complement strand
CTGTCTTTCTTAAGTTGTACAACCTTCGAATAGACAATAGAGAGCATCTTTGTTTTTTAGCACCAGTACTATACCAAGGGAGAAGGCTAATTCGCATCAAGTGGTTTTTGTGTATAGATATATATTTTTTATTTAATAAAATTTATATATAAATTTAAGTGTATATAAAAATTATTAACTAAAAATTATAATTTTTTTGTATATATATTTATTCATAAAAAAATAAAAAAATAATTTAACTAAATTTAGTGAATTAGTATGTGTGGCTCACAAATGGTTGTTTGGGGGTTTTGTGATGGTAGAACAAGGTTGAGGATGATGGTATTGGGTTTGTTAGTTTCACGGTGGCTATAGGTTTGATGAACACTTCTGTTTTGAGTCCTAGTTTGAAATGGGATTAGCATTAAAAATCAATGCTTTTTGCTGAAATGGAAATGGATTGTTTGGTGGATCTTGTCAGTATTTGAGTGTATCCATGATTTTGGTTGATTTTGGAGAATTCAACTACTTTAGAATTTACGCATTCAACATTTACACATTCAACCATCGTGGGTATGATTTGGTTAATTTCTCCGATAGCCACCCAAGTGCACATGCAAGTTTTTACATCAGAATATAAATTGGGGTCAAATACAAATAATCTATTTTATCTAAAATAATAAATATAAAATAAATTCCATCCATAATCACTGGTTATTATGGGTAAGTTTTAAGGAGCATTGATGCTCTCACCGAATTAGGTGCATTGAAGAAAAACATGGTATCACATACATAATGAAATTACCGTGTACCTAGAAAGTCAAACATACACCATCATACAAGGAGGACCTGGGTAGCCCACGCAAATGGAGATGCTAGTGCTCATTTGATCAACAATATCGTTTTCGGGGGCACAAATTTAATCATAATACATTGAAAATGAAACAACTAAGGTAAGGTGCTCTTGGTTTGGAGCTGAGTTCCATATTATTTACTATTGTCTACCTTATGGTTGGTTATTGGTTTCTGCCATCATATCTGAAGAAAAATTGTTTCAGTTTTCAATATGTCCATATTACACACTCCTTTATGCATCCAGCCGACAACTTTCTCATATCGACATACATTATGTTTATTCCACTTTGAAATATATACTTTGGTATCCACCCATACTCAACTTGGCATACTGTGTCGATATTTAGTGTCATATTTAGTGGTACAAAAAATATTTTTCTTATACAATATTACATAAATGTCTAACTTTTACTTTAACTTTCTAACTGTAAGAGAAAAAGGTTAGAGTGTTAGTTAATGACATTTATCAGTTAGTTGTACTAATGCTAGCTCAACTGAAAAGTGGTTAGAAGGTTAGTTATATTATGTTATATCAATTTATATCAGTATATATATATATATATATATATATATATATATATATATATATATATATATATATATATATATATATAAATATTATAATGCATAGATATATTAAAGATTAGTGAGTGAAGTGATACACAATTCATTTCTAGAATTTTCTCTCTCTCAATTCTCTCTTTTTTTTTAATTTCTTATTTTCTCTTCAAGTCTGGCCTAACACCTTACATGGTATCAGAGCACAGTGTTCATGGTGTCCAAACCAAATTCTTCAACAACAAGCATTATAAATCAATTTGTTATTCTCACCTTCTTAAATCCTATGTCAATCAAGCTCGATGATGATAATTTCTTGGTATGGAAACAACAAGCACTTGCAACAGTCAAAGGTTACAAGCTTCATCAATACATTACTAGAGTATCGATTCCATAAAAAAAATTTTCACAATAAAATGCAGCAAGAAACATGATCAGTGAAACATATCTCAACTGGGAACAACAAGATCAACTATTGTTGTCCTGGTTGCTTTCATCGATAAGTAAGCAATTCACAACAAGAATGGCGGGGTGTGAGTTTTCATTTCAGGTTTGGCATAAATTAGAGGCATTTTTTTGCATCTTAGATTCGTGCTAAGGTAAGGCAGCTTAAGATATAGTTGTGTAGTACAAAGAAATAGTCACAATTGAATTCATATCTTCTTGCAATCAAGAAAATAATTGATACTTTAGGATCAATTGGATCCTTTATTGATGAGTCTGACCATGTTGAGGCAATTCTTGATGGGTTATCTAAAGAATATGAGGAACTTGTTACTACAGTCACTTCAAGAAGTGATCCTTGTAGTGTTGGAGACCTTGAAGTTCTCCTCCTAGCTCAAGAAGAAAAGGTTGAGCGATTTAGGAAGACAAAATTGAGAATGATTCAAGGAAATGTTGTTCAATCTTAGTTCAAGATAAATCGAAATACTAGTGGCTATATTGGCAATTCAAGCTATGGTAATGGTTTGAATCAAACACCTAATTTTGGCAATGGTCAAGGTAGAGGATTTGGTGTGAATCAAGCTCGAGGTTTCTATAATGGAAGAGGACATTATAATTTCAGAGGTAGATTTGGTCGATTTGGAGGAAGGTTTTTCAATTGGGAAAGACCTTAGTGTGAACTTTGTAAGAAAAATGGTCATACTGCTCTAGAATGTTGGGCATAGGTTTGATCAAAACTTCTTTAGTTCTCAGTAATATCATAATTTCTGAAAATTTGGAAATGCTAATCCTGTTATGAGTGCAATGATGGCTACTCAGAATTTAGATCAAGGTGTCACTAGTAGCAATGTTAATTTTCCTATAGCTATAATATTAGCAACCCCTGCAACATTGTATAATCCATTATAGTATCCTGATTCTTAGGCAACACACTACCTTACACCAGATTCATCTAATCTGCTACATAAAGTGGACTATGGTGGCTTAGATAAAGTCTTTGTAGGCTAAGGTACATGTTTGTCTATTCTTCATGTTGGGCAATCTAAATTTAGTTCTAACATAGCTTCTAAGTTATTCCTTTTGAATAATCTTTTGCATGTTCCTAACATAATCAAAAATCTCTTAAGTGTTGCTTAATTTGTCAAAGATAATCATGTGTTTTTTGAGTTTCATTCTGATCATTACCTTGTTGAATCTCAAGATACCAAGGAGATCCTTCTTCAAGGAACTCGTAGAAATGATCTCTATGCTTTACACAATTTTCATCCCACACATTCGTCTCAGTTCGTTCTCTCTAATCTTGTCTTTGGCATTCAAGGCTGGGTCATGCTTCTGATCAAGTAGTACATAGAGTCTTGAAAAATTGTAATATTCTTGTTTCGTTGAGTCAAAGTCAATCCATATTGGTGTTTGTGAAGCTTGTTGTATGAGGAAATCTCATCAACAACCTTTTTTTGATCCACAGTCTATATATACTGCTCCTTTGCAGCTTGTTTACACTGATATTTGGCATCTGACCCCTGTAAATGCAATAAATGGTGCTAGATATTATATCTTATTTGTTAATGTCGTTTCTAGACATTCATGGCTCTATCTGATACACACTAAATCTCAGGCGTTTTCTATTTTTTCTTAAATTCAAACAAATGGTTGAATTGCAATTGGGGACTAAGCTTTAAAGCACTGCAAACTGATAATGCCAAAGATTTTTTGTTATTTTCTAAGTATCTAGAATCTAATAGTATTATTCATCGACTGACTTGTCCTCATGTTCATTAACAAAATGATAGTATTAAGAGGAAGCATATGTATATTACTTAGATGCGCTTAACATTGCTCCCTGTAGCCTCACTTCCACTAAGTTTTTGGGGGAATGATTTCCTTCAAGCTACCTATATCATTAATTCTTTACCAACTTTAGTTTTATCTAATTTGTCTCATTTGGAAACTCTTTTCAAAGTCCAACCTTCTTACTCCACTTTCAAGGTATTTGGTTGTGCTTGTTACCCATTAACCAAACCTTACAATAGATTTAAATTGAATTTTAGGTCTATTCAATGTGTCTTCATGGATTTTGCTCCCTAACACAAAGGTTACAAGTGTCTCTCTCCATCAAGGAAGATATTTCTTGCTAGATATATAATCTTTGATGAAACTGTTTTTCTTTTCAAGTCATCATCAAGTCCTTTTTTAGTTTGTCTCACTCCAGTTCCTCTCCTTCTCTTCCTATTCATTATGCTCCTTGTATTCTAGTACTTTCCAAATGTGCCCCACCTGCAAATAGACTTATCCATACTGATGCTACTTTAGACTTGAATTTTGTTACTAATCATTTCACTGAGCAGGATTCTGGCTGTGACCATAGTGATGCCTTAGTAGTACTTGCTACTATTGCATTACTTTGTGACTCATCAAATCAATCCCATGCTGCTCATATTATGCAGAATATGCATCCAATGCATACTAGGGCCAAGGCCGATATATTCAAACTTAAGGTGTTTTTTACTACTTTAGAACCATTTTCTATTGCTAAGGCTCTTGCTCAACCTCATTAGAAACAGGCAATGACTGATGAGTATCAAGCTTTGCTTAGAAATAAGACTTGGTCTATAGTGGAATTGCCACCTAACAGAGTTGCTATTGGAAGTAAATGGGTTTTTCAAGTTAAGTATAATCCGGATAGTTCCATCCAAAAGTATAAAGTAAGGTTAGTGGCTAAGGGATTTAATCAAAGACTTGGCTTTGACTACACTGAGACTTTCTGTCCAGTTGTTAAGCTTGCCTCTATCTGAGTAGTTCTTATATTGGCTTTGGCTAGGAAATGGCCTATTCATCAACTTGACATTAATAATGCTTTCTTAAATGGTGATTTGCAAGATGATGTATATTTACAACAACCCCAAGGATTTGTGATTGGTAATTCTCAGTTGGTTTACAAGTTATACAAAGCACTCTATGGTCTAAAGCTAACTCCTAAGGCTTGGTTCTAAAAGTTCGCTACTGCATTATGTGCTCTTAGGTTTACTACTACAAGGTCTGATGTTTCCTTGTTTACAAAGTTTTCCTCCACTTTTACTATTTTGATTTTAGTCTATGTAGATGATATGTTAATCATTGGTTCTTCAGCAACTGGGATATCAACTCAAATACAAAATCTTAATTAATTCCACATTTGCTCTTAAAGATATGAGGAAACTTCATTACTTTCTTGGCATTGAGGTTTAGCAAACCAACACTGGTGGCTTATATTTATCTCACACTAAATATATTCATGATCTCCTAGTTAAGGCTAATATGCTTCATTGCAAGCCCTCTTCTACCCCCATGACTACTAATCTCAAACTATCAGCTCAAAGTAGTCCTCCTTTCTCTGATCTTAGTCTCTATACATATGTTCTAGGTAGTCTTAAGTATGTTACAATTACCAGACCTAATATCTCCTACTATGTTAATCGGGTTTGTCAATTTATGCAATCTTCTTTAGAATTTCATTGGAAAGCAGTAACGAGAATTTTAAGATATCTCAGTGCCACTGCTTCATATGGTTTGCATCTTTAAAAATCTCCTCGCTTGAGTTTCTCTGGATTTAGTGATTCTAATTGGGGATCTGATCCAGATGACAGAAAGTCTACCAGTGGTTATTGTGTGTATTTTGGAAGCAATTTGGTTTCTGGGTTTTCTAAAAAGCAACATGTTGTTTCAAGAAACAACACTGAAGCAGAATACAAGAGTTTGGTTGCTTTGACTGCTGAACTTATCATGTTGCAATCTCTATTAACTGAGCTCAGGGTATCTCTGCCTAATCCTCCTAAAGCCTTTTGTGATAACCTCAGTGCAATTATGTTAGCTGCCAATCCAATACTTCACTCACGAACAAAGCATTTTAAGTTTGATCTCTACTTTGTCCAGGACAAAGTTATCTCTAATCAGCTGGTAGAGAGTCATATTTTAGCACATGAGCAAGTGACAAACATCCTTACTAAAGATGTATCTAGTTCTTTATTTACTACATTTAGGTCCAAACTCATAGTTGAATCACTTCAACTGCTGAGTTTGAGGGGGGATGCAAGAGAGAAATATTAGAGTATTAGTTCATGACATTTATCTGTTAGTTGTAGTAATGACAACTTAACTGAAAGTAATTAGAAGGTTAGTTACAATCTATTATAATATATTAGTGTGTGTGTGTGTGTGTGTGTGTGTGTGTGTGTGTGTGTGTGTGGTGAGAGAAGTATTTATTGTGAGAGGGTGAGAGGAGTGAATCTTGACTATTGGATCTTATATGAATGGTCAAGATTAGAACATATATGCATGTGACTTTTTTAAATGGTCACATGACCTTTAAGTAACTTTTAATTTTGACCATCTATGTATGGTTATATGGTCAAGATTCAATCATTTCTTCCTCTCACAACAACCACTCCTCTCACTAAATATGTTTCATATATATATATATATATATATATATATATATATATATATATATATATATATATATATATATATATATAATTGAAGAATGCTAAGTGAATGTGATACACAATTCATTTTTAGAATTCTTTCTCTCAATTTTTTTTTCTTTTTCTTTCCTCTAACCTTACCCTGTTACCTTCTACACTAAGTAGTCGCATAACTTTTAAGTAACTTTTAATCTTGACCATCTATATATAGTTGTATGGTCAAAATTCACTTATCTTACCCTCTCACAATAATCACTCATCTCACTAAATATGTCTTATATATATATATATATATATATATATATATATATATATATATATATATATCATTGAAGAATACTAAGTGAATGTGATACACAATTCATTTTTAGAATTCTCTCTCTTAATTTTTTTTCTCTTTTTCTTTTCTCTAACCTGACCCTATTACCTTCACTGACTTAATAGTTAATGTAATTATGTTTCTTTTTAAATATTCAAAGTGTATCAAAATCTGTGACTAATAGACACTGTAAAAATAATTATACATCTCATTGTTAAGTTTTCCATTTATTACATTTTTTTTGGTATAAAAAAAGTTTAATACTTAGTATGAGTGGAGAGACTTGGCGAACTCTTGAGACTTAACTAAGAATATTAAGTTAAATATGCATCAATATTCAATCACTTCAATCGTAAGCTATATCCGCGATTGAAAGAAAAGGCTCATGAATGATTTATCACACAAAAAATGTAAGATGTAACAACTACGTCTTTTCAAAATTCATTGTTAAAAATAAAAGAAGAGAAAAGCACTACATGTTTGTGTTTCGGTATTTTCTCATGGCTCAACGCTCGTACGCATAATAGCATTGAAACACGATGGAGTTTGTGGACCTAATAAATTTAGGTCTATAGATAAATTATTATTTTTTAATTTAATAGTATTTATATATAAATTTAAATATATAAAAAATTATTAATTAAAATTTATAAATTATTTATATATATAATTATTTATAAAAAATAATTAAATTAAATTTTATATCAATTTAAATATTATTAATTAAAATTTATAAAAAAATTAATTTTTAATTTAAATTATTAATTTATTTTAATAATAAATTAATAGTTAAAATATCACTGGTCCATCATGTTCCATATTAAAATTTTCTTGAAACACATAACACCTTAAAGAGGCTGAAATGCCGCTCGTTGTCAGAGAAAAGTATAACATATCTTGGTAAAATTATTTGATTGGAGATGCAGGTAATGATGCCTGGTGTGCCCCATGAAATATACTGTGGACCCACTTAAATATGGTCCAGGGTATACTGTATACTTATCTTTCTTACTTTATTATTTATAATAAAAAATTATGTAAAAACCATATATAAAATAAGAAAATAAGTGTAATTTTTAAAAAAGGGTGTCGAGTTTAAGAAAAGTATGTAAAGTAAGGATGCAGGCATAATTTCTTTTATAAATAAGATTTTTTTAATTCTTTATAAATAAGATTAATACAGTTAAAATTGTTAAACTCTTATATTATTTATTTTTTGTTGAACAATTATATAAATAACTGATAACATAAAATAAATGTTTACTTAAATAAATTTTTATTTGAATGAAAAGATATTGTCAGTAACTAATGATTGCAAAGTGGATAAGATTTAAATTAATGCAGTCACCTGAAAAAATAAAAAAAAAACAAAAAAGGCCTGTGGATGATTTTTTTTTGGTACAATATGGATAATTTTTTCATTAAAAAAAACAAATGACTCAATGTAGATTTGTGACTTGAGTAGAAATGATATAATAAGTCGAGTTACAGATTGGACAAGTCGATTTACTAACCTAATATTTTTTTTATTTTTTAAAAATTAATAATAAATTTAATTTTTTAAAAATTAAATTAATAAAAAATAAAAAAATTAGGTTATTTAATTTTATGTTAATGATAAATAAATTAAATAATTAGTTTAATTATTAAGTAAAAATAGTAATATTTTTTTAAATGTACTTTATTAAATTAAAAAATAATTTTAAATTTAAATTAATAAACCAGTCAAGTTTAAAGCGAGACAATCTAGTTTTTGACTAAGTTAAATAAGGTCAGACTATATCAAATTAAATTAAGTTTAAATTTAATTTTTTTAATCTTAATTCATACTTTTTATCAGATTATTTAAATAATGACAACTCTATTTGTAAGTCGGAAGCCCGGTATTAGTCAAGAAGGATTTCAATGGGCAAGTAGATATATTGGGTATGTTTCTTTCTATGGTCCAGTTTTCACTCGGTTAAGGTCCATGGTACATAATCCAGAATACATCTGACCATTTTGCAGCCTGGTCTTTTGGGTTCATCCAATTTGAACATATCAAGTCAACTAAGTTCAGGATGAAAGAAGTAAACATCATCAAAGGATTAAGGCTAGAGGAACCAATCTTAAAATTGGACGTGGTGTCTAAGACTAGAACTGACCAGATCCTGGTAATTATCCCTTCATGTCAGAAGGCATGAATTTTTGTGGTTAAATTGAGGAGTGCATGCTAGAGTATTGGTTCGAGCCACTACAACACTGTTCCAGCATTTATCTGATCTGGGTCTCTTCCCAATTGGAAGATTTTCACAGTACTATTTTTTTAGGTTCTATACATGACAAAGAAATTTCTTTTTAATTTCGCAGAGTAACTTGATTATATGTTATAGCTCATTCTTATTCTTTATAGTTATTTGACAAGTTGCTAATGTACTTTCCATGATCAATTTCATGGAAACTAGCCACAGGTGGTAATTAATTAATCATGAATCTTACGACCTTTTTCAATTTTCAAGTGTCTGCCGCCACGCATGATTCACGAATTTAACTCCATGTTGTGTCTCCCATGTTAGCCATTAAATTGATATGTATAACACGGCACCAGTTGCCAAAATTGTCACGCCTTTGGTAAAATTAATTTAAAATTCAATAAATTTATGGGTTTCAATTGAGAAGTCTTCAACTTCATTAAAACAATTGACATATAAAGCTGGAATTATAATGTCTGCACTTAATTTTATAGATTCCATTTTATTCACGGCACACGGAGAAATTGCCATGCACATCAACTCTATGTAGTTACATTAATTAGTTTCTCCATGGTCAGATAAATTGGATCTTGACCTATTACCCAAAAAGTAAAAAACAAAGATCTTGACCAGATCAGTTGACCTGCTCGCCGCCCACATTTTTCACCTTCTAAGGATGCATACTCCTTCATCATCTTTTTTTTTTTCGATTATATATAACACATGACTTATGCTATAGCCCTCAAGTGCTACCCTTGTCGTTCGTCGTTACTTCTCAATCAATGGAGAAACTCCAAGTGTTATTCCCTAGCTCATCTACTTCATCAGCTGCTACTCCATCTGATTTTAAAGTTGCTTATAGCTCTAATGTTCATGTTAAAAAGGCAGGTGGTTTAAGAACTCAAAGGAAGGAGATATCAAACCTGAAAGGTGGAAAAGAGATAAAGCAACACAGATATGTATTTCAAACAAGAAGTCAGATTGATATACTGGACGATGGGTACCGGTGGAGAAAGTATGGGGAAAAGAAGGTGAAAAACAATAAATTCCCTAGGTTTGTCTCACTTCATTAATAGTTTTGTTTTGATTAAATGTTTGTAGTATAAGCTACCTTGTATACCTGATATATGGAGATATCTCTTCTTCAGAATTCAGAACCATTATTGTAATTATCACTACCCTGCAAAAGATTCAGTACATAACGGAAAATTTACTTTTACATTTCTTTAGATTTAGAATTATTAGCAAGACCTCACAGAAGAGAGACTTTGCATATCCTTCCTTCTCATTTGGAAAATATAAGCCACCCCCTTTTTTGTGGGTGAGAGGAGTGGCTCATGTAAAGAACTTAGTGATTAGAAAACTCATCTTGTGGGAATGTAATGTAACTATATCCATCTTAGTAGCAAATGCAAAAACAAAAGCCTTTCTTTGCCTAAAACGATTTGTTGTTTCAAAATTCAACTTTCTAGTCTTCGAACCAGTCATCTTATCCCTTGTTCAGTACAGAAGTTGATTTAGTAAAACTTCTCATTAGAATAAATCATTTATATAGTAAGTTTCATTTTTGGAGGTCATTTGTTCATAACAAATATTGTTGTGCGCTTGTAGCCTTGCGACATCTCCAGACCTGTGTTACTACTGTCTAGTATATATATATGCTCTCTGCTTCAACCCCAACATGGATAAGGAGAAATAGTAATTAGTCAAATAGGTTTCATTGTCCAATAGTACTAGACAGCAACTTAGCATTATTATAAATGTTTTCCTTTCAAATTCAGCAATTTGTCCTGATCTTGCTTAATTTTCATTCCAATTTTATTTTGCTGCTTTCAGAAGTTACTACAGGTGCACTTATCGCGGCTGCAATGTCAAGAAACAAATCCAACGCCATTCCAAAGACGAACAGATCGTGTTAACAACCTACGAAGGGGTGCATATCCACGCCGTCGAGAAGTCAAGTGAAAGCTTCGAGCAGATCTTGAGAAACTTTCACATATACAACCAACTGTATAATGTTCAACGTTAGAATAGGTTGGCATGGGACTATTGGTGGAAGCTAACATTATCTGAATGATCTTCTTAATTGTCGTGGATAAATGACATTTCAAAGTATATTTTCAGTTCCAGGTTCTGAATATAATATGTAACTAGCTAGCTAGGATTTATCTTTCTGTTCTTAAGATATTACAAGTATTTTGTTGTTAAACATATTTTAAGTACAAGATAATTTTGTTCAGGCGTTAATGGGTACATTACAGACACTCAATCCTCTAGGCTTTTTATGTTCTGGAGTATTCTATCGATATGCTTCATAACCCGGGTTGCACTTAATTGCCAAAAGAAAAATGAAACATAGGCAATGGAAGAGGACAGCATCAAAAAACTATTTGCAGCATTACATAGAAATGTCAAAGGATTTGAACAAATACAAGAACAGTATTTCCAATCAATAGAGCTGCCATTAGACAAAGGAATGCTGCAATCTCGATGAAGGCTGCATAGGTACCCCATAACCTGGTACAAAAGCCGGAGAAACCTGACATCCAAGAGGGTAATCACATCAATAGCCAAGAAAATTTTCAGCCTAATCAAAGAGTCAAGGATGCTACCATTTGCATGCCTCTGTCACATACAGAGAGGCAATAGGGGGACCCAGACGAAGGTCAGTCCCAACAAATAACCTTCCTACAAGCATGCCAAACAAGTTGTTTGTTGCTGCACCGAAAATGCAGGATTTTCCAATAAGAGCATTAGTCATAAGAATTCATATTTAAGAACATAGAGGAAAAAACTTTCATTCGAAATTCACAACGGCATAAATAAAATGTTTCAGTGAAAGGAAATAACATACTGACTGCAGTATAACATTATGGAAAACTAACCTTTGCCCCTTAAAATCAAATTTAAAGGTCCGCTTACAATACGCACTGCCCTACCATGAAAGTCATAGACATTGTGCTTTGCTCTATTACGTTATTCCATTACCAGAGACAGGACATGCTGAAAATATATGAAAAAAGGAAAGCATATATTCTTTTATATTAAACTTTCATCCTTTAAACCGTATCTCCCATGACATTTCAGGGATAGGAAATAGTAATGTTTCTTGACAGGAAAATAATCATCTTACACCTCTTTTAGGAATGTAGATAGTATTCATATCATTTTCAATGAATGTGATTGAATAAGAGAAAATGATAAAAAAAGTATGTATAATGAATGAAATTAGATAACGTATGAAAAGGAATGTATACACTATTTGATGTAAGAATATAAGAATTCTTCTTCACAATACTATAGGAGTATGAAATTGACAAGCATGCCTCATCCATAGAAGTAGTCTTAGAAACTTATACTAATTACCCTCCTCACATAAATACATAAGGCACCAGATATGGATTTTAAAATAAACCATAGCATATAAAAACAATGACGAAAAAGTTAAATTTTGTTTTACAAAAGCCCAAAGCAAGGAAACAGATTTAGTTAAACAATGAGGTACTACCCCATCAGCAATCTAGCCATTTAGCAAACATCCAATTAAGGCACCACCAAGACATATGCTCACTGGATCAGAATCCTGTACAGTTTTTTAAAATTGCAGATGATCTCAGCCTTAAAAAATAATCTTTTTATGATAAATTTTAAAAAGAAAAATGAGGTCAATGAATGCTGACCCTTGGATGATGAACTGCACTTCATGCAGTTCCAAAATTCGTTTTGGAACTGCACAGGATCCAGATTCCAGATCCTGTGCTCACCACCACACCTTCGTTGGAAAGGAAAAAAATAATTCTATTTAATATAAATTTATAATCATGAGACATCAAATTAAGAAGGCGAAAAAAAAGGGTTGGTGGAGTATTCTTTGTCACCATCTGCCATCTGCCAAGGTACTTGTACTGAAGCAAAGATCCACCAAAATTTTCTCAAGTGGTGTATTAACAACTCTGAATATATATATAGAACAAACCAAAAAAAAATAAAAAGATTAAAATTGAAGTTTTCACTGTATTTCTATCAAAACCAAGAAATCAATAGGGAATACTATGATTTTAAATTGCGGTATGCAACCGCAAGTGCAGGTGCAATATTACGATTTTAATGATCTCTGTTACTACATCGCGATCATAATTACGGTCTTAATATTACGATTTTAATGATTTCTGTTACCACATCGCGATCATAATTGCAGTCGTGTCCACCGTATTTTCTCGCAATTGTGATGAACACAATTGTACTCTTCATTTCTTCATGGTGGGGACGCTTGCTTTTCTGTTCAATCCCAAATCCCATAATGGTATGGTGTGGGGGGTTTTTGAAGGAGGAACGGATTCAGTTTCTTTTGAATGTGGTGCAATTTTAGCAGGATAGAAACTAATCACGTTCTAATTTCTGTTTTAAAAAAACTGAATGGATTTTGAAATAGTTGTTGGTTTTGGATAGATATTTGTTTGGTGAGATTATAGCGGGATAAAAACTAACCACGTTCCATTTTATCGGCATAAAAACAACTGAATTGATTTTGAAATAGTTGGTTTTGATAGATTTCTCTTTTATACTGTTTGCCTTTAACTCTTCTCCCTTTTGATTATAATGTTTCTTACTTGTGCTTTTAACCAAGAAAGTTTACCAGTAAACTAAACATAAGCCACAACTGTTATCCCAAGTCCCAACCGCGTTTCGGAAAATGATAATAAAATATTAAAAAAAGAGAGCAAATGAAGATCCGTAGAAGAGAGCGATACAAAATAATAATGAAGTAAAGTAGATTAAAAATAAAAGTTGTTTGTTTGCTTCTTGCATTCCCAATCTACTTTTTCTTTCTCATTTTTCCTATTTCAATTTTATAGGACGCCGCGACATTCTGGAACCTACACATATCCTATCATTGTGATATATACTTACACAAGAAACATTGTGATCAACCACAAAGTTTGACATTTTGACCCCTTTTTTTGTGAAGATAATGTTCAATTGTGACTACAATAGTCGTGTATTAATTAATTACTCTCCCAATCATCATTTTATGCTGAACCATTCAAAAAATTTAAATGAAACAAAAGCATCATCCAATGGCTTTTATTTTATGATAATATATGAAGAGTGTGAATATAAATTTATGCAAGCATAATTACTTTATGCAATTTTTTTTTTTCGATGGAGCGCCAGTTCTACTAACAATGTCATTAACTAAATTATAACAAAATGTATCATATTATAGAAGACAATGAACCAGACTTACGAACTAGAGTACTCCATAAAGACAACTAGGCAACAAGCTTACATATTTCTGAACCATCATTAGACCTCATTACGTCAAAGACTTATGCGTGATGATTGAACATAAATGATGGTCCACAGACCACAGACCACAGTATATACATACATTTCAGTGTCTACATTAACGAGACAATTCCAACCCTAAATTGTCATTAGCTTAGATAAATTAGCAACTAAGAAACTACAAATGAGCAGTTAATACTCGGCAGAAAAATATCCACTTAAAGGGGTCAGTTTTGAAATTTACTAATTTTCTATGCTCTTCTAGAAAATGTTCCCTCCCTGCTTTGGATTTCCAGTGCCTCTGACATACGACACTTATCCAGAGATGTCATTCACCTTCCAGCATTAGAATCTGAGATGTCTTCTATAATGCCCTTCCCATCAAAAGCATCAAAAAAGAAAAAATTTTTGAGGGGGTCTCCTTTCCCAGATATTGCTTTGATAACCTCCTGCGATGTTACCATAGTCAACCTAGTCAATTAAATACCGCAAGACATCTTTGAAACATTATGAAAACTTAAGATGGTTGAATAGAATACCTGTCCAAGGATTCCCCCAATAATGGCACAGACTGGCGGAAATTCTGTTGTATTTGTGACCAATCTTTCTAGAAGAGTATCAGGCACATGAGATTCATTGAGAGACTGTCAACACAAACAGAAACATAAGAAAATGAACGATGTACTTAACTTATATAACATAGTTAATAAATTCCAGGTAACATACTTGTGCAGTACAAAGCTCCTTTTTCAGCTTGAGAACACCAGAAAGATCTGCAATCGAAACTTCTCCAGAATTACGTCCTTCAGCCTCTTCAAACTTTTCTATTACTGCAACGGACAATTTCATGTTATTGCTCTCAAATTTGTCTATAGACAATTCTGTCTCACAAAACTGAAAAAAGAAATTAGAAAATAAACTCCGGGAAGAAAAGATTATTTTTCTTTACAAAAGATAACAAAAAGCATACAAGATGCTCAACTTCAGGAAGAAAAGACTATTTTTCTCTTCTCTCTTATGGTAGTCCAAAGACCCAATCAATAGGGCCACTCAAGCAGACACCCTCCACTAAAAGTTCCATTTCTTGATTGATTTGACTAATTTATTCCTATTTTCTGCATTTTACTTACAAAAACAGAACTGTATAATTTACCACACCTCTCATAGCAAAATACAACTTTGACGTTCTCCTATGAAGTGCCCTCCAAGGTACCGATATTGCTTCCTGCAGCAAAAAAGAAATTGCCGCACTCATGAAAATGAAGCTCTCAACTACACAAAATTGATGGTAAAGTTAAATATGTAACTTGCATAGGAAAACTCTAAATGACAAAGACGACCAAGACCGAATGACATGCTAAATAACACTAATCCCATATCTTCTTTTTGGTGATTCTTCAGTGCATTAATTTCTTTGGTGAATATAGCAAAGTCAAAATGCATCATAAAAGGCCCATTTTTCTTTTTCAAAACCAGCACAATCCTGAAAATTTTGAAAGACCAGATGACATGCTGAATAACACTAATCCCATATCTTCTATTTGGTGATTCTTCAGTGCTTTAATTTCTTTGGTGAATATAGCGAAGTCAATATGGCATCATAAAAGGCCCATTTTCTTTTTTCAAAACCAGCACAATTCTGAAAATTTTGAATCCTGCAAAAAAACCATATGTGCAACATGACACACCTTGTATATGACAAGCAAGGACACTTCTTTTATATTGCCTGACTTCTGGATTATTATTATTTTAGGATCACAGAATTTACAATTATACATTGAAAATCACCCAATGGGCATCTAATGCAAGTAAATAGCTGAGTCAGCCACAACAAATATCCTTCAGGTCAAAATCAGTCTCTTATTTTCTCTCAGTCATATTCATTTATTGTGTAAATGATAAAAGAGGATACTTGGAGTTGGAGCACATTGAAGGCCTAGAGGGTTGAGACTCATCAACACCACAGTGCTAAATAGAAAATACTAATTTGAGAAACACAAACGGATGTTTTTTTTAACACAACATGAAGAAATGTGAAGATAGCAATGTAACAATAATGAATTAAGACTGACATACCTTAAAAGTTGGATATTGTAGATTGCATTCGATAGTTTCCTCCAGTTTTTTCTGTGAAAGAAGAATGAAGCATAAAAAAGAAATTACTAGTTGCGGAAGCAGAGTATCTTCTGATGCTTATCATCTAGAAATTAGATCAATAACAGTGATACCTTTGAATATTTATACTCCTGCAGATCAACAAATATTTCACCACAAGAATCCCTACAGTCTACAGTGTAAAATGCTACACGTTTGGATAGCTTCCGGCATTTGTCATTAACCAGTTTCTACAGCAAAATAATAAAAAAGAAAGACATACAATAATTTAGAACATGGTAGGTACATTAAGCCTCATAGATACATATCAGATAAAGAGTTTCTCAAGTACTTTGGTTGAAAGTGAGCAACAACTGACGACAACAACATCAAACTTGTTGAAGAATTCTACATCAAAACTTGACAAATCACCTGCAGCCGATACGAACAGCAGAAGATGACAACCACAAAACTTGATGCAAAAAAAATAAAAATAAAAATGAAAGCAATGCAGAAGCAGAACAGAAATTTAGGAGGGACAGGGTCAAAAGAAAAACCTTTTTCCACGGAGACACGAACCATAGGATTGAAGTCTTTAAGTGAATCACAACAAAGCTGAGCAAGGGTCTCGCCACCATACACATTCTCATCCAGAGGAATGAGAAAGTTTGAGGAAAATGCTTCCTCAGTGGCCACCCGATCATCTATTAAGGTCAGACTACCTACTCCAGCCAGAACGATATTCTTGCAAAACTAGACAAGAAGAAACTCAAACTCCTTACAAATGATTGATGACAACCATGTGACAAATCAAAGTGTAATAAAATCAACCAATAACCGAATACGATCCCATTTTAATTATTATTTTTTTATGTGTCAAAGTCAAATAAACAAGTTCGAAGTTTACCTCAGCTACAGTTCCTTTCATTCCATAAACTAGGACATGAGCTTTGCTTAGTCTAAAACAACAAAATCACAAAAACAAAAACTAAAATTAAAACACTAACTAGAGGAATTAAGAAAAATATTATATAGAACAATGATCAATAATTAGCAGAATTAAATTAGGTTAGAACTTAGAACTGTAACAAAAGCATATAAAGCATAAAACAATTCAGAAAATAAGACATAAAATTAGAAGAAAAAAAGAAGAAGAAGGAACCTTCTTTGAGCATCAGCCCCCCAAACACGAATCTGACGGTCATACAAAGCGGTCTCCTGGGCCGTCAACTCCTCGCCGTCGCCGTCCATTCCAAGTCGCAACCTGTTCCACGACATCATCGGAGTTTTCACTTTCGAAGTCGCAAATAATAAGAATAAGAATTCAGAAAGACACCACAAACTTAACCAACACAAACCAGGTTAAACACTGAAAATTGAATTCGTGTCACAGTCCTCCAAGGGCGCAGTGCTGTTGTGACAAGGTGAGGTGAACTGTCGGTGAATGTGACGTCGAGAGTCAGTTAGTGCAAATAAACTGGGCTTATCAGATCAGGATCTATCTTACTAAATTGGGCTTTATTGGCCCATTATGGGCCCTGTCACAACTTGGAAAATTTCAAACCAGGACAATAGTTTTGTTAAAGGTATCAATTTTGTGTCCCTTTAAAAATAAAAATAGAGTTTATAGATTAGTTTTATATGAAAAATGCACAGGAATTTATTTTCTAATTAATTTTTCAGTTTTTAGGATTAGGATTCTCTGTAGTTTTTACCTAAAAAAAATCCCATTCATTAAACTATATCTATAACTTCTTTTCATCATAGAATAAAATATTTTCAAAGGTTGAGATTTTTTGTAATTTTTTTAAAAATTGCAGGTGACCCTGATCCGTTAATGTATCATTTGTCTTATATTTTAAACAGTGCATATAATATCAAACAAAATAAAACCAAAAAAAGTGTTAGTAATACTTAACAGTCACTTTAAACTGGCAGACAAAAGTTGAAGAATTATCTTTGTCCGGCTACAGAAGCGTCTATAACAAGTTAAAATATTGCCTCGTGCTATAAATTTTATTTTATTCTATCTTATCCCTTTTGTTTCCGAGAACATGGTTTCACCAACAAAAATGATTCCTCGTCCCCTCCCCCAGCAAAAGAAGAAAAAAGAAAGTAGCTTTTTTAGTTTTAATATTTTTTAATTTGGTATGTGTAGTGTGACAATGAGGGCAGAGTAGTTGATATATTATTATAAAATAAAGATATTTGTATACCAAATTTGGTGCATCACTTTTACACTAGCAATTAATGTATAAATAATTTATGAATAATATGTATTATGTGTTGATTAAGGATATTAATCTATTACTATTGGTAATTTTTAATCACCACATTTCACAAGTTATTTGCATATTGATTATTAATATAAAAGTGGTGTATGAAATTTGGTTCGTGAATAGCTTGAGTGATAATTATATATTTAACTCTAATATTTTTATCATAAATAGTATATATATATTTTTATATATTATTTAATATTATTCATGATATTTTTTTATTAACTTTTTCTTTTAGTTATATATTTTTTTAAAAAAATTATGTAATATCTATACTTCTAAAAAAAAATGTGAAAATATCTTTTTTTCTTATATATTAACCCCATGCTTTAAAATGTGTGAATTTCAAGGTGGTCCAACTTTAGGTGCTGGATTTGTTCATCCACGGTCTAGACTCTAGAGTAGCTCTAGCAGTGCTAGTTTAGCATTTGCTATTTGTCAATATGCCTATATTTATTCTTCTTTTGACGATATTCACAGACAAAATGATCGGTTGACGGTAAACTTGCCTAGAAAATATAGAAAGGATGGGTATTTTCTTGTTCCTTGAAACAACGTGCTTCGTCTTTGCATCCTCAGCAGCACATAATATGCATTTCAGTCCTGCCAAAAGTAGATAAATATAGCATCAATAACTAAATGTAGCCATCACCCAAATCTTGGTATATATATAATTGAATTTGAATTTGAATTGGAAGCTGCTGAGTTGAATAAGGGTTATAAAATAATACATGTATAGGAATGATGATGTATGTATCTCTGACCCAAGCCAGGGTTGGTGATAGACAAAATATCACCAAAAAGGTAAGGCAACCTGTTTGTACAAGTTGGGGGTGACTAACCTGTATCGGAGCGAATATTCTGATTCCAAGCTCCTACCATGGTCCACAACCTCACACGTCTCACATCACGCATCATGAACTGTATCTAGCTCATTTAAGTGTTCTGGTTAAAAAAATGTGTACTTGATTTTCCCTGATCTGGCAGCGAAGCTACTCAATAAATTTGCTTTTGCTTTATCTGAGGTGTGGGGACGTGTAGTTTTATGCCCATTCTTGCTCTTGCTGCTGCTATTGCTTGCAGTCTCGGATTCAATTTCAAGAATGAATTTGGGAGAATTAGAAGGGTATTTGCTTTTTTATTGATGAGGAAACAAGGGGTCGGGTGAGTGGGGAGTCCTGTTCCCACCCTATTACTTGAAATCTGAAAAGTTCCCCCAGTGCAAGGGAAGAGCAGCCTCAGTAATTAACTCCAGCAAACTTTTTTAAATGTAGGCTTATCATATTCAAAGATCCTACTTATTGGCCAGTTAAGTAAGATGATTATGATTAATGCATTGTGAAAACGAATGGGGTCATTAAAAGCTGGCTGTACAGTCATATTCCCCTCTCAAAACAAAAGTTTTTAATCTTCTTAATAAATGAATCTAATAATCTTTTTAATTACTTAATAAATAAAGTATAAAAAAGCTAAAGAGTCCAAAAGTGTTTACATTTAGATCTGCTCGACAATTGTCGCAACTGCCTTAAAAGGCACCAACAAAATTAAGAAAATTTAGAGTCGTTATCAATTACTTTTTTCATTAAAATAAAATAGTGTAAATGGACAACTTAAAAGTAGTTTATGTTTTAGAGTTAATGTTTAGATGTCGATTACGAATATAGAAAATATTAATATTCTAGTTATCTATTTTAAAAATAGTTATTTATTTAATTTAATATATTTGCTAAGTTAATTGAATGAGTCATTTATTAATTATTTGAAAAAAAAGTGTTTTATTTTTTTATTTAACTTAAATATGTTTTTACTTCCTCAAAATATATTAATTTTTTATTTTGATTCCTTAAAAAAATTTATAACGATTTGTGTTTATATAATTTTAAAAATAAATAAAATTGACTCAATTTTACTTTTTTATTTTAATTTTTTTAGCCCTTGAAATAACATAATGTTTAATATGAGAGGAATTTAGTTAAGTTAATTACACTAACTTTTGAAATGAAAGCAAAGACTAATTCTACTTACTTTTGAAATTACAGAGACACAAATCGTAATAAATTTCTTTGAAGAATCAAAATTGAAATTGATATACTTAAAAAACCAAAAGCATATTTAAGTCTTTTTATTTTTATTTTTACATGTCTTATTTAATTGACATATTATTAAGAATGATAAATAACTAAGACAATGAATAGATGATTAAATAACCATTATTGTGCTAAACAAATTTAAACTCTACAATATATGGTATTAAAGTGGTAAATCAAAATTTTAATTTTTAAACAAAATATTTAATCAAATAAATGGCCAAATAAAATTTTAATTCAAGAAAATATTTTTTTTTAAAGTGAATGGCCAAATAAAGTATTATCTCAAGAAAATAAAATTTTAACTCAAGAAAATATTTTTAGGTAAAATGAATTTTTTTGAAGTGACTTTTTAAAAAGGTTTTCATTAAAAAAAATCTTTAATTCACCATAATAAAAAAGATTGGGATATATGAATTTGTTCACATTTATTTGTAATTTTATAAAAAAAAGTATTTGTTTTAATTATGAAATTAGACCTCAAAAATGTTTCTGATAAATTCCAACAAAATAGTCTAAAGAGTATTAAGTAGAGTTTTGTTGATCGCATTTTGATCATCTTCCAATTTTTTCATTATCCACCAAATTTTAAAGTTTTAATTGTGCAAAATAACTTGTGAAATGTCATGTGGAGAAGGATGATAAAAAACCAACACTTGGAATAAGATTTTTATTAGAAGTCGTCTAAGGTCTTATTAGCGCTTCTGGTAGGAGTGTAAATTGGTTTAATTTAACCTAATGAACCTGAAAAATTGAACCAAATTGATGATTTGGTTGATTGAGTCTAATCGGTAAAGAATCGATTAAAATCAATCCTAAATGGTTCGGTTCTCGGGTTTCAGGATTTGAAACTCGAACCAAATCAACACGACTCGATTATAATTTTTTTTCTTTTAAATTTTTTTAAATTTTTTCCTTATGAACCCAATGAACCCAACACGACTCAACTTGATCTTGTTTTCATGATTTTTCCTTATTTTTTCCTTTTTAATTTTTTTATGAAAATGCCTTAACCTGTGGATTCGATCGGAACCAATCCACATCTTATCAGTTTGGTTTGGTTAGAGTTTCTAGGTCAAAAAATGCAAAACTCGAACTAAATCACTTTCGATTGATTTAATTTTTTTTAATCTCAAATCTGAACTAACTCGACCCGATTACACTCCTTAACTTTTTGTCAAAATTAAAATATGCTCATCACTTCCGAAAAATCAAAACTTCATCATCGTTCTGACTAACTTTAGGTATTTCTTAATCAAGACTTAATTTATGATTAAAATATGTTAAAGCATGTGGTAAAAGATTGATTTTGCACACAAAATAGAGTGAGCAATAAGATAAGACAACGAGAAACTCTTAAGTGGGCACGGTCTACCACGCCATCACTTAGGTACTCAAATCGTTATTTGACATGTATAAAAGTATTGTTAATGATTGATGTAATTTTATTATGGTCCCCACTACTTTACACATGTCAAATAATGATTTGAGTGTCTATGGTGGATCGTGTCCACCTAAAAATTATTTGAAGACAAGAGAATTAATATTAGAGAAAAGGTAAGGGGGCATCCACAAGACAAACAAGAGAAATGATTCACAATAAGCTAATTTAAATAAGGTTAAATTAAAAATTTTGTCTTTTTATTTATTCTTGATTTAATTCTTATAATTTTTTTTTCAAATTAGTTCTCATGTTTTTAAATATTTTTAAAATAATCTCTATTATTAACTTCTATTATAATGTTATTATAACATCGTCAATTAACTAATTTAATAAGTATTCTTTTGTCCAATAAAAAATGTCTAATAGATGTTTTTGCATTGCCTTAAGTGCTCCTAAATATGCTCATTGTAGGTACTCTTTTATTTGATATGTACTATTTTATATATATATTTTTTATGAAATAAAATAAATTAATAGTGTTACAATGAAAATTGACAATAAGACTATTTCAAAAATGCTGTAAGTATAAGAATTAATTAAAAAAAACTATGAAGATTAAATTGAAAATAAATATAAAATATAGAAACTAAAATTTTAATAGGGCTTTATTAAAGAGTGCCTTAAAGATACTTGTTAAAGATTTAAAATAAAAAAAATTCATAAAAAATAAATTATTCAAAACATAATAATGTAACTGCTCTAAAAAACCTCGCTAAGTCTGTTGTTGTGTCTTTAGTGTTTTTTTATTTATAGGTCGAATAATGCTTAAAATTACTTAATAAGGGATGTTTGGTTTAATTGTGAAAATTTGATTATTTTAATAATTAATTATTATATAAAAGCTTATTGTTATAATAGATTATAATAAAATCAGTTTTATATTTAGATATATTAGTTGAAAAGTGATTTTAAGCTAATATGTTTCATTTAAATTATATAAAAAGAATTATTTTTATACATTAAATTACTAAAAGAGATATAGAATAATTAAAAAAATTATATGATTGAGGACAAAATAGTATTTACATATCAAAGTAAATGGAATAATTTATAATCTATTATCATAAGTTTCAATATTTAGTATTATGAAAAAAAATTATAATACATTAAATTTTAGGTAAAAACCGAAATTGATTTTGTCAAACATATTAAAACAATTTTTTTTGAAAAAAAAAAGTTGTTTGGGAACGAAAAAATCATTCCCAAACACGCGCTAAGAAAGAATCCATCAAACTATCAATTTTTTTTCTAATTATCCCTTGTTTATTTCTTTCATTTTTTTTTTGTGATTAATGGAATCATGAACCTAATTTAGATTGAATAAAACTTGACTCCAACTCTTAGCTCTAACCCCATTTAATCTTTCTTCATTTGTTACTTTCAACTTCATTTAATTGACTCAATGAATACATAAAATAATATCAAATGAAATTATAATCAAAAGTTAGAGCCAAATTTTCACTACAAGAAACACGCGATTTAGTGACGGAATTTTGCGAGGGAAAACTTCCTTCGCTAATTAGTGAGAGAATTGCGAGGGATTAGTGAGAAAAAAATTAGTGAGGGAATTGCGATTAAAAGTGCCCCTCACTACTTTTAGCGAGAGATTTGCGACGAAAAGTGTCCCCTCACTACTTTTAGCCTGGGATTTGCGACATAAAATTTTTCCTCTCTAAATTTAGTGAGGGATTTGGGATGAATTAGCGATGCTAACCTAATAAAATTTTAGCGATGGATATTTCCGTTGCAAATCCCTCTTAAAATTGAAATTAAAAAAAAAAATCGTTTCAGGTTTTGCTCTCAAATTTAGCCATCCAAAGTTTCATCTCTTCACAAAACAAAATTTCATCTCTTCTCCACTGATAATCACATATTTTATTCATTAAAAAACCCTTATGTTTAGTTATTTACACTCTTCATGTACTTAATTGACTGAATTTGATTATGTTTTGTAAGTTTGAACTCGAATCTTGATTTTTTCAAAGATTATTCTCCTTACACGATTTTTGTATTTTAGCCATATCTTGAGTTCTAAATGTCTGATAATTATGAATTTTACCTTGTAGAAAGATAAGAGAGAACTCTACAACTTTGATGAAGAGCTCAAAGTCAATTTCAGACATCTAGCGACCCTTGGGCATAAAAATCAGAATACGAGATTTGTGACACTGAACCCGAACAGTGTGTAGTAACCAGAACATAATTCGAGTTTGGACATATAAAATGGGCTGAAAATTTGTAATCTGAAAGTTAAGACCCATATGTACAACTTTCATGTCAAGCACAAAACTTGATTCGGGCTCCTTGATGGAGATATTGGGTCTGAAAGTCAAAACAGAGGTGCTGAAACTGGTCCTGAATAGTCTGTAGTAATTGAGTCATATCTTGGGCTGTAGGACGAATTTTTGGGTGTTTCCAGAGCCATTGGAAAGCTTAGACAATTTCCTAGAACTTTCATGAAGACCACTTGGCTCAGAAATGACGAAATCAATGAGTTCAGCAATAAAGAATTTCGGAGACAAGGTAGCTCACCTACTCATCCACCTACTCATCCACCTACTCACCCACCTACTTATCCACCTACTCATCCACCTACTAATCCCATCTACCCATCTACTACTACTCTGAATCCTCTATAAAAGGAAGCATGTGGAGAGCTCTAGGAACAACACACACTTGGTGTTAGAGATAGCTTTTCATAGTTCTTGTATATTTTTCCTTCATTGTAATGGAGAAGCAAGTCACTTTCTAGTAAATTCGGGATCTTGAAGAGATTATGGCTTGGATTCTTGAGACCTTGGTTATGTAATGTATTTGATTTATATTTGAATTCCTCTTCTCTTCTTCTTCTGTTCTCTTAATCTTGAATGCATGAATGGTGATTCTGTTTATGTTTGATCTTATTTGATCTTGGTTTAAGATTAAGTATTGTGATGAAATTTATTGTGATGAAATTTAGAACTGATTGATCTGAATTAATCACATAACTGAAGATTGAGATTTGTGATGAAACTTAGAACTGATTGATCTAAACTAATCACGTAATTGAAGAGGTTAGGTTACATTTGTATAGGTTAATTGAATTCGGTGCTTAAATTGACATATATTTACATGAATGGTGCGATTGCGAGTTGTGTTTATCACTTGTCAATTGAATTACTCGACGATTGTCTAGTATGAATTCTCGGATCGATGCGAGAGATCTCGGTTAGATCCAAGTTAACCATTCAAATGTATTTCAGGTGTTTGTTGAAAGGTCTATGATTGAATCCACCCAATCTCGGATAGATTTCTGAATTGACTGTTCTTTTAATTGTTATTTTTCTTCAGATCTTGTCATTGTAATCCTTGAACAATCAAAACCCCCACTTTCTAACTTAACTTAATTTGATAAAATTACATTTACGATCCTTGAGGAGACGATCCGGTGTTGTTCACTATACTGCAAACTTAGTTAATAACTTCGGTTATAATTTTGACTGAGTTCGGCGCTCGTCATCCACCACGTCCAAACCTCCAAAGTTGAGGCTCCACCCCAACCACCATCATCGCGGACCCTTCATCACACCGAAGCTTCCGTCGCTGACGGAGCAGTCGCACCTCTGCATCCTCACGTCCTCCACCACGACGCAGATCCGGAACCACCACGTCGCAGATCTGCCACCGCCACCCAAACCCACACCGTGCTGCCTTACCGCTTGAACCACATCTCCGCTGTAACACCCTTGTGGGGATCTCACATATATAAATAAAATAAAAGAAAGATAAATAAAATCTACCCAAGTTGTAAAACATTTGTAACATAATATTGCGGGTTGTAAAATTCTTCTTGTTAAACAGAATAGTATTGAATAAAATAACGCGGAAACACAAAATAAACAAACTAACATCACACATAATATACATATAGTTCTAATTATAAGTTATACAAATAATTTACAACTATCCATATTTAAACTAAAACAGTAAACAAAACAGTAAAAGTCAAAATATACAAACGCAGATGCGCCCAAGTACGCATCATAAATACCTAATCCTCTGAAGGATCACTCTCAGATGAAACTTTAGGTGATAAATATCCAGGATGCTTCGACCCTCTACGGACACAGGTCCATGCAGTCGACACGCTGCTAATCTCACTAGGCGCATCAAACATACTGCCCCAATGACGCCTAAAAGATAGCGGCAACTCCACATGTAGGTACAGCAAGGTAGAAAAGATCGGCACTCCATCAAACTCCGTACGTATGGTCACAGTCAGACGCCCTACGTACGTCACCGAGTCTCTATCCTCTCGCAGACGCCAGGCTTCAGAGCCTCCATGAAACTCTAGTTGCACGAATCCAAAGAATCCTGGTAGTGTCATATCCACACAATCAATCCAATGGGTACGGATGATCGAATGGTTCTTGATCGTAGAACTGATCTTCGGCTTGCTGCTCCTCCTCCTCTTCGGGATACTCACACTCAAGAGGCTGTTCCTCTTCCTCAAACTCTTTATCACATAATTTAAAATATACAGATAACACATACACGAAAGAGGTAAGACAATCTATATCACCACAAACATGGTAAAATAAGAAAACGATAATACAACAGGCATAACAGTTCATACAATATAGCATACTATAATAACATAAATCATAATTTTAAATAATACAGAAACTCAATACAACAACATACAATGGTACATATGAATAAAATGGTACAAATAAATAAAATGATACATATAGATAAAATAGAGCAAATAAATAACATTAAAATGTTACAGATAGATAAAATAGAGCAAATAAATAACATTAAAATGTATAACACATAAATATATGAAATGTGACTCAACCCTATTCCATGGAGCTAAAAATACAGACATCAGAGAGAACGACCTGCAAAAATCTATTAGTACCGTCGACCGCCCAATAACTATTCTGCTGTCTCACGTTGCGTCTATAGCCCACTGTAAAAAAAAATGTAGTGGTGTAGCACACTGTCATACGTCGTGTCACTACAGGCTTGCACTAATAAACTTCACAAGATCTTGATTAAGTATAGTGCGTGTCAAGTCCATTAGTGTGTTACCAGTTACCACGGCCCAGAGGAGTGACTAACTGTTCACAAATGGAATAATCTGCACACTAATGTCTCCAAGTTCATTCAAGTTGAACCACACTACGCTTATCACACTAACAACACGATGTTATTCATCTCGTCAATCAATCCACCAATTATCAACCAAATTGGCACAACGCAATGCATGATAAAAAAAATTATGAATATGCCCTCACTGGCAAAAATTCCAAATATGCCCTCACTGGCAAAAATTACGAATATGCCCTCACTGGCAAATCGCATATATATACAGTATGTCCCACCTGACAGTACTGTTCCACAATCTGTCCGGGTCCACCACTTTGGCCCGACAGTAAAAACTTACTGTTTTCATCAATCGCGTAGAAATTTTATCGCGTTTTCAAAATCTCGTTGCTTTTACAAAAGTTTTTAAATCGCGTAAATATATTTTACTGTTTTTAAAATCGCGTACTATTTTTCAAACGTTTTCTCAATCGTCTAAGATTTTTAAATCATTTTCTTGTCTGAATTCCTTAAAAATTACTGTTTCAATAAACAGAAATAATATTTAATACGTTTAAACTACGTAGAATATTTTTCATACCGTATAAATTATATTTGCTATCTTTTCTATCTTATTTGTCTGTTTTTAGCAAAAATTTGACAGTATTTTGCTTAGAAAATGTATAGCAATGATTTTCTAAGTTTTCCGTAAAAATTCTTTTTATTTATATTATAACCATTTAATTACACTTTTGAAAACTACTAACGTGCTTCAAAATATAATATGAACTCTGCATTAGAAATTTTATAAAAGCTACTGTATTTACTTTTAACCACTAAAATCATTGGTTTTAACTTCTTAAACTTAATCTAATCAATTTATTTCTTCAAAACTCATTGTAGAAAAATTCCTTTTAATATATATTGCTTCTTTTTGATTGAAAATGGTTTGCAAATGATTTTAGAAATCATAAATCCTTGGCTTTGGCATGTTGGCCGAAACACTTAAAATTACCATTAGATCTCTACATTCATTTTTCTTGCTCTAAACAATTTTGCATCTTATTAATTTTCCTAAGTTAATTAAATCACACTCTTAGAAAATTGATGAGAACATTTTGGTTCTCCTTTTTGATTGAGGCTGTGAGCCTTAGTGGTGTGTTCTTTGGAACACTCATGCATTCCTTGACATGTTGTTCACATCCTACTATTTACACATGCATTTCTAACACATATAATATTTTTAAAGCTTGTAGACATGCATATTAATACAAATCACAAATAGGAAAACTATTAACAAGCACACAAATGAATCCTTATGGATTCTACAATCACAAACAATTTCCATCTTCTTACCACCACCCAAGGATGATAAGATTTAAGTCTTCCTCTTACCTTAAATGAAGACAAATACTCTTTCACTCCTTTCTAGGGTTTCGATTTTCACCCTCCAAGACACCTATCAAGCTTAAACAAAAATTCTACAAGTTATAATCATGAAAGAAAGCTTAAACCATGGATCAATCATGGCTTAGAACTTTGAAAAAGAATTTAGAAATGAAAAACAAAGATTTTCACCTTCAAGGTAGAATCTTCAAAGTAGTTTTTCAAGCTCAAGATGAAAGATTTTGCAAGAACTCTCAACTAGAGATGTTCTTAGAATTGTGTTTAGGTTTAGAAAAGTTAGTTAGAAGAAATTTTGGGTGGTAGGATGGTGAAGAATGGTGTTTGGCCGAATGGTGCTTCAAGAAATCACCAATGGAGTTTGGTATTTTTGGAAGAGAGAGAAGAGAGAAAGTGTTAGGAAATTAAGTGATTTTTGGCTCTCCCAAAGGCACTTGGCCGTAGACATCAAGGGCAAGGGAGGTGTCCATTAGGTTGACTCCATCCAAGCCTTAGGATTGATGAATGGTGAGGATTAAAACTTGGTCACCAAGCTTTGCTCTCATTGGTTAATCTAAGCCTAGTCACTAAGCCTTGTCATTAAGCCTTGTCACATGCTTAGTCACATGCTCTTGAATGTTCCACCACTAATGATGTTTAATTAAGCTACTAATCCTATTAAGTTTTTACTAAACGTGGATCTCGCAAAACATTTCCGGGTCCACTACCGCTGATTTGTACTGACTAATAAAATAATATTATAATATTATAAAATTATTTTATTTTACAGTTAAATCCTAAAAATTAAAAGATTATTAACCGTATCATTCAGAATTGGGTTTAGTAAGATCCCCACTCTCCGAATAATTAAAATAAGATTTTCCCGACCAGAAAATATTATTTTCTGTCCCGGAGCAAATCACACAAAAAGTTCAAATAAAATAATAGACAGTATTATAAAGCAGTAATTCATACAGAAAATAACAAATAGTACAAAAAGGACACACCGGTCATTTATCCTAAAGTTGAAAAACATTAAACAGTACATTCGAGACTCAACGGTAATACCCCAAAAGTTTAGGGTGTTACATCTGCCACCTCTCCGCGCCAGCCACCACCAACATTTACCCACGCGCTGTCAACCGCACTCACCAGAACTGGTGACCCATATTGCAGGCTCGTCGAGCCACCCTCGCATTGCCCAGATCTGCCGTAGCCTTTGCCTCTCCATCTCTGGACTCCACGTCTCTGCCTCTCCGTCTCCGGTCTCCACGACCACGATCAGGCCATGACCACCAGATCGTGCCTTCACCGCTCCACGTCCAGGCCATGATGCTGCATCACCGTTTGCGATGCTGCTGCTCCACCTCCACAGGTATGTCTCTGTCTGCCTCGCACTCCGTTTCTCCTTCATTTATCCTGCACTTCAAATATTTCCTTGTGTGTAGCTTTGTTTGGTGATGAAAATCTAAGGTTTGTCGTGTGTTGGATTGATTATTGGTTGGTATGGCAAATTTTGGTGTTAGGTTGAAATATTTCGTTGTTCGTTTATCCCCATTAACTAGGTTGAAATATCTAAGGTTTCTTTGTTCTTCTTTTTCCTTCCATTTTCTGTTTCACGAAAAACCTGAGTTATATGCTTCCTCCAAGATTTGATTTTGAATCTTGTATTTAACATTATGTCACACCCCAACAATTTGGGCATCTCTAACATCAATACTTGTTCACATTCTAGGTTATAAATCATACTTTTGTCTTTTCCTATGATATGTCTTAAGCCAAGCATGGCCTTGAGGCATAACCACTTATCAATGTTATTTGAGATAACAATCAGTTTGTTTTTCTCTTATTTATATAATTCAAAGTGTCTATAGGCTTGTCAGTAAAGGCTACAAGTTAGTTGGATGTGGTTCTGCTATTCCAACTCTTCAAATTTCTAATGATAACGTTTCAAAGATAGTTGATACTAATGATGAATGGATATCTACTTGTACTAGGATCTATAGACAACGAGTTCTTTCAGGTTAGTTATTGGTTTTAGTCCATGTTATTGCCATAACCACATAGGTACAATGCTTAGATTACACAAAGGTTGACCTTGATGATCTTGACCTAATATTGATGTGCACATCTGCATGATCTTGACCTAATATTGATGTGCACATCTACACCAGAGGATCTTTTTGGTAGCGCTCCACAGGTATATGGCTTCAGGATGTATCACATTGAGAATAGTTCTTTACATTCTGCCATTGTGTTTAACCTTAGCAAAGTAATCTGTATTTTACATTAACACATTTTAAGTGATTAATTAATGGAGTATTTGAGTAATTATGATGTTGCAAACTCCCTCTTGCAAATGATTGAGTATCAAACTTATTACTTTACTCATATATGTCCAAAACAGGGTGTCTTGTTTTTGCTTCTTTATCCTCTATCATAATTTTTATTGTCCTTATGAATTTCATATTCAAAAACAACTTGGCTGCAAAACAAATCCCACTGAAATTTTTATTACTTCTTTACGTTATTGTGCATTTTTTTAAAGAAAGATAGTAAAATTTGATGTCATTATTTTTTAATTATTAATTAATTATGTATAATTTCCTGTGGTGAATCTGAGTTGTCTTCCTAAAATCTTCGATTGTAGATTTGTCATGTAACGTAAATATCTTATCTGTAATTTGTGTTGGGTCCCTGATTACATGCTAGTGATGCTACCATCATACACTTTCTTTAATTTACAAGTTATACACAAATCATGATTAGGTTTGAAACATTTAGTTACAATAGTTTTATATTTTTGGTGTGGACCATAAACTTAATTGTTTGGGTTGGGAAATCTTGTATTCCATGTTTACTTACATTGGTCATGCTGAACTAATAGGTTTGGACTTTAGACCACCATTTGCTGCATGCTTCTATTGCCTAGAACAATTCATCTTCAAGCTATAAATGTTATTGGACCCCTTTAGAGAAGACTTGAGCTTGAGAGAACTTATAAATTAGACATTTTAAAACCTAAATAATTTGATGCCATTGGTATGATTTTTTTTCCATTGATTGTGGTCTTGCCTCTAAATCTTGAATTGTCATTGCTCCCTTTAAACAGGAAGTATGTTCTGAAAATGTTGATGGTTGTTTGTTCCCCATTTTTTCTTATCTTTTTTTTTCTTTCCTAATCATGTATCTATAATAAAAGACATTGGCTAACAAATCTTCGTAGAACTTTACACTATTTGCTCTTCCAGTAAGCTATGTAATTGAGCATCTACTCTCACTTCATGTGGGCATTTGAATGTTGTTATTAAAGAAAACAACTCAAATGCATTGGATTCAAATGGTTCTGTGCTAGACTTTCCTCTCAGGCAGTCCTCATATTCATGCATTCAAAGCTTTAAGTTTGCATTTGTTTACTTATTGGGGTCTACTGCTATCTTTAGTTGGTGTGATAAAATAGGATATCATGTATTAAAAGTAATATTGATAAAGAAAAATAATATTTCTTAAGGATAAACAGAAAGTTTGCACTTGTACTAATATAATTTTTTTTTGCGATTGTGAATGGGATAAGAGAGGGAACTTAGTGAGGGATTAACGACAAATTAGTGATGAATATTAGATTAGTGAGGGATGTACGAGCGAATATCGAGGAAAATTAGCGATGGATTTGCGAGAGATATTAGATCCAAAAAATTTTTTTGTTGTGACTAGGCTTAGCGAGTGATTTGCGAGGGAATAACGAGGGACATTACCGAGGGATTAGCGACGGATATTTTAGCGACAGAATAGTGATGGAATTTCTCTCATTGATTTACGAGAAAACACAGGCGCCTTTTTTTTTAATTTGCTAGGAATTAGCAACGAATTAGCAAGGGATTAGCAATGAATTAGCGAGAAAAATAAAGTGACGGATGTTTCCCTCTCTAATCCCTCGCTAATCCTTCGCAAAAATATTTTGCGAGGGATTAGTGTAACATCCCAAAAACTTATAATTTTAGGATAAATGATCATTTTACAATATTTGGAATTTTTAGGAATTTTTTTGGATTTTTCTGGGAACACAAAATATTTTAATATTATTTTTCGTTTTGCGTGCACATCGGGCAGGGTTGGCAAAACGAATGTAACGCTCCCAAAGTTGGAAAATTTTATTACGAATAGTCATTTTCTAATATTTGTGAATTATGTGAATTCTTTCAGAATTTTTCGAAAACGATGAATATTTTAATATATTCTTCTTTTCGCGTGCACACTGAGTCGAACTCGGAAAATGAAATATTTTTCCGAGAACCTTGACCTATAGAAACGTCGACGGGGGATCTTACTAAACCCGAGGCCGGACACAGTTTATAAGGTTTCACGTCTTTCGAGAAATCTTAACAGATAGAATAATAAAACACTGCAAAGAATTAATCTGTCAGATTTGTTAATGCTGACTTCTGCCAACTATAATTACTGTCCAATAAATAATAATTGGTAATAAAAATCTTATCACATTATTCAAAATTTACCTTGTGTCAAGCTCATTTAACATTATTTTCAAAATAAAAGTTAAAGTAATTCAAAATACTCATTTGGGAAACTTCTAGGAAATTTCCACCCATTTCCCATTTCTCTCTCTTCCCTCTCCCCTCTTCTACACGGCAGAGGCCCCTTTGGAGCCAATAATCACGTTTTCTTCTTCTTCTTCTTCTTCTTCTTCTTCCTCCCAACCGTACACCCTCACCATTTCCCCCTCTTCATTTCTTGCTTCACCACTTCTATATCTAGCTTTCTTCCATCATTCCATGACCATTTTCCTTGTGGCCATTCTTGGTTTTTCTTTCTTCTTTCTTCTTCTTCTTCTTCTTCCTCCATTTTTCACCATTGAAGCTAAAGCTTGGAGCTTTTGAGGTAAAGTCTTCAACTTTCTTCTATCTCCTTCTCATTTTCGTTTTATTGGTCACCTATGTGGCCAAGGAGTCATTTTTCCATGATTGGAGTGAACACTTTGGGAATTTCTCACCCTAGGGTTTTCTTGAAGGGGGAAAACGAAAATCAAGAGCAAAAAGGAGAAGCATCCTTGTGATTGTCTTCATTTAGGTAAGAGGGAGATGATCCTCTTCAACCAATCTTGGTAGTAAGGAAATGTCTTGTGTGTTGTGTTGATGAGGGAATCCATGTTGGATTTCCCTCTTTGTTATACTATGTTATTTCCATGATTTTGTGGTTGTTTGATTTGTATGAATATATGGATTTGCATTATGTGCCTTGATGATTATGAACCTGTATAATGCTATTTTGTATTTAGATGTCATGTATCATATTTTGGATTGTTGGAAAATAAATGAGAAACTTTGATGAAGGAAGGGTCAGGGATCTGCAGAAACGAATTCCGCAGAACCCTTGTTAATGCACTAGCGCTCAGGCACTGTGCATAGAGCGCCTAGGCGCTCTATGCCCAGAAAGTTTTCCCTGTGACGCGGCCTGGTAAGCGCTCAGGTGGTCAGCGCTCAGGCGCTCTAGATATGGCGCCTAGGCGCCCAGAACAGAACCAACTAAGTAACTGTGAGATGAAGCTATGTAATTAGAGATGTGAATGTTATTGTTGGAATTTGAGATGGAGAGTTTTAAGGGTTATTTAACTCAATTTGAAGCCACGATTTTTGTTGAAACTATAAGGAATTGGAATGAACTTAGTGAACTAAAACTTAAGTAGGAGATATCAAGAAATCAATGTATAAAATGGAAGAAATTGATGTTAGTAGTAGACTTTGGGAAGCCATGATTTTGATCATGGATTTTTGGAATTGGATTGATCCCATGTAGAATAAAAACTAAGTGATTGGTATCAAGAGACTTGAGCATAACGCGAGATGGAAACTTACTTAGTGATGATTCTTGTAAGAATGAAAAATCTTGAATAAGAATGCATAATGGACCTTAAAAATATATTACCTTATTTGATTTCAATATTATGATATTGTGGGTCCATGTGAGTGACCAATGTTGTATTGATGCTTATTTGAGCCAATTGTGACATATTATGGAATAGTATGTGATGTTGATCATACATATTCATGCATAGAGTCTTATGCATTGTGAATGTCATGTGGACTGTTGTAAGGCCAAGTTGCCTAGGAGATTAAACACACCTTGGTGCGGGTGCGAGTAGACTAGTGTAGGTCGTGTTATGACCTTGGGGCGTCGGGGTACGGGTCCCTCACATGGACAGTTTAGAGCTCCTCTGTGCCGTGGGGCAAACCGATGCAAACACACCGACGATCCGGACTGAGACATTGTCCTATGTCGTGATTGAGCGTGGACTGTCTGTACAATGCCTGTATGTGCACGTAGAAAACTGTTGAGTTTTAGCACCTTGGCCTAGGCAGCCGAGTTACAGACACGTCTCCTGATCTTTCTCTCCGACTGTTTGAGTCTAGCTCTATGGAGTAGGATTTGGTACCATAATGCATTGTGCATCGTACATTATCGGTCTCATAAACTGTCGAACATGAACACCTGTGAATGTGTAGATAACTGTTGTACCTCTATAAATGATTATCTGATTGTTGTGCTGATTCCAGGAAATACTATTGTGATCTGCCTGATATTGCTTACTATTGTTCTACCTTCACTATAAATATCACTGTTATTGTTGACTTTGATTATTGCTTAGAATTGAATTGCTTTTATTATAAATTTCGTTGTTGCTATTGATGAATATATGAACTGTATTGCTTGGTGGGCGCTTTGCGCCGTGCTGTTTTCTTACTGCCAATAGTGGTAATGAAAGACGGGTGTCTCACCTCTTTCCTATATTTCTGTATTGTTGTTTTATATTCATATTTGATAAAAGGTCGGGAAGAAGATGATGAGGAACCACACCTTGCCGATGGGGTTGGGAACCTGGGCAAGATTTCTTCGATTTCGTAGGAGTGCAGCTGCGTGGAGGCATTGATGCCTGTTGTGTCAACTGGGACGCTGAGTGTCATATGCATATGGGGTTGCGGCCTTGTCTGTTGGTAGTACCCATCCCTGGGTTACTACTTCTCCCCTTTTATGTTTTTATTCTCGCTGTATTTTATTTGACTCTGTAATTATTATATTCTATGTTATCAGTGATTCGTGTAAAGTGGCTATAAACTATATATATAAGGAACGTGATTTCATTCCAATGGTTGTATTAAGGGTTGAATACATTTATATTTCATTCATGGCTCATATTTTCTACTTATGCATAAATGCGAAAAATAAACTCATTAATTTGGAAACTACTGTTATCATGACCGTGACACACCTGAAGTTAGTAACTGTGGTGTAATGACGATTGCGTTGCAGTTGGTATATTTAGGTGCGTTACATTAGGTGGTATCAGAGCAGTTCATCCTGTTGAGCCGGGGTATGGACTTGCTATGTTTAGGCATATTAGAATTTGGTCTGTTGTGCACTTCCTTGTCTCTTGGTAGAGATAATGGGAAAGGAATGCATGGCTTGCCGTAGGTTGAATGTTGATGGCTACTGTTATACAGTTGCATGATATTGAGGACTGGCTACTCAATATATAATGTTCTGTGTGTACAGGAAATTTTGACTTCACCTAGGTGTACTGTGTTAGGAAAATAGGAATTCTTTTGTGAGGAGATCAAAAGGTTTTGGAAAATCGATCTTCTGGAGAAAGAAATAGTTAGTGTAAACTAGATTCGAGAAGCGAGTTTGGAAGTTGACGACTTACGAGGGATTACGCCGTGGAAGCGAATGAAGAAGTTCGAGCTGGAGATTGTTAGAATGTATGGAATTGAACTTGTCTTGCTTGAATTGTATGAATTGTGTGACTCTCTGTATTTGGTTTTCATAGGGAGATAACGTTGTTTGAAGTAATTTTGTATTTGTTGTATTTATGTCCATCTTCGAGAAATTCAATGGCTCGTGTAGACATGCAAGGCGATGGCTCGTGACAGACGTATATATGTGAGCATGGGACAAGACAATAGGGGTATGGCTGACCGAGAAGAAAGGCAAATGATAGGCCGAGGTGACAACTCACCAGATCGTAGAGGGCCACGCAACAACGAGAATTGGAAGTTGAGGTTCGAAATCTGTTGGAGGAAAGTCGGCTTTGGGGCAACTTGGACTACCTAGATTCCAAAGGAGGAATAATAGAAAAGTTAACCAGTTTAAGCGCAAACCATAAGCATGGGTATCAGGGGAACAACAACCACAACTAACTCCTGGACAAAGTACTAGTGGTGGTGTGTCTAGTCAGACCCCGACATCTTCGCCAAGATGTATGAAATGCGGAAAGGAACATTTCACGAAGGAGTGTAAGATCAAAGGGATAATCTGTTTTAAATATGGAAAGCCTGGACATGTCTCCCGCAACTGTAACCCAACAAAGGCAAAGTCTTCAATCGATGCTGCAAGGGTTGTGAAACCACAAGCAGAAGTCGGAACTTATACCTTGGGTGGTGCTAAGACCTCAACATTTGGAGATCTAAACAAGGGAAGTTACACCTCAAATGACGACCCTGTAATCGTACTATATAATTCTGGGGGTAACCCCTCCTTTTACCAGTTGTAACCGCATGGATCATTTGGATTCATCTGTATCTTTCTTATCTTCAACTTAAGTTATTTCCATATTTATTACTAAGACTTGTCATTGACACCTAAGTTGTGTAATCTATCCTATTTCTACTAAAGATCGAGTCTTTTGTTGACCTATCTTACTTACTTCAAATCATATCTGTTAGAGTTCATGATTTTAGAAATTGATCGGTCGTTTTTTTTAATTATTATTTGCTAGGTCGTTCCGATAAAAACCTTAGTGATTTTTGAAACTAAGACTTTTGAAATTCGTAACGGCCAACAAGGTCTAAGCTTCATAAGGAAAGGAGCCTGAGGGTACATGTTAATGTTTTCCGTAGAGGACCAAGAGTAAAGGGAATATAGATGCCACTTTTGTAGTCGAAGGGTGTCACATGTCAAGCTACGTTGCTGTTAGTAAAGGAGAAGGATGAAATTTCTCGGTGAGACAAGGACTGTCACAAAATAAACAAGCTTCGATCAAGGATGAGTGTCCTCAGAGAAAGATGAATGATTCAATGGGCTGGTGAAAAAAGAGTCATTATTCTCTCCAAGACCGATGTACGACCTGGTCATCAATGGATTCGTGGAAATTGAGAATGTTCCCAAAATGATTCTTTCGAGTGTGCTTTCAACATTATGGGTATCCCGTGATGTCAATCGGAGTGACAAATGCTCCTATTGTATTCCTGGACAACATGAATTGTATTTTCTATCCTTACCTAGAACAGAATTGTCGTTGTCATTAATGATGACATTCTGGTCTATTCTCGAAGATATGGGGAGATACGTTGGACATCTCGGTATAGTTTTCCTGACTTTAAAGAAGAGAAAGTAAATGCCAAAGTATCAGAGTGCGAATTCTCGTTTAAGGAGGTTCCGTTTTGGATCATGGGATTCTAAATGGAGGAATTGTGTGGATTCACAAAAAGGTTGAAGCAGTTCTTCAAAAGGAAACATCAGAAACCGTGATGGAGGTTCATAGCTAGTGGGATCAGTTGGTTTTTATCGAAAGAGTAGCGACAGATTCTCGAAGATAGTAGGACAACTTGCTCAGATTACAAAAAGGAGAATCAAAACTTTTACGAACCATCACAGGCAGAGAAAGTTTTCAAAGATTAAGGAAATATTCCAATTTTGATACTGCCCGATCCCAATGAAACATTCGAAGTGTTTTGTAATGCTTCACATCAAGGTTTGGGATGCGCGCTCATGCAAAGCTGGGGAGTTGTGGCTTGTGCTTTACGGTAGTTGAGGGTGCGTGAGGAGAGTTACCCGATCTGTGACTTGTAATTGACCGTTGTTGTATCTGCTCTGAGAATATAGAGACACTTTCTATATGGAGCAATATTCAATGCCCTTCGCTGTCACAAGAACCTGAAGTATTTATTCGATGAGAAGGAACCAAATATGAGGCAGAGAAAGTGACTAAAGATTTTGAAGGAACATGATCTCTAACTTTAGAGTCATCTTGGAAAAGAAAACGCCATGGCGGACGCTTTGAACCGGAAACTGCCTAATACCTTCATTATGATGGTCGAGAAGAAGGAATTAGTAGAGTAATTCGAGGACAGGTGGTTGTCATTAGAAATGACACTGGATGAGGTATGTCTAGATATAGTCGTTATTTCGAATGATCTGTTAGGAAGGATTCAAGAGAAGTAGAATAGTGACCAATTTCTACAAGACAAGAAGAAGCTATTAAGACAAAGCATGGTGTCAAAATGTGAGGAAGGAACTCGATGGAATCTTAATGTTCACAAGTGAAGGTTGCAATACCAGATGATTCAGAACTTAAGGAGTTTATTCCCAATGAAACTCACGAGAGTAAACCGAGTTTACACACCAGAGTGATCAAGGTATATCAAAATCTAAAACAGAAGTGATGGTAACAAGGGATGAAGAAAGACGTTGCTAAATGTGTGTCATCTTGTCTAAGTTACCAGCAAACTCACTCTTAAATTCTATGGACTATCCTAAATTCTTTTTTTCGGACTGGTTCAGTATCCATAACTAATCTTTGCTATCCTTTCTTTTTAAATCTTCATGATGTCTTCCGTATGTCATGATCACGAAAGTATATCCCTGGACCCAGCCATATCATCGAACAGGACACAGTACGGTTGAAAGAGAGTCTGACCCATGGAATGCTTCCTGTAAGATCGAGAGTAGGAGAGCAAAACCACATGGAGGCAGGGAGATCACATTAGTAAGGGTGATCTGAATTGACGAGACTAGAAGCACGATATGAAAGTTGGAAAGCAAGGTGACAGAATTATATCCATGTTTATTCTAAGAAATGAAAATTTTGAGGATGAAATTTCTATTTGAAGGGGAGTGTTGTAACATCCTGAAAATTTATAATTTTAGGATAAATGATCATTTTACAATATTTAGGATTTTTAGGAATTTTTTTGGATTTTTCTGGGAACGTAGAATATTTTAATATTATTTCTCGTTTTACGTGCACATCGGGCAGGGTTGGCAAAATGACTGTAACGCTCCCAAAGTTGGAAAATTTTATTATGAATAGTTATTTTCTAATACTTGTGAATTAAGTGAATTCTTTCAGAATTTTTCGGAAACGATGAATATTTTAATATATTTCTCGTTTCGCATGCACACTGAGCCGAACTGAGAAAATGAAATATTTTTTCGAGAACCTTGAACTATGGAAACGTCGACGGGGGATCTTACTAAACCCGAGGCCAGACACAATTTACAAGGTTTCACGTCTTTCGAGAAATCTTAACAGATGAAATAATAAAACAAAATTGCGAAGAATTAATCATGTCAGTTGTTAATGCTTGACTTCTGCCAACTATAACTATTGTCCAATAAATAATAACAGGTAATAAAAATCTTATCACATTATTCAAAATTTACCTTGTGTCAAGCTCATTTAACTTTATTTTCAAAATAAAAGTTAAAGTAATTCAAAATACTCATTTGGGAAACTTCTAGGAAATTTCCACCCATTTCCCATTTCTCTCTCTTCCCTCTCCCCTCTTCTACATGGCAGAGGCCCCTTTGGAGCCAATAATCATGTTTTCTTCTTCTTCTTCTTCTTCTTCTTCTTCTTCTTCTTCTTCTTCTCCCAACCGTACACCCTCACCATTTCCCCCTCTTCATTTCTTGCTTCACCACTTCCATATCTAGCTTTCTTCCATCATTCCATGACTATTTTCCTTGTGGCCATTCTTGGTTCTTCTTCTTCTTCTTCTTCATTTTTCACCATTGAAGCTAAAGCTTGGAGCTTTTGAGGTAAAGTCTTCAACTTTCTTCCATCTCCTTCTCATTTTCATTTTATTGGTCACCTATGTGGCCAAGGAGTCATTTTTCCATGATTGGAGTGAACACTTTGGGAATTTCTCACCCTAGGGTTTTCTTGAAGGGGGAAAATGAAAATCAAGAGCAAAAAGGAGAAGCATCCTTGTGATTGTCTTCATTTAGGTAAGAGGGAGATGATCCTCTTCAACCAATCTTGGTAGTAAGGAAATGTCTTGTGTGTATTGTTGATGAGGGAATCCATGTTGGATTTCCCTCTTTGTTATACTATGTTATTTCCATGATTTTGTGATTGTTTGATTTGTATGAATATATGGATTTACATTATGTGCCTTGATGATTATGAACCTGTATATTGCTATTTTGTATTTAGATGTCATGTATCATATTTTGGATTATTGAAAAATAAATGAGAAACTTTGATGAAGGATGGGCCAGGGATCTGCAGAAACGAATTCTGCAGAACCATTGTTAATGCACTAGCGCTCAGGCGCTGTGCATAGAGCGCCTAGGCTCTCTATGCCCAGAAAGTTTTCCCTATGATGCAGCCTGGTGAGCGCTCAGGCGATTTGTGGTCAGTGCTCAGCCGCTCCAGATATGGTGCCTAGGCGCCCAGAACAGAACCAGCTAGGTAACTGTGAGATGAAGCTATGTAATTGGAGATGTGAATGTTAATGTTGGAATTTGAGATGGAGAGTTTTAAGGGTTATTTAACTCAATTTGAAGCCACGGTTTTAGATTGAAACTATAAGGAATTGGAATGAACTTAGTGAACTAAAACTTAAGTAGGAGATATCAAGAAATCAATGCATAAAATGGGAGAAATTGATGTTAGTAGTGGACTTTGGGAAGCCACGATTTTGATCATGGATTTTAGGAATTGGATTGATCCCATGTAGAATAAAAACTAAGTGATTGGTATCAAGAGACTTGAGCATAACGCGAGATGGAAACTTACTTAGTGATGGATTCTTGTAAGAATGGCAAATCTTGAATAAGAATGCATAATGGACCCTAAAAATATATTACCTTATTTGATTTCAATATTATGATATTGTGGGTCCATATGAGTGACCAATGTTGTATTGATGCTTATTTGAGCCAATTGTGGCATATTATGGAATAGTATGTGATGTTGATCATACATATTCATGCATAGAGTCTTATGCATTGTGAATGTCATGTGGACTATTGTAAGGCCAAGTTGCCTAGGAGATTGAACACACCTTGGTGCGGGTGCGAATAGACTAGTGTAGGTCGTGTTATGACCTTGGGGGCGTCGGGGTGCGGGTCCCTCACATGGACAGTTTAGAGCTCCTCTGTGCTGTGGGGCAAACCGATGCAAACACACCGACGATCCGGACCGAGACATTGTCCTATGTCGTGATCGAGCGTGGACTGTCTGTACAATGCCTGTATGTGCACGTAGAAAACTGTTGAGTTTTAGCACCTTGGCCTCGGCAGCCGAGTTACAGACACGTCTCCTGATCTTTCTCTCCGACTGTTTGAGTCTAGCTCCATGGAGTAGGATTTGGTACCATAATGCATTGTGCATCGTACATTATCGGTCTCATAAACTGTCGAGCATGAACACCTGTGAATGTGTAGATAACTGTTGTACCTCTATAAATGATTATCTGATTGTTGTGCTGATTCCTGGAAATACTATTGTGATCTGCCTGATATTGCTTACTATTGTTCTACCTTTACTATAAATATCACTGTTATTGTTGACTCTGATTATTGCTTAGAATTGAATTGCTTTTATTATAAATTCCGTTGTTGCTATTGATGAATATATGAACTGTATTGCTTGGTGGGGCTTTGCGCCGTGCTGTTTTCTTACTGCCAATAGTGGTAATGAAAGACGGGTGTCTCACCTCTTTCCTATATTTATGTATTGTTGTTTTATATTCATATTTAATAAAAGGCCGGGAAGAAGATGATGAGGAACCACACCTTGCCGATGGGGTTGGGAACCTGAGCAAGATTTCTTCGATTTCGTAGGAGTGTAGCTGCGTGGAGGCATTGATGCCTGTTGTGTCAACTAGGACGTTGAGTGTCATATGCATATGGGGTTGCAGCCTTGTCTGTTGGTAGTACCCATCCCTGGGTTACTACTTCTCCCCTTTTATGTTTTTATTCCCGCTGTATTTTATTTGACTCTGTAATTATTATATTCTATGTTATCAGTGATTCGTGTAAATTGGTTATAAACTATATATATAAGGAACGTGATTTCATTCCAATGGTTGTATTAAGGGTTGAATGCATTTATATTTCATTCATGACTCGTATTTTTTACTTATGCATAAATGCGAAAAATAAACTCGTTAATTTGGAAACTACTGTTATCATGACCGTGACACACCTGAAGTTAGTAACTGTGGTGTAATGACGATTGCGTTGCAGTAGGTATATTTAGGTACATTACAATTAGCGACAGATTAGCGAGGGAAACATCCGTCACTTATTTCCTAATTTCTTGTAGTGTTTGTTGATTTAAGTGCTTGATATTTCCTTTTTTTTCAAAGTTCTTTTTTTTTTACAACATAATCAGCTTGCATTTATTAAGCTTGATGGAGATTTTTTTTTTTCAACATTTCCATGTTACTTGTTTTTTCATATTTCGTAAGGCGGAAGGTCAAAGATTTCAAATTGTTTTCCCATTTTAATGATTGCAAATTTTATATTAATTTGATGGGGAATAAATTAATGATTTGAAAACTTGATATTGTCAAAAAAAAATTAACACGTATATAATCTAAAAATTGTTAAATATTCTTGTTACTCTTCTTTTATGTTCATTTTATTTCATTATTATTAATATTATTATTGTTAAAATCCCAAATTAATTCTTTTATTTATTTATATTGAAGTTTGATTTAAATTTTGCTCTTCTAACTTTCCTTGCAATTTTTAAGTCAAAAATCATGCTCAAATATTTTATTTATTATTTTTTTTCTGGCACAAATTAATTTAATTTTCTTATCTTTCCCTTTTTCAGTATTGGGCTTGAATTCCTTTTTTTTTTGACCAATTGAACTTAAACTTGACTAATCCAAAAATAGTAATACAAAATTTAAAAATCATCTAAACAAATTCGATGTCTGTTTGTTAGAGTCCTATATTCTACATGTTGAGCTCTCTTACTTTGGCAGACAACAGTTCAGAACATCATATCATGTCTGTCACTCCATAGGAAAGAGTTCATGCGAAGGAGATGGTAGATGTAACATCCTCTACAACATATTAGATTTGTAAATAATTACAGAAGTAGCTTAATACTTACTTAATATATCTGTTTAATTTTATGACAATCTGAGTTAGCTTAGACATTTTGTAGTAATCTGAAAGGTAAAAACTAGCTTAAAATGGCCTAGATATTAGCAAAAATGGCTTAGCTAATGAAAATATATATAGATAATTTATTTCTAAGTCACAAATATGTATACTGTGATATAGTTAAAATTTGAGAATAATCAAAGTTGATTTAGTATTTTTAAGCATATTGGTTGTTTAAGCATATTGGTTGTGTGTTTCAATATCAGATTAACTAGTCACAGATATGAAAATTTATGATATTGAGGAAACAATTTTTTATATTGGGGAAATAATTTTTTTAATGAATCTTATTATTTGTTTTAAAGTTGTTGGAGCTTGGAAAACTTGAATTAGCTAAATCTAAGTGTTTTTAACAGATAAAGAAGTATCAGTGTGGTATAATAAGGCCATAAGTCATCCACTATTACAGCCTCTTTTGTTGACCTTTTATTCATGATATTTCAATAAGAAGAAAAAGAAATAAGAGGAAAACAAAAAGGAAATAGAAGTCCAAGATCCAAGATTGAAGCTTGAATCTCCATTCCTTGTTGCACCAAAAGGTAGTGGATTTTGAGTTCAAATTACCTTTTCTTTTTCATCTCCATGTTTATGCTTGTTTGAGGTTTAATGGGTCAAAATGAGATTTTGAGGTATTTTTAGTGATTTTATTACTTGGATAAATGTTAAGGGTTGATTATGACTTGTTCATGGTATAAATTTAGGCTAGAAACTTAGGACGCTTCATTTGGACCTTTAATACTATGTGAGAAAATTGGTGTTTGAATGAGTGATTTGGTTCATGAATCCAAAATTGATGAAATGAGTTGATGATTAATGTTTCCTATATGTTAGTGAACTTGTTAGGGACTTAAAATCACCTAGAAACCAATTTGAAGTGATTGAATTCCGTGGCTTGCACCAATGAAACAGTGCATCAATTTGCCAAATTATATAGATTTGCTGCTGGGCAATCAGCTCTTAGGCGCTGAGTATTGGGCGCTTCGGCGCCTAATGTCCACAGGCTTCTCAATTTAGTTCCCACGATGGGTGCCCAGGCGCCAACGACAAGTGCTCAAGCGCCCATCGTCCAGAGAGTTTACCCCTAATGCTATTAGTGGAGTGCCTAGGCGCTAGTGTGACACGCCTGAGCGCTGGTTACTCGCCTGAGCGCTGGGTGAGGAGCGCCTAAGCGCCCAGACAAGGCATTTTAAAGATTTTGATCTTGTTGTTTTTGAATTTCCTACTTGATAGGATCATTCATATATGTTTTTTTAGTGTGTTGAGGCATTTTTAGGGATATTTTTTGGAGAGGATTTTCGCTTTGCATATGTGAAAAGTTAGGGAACCTTAGGCATCCCAAGTGAGGTGGATTGTCCTATGTTAGTACCTAGAACTGTGTTTAACATGAGGTTGATCTTGAAATCACTTGTGAAGTGATGGTGGGAGATGCTAGATACAATTTTTGTCAGTAACATGAATCTTGCTACTTTGTGTAATAAGTTAGCTTGAAGTTCCATAGTTACTATTATTGTATTGTGATACCTTTGCATGTTTTAATTTCAAACTTGTCATTTGCTATTTTCCTACGTATTGTAACCTTAGATGGTGTGCTCAACCATGTGGCCTGGGAATGAGGTGTTGGATTTGATTTCTCTTAGCTTCACTGTTGTTATGGTCAGGGTTACCGATGTATGGGGTTAGTATTAATACTCTCACCTTGGTGAGGGGAATGAGCATACATATCGCTAGGTAGTATTAGGGCTTTTTATGCCTATCCTACCCAGTATATACAAGGGAACAAGGTTCCTGAGAAATAAGTAAGTAACATGTGCTTTCTAAAACTAAAACTTGCACAAGCATTACATCATTATATTATTAGACGTTGTGTGAGCATAATCATATCTCATAACATAAAGCACTGCTTTTGTTGATGAATGTATGAGCAATTGTCTTGCTTGGTTGCCTCGCTTGTTCGATGATGTCTTAGGATTGTATGGGAAATTCTTTAATATTATTGATTATCATATAATTTGTTATACAATGTGTATGTATGTTTTCAGTTGGTTTATTTGTTGTAAATAAATAACTGCTGGTTTTGGTATTCTAATACTGAGAAATTTGTGATTTCTCACCCCTCTGAGTTTCCATGTAAATCCAGATGAAGACCTTCCAAAGAGAAAGGGCAAAAAGAAGAAGCCAAAAACTTAGTTTTAGTTATTTTATTTCTTTATGTATCAGTTAGTGCATATTTACTTTGTTTTTTAGTTTGTACAAGTTTATGTATTACAGTGTGTCTTTTTAACCAATGATGTGTGTGTGTGTGTATATATATATATATATATATATATATATATATATATATATATATGACCTTTTCCCTCTTTCGTGGCTATCTATAATGACTGCACATGTTATTATAGATTTATGTTTTGTGCATTTTTATGAAGTGACATACCTGATACGATTTATCTTGAAATATTCTGGTTATTTTACGATAATTCTATTAGGGTGTTACAGTAGACTACCCAGATATGATGTTCTGGCGAGCTGATTAGAAGCAGTTCTTCTAAAGGACGAAAGTGAAGGTGAAGGTAAACTATAAGTATGTGGTGAAATAGAGTAGTGATCCAAGATGAACTCTAAGGTGAACTTTGAGTATGTGTTAAAGGTCTCATCGCTTATTCTTTCTATGATTCAGAAGCAAAAGATAAACTTTGAAAAGATGAAGACCCACCGATGTCATCATACCCAAAAGCTTAATCATTTTCAAGCATAAAGACCCATCAACCAAAAACAATGAAGGAAATGAGAATGTCAATATCGTCGTACACAGAAGCTTAATAATTTTTAAGGATGAAGACCCATCAACCAAAAACGGCAAAGGAAACGATGATTTGGATGATAGCTATTGTAATACCCTTAAGTACATGTTAGAATGGTAAATGATTACCGAAGGTAGCATTTGACTTGTTTAGCATGTCAGTAAAGTTTTGTGACAATCTGAGTTCATTTAGGCACTTAGTTGTAACATAGAAGTTGTAAAGTGGCTTAAAATGACTCAGATAATAGCATAAGTTGCTAAGTTAAGAGAAATAAACATAGAGAGTTTATTTCTAGGTCACAAATAAGCCAAGTAAGATGTGGTAAAAGTTTCAAGAGAATCGGAGTCAATTTGGTATTTTTAGGCATACATGTTATGCTTTTAATGCCAGATTGATCTCTAGCAGATATAGAAAATGATGAGAATTGTGAAACAACAATTTAGATATATCTTATGATTTATTCTAAAGTTGTTAGAAGCGGAAAACTCGAATTAGCATAATTCGGGTGTCCATGAGATATAAGTTTCGGTGTAGAAACTTAAGTTAATCTTTTCTCGTAATTTCCTTTAAGTCCCAAATTTCTATTTCTATTTCTCTCGGCGAGAGAAAGAGAAACCGAAAACAGAAAGAGAGAAATGGGAGAAGGGAGAAAGGGAGAAGGAAGAGGAGAAGGAAGAAGAAGAGCAAGGATCAAGCTTCAAGGCTTTGAGTCTTCAAGAGGTAGGGGTTTAGGGCCTTTATTCATCTCTTTCTCTATGTATGCATATAAACAACATAATATGCCAAATTGAGTTCTAGAGATGTTAGATGTGTTTGGCTTGCATAGACGTGTTTCTTTAGTCATTTATGACTTGTTCATAGCATAGGATTAAGTTAGGAACTTAGAACAACTCATTTAGACCCTTGATTCACAAAGTAAGCCATAGGCCATAGAATGAAGGATTTTGATCCATAATCCAAATTAAGAGGTTTAAATTAGTGATTGATGATTCCTAATGGTTAAGGAACTAGTTAGGAACCTAGAATCACTTAGAAATTGGTAAGAAATGGCCAAAATCCAAGAAAATGATTAAAAGAACAGCAAACCCGTAGCTGCAGAATTCTGCAGAATCTGGGTTCTGCTATGGGCGCCGCGGCATGGCTTAGTGGTGCCGCGGCATGAGGAGTAGAAATCACGTTTTCAACTACGGACGCCGCGGCGTTGCGTTAAGAGAGGATGCTTTGCGGCGTGCTGCCTGCGTAACCATGAAAAATGGTTTTTTTCTCACTATTAGATATATTGCCTTTGATGGATCCATATGTTTATGTTTCCTAAGTGTAATAAGGCATAAAGGGGGATATTTTCAAGTGGAAAATACTTACCCATCAAGAATGAGAAAGCATAGGCTTTTAAGCATCCTAAAGGAAAGGTTGCTTTAAGTAATGACATTGCATCTTAGGCAACTTAGTGTTGCATTAGATATCACTTAAGATGTGATGAGATGATGCAATGAAGATAAGTGTACTAGTATGCATAATAGTATGCATAATAGTATGCACTCTAGTATAGAATGAGAAAGGTATGAACCTTTAGGAGATCCAAGAATAGTGGATTACCTTAGAAAGATACCTAGAACCTTAGGCAACAAAGAGTTACAAGTAAGAACCACTCTTGCATTAGAGTTACTTGAGTGGAGACAAGATTGTGTATTGGTTCTAAAGAGGGAACATTTGGGTACTAAGTCTCTAGTTAAGTGAGACTTAGTGCATTGCTAAATACACAATAAGATGAAATATGACTAAGCAGATGTCATAATCATAAGGTAGAGCAGAAATGTGCAATAACTCATGTATTAGTAAAGATGAGTTAGAAATGCAAGATAAAGAGAATTTACTTCCTTAGATACTAACCAAAGTGTGGAAGTTAAGTTCTTAAGCATTCCATGAGTTTGGAATAGTTAAAGAGGTATCTGGAACCTTAAGTACACAAGTGTAGTATAAGCTACTACCAGACGTGTGATAGAAAGGAAAGCTAGATACAACTAGAATATGTATATTAACACACAAGTGTAGTATAAGCTACTACCAGAAGTGTGATAGAAAGGAAAGTTAGATGCATGAATTACTCACTTTAGTTAAAGTTGAGTTAATTATGCAAAGTTTTAGAGAGATGCTCATTATGTCCTTAAGTAAGGATAGATGAGGCATTAGTTAAGATAGACTCTTTCACTAGGATGAGTTGAATCTATAGGAAAGTAAGATGGTGTTATGTAAGAGTTATACATAACACTAAGCTTTTCACACACTAGTCAGTTAAGCTAGTATGTATGTGAAGGGAAAGAACCTTAGTGCAACTAAGACTAGTGGTTGCCGTAGGTAAGTACCTTACACCTCAGCAATATAGTGTTGCGTCAGAGATCACTTAAGAGATAGGAGTGATAAGGTGGAGTTTAGGTACAAGTATGAGAAATGAACTGGTGATGTTTACCTGAGAATGTAACGTTATATGACGTGAGGTCATTTAGCCAGAAGGGAAGGAATCAGAGAAGTTCCTTAGGGGACAAGTATTCCTAACCAAGTGCTAAGGTTACATATAGTATGAGGTTACAGATTCTCCTCATTGCAAAGGGTAAACATAAGAAGCCAAAGTTATTAGTAGAATATGCTTAGATCAAAGAGGAACTAAGTATATAAGTATGAATGAAAGTCTATGAATTAGTTAAGTAGTATCGATCTGGTGGATATCCTTTGATGTTTATTCGTGGAGGCAAAAAGAAGATAGATGGGTGTCCGAAGGACTTTTGAGAAGGACATAACCCTGATGTCTCGATAATAGTCAAGGCCAAAGGAGATAAGTGGGAAATCCAAAGACGCTCTGTGAGCAAGGATGAAGCCCGAATTTCTCAGTGTGCCAGGATATGTGTAATGTGAGGATGAGTTTTCTCTCTAATTACCACTGGATGATATACTGACTAGTTCCTAGCAAACTTCTGTGTTCTTAGAATAGACTTTTGCATTTGCATTTCATTCACATGCTTTTAGGATTCCTTAGGCATATTCATATTACATATCATTTTCATTGCATTCACGGACAGTTGTATGGGCATTGTCCGTCATTATTGGTATGTACATGTTGTATGGGCGTTGTATGTATTAACAAGTGTGTAGGCTATCGATTGTTATCACACTATAAGAAAGTGTGCAGTTATGAGAAAAGAGGAGGAAACTCCTAAGTTATGAGAAAAGAGGAGGAAACTCCTAAGTTATAAGAAAAGAGGAGAAAGCTCCTAAAATAGAAATAGTTTTGAGAAAAGGGGAGAAAGCTCCTAAGTTAGAATTATAGCATTTGTTATATATTTGTTATATACAATGTTATAGAGAACTGGTATTGGAATTGCTTTTACTGAGAATGTTAATTCTCACCCCAGTTGCTATTCCATGTAAATCCGTTCGTAGGCTCGATGCAGGTACCGATCACGTGGCTCGGATGCGAGCACGGTGCGAGCACAGTGCAGTGCTGGTACAAACCCTACTAAGGATGAGAAGATAAAGCATGAAGACTTGAGTAGTTTTTATTGCTTTAAGTAGACAGAACTTATGTAATAAGTTTATGTTTGTTCTGTAAGTTTTATTTTATATGTATTACAATAAGCCCTCATGTGGCTAAGTTTGTATATGTATATGTATGAGTTTAAGTTTTTCCGCAATCTCTCAAGGCTTTCTATAATTACTCAGTTGTGATTATAGATATATGTTAGTATATAGTATAGAAGTGACGTCTCTAGTACTGGTTATCTTTATATATCTCTGTCTATCTAGGATATATCTGGATATCTGTATTAGGGTGTTACATTTTGGTATCAGAGCAGTTCATCCTGTTGAGCCGGGGTATGGACTGACTATGCTTAGGCATATGTAGCAGTTTAGTAGAAAGTTATGCATTCTTTTATCTCTTTTTGAGATATGCAGATGGAATTGCATGACTAGGAGACTGGTAAAGGAGGAGATAACCAGAGCTTTTAGAGAAATGGCTACTGTGTTGAGAGAGCAGATTGCCATTAGTAGAAGTCTATCAGAAGTGATAGAACAGGACTCGCATAGTTAGTTGCGGGAACGAGAAGGAACTTTTGAGGAATCAGTGTTTCTCAGAGTTCAAGAAAGTTACTCCTTTGTTCTTGAAAGGAGAGTTTGGTTCAGTCAGAGCCAAAAGGTGGCTTCATGTGATGGAAGAGATCCTTGAGATCATGTCGTGCGCTGATGAATAGAAGGTGACCTTGCTTCGTAAGGGTTAGTAGGTGAAGCCGAAAGCTGATGAGATGAAGCAAAGAGGTTATTAGAGATGGTTAGTACTCGAACCACCTGAGAGGTGTTTAGAGTTACTTTCCTAGATAAGTATTATTCCCTTGAGTTAGAGAAAGCAAAGGAACGGGGATTCCTAAAGTTAAAGCAAGGGGATAGTACTGAAGACTAGTATGAGAAGCAATTCAAGAATGTCAAGAGTTCTTTTCTTATTTTACGTCCAATCCAGATAAAGACTGGAAGTGAGTAAAATTTGAAGTAGAACTTGGAGAAGGCATTAGAAGAGTTGCAATGCAAAAGAAGATTATGGACTTCTTTGCTCTAGTCAGTGAATGTAGAGTTGTAGAAGTAGATAATCTCAGAGCATCTATGGAACAAGAGTTAGAAGGTTCCTAAAGAGGAAGAAATTAGATGTTGAGATCAGTAAGGGTGCCTTTTGATCTCAATTTGTTATAGAGTTGCACAGTGGAAGCTTGGAGAGATGATAAGTATAAGTAGAGTGCTTTTAGAGGAGCAACTCTAAGGAAAAAGGTAAATCAAGCTTCAAGTCACTAAGATGTGCTAGATGTAGTAAGATACATGGATGTAGACTATTTTTGATGGGTAATCCGTGTGCTACGTAAGTAAGTAACCAGGACATCGTAAGAGAGATGGTTCTTAGACAAAGAAAGCGACGAAATCTTCCAACTTGGTATGAGATGAGAACACATGTAAAGAGAAATCTTTTAAGGTGTGTATAAGAAGAGAATAGATTTACTTTGTAGATCATGTTGATTTACTTTGTGAATTTAGTTGCTTACCTTGTTGGTATAGTTTAAGAGTTATATAATTTCTTAAGACAGAAATTGCAGAGAACCCCAGCAGAGTTTAAGCAGAGGTACAATGGGTTGAGTAGCCATTGTATCCGAGAGCAGAGAATCTATCAGTAGATTTTCTAAGTTAGTGCTACCTGGTTTAGGCTAGTTAAGAGAGGTAGTACCCAGCAATGGACTCTAGATAGTGAGTTTGTTTTCCAAGAGTAGAAGAGAATGTTGATTATTACGTTAGTTTTGGTAATTCCAAATTCCCGAAAGAACTTTGAGGTAGACAGTTATACTTCGAAGATGGAACTAGGGTATGTTAGATGCAATAGAGGTAGGTAGATGCCTACGCATCAAGACAGTTCAGTCTGCAAGAGTAGGACTACCCTAGGTATGATTTGGAATTAGCCATAGTAGTGATTACCTTATAGTTTTGGAGACATAACTCATAAGGAGTCTAGTTAGAGATGTTCAGCGATCATGATAGCTCAAGATGCTTGTGGATCAGAGGAAGCTAGACATGAAGCAGAATAGATGGATAGAGTTTTTCAAGGCTCATAACCTTGAGTTGAGATATCATTCGAGTAATGCCAATGCAGTGGTTATCCTAGATGATAGTCCAAGAGAGAGTGAATTTCTTGAGAGTTTTCGAGAATTTGAGTCTAGCGGTGACTATGATTCCAGATAGTCTCTTAGTGAGCAAGGTAGACATAGTAAAAGGCCTAAAGGCTCAGATTTCTTTGAAGCTCGGAAGGAGAATGAAGCTCTAAGGGACAAGTATGAGCAGATTTTCAAAGGAACCCTTAAGGATTTTGTTATGACTAAGAGGGAATGACGAAGTTTAGAGACAATTTTGTCTTCCAAGAGGGTTAAAAATCAAGAAAATGATTCTGGAGAAAGCTCACCAGAGAAAGTGTAACATCTATCAAGAGGCTACTAAGGTTTTCCAAGAGTTAAGGAAGATGTATAGTAGCATAGTATGTTAAAGAACAAAAGAGAATATGTTGAGCGGCAGATAAAGGTGGTAAGATTAAGTAATCTGCCAATCTTTTGCCAAGAACAGATAGCTATTTTCTAGATAAGGTAGTTTAACTACTTTTGAAGGAAATAGTTAGGATTCATAGAGTTTCAGTGAATATAGTGTCTGAGAGAGATACTAGATTCACACTTGGTTTTGAAAGCCTTATAAGAAGGAGTTCAAAGCTAAGTTATGTTTTAGTACAACTTACCATCCATAAGCATAGAGATCAAGAGCTTTGAGATAAGCAGATCTCGTCAAGTGGAAGTGGTTGGGAGAAGCTAGTACTAAAGAAGGACTGCATAGAAGCAGAAGTTTCATGTAGAGTTTTGTTTAGCCAGAATTGTTTACGTGAGGTGAACAATTTTGGGGACAAAATTTTAAAAAGGATGGGAGAAATGTAATACCCTTAAGTACATGTTAGACTGGTAAATGGTTACCGAAGGTAGCATTTGACTTGTTTAGCATGTCAGTAAAGTTTTGTGACAATCTGAGTTCATTTAGACACTTAGTTGCAACATAGAAGTTGTAAAGTGGCTTAAAATGACTCAGATAATAGCATAAATTGCTAAGTTAAGAGAAATAAACATAGAAAGTTTATTTCTAGGTCACAAATAAGCCAAGTAGGATGTGGTAAAAGTTTCAAGAGAATCGGAGTCAGTTTGGTATTTTTAGGCATACAAGTTATGCTTTTAATGCCGGATTGATCCGTAGCAGATATAGAAAATGATGAGAATTGTGAAACAACAATTTAGATGAATCTTATTATTTATTCTAAAGTTGTTAGAAGCAGGGAAACTTGAATTAGCATAATTCGGGTGTCCATAGCAGATATAAGTTTCAGTGTAGAAACTTAAGTTAATCTTTTCTCGTAATTTCCTTTACGTCCCAGCCCCCTATTTCTATTTTCTCTCTCGGCGAGAGAAGGAGAAACCGAAAACAGAAAGAGAGAAAGGGAAAAGGAGAAAGGGAAGAAGGAAGAAAAGGAGAAGGAGAGAAGAAGAGCAAGGATCAAGCTTCAAGGCTTTGAGTCTTCAAGAGGTAGGGGTTTAGGGCCTTTATTCATCTCTTTCTCTATGTATGCATATAAACAACATAATATGCCAAATTGAGTTCTAGAGATGTTAGATGTGTTTGGCTTGTATAGACGTGTTTCTTTGGTCATTTATGACTTGTTCATAGCATATGATTAAGTTAGGAACTTAGAACAACTCATTTAGACCTTTGATTCACAAAGTAAGCCATAGGCCATAGAATGAAGGATTTTGAGCCATAATCCAAATTAAGAGGTTTAAATTAGTGATTGATGATTCCTAATGGTTAAGGAACTAGTTAGGAACCTAGAATCACTTAGAAGTTGGTAAAAAATGGCCAAAATCCAAGAAAATGATTAAAAGAACATCAAACCCGTAGCTGCAGAATTCTGCAAAATCTGGGTTCTGCTATGGGCGCCGCGGCATGGCTTAGTGGCGCCGCGGCATGGCTTAGTGGTGCCGCGGCATGAGGAGTAGAAATCACATTTTCAGCTACGGACGCTGCGACGTTGAGAGAGGGATGCTGCGGCGTGCTGCCCAGAACTATGAAAAATGATTTTTTTCTCACTATTAGATATATTGCCTTTGATGCATCCATATGTTTATGTTTCCTATGTGTAATAAGGCATAAAGGGGGATATTTTCAAGTGAAAAATACTTACCCATCAAGAATGAGAAAGCATAGGCTTTTAAGCATCCTAAAGGAAAGGTTGCTTTAAGTAATGACATTGCATCTTAGGCAACTTAGTGTTGCATTAGATATCACTTAAGATGTGATGAGATGGTGCAATGAAGATAAGTGTACTAGTATGCATAATAGTATGCAGTATGCACTCTAGTATAGAATGAGAAAAGTATGAACCTTTAGGAGATCCAAGAATAGTGGATTACCTTAGGAAGGTACCTAGAACCTTAGGCAACAAAGAGTTGCAAGTAAGAACCACTCTTGCATTAGAGTTACTTGAGTGGAAACAAGATTGTGTATTGGTTTGAAAGAGGGAACGTTTGGGTACTAAGTCTTTAGTTAAGTGAGACTTAGTGCATTGCTAAATACACAATAAGATAAAATGTGACTAAGAAGATGTCATAATCATAAGGTAGAACAGAAATGTGCAATAACTCATGTATTAGTAAAGATGAGTTAGAAATGCAAGATAAAGAGAATTTACTTCCTTAGATACTAACCAAAGTGTGGAAGTTAAGTTCTTAAGCATTCCATGAGTTTGGAATAGTTAAAGAGGTATCTGGAACCTTAAGCACACAAGTGTAGTATAAGCTACTACCAGACGTGTGATGAAAAGGAAAGCTAGATACAGCTAGAATATGTATGTTAACACACAAGTGTAGTATAAGCTACTACCAGAAGTGTGATAGAAAGGAAAATTAGATGCATGAATTACTCACTTTAGTTAAAGTTGAGTTAATTATGCAAAGTTTTAGAGAGATGCTCATTATGTCCTTAAGTAAGGATAGATGAGGCATTAGTTAAGATAGACTCTTTCACTAGGATGAGTTGAGTCTATAGGAAAGTAAGATGGTGTTTATGTAAGAGTTATACATAACACTAAGCTTTTCACACACTAGTCAGTTAAGCTAGTATGTATGTGAAGGGAAAGAACCTTAGTGCAACTAAGACTAGTGGTTGCCATAGGTAAGTACCTTACACCTCAGCAACATAGTGTTGCGTTAGAGATCACTTAAGAGATAGGAGTGATGAGGTGGAGTTTAGATACAAGTATGAGAAATGAACTGGTGATGTTTACCTGAGAATGTAACGTTATATGACGTGAGGTTATTTAGCCAAAAGGTAAGGAATCAGAGAAGTTCCTTAGGGGACAAGTATTCCTAACCAAGTGCTAAGGTTACATATAGTATGAGGTTACAAATTCTCCTCATTGCAAAGGGTAAACATAAGAAGCCAAAGTTATTAGTAGAATATGCTTAGATCAAAGAGGAACTAAGTATATAAGTATGAATGAAAGTCTATGAATTAGTTAAGTAGTATCGATCTGGTGGATATCCTTTGATGTTTATTCATGGAGGCAAAAAGAAGATAGATGGGTGTCCGAAGGACTTTTGAGAAGGACATAACCCTGATGTCTCGATAGTGCCAAGGCCAAAGGAGATAAGTGGGAAATCCAAAGACGCTCTGTGAGCAAGGATGAAGCCCGAATTTCTCAGTGTGCCAGGATATGTGTAATGTGAGGATGAGTTTTTCCTCTAATTACCACTGGATGATATACTGACTAGTTCCTAGCAAACTTCTGTGTTCTTAGAATAGACTTTTGCATTTGCATTTCATTCACATGCTTTTAGGATTCCTTAGGCATATTCATATTACATATCATTTTCATTGCATTCACGGACAGTTGTATGGGCATTGTCCTTCACTCTTGGTATGTACAGCTGTATAGGCATTGTATGTATTAACAGTGTGTAGGCTATCGGTTGTTATCACACTATAAGAAAGTGTGCAGTTATGAGAAAAGAGGAGGAAACTCCTAAGTTATGAGAAAAGAGGAGGAAACTCCTAAGTTATGAGAAAAGAGGAGGAAACTCCTAAGTTATGAGAAAAGAGGAGGAAACTCCTAAGTTATAAGAAAAGAGGAGAAAGCTCCTAAGATAGAAATAGTTATGAGAAAAGGGGAAAAAGCTCCTAAGTTAGAATTATAGCATTTGTTATATATTTGTTATATACAATGTTATAGAGAACTGGTATTGGAATTGCTTTTACTGAGAATGTTAATTCTCACCCCAGTTGCTATTCCATGTAAATCCAGATGCAGGCTCAGATGCAGGCACAGATGCAGGCACAGGTACAAAGGTACAAACCCTGCTAAGGATGAGAAGATAAAGCATGAAGACTTGAGTAGTTTTTATTGCTTTAAGTAGACAGAACTTATGTAATAAGTTTAAGTTTGTTCTGTAAGTTTTATTTTATATGTATTACAATAAGCCCTCATATGGCTAAGTTTGTATATGTATATGTATGAGTTTAAGTTTTTCCACAATCTCTCAAGGCTTTCTATAATTACTCAGTTGTGATTATAGATATATGTTAGTATATAGTATAGAAGTGACGTCTCAGTAATCTGGTTATCTTTATATATCTTTGTCTATCTAGGATATATCTGGATATCTGTATTAAGGTGTTACAACTATCGTACTATAATATTTTTGAGGAGACGAACTTTAAATTCGATGCCAGAAGTTCAATCTAGAAGGGCATTAGTGGGCCTTCAAATTTTTCTTCAATGAATTTTTTTCATTTTGTTGCTATTTCACGTTTCTTTTTCTTTTTTTTAGCTTTTTTTTCAAAATTTTAATAATTTATAATGATAATAAATAAATTTTAATTTTTATTTATTTTTTAGTCTTTAAAAAAATTCAGTGTGACATGACTTTTCTAATGTGGCGACACATTTACACTTTCTATTTAAATTGTAGCATGATATGCCACATGACTATTATTAGGAGCACGTATTTGCCACATGATAGTGTTTTATATATGTACTGTCATGTCAGAGTGACACATGTCATGATTTGAATGCATATACTTTCTCTTTATATATTATATGATTATATGATTTTGACCCATTCTACAGTATGTGTGATCGTTTTGCATATATTAATGTTGAACACATGTCTTTCACCACATGTTTTTCATTTGTTTTCTTGTTTCAATTCATTTTTATTTTATCTATTATTTATTATAATATATAAAAGTGATTGTTTCATGAGATATATCTTTTATCGCTATTTTTTTATTTTTTTAATCAATTTTTTATAATGATGTGAAACAAAAATATCAACCATATTATTATCTATTTGTAGAGGTAAGTGACTAAAAACAGTTTTGACGAAAACTTCTTATATGATCTTTGTTTTCCTGTTTTGTTTCCTTTTTTATTTTATCTATTATTTATTATAATATATAAAGTAGTTTCTTCATTACGTAAATTGTCTTATGTCATAATTTTATTACATATTAATTTTTTCATATTATCTGTTATCCATAGAGTTATACAATACAAAGTGTAGTTGTTGTCTGTTCTTGTGTTTCTACTTTGTAATTATAATTATATTTATAAATTTATATAATTATAATGTATATATTTTATTTAATATTATTACTTTTATTTATAATTGTATTTATTCTTTTATTTAATTCATTGTTCATCTCATATATCGCACGAAATGAAAATCTAATTATTTATTTAAAATAAAGAATGTTTGTTAACATATGTCTTAGGATACATGTTAAGAAATTAAAATAACATTTATTACTTACCCAAAATTATTTAAGAAAAAAAACATTAAATGTTTATACTGTTTGTTTAATACTTAATATTTTTTATTCTTTAACATGAGTCTTTTAACAAAACCCTTAAAAAAAATTAACATTAATTGATGCAGAAAGGTTTTCTTCTTTACTCATATTCCTATGGATAGGACCGGATCCAATTTTGAGAGATCAATCATAAGTGTAGTTAAAACTTCATAAGAAATTCTTTAATACATCTGGTATAAGATAATTATCTTATATTATACCATTTAACATGTGTTACATAAGTTATTTTAAATGTTATATCATTGTTAATGTAACAGATAATGAAAGATAATAATAACACATATAATTGATGTAACACACGCTAAATGATGAAGTGTAAAACATGATAACACAAGGCTAGATATCTCATATCACGCGAACAAATTAAGTCTGTCAATTCATACATTAGTCCCTTGAGAAACATCAGAAGGCAGTCAAATGAATCCTTAGATATGGTTCACTCTCAATGGATATTGTGATGCTAACAGAGGGAGTGATCCAAATCATAGGAGTTATCAGCCTTGGCTTCTTGCATCTTTTTAGGAACAAATTTAGTCTCATTGTGGTCCAAAAAGTAATCAGTCGCTGGCAGATCAAGCACCTAACCGAAGTCAATTTCTGTGCGTCAAACTGCAGATGTCCTGACTAAGGCTACGTCAAATTCTCGATTCGGCCGTATAAGAGACAAACTAAGGATAAAAGATTTTAGTGTGTTAAACTCTTCTCATACTCAGTTTGCGAGGGCATGTTAAAATATATACATTATTACTTAGCACACTATTGGCAAGCTGAGATGGTATTAGTTTGTTAAAAATTGGTAGAATAATTAGCAGCAAGTTAACAATACAGTTGGAGGAATATATATATATATATATATATATATATATATATATATATATATATATATATATATATATATAGAAAAGTGCACTTAGCCACTTTAAATTTTTATCTTTTTACAAATAAACACCACAAATTTTAAATTTATCTTAATTATTCCTTAAATTTCAATTATTGCTACAATTGGCCCTTCTATCAAAGATTAGTTAACTCACTAACGGTGAGTTAACAACACAGTGACGTGTGTATATATATATAAATTTTCACTTTTTTACAAATAAACACCACAAATTTTAAATTTGTCTTAATTGCTTCCTAAATCTTAACTATTGCTACAATTGATCTTTTTGTCAAATATCAGTTAACTCAGTTACGCTGAGTTAATTTTATCCTTTATTTATTCAAGATTTGACCGGTCTTACTATCTCGACCCAACCTGAAATTAATTAAGACGAGTTTGAATTATATTTCGAGTTGTTTCAACCTGACTCATTATCTTAAATTATTTCAAAACTTATATATATATTTTTTATAATTAGTTATAAATAATAAGATTTCTTGATTTAAATTAATAACTTTTACATAATATAATAATATATTTATATTAATATTATTTGTTTTAAATATATATTATAAAATATACTTTAGTTTTAATTTCTTACTTTTTATATGATTTTATGATTTAATTATACATAATGTTTAAATTTATACTTTATGTTTATATATCGTGTTTGTCCGATAATTATCAAACTATGATCAGGTAATGTTCGAGTCCAAAAAAAACGGCTCAATCAAAATACCGAATCAGGTTCGGTTCAAACTAAACTCGTCTCAACTTATACCATGAACACTCCTACTATTTAAATTAAATATAAACCATTGATTAATTTATATTAAAAATTTATTTGATTTAGTTATTTGAATTTCCCTTTTAAAAAACTCGTCTAAGGCCCCTGCAAAACCATGCTTCCTCCATATCCAAGCACTCTATAAAATCAAATCTACGAACCTAGTATACCCCATCAAGACCAGAACCACCAACCGCGATGGAGCCCCAACTGCCACAGAGGCGTTTATGCTAACATCAACCCCGCAACCCATAGCCACCTAAGTCTCGCACTCTGGCCAGCGAACCAAGACCCCAAAACTCACCACCGTTGCCCCTTTGAACGCCCCACCCATCGCCGACAACCACGAGCCAAACCATCGCCCCCACCAGTGTAGCCATCTTCCCTATCACGCCACTCGTCGATTTTGTTCACTAACTCTGCCATCAAGCCTCGCTGGAGCCGCCACGCGCCACAGTGAGCCACCACATTACACTTCCAAGCCTCCTCTATTTAGGCATTCTTCATTTGCCACATCTAATGCAATACAACGAAGGAAGAAAAAATGGAAATACTTATCTAAGGAGAAACTTAGGAAGAAGAACAACTAAAAATGAGGAAAGCGTCATGAACTCCCAATCCTAGCAATAGAACCCAGATAGGAAGAAGTGATAGTGAACTAATTTTTTGGGTATAGGCAATTAGGGAAGACAAGCTTTCTGTTCTCCCAATCCATGCAGATCCCACCCAATATATTTTTTATTATAATCTACTGGTTACTAAAACTTCTAATAGTAGGCGAGAAATGGTGTTTTAAACATTGCATCCATGCTCCATAACTAAGCAGGGTGCACCGTGGAATTAGCGGATTGTTATATTACAGTTTCACAGTCGTAATATAGGTTATAAATAACACTCTCTGTAACAATTCAATTCAATTTAATGAATCAAAATAGAAAATCCCTTTTCAATCTCTTGATGTCACTCTCATTTTTTTTGCCCTTAGTTTCTTGTCCTTTACATTTATTCTTTATCATAATCTTTAGTTTCTTGTCCTTTACATTTATTCTTTATCATAATCTACTGTAGTGCTTGTTGGTCTTGTTGGTAATACAGATGTAAGTAATAGTATCTTAGCTACTAGAATATCAAAAATAGGAAGAATAAAGAACTAACAAAAGAAATCGACAAGAACGGAGGAAAGATTAGAATAAGTATACCATGAATTGTGTTAAGTACTATCTTTAAGGGTTTATCTTAACCCTACTCAGAACAATACTTGGTGGAATGATTTTGACGAATAATCTTTTAAAATTAGACGTGGGTCTCCTCAAGAACTTGTCCACACGATGATCTTGAGTACTTACAAAGAATATCTCCTCCTGCTTCCAACACCAAAAAACACAACAAGTAAAACTAGATAATAAAAAAAAAAAAGATAAGTCAAAGCTAAAACTAGATTAAAAGGAGAAGATAAGTCAAGGTAAAATTATACCAAGCCCACACACGCATGAACAAGATGAGATGGGTGGAGCGCACGTGTATGTATTAAGGTAAGTCAAACTTCATACATCTACCTCAATATCATTAGGTATTTACCTAAGGATATAATCCATATATAAATACTTTTTAATAATCTATTTTATTCAATATGAGACTTAATCTTATACAAAATATACACAAGAGCACTCTAAGTTTAAAACACTCTCAAAACTTAAATCTAATAAGTCTTACTATGAAATTTATCTAGTCCTGAAAATTAGTGTTTGTGAAGGATTTTTTTCTAATACAAAAAGAATCACTTTGAAACTAAGTTATTTTACTAACTTATTCTTCTAGGTTTTTTCTTTAAATGTTTATGACAAATTTTGAAATTTGATTTTGTTGTCATACTATATAGAGATTTTTTTTTGGTTGACCAAAACACCACACAAAGCAAAAGTATTAGAAAGTTGTTTTTTAAGGTTTAAAAGGGACTTCTGCACACAAAAAAAATTGGTTTCAAAGGGACTTTAAGTTGTTACTTGTTCAAGTAAAATCAAAAGAGGCTTTAATCAAATATGGTCCATTGAGGATTTTTAACCATTTTTATGAATAGAGCCTTGATTTTGGTTGGGGAAACTAGTTAAATCACCACTCAACAATTTTTAATCTGTTACAAGCATAAAATTTCGAATAATACACATAACTCATTTTTTTTCTCCTTAAAATAACCATTATAAATTCAAATCTTTTAATATTATATATAAAATTTACTAAAGTGGTAATTCATTTCTATTACAATCAACTATTATGTTACACATACTTCATCAAAGTATACTTGCATTTGAAAAATCATATTTTCGAGGAACTGGTCAAGTGATTAGAGAAATGTACTTTTTGTCTTGATTGTTTAGGTTGGAGTTTTAGGCCAACACATAATAAAATTAATAATTTTTAATCTCAATTAACACAAAAGTTAGTAAAAGAATATCTTTACATTACAAAAAAAATTAAAAATTGTACACATAAAGAGGAAGAAAAATCATAGTAATAATCATTAATCTTTTGCCGTAATGACACCTTTTTTTTTTCCGAAAATAATGACGCCTAATTTATATAAGAAGCATTTGATACGGCGGTGCTATTTTTTTGGTAGGTTTCGATGTCTACATTTTGCCCATCCTTTCTCTTTTTCTAAATCATAAGACTAATATGTTTGGTTTTGGTTATTTTTATAAAAAAAAAAAGATTTTTTCAGTTAATATTTTGATTATAAATTATTTTGAATATAATATAAGTTAATTCATATATGCACTTTTTTTTACAAGATATATGCACTTTTTTTTTATCTGAATTCAAATACACACTTTTTTTATCTGGGATTCAAATACACACTAACTTATAGCGAAAACTAAAATCTTATAGAAGAGAAATAATAATTCGGTTGTGTAGTACCAAAAAAACATTTAGGTTATTGTTTTGATAAACGGGTTATACAAAATTAATGTTCTTCTCATAAAATGAATTGGGCTAATATCCCATTCAAATTAGCATATTTTATTTGATAGACTAAAAAAACGAGTTTACAAAATTATTAATGTTATTTTTATATAACAAATTAGAATACATTTTTTTATAATGACTTAATTTTTTTAATTTATTCTCCTTTTAAGAATAACACATTTTATTTTTAAATTTTATTCTTTTAATTATTAAATTTAAATTACCTTTTTAATTAATTATGCATATTTCCTTTATGATTTTAAATATTTTTCCTTTTAATCTATATTTCCTTAGATTCTATTTGAATAAATTAATTATGCATATTTTTTTATAATTTTTTTATTTTTCAATTTATATTTATTTAAATTCGATTTAAATTTTAAAAAATCAATGAAAAGAATAGGATACTCGCTAGTTGTTAATAATAATTTATTACTCAATTTAAAATCTTTTTTGGACTAAATACACCGATTTGCAGGTGAGACGAAATTGGCAACTCTAATACCTACTATTAATCATCAATAATTTAATATATTTTAAGATTAAATTTATTTTAACAAAAACCAAATAAATTATTAAAAATTAAAATCAAAGAAAAACTGTTCAGAAAAAAAAAATCAATCAAAAACTGACCCACCCAATCCACTAAAAGCTGTATTAGATCTAATTGAGAGGCTGATTCCAAATGAACATATCTTGGTTATTCCAAACTCCAAAGCCGTAAATATGGCTGAAATATCAGTACATTGGTTACTTTAATTTTACCTATGAAGTAAATACATGAACATGAGACACGAAACTAGATACAAGAATATATACAAATACGAGAATATATCAAATTTAAAAAGCAGTAATATATATATATATATATATATATATATATATATATATATATATATATTAATATATATATTAAAGAACTTGAATTATGTATATATATAATTACAAAATTAAAAAAATATAATTTTTTAATATTATTTTTATAAACTTAAAAATTTATAATATCTTAATATATGTCATATGTATCAATATTTATTAATTGCTATTTAGTAAGGTCCTTTCAAAAAATATAAAACATAATTTTTATTGATATTTTTTGAAAAATCTTTTAAACTAACTTCTCTTAATAGAACTAATCATGTATAAGTATATGTGCATCTAAAAAAATTAATTAGAGGGAATATTTAAAAATTAACTTTATTTTACTCCATGTAAGTCGTGAACGGAAAAACGGTATACATAGTATTGAGTAATAAGTTTTTCTTGAGGGTAAGTATCTGGGTGATGATAACTCAATGTAATTGAATTTGTGGGTTACAGGCTTACATGAAAACTATTTTTTTTCAAATATTAATGAGTCATGTCCACGTCATGTCCAAGACGTGTCTAAGCATGTCTGAGCCGTGCCCGAGTCAGAAAAAATAATTTTTAAAATTAGATACATTCGACATGCAAGACACACGTGTCGTACGCTTGTCCTCGTGTGTCCGTGTCGGACATGTGTCTGACACGAGAACATGCCTCCCAAACGATGTGTCTGTGCTTCATAGCTTTTTATTATTAGATTGTAATCAATAAAGAAAATACTCGATCCGTTTTAAAAAAAGGAAAATGATGTTATTACATTATTTTTAAAAAAATATTATTATTCACATTATTATTTAATAGTTATAATTAAGTGAAAAAATTAATTAAAAAATAATGTAATCAATGATATATAAAATAAGTATAAAAAGTGATATGAGAAAAAAATAATACAAGAAATTCATGGTTGTTTAAAAAATATATGTGGTCAGAAAGTAAGTTTTGATTATTTTATTTATTATTTTAAAAAATTAAAAATATATTAATTATTTTTGAAAAATTATTCTTATTTTTCAATATTTTTATTAAGTAAAATAAGAGAAAATATTAATATAAAAGAGGATAATTTTATTCAATATAATTATACTTTTTTAAATTATCAGTATTTAATAATTTTTTAATTTATATATAAAAACATTAAAAGACATATATTGTGAAACGGATGAAATAATAAATAACTAATAATATTATTATTTAAATATTTAAAATACGATACTATCTTACATTAATATAAGGTACATTTATTCTATTTTAAGATAAAATATACTTTTATACTCATTTATATTCACATCAACATATCGTGTTTATACGAAATATCATATAACATTTGTTTAAAAAACGTTTTTCAATAACTAAGCGCGTACCAGGCAGTTGGCAACCGACATTTTTAGTGGATGTAAAACATTTTTCTTCATACTAAACCCGTTTCACGTTAATTATGTGAGTTTGTATTTTATATATATATATATATATATATATATATATATATATATATATATATACATATATATGATACAATATAAGGTGGAGACGTCATTTGTGAAAAGACCTGACTTACATGAAAATATTAGGTGGTGTTTAATTTGTTTTTTTTATTTAATGAATTTTTATTTATAATTATAAAAATCTCATCTTTATTTTATTCTAAGTTAAATTAAAGTTTTTGTTTTTATAATTTATATTTATTTTAATTCAATATTTATAATTCTTTTTCATTTTAAATTAATCTTTATATTTATAAAAATTTTAAAATAATATTTATTATTAATTTTTTATAACATAATTATAATACATCAATTAATTAATAAAATAAATATTTCTTTATTTAATAAGAATTTTTTAAATATTTTTTTCTCTATAAAATATTAAATAAAGTATTTATTTATTCTAATAGACACTTATTTTTTCTCATTGAATGTTGTTTTATTTAAAAAGTATTTTTTTAATGTTTAATAAAAATTAAATTAACAGTATTAAAATAAAAATTAATAACAAAAAATATTTTAAAAATATTTATAAATATAAAAACTAATTTAAAATAAAAATTTATAAAATTTAAATTAAAAATAAATATAAATTATAAAGACAACAAATTTAATTTAACTTTTTTTTTTTTTTTCAAAATTTTTAAAGGTGACGTTAAAAACAATGAAATGTTGTTTTCACACATTCAGAAAAGTTTAAAAACAGACAAATATTTGCTTGGGCACAAACCCAACACCTCATCATTAAGCACAATCAATGAAATAATGCCAACGCACCAAAATGTAAATAAAAAAAGACAAAAGACAAAATGCTTCCACTCAGCTCAATATAGCCAAGTATAGTTCAAAGTAGCCGAACATAAAGCCAAATAAATACCTTGGCTTGGCTTAGCTTTTTGATTTTTTTTAGGTTTTATCTTAGTATCCTTTCACTTATAAGGCGAATACTAATTTGTTACGGTGCTGTTTAACTTCGAAGGGAAAGATTGTTTTCAATTACATTTTTTTATATACATAAATTAAAAATTAAACTCTTAATCACATATTTAAAATATCCAAACTCATTATCACTTGAACTAACTTATATTGGTTGCATGGGTTTTTGTTTGACTTGCTGCATATCATGACTTAGTGTGTGTTTGTTTTGTTGTTTAGATGTTCAAATGTGTGTTTAATGTCCTCAAATGGTGTGTTATAATTGGTTAGATTTTTTTTTTAGTTGACACTGTTTCAACGCACCTTGGTTTCTAATATTAGTTTGTGTCAATGTAAAAATTTCTTACTTTTAAGTTACAACAAGTTTAATTGAAGAATTTTTTTAATATTTATTTTATCAAATTTATTTTGAGATAAAAAATTTTATATATAAATTATGTTACTATAAATTTATTTTTAATTAAATTTAAATTTATAAAACAATTGTCTCAAATTTAAATTTATTGACTTTAATCTAAACATTTACTTATTTATTTTTTTTATTGGCTTACTTTTTACTTTTTGATGGCAACACTTTAACTTGTCTGTGACTAACGTACTCAAGAAGCATCTAGTGAAGCTGGTGGTGGTCTCGCCTCCTTCTCTCCATCAACTGAACTATTTTTTTTCCTCTGCAAATGCTCGAAGTGAAAAGAAAAACTAGTGCTCAACTCATTTTTGGTCCCTGATTTCTGGTCCCAAGTAAGGTAAGTTTTATATTTTTACATTACAAATTTTACAAGAAATAATAAACAAATTTATTAAATATATTAGATTTTCTTTTTAATAGAACATGACATCTAATAGAAAGCTTTCAAATTGCACAAATCTTGGGTTATGCGTCGACACTAAGAATCAAATATACATATGATAGCTAATGTGATAAGTAATTCGTATAAACTATAGGTAGCACAACTATAGCTCCTGGTTTTTTTTTTTTTGTCATACCATCGGACAATAAATTTGTATATATCAGTAACCAGAATGTGTAAGTGACAAGATTAAGAAGTCAAAACTACAACAATATATCTGTTCATTGTTCTTGGCTAAACACTCAGATAATATCCCCAATGTTTCTGCCATTTTTCTACAAAAAGCTGCTTAATGCTAGAACAGTTACAGCTTCAATACATTACAAGCTTTAAACTTCACACAATTAAAAAAGGAAAATGCAAGCCAAATACACATATTGGGGTGAGAAAACTTCAACTCAGTTAGGATAAATTATTCCTAGTATAAGATATAATACATCCGGCAAGATATTCTAATATCAACTTGTTATTTCAAATCAAAATTGTCTCCTCTTTTTTCCGCCCTTCCCAGATTTGTTCGAAGGTCCATCAGTTGATGTTGATGCATCCTCCTGCTTCTTAGTCCTTCCATGATGTCTAGGTACCATTTTTGCAATGTGAAGCATTAGTTGCTTTCCTGAAAAACTATCACAACAAAAATCATAACATGAGACATTACATATTCATTACACTTATTATATCTATGCAACTTATGGAAAATAACCGCAAGAACATCCTTTTGATATGTGATGCTAGAAAAAGAATAGCAATTGCTTGTCTCTATATCGCCAGAGACATTAAAAAAAGAAGCCATTTTTAACCTCATTCAACAACTTAAACATCTTTGGATCTACAAAAATTAAAAAGCTTAGTTTTATCTTCTATTTTGGATGGTTCATTAACATAGTGCCAAAATTTCTTTGACTAATAACTTTAGAGTTTGATCCTGATCACTTGCAATCTTATAACTAAATATTAACACAAGCTATAGGCTCTTGTGCTTTTTCTACACTTCAAGCTCAATGAGCCAGCCTTACTTCACATCAAGAAAACGGGAAGGGGAGTAGCAAGTGGCAATGACCTACATCACAGCATCTGAAATGAAAAGCTATGACCTCGTGACGAAACTGAGAGCAAAGGTCCTGGCTTGTGATTTGGGCATGAGAACGAGAGAAGTCAACGAGTTCAATACCTCAACAGTAGCACTCGAAGGTTCTCCATGATCAGGTCTCAAAACCTCCCTCAACACTCGCGAACACAGATTCACCAATGTACTATATTGCCCCAGATTTCCACACGAATTGAGCACCATTATCGAAACCTCAGCCATGGTTTGAACCATAGACTTGAGACTCTCGGCAAATCGATGCAAATAGGAGCAGAGCCAAAAATTTAGTGTAAGGGAGGCTAGACCAAACATATATAACATGGAGAACCTTTTTTTTCCTTTTCTTTTTACTTTCTTTAAATTTTTTCTTTTTAATTTGTATAGGTAAATCTTATATAATTGCAAAGATTATATCATTTGCACAAAAGTTTCAAATAACTAAAGAAGTTAAGTGTAAATTTAACTCATTTTATGGGGGCCGTCAACTAAATACATAAAAAGTATATGAAGACAATGATAAAGTTAGGGGAGACCATGGCATACCCATGTCCCCCCTTCCTCCGCCTCTGGATCCAAATGAATCAAACCCATCATTAGCACCAGCTTCTCCAGCACGAGAAGTAAAACCCTAACATCAACCTCACTTTCTTCACAATTATCATCAACGTCGTCGTTTTGGGGGTTTTTTCCTGGAAGCCTGACCTCGCCCACTGCACCTTCTTTTTTGGTTTGCGACGTTTTAGGAATGGAAACCCTCCTGGGGCGGGTCTTGAAGGAGTGGTGGAGGAAGGAGAGGATGAAGATGGGGGTGAAAAGAGTGAAAACAGAGGCGTTTTGGGAGAGAGGCACTTAGAGGAGAGTAAAGGTATCAGTGCTCAGGTATAGAAGATGAAGAACAAAGAGAGAAAAAAAACTAAGATGAAGTAAAAATGATGAATCGTGATTGATACATCACACACATCAACATGTTTTATATATCTACTAACAGTAACTAACATCTAACAAACTATTGCCATGTTAGCATGTCAGTTTTAACTAACTAAATACTATCTTAACTAATTAATATTGTGAAAACAGAGGCGTTTTGGGAGAGAGGCACTTAGAGGAGAGTAAAGGTATCAGTGCTCAGGTATAGAAGATGAAGAATAAAGAGTGAGAAAAAATTGAGATGAAGTAAAAATGATGAATCGTGATTGATACATCACACACATCAACATGTTTTATATATCAGTTATACAACACTAACAGTAACTAACATCTAACCAACTATTGCCATGTTAGCTTGTCAGTTTTAACTAATTAAATACTATCTTAACTAATTAATATTGTGATTTGTTATCCTTTATATTCCCCATGCAAACTCAAAGAGTTGAAGTGAATAACTCTGAGTTTGTGTAGTATAAGAGGAAATTGAATGATGAAAGATGGTTTGGTAAATATGTCTGCAATTTAATCTAATAAGGGAACATGAACAACCTTAATGAGCTGTTGTGCTACTTTTTCCCTGACAAAATATATATCCAATTCAAAGTGCTTAGTTTTAGAGTGTAGTACAAGATTGACAACAAGCAATACTGTGTTGAGGTTATCACAATGAATTATTGGAGCTTCATTGACAAGAACATGTAGCTCACTCAGTAAGGATTTTATCCAGGAGATTTCTACAACTACAGATGCCAGACTTCTGTATTCAGCTTATGTGGTTGATATTGATGCTACATTTTGCTTCTTAGATGACTAACAAACCAAATTTGAGCCCAAATAGACACATATTCTTGATGTGCTTCTCCTGTCATCCAAATCTGATCCCTCAATCAGAATCTGAGTAAGTTGTAAGGTTTAGATGAGAGGACTTGTTAAGGTGCAGACCATAACTAAGTGTTCCTATTAGGTACCTTAATATCATTTTCACAACTTTCTAATGTGCATCTAAAGGATGATGCATACGTTGACATACTTTATTCACATTGAAAGCTATTTCAGGTATGGTTATGGTTGCATATTGCAATCATCCAACAATTGACCTGTACAAGGATGCATCAGTTGCTGTTTCTATTCCTTTTGTAGTGAGCTTAAGTCCAGTAGCCATAGGAGTCCTCATAGGTTTAACATTCAGCATATTAGCTTTAACAAGTAGATCTGTGATATATTTGTCCTGACATAGCAGTATTCCACCTTCTGCAGTAGGTTTAGTTTCTATCCCCAAGAAGTAGTGTAGCTTGTCTAAATCCTTTAAAGCAAACACAGAATTCAGTTGAAAGATTAGAGTAGTAACAGCCTGCTGAGAGCTATTAGTGATGATGATATCATCTACATACACTAGCACAAATGTAGTGACATGTGTTGTGAATTGAACAAATAATGAATTATCACATTTTATAGCTTGAAAGCCTAGTTAACTTAGTATTTGTCCCAATTTCTCAAACTAGGCTCTTGGGGCCTGCTTGAGTCCATAAAGTGCTTTGTTGAGTTTGCAAACAAGAGCACTCCATCTACTGCATAGTCCTTTGGTTGTTGCATGAATACTTCCTCATTTAGCTCTCCATTAAGAAAAACATTATTCACATCTATTTGGTTAATTGGCCAGCTGGTGTGGTGTGGAATATGATTAAAAATTAATATTAAAAATAGTTGCCAAGTTCCACCAAAATTATAAAAACCTTGCAACCAGTTGTAGTGAGCAAGGATCGATCCACAGAGAACTAATTCAATTAACACTATCAATCTAATCCCTAAATTAATCTCTGATGAAAAATAAACAGTGAAAGTAAAAAGGGGGGTTTGTTAATTTAAAACTAAAATGCAAAAATAAACTTAAATCAAAACAGTAAACACAAAATGAATTATCAAGTTAAAAACATTGGTTAAGAGATAGAATCCACCACTAGATTTATATGATTATGCTAACTTACATACCCTTTATACCAACATGATCAATTATGTTTTTATGTGATTGTGAGATAAATCTCAAGTCTTCCTTAAGTTTAGCTTAATTCAGCAACCGCTCAAATCAAACCCTAACCATTAGTTATTTGTAAAGCAACCGCTATTACACCTCCCTAATGATTGCATTAATAATTAGAAAACCAATCACACTAAGGTCTAATCACACACCTAGATTAAATTACGAGATCATATGTTTCACGAGTTTTACCACCGCAACAAGACAAGATAGCAATCCTAGTTTTACCACTTTCGAAATTTGGCAAAGAATATAAAAACCTTTATATCGATTAAAGATCAGAAACATATGAATAAAAATATAATTGAATTGAGATAAAGAAAGTATGCAAGATTCACATAATCAAAACTAGGGTTTCATCCTCCCTTAACCAATCAAAGAGTTTAGCCACACATGGCAAATTCAAAATCACAATAAAAGTTAAAGGAAAACATTGTTCAAAACAGAAGAAGAAAAGAAGAACTAAAAATCAAACTAGTTTCCAAGGCTTGAGAATAATTGATCTTTGATCTCTCGAATCCGAGTCTCCAATCCTCAATCGAATCCTTCCCTTCTTGGTCTTCGTGATCTCTCGCTTTTCTTCACGGCTCTCTCTATCCAGACCCTTTTAAGGGCTCTAAGCAACCCTATTTATAGGTTTGGGAACCTATTTTAGCATTAAATCACGAAATCAAAATCTTGATCCGATGACACGGGCCGTGTCATGTCACACGGCCCAACCCGTGTCTGATTCTGGAGGCCAATTTCCAAGTTTTCCAAAGTCAGAGAGGAACACGGCCTACCCCGTGTCATTTGACACGGGCCGTGTTCTCGGGCAAGCTTGATACTGGTTCTTCCTTGTGAAGTCAGAGGATTACACGGCCTACCCCGTGTCATTTGACACGGGCCGTGTTGTTCAAAATCATCCAATTCAGCCTTGATTCTTCATGCATGCCCTCTTCCTTTGCTTCTAGGAGTTTGATACTGATTCCTTTAAATCCTTCAACTCTCTCCTCGATAGTTCAAAACCAATGGACTCCATCACTCATGAATCTCCTGAAAATCACAACACGTTTATGAGTGTTTATAATCACATTTTAACAAAGTTTCACAATAAACATCCAAAGATAATTCTAAATCAGAAACTTAGCTAAATGTTAACAATTAAACCCATATTCCAATTAGATCAAACAAAAGAACATTTAAGAGCTGAAATTATTAACCAAATACCCCCACACTTATCCTTTTGCACTCCCAAAAACATAAAATCAAGCACATGCTTCCCAAAAGTAATGAAAGTCTTGAACAATGAGCAAATATCTACACACATCAATCCTTTCAAGGTATTTAAGCATTGAATTTCCTCTCTCAACAATCCAAATCAGCAAGCCAAGTCAATCCAACATCAGGGTTAAGTCAACATGATAAATCCTCATGATGTACTCTCTTTCACTCAAGTATTTTGGGCTTGTATTTACTCTCAACCAACTCATGAAAACATGCCTATCATAGTTGACAAGCCTCTTTTCTCCACCACCTAAATCACATGCACACAAAGATCAAAAGGTCTTTAATCTTGTAATGGGGTCAAGGTCAAGGTAAGATATATCAAGGATAAACCAAGTTAACCATCATAAATAGAAGAGCAAAGGGAAATATAAAAATCAAACACTTTTGCACAATTACCCTAAGACTTTTCAATCCATCTTCATCTTTCGCTTGACTTTCTAACAACCAATCTTTTCTTCTTCCTCTTTTTTTTTTTTTTAATGAATAAACATTTCTTCCTTTTCTCATTTGAGAGCTTTTTTTTTCGAAAAAAATAGCAATTGTAATCACTCCCACACTTATTCAAACACAATTCCCACATAATTATTAAGCTCTTCTACTCCCTAAGGTAGGGTAGCAATGGTTTTTCACTATTAAGCTTGTATTGAGCTATAATAAAAAGAAAGGATAGCATTCAAGCTCAAAGGGGTGAACAATGGATCAAAATACTAGGATAACTATTGGCCATGGGCTGAAAGAAAGAAATGTCTTTATCATCTCAAAATGTTGATCATTTGCGACTTAAAAGAGAGTCAAATCAAGTTCTGAAAAACATATAATCACAAGTGAGTCACACAACAAAGAACAAAAATGACTTAAAAGTAGTCATTCACATTAAGGCCCAAAAACTCACTAGGTCCAAATTTTATCAAATTCTCAAAACCCTTTCAATTTTCAAAACCTCTCAGGCTCTTAGAAGCAAGAAAGTCAATTCCTTTAACCTTAAAAACTCCAATTAAAAATCAATCACTTGCTCATTGCTCAACATACTCTAAAAACCAGTTAGAAAAACATGCACCGGATATACCATTAAGATCGAAATGTGCAATAAGGCTCAAACCCAAACTTCCCCCACACTTAAAACAGACCTGTCCTCAATGTCAAAGCATACACAAATGATAAAATGAGTCCAAGTAAATAAACAAGGTATACGCTTGAAGAAATGAAGTATTGCATCATGAAACTCGCAAAAGAGTACCAATAGCAATCGGAACAAGGTACGAAGAAGCCATCAAAATGAAGGACACAACCTCAAAAGAAAAGAAAAATACATCAAGAAGGGGGAGGGGGAGATGAAAAATGTCAAGCAAAAGGTCAAGTTTGTCATCATGGCATCCACCGGCGATCGCGCGCAACTTCCAGAGCACTCCTCTAAGCGCGGAAGCGAAGGCAAAGCATGGTCCATCTCTAAGCGGTAATACGAGCCAAAATAGCTAGGAAGAGGTGCCATCCCTCAACATCCGCATTATCACAAACTCACCAGGGGAGACAAAGAATATCCTCATGTGGTTCGGGGCCTGGATCACGAATCGAGGCAAGGTAGCTCCATCGGCGCCAAGCAAGACAAGAGCACCATTGAGACGAGTGCATAGGTTCATGGACACCAAAATGGCCCCATCAATAGCACTTGGGACCCTCGAACCTGGGCCTCCTCCAACAGATCCGAGATAATCAAAGTGATCGGCAATGGCGGTCACATACCCCCAATCACTATGCGACCAACCTAGTGGTCCCTACATGGTGAAACAGTTACTGAGCCAATACCTCCATTTTGCAATGTAAGAAAAATAACTCTTTTCTTGTCCCTTGACTTTCCCTACCACAAAAGAGTATTAGCTAACCATTTTTGAATATAGCGATGAGCGGAGACCTGGGAAGCTTTAGACACTCTAGGATCATAACTATCGAATTGCAAAGGGCGGACCACACATGATCGGCATTAAAATCACGGGGTAAATATTGTTTCAAAAACCAAAAATAACTCTAAACATATAATATCAATCGAGTGGGAGTTACCTAGCAATCTAAAAGTAATTTCACCAGGCCAATCGTACATATCGTAAGAGAGGATAGAGTTTACGATTAAAACTAGCAACAAACTCCCTAGTTAATAAAGTAAGTAGGCTTCATAGCGGCAAAATCAACCCATCCAATTCTACCTAATAAAGTAAACACCTCATCATAAAGTCCTATGGCCCTAAGGGTATCTACATCTAAAAAGCGAGTGGGAACCAAACCTTACTATCAATAGGGTGGACTAGCACCGAGGAGGTTCTCACGCGGGGGTGATGGAGGCGAGCACGCCTAGAGGAAGCACGGTGGGGGTGAAGTGAACAACCGGTGACTTTGGTTCGCTTCTTAGGCCCCATCAAGAGAAGAAACAGAGCAAGGAGAGAATGTGGTGGTTGTTTGAGGGTGAAATCAGAAAAATGAAGGAGAGAAGGGAGAGAAGCTGCGCGTGGAGAGAAGGGGAAATGATAATGTTGGAATATGGTGGAGATTAGAGGCTATTTGGAGGTAATGGTAGAGATTGGAAGGAATGAGTGTGAGACCCGGCGAGAGAAGAAGAAGAAGAAACAGGGAAAAATTGGGGAAAAGAAGAGGAAAAGTGAGAAATGCGTGTGGGGAGAGGTGATAATAGTGAAAAATGGTGAAGAAGGGAGGAGAATGGTGGTGGGCGATGGTGGGTAAGAAAAAATTGAAGGGGAGATGGTGGTGGCAAAGAGAGAATAAAGAAGGGAGAATTAGGTAAATTGATGAAAAACCCCAAATCGTGATTAAATGGGCGTGCGCACATCACATATGACATGACCCACCCCGTGTACTCCTCGACTTAAGGATGAGTGCTACTGACACGGGCCGTGTCATAGACACGGCAATACCCGTGTATCTCTCTCGGAAAATCATTCAACGTGTCATCCTCGTAAACACGGGCCGTGTCATAGGACACGGCCCACCCCGTGTCATTTTCTAACTAAGAATACTATCATTAGGACACGGGCCGTGTCATATGACACGGCCCACCCCGTGTGGTCCGGCCGACTTACAGAAATACTTTAAATCGCGCGCCCAGATTGCATACACTCAACAAACCATGAACTCAAGCAATCAAATAAGAACTGAGCAAGGCAAAACACAAATACCAGCAAGGATACAAGTATCATCAAGCAAGAAACTAAACAACGCAAAATAGGAAGGGAAGAGAAAGCAAATCTGATTGGGTTGCCTCCCAATAAGCGCTTGGTTTATTGTCCTCATGCCAGACATTGTGATGCTCCTCATATGCTTCATAAGACGGATGGAGAAGAGGCATGTCTTCAACCTCTGCATTCTCCTAAGTTCATGGTAAGGCTTGAGACGGTGCCCATTAACCTTGAATGCCTTTCCGCCTCGTTCATGATCTCCACCGCACTGGGAAAACTAATTACTACAAACCAATCCATTTAGAACGTAACTTACATAACTTGAGTCTGGATTGGTATAGCAACACTTTTTGGCCTTGGTGGAAATTTTTCCTCGAGATCATTTGATCATGAAATGCTTTGGTCTTGGCCTTGTAAATGAGGGCACTCTCAAAGGCTTCATTCCTCAATTCTTCCAACTCCTGAATTTGGAGTTTTCTACAAAGACACCTTCCAAGTGCAAGTTAACCTCGCTGATAGCCCAAAAGATCGGTGTTCTAGCTCCACTGGCAAGTGATAGGGCTTCCCATAAACCAATCTGAATGGGGACATGCCAATAGGGGTCTTGTATGTAGTCCGATAAGCCCACAAGGCATCAACAAGTCTAGTACTCCAATCCTTGCGTGTGGGATTCACAGTTTTTTCAAGGATAGACTTGATCTCCCGATTGGATACCTCAGTCTGGCCATTAGTCTGAGGATGATAAGGAGTAGAAATCCGGTGCACCACACCATATTTTTTCAACAAGGCTTCAAAAATTCTGTTGCAAAAATGTGTTCCTTGATCACTAATAATGGCTGTGGGAGTGCCAAACTTAAAGGACTTCACAAAATCCACAACAGCTTTAGAATCATCGATTTGGTGGCTTTAGCTTCCACCCATTTGGAAACATAATCTACAACTAAAAGAATATAGGAGAAACCAAAAGAAGGAGGAAACGGTCCCATGAAGTCAATGCCCCAAACATCAAAAACTTTCACAAAGATTATGGGAGTTTGAGGCATTTGATTTCGTGGACCAATATTACCTGCTTCTTTGTGACAAATGATCACATGACTTACGTAAATCATAAGCATCTTTAAAAATGGTAGGCCAATAGAAATCATTACTTTGTTGTGCTTCCCTCTTCATGCCGAAATGTCCTCCACTCATAAGTATGGCAAAAGATAGAATGGAGTGAGTTTAGAATCAGGGATGCATATCCGAATCACTTGATCCGCGCAATGCTTCCAAAGTGGATCATCCCAAATGTAGTATTTGCAATCACTCCTCGCCTTATCTCGGCGTGCTTTGTTCAGCCTGCACGGAAAGTCTTTGGTGGCTAATTGGCAATATCAGCATACCACGGAATAGTGGTTGCGATAGCCATTAAATGCTCATCCTGAAAGCTCTGGTATAGGTATGTCCTCCTCTTCGATCACTACCATCTGCTCAAATGGTCTACCACCAAGTTTTCGCTCCCCTTTTTGTCTTTAATTTCCAAGTCAAACTCTTGGAGCAATAGAATCCATTGAGCAATCTTGGCTTCGCTTCCTTCTTTGCCAGTAGGTACTTCAATGCTGCATGATCGAAAAAATAATTACTTTAGAACCAATTAAATATGATCTAAATTTCTCTAAAGCAAAAACAACAGCAAGAAGTTCTTTCTCAGTTGTAGAGTAATTCAGTTGAGCATCATTTAGGGTCCTTGATGCATAGTAAATAGATAAGGGACCCTATCAACTCGCTGTCCTAAGACAGACCGCAAAGTCACTAGCATTACACATTAATTCGAAAGGAAGCTCCCAATTTGGTGGCCTAATGATAGGTGCCTATCATCAACTCCTTAAGTGTGGTGAAAGCCTTCATGCACTTCTCATTAAACTGAAAGGGCACATCTTTTTGGAGAAGTGTGTAGAGGGGTGCTGATATCTTGGAAAAGTCCTTGATGAAGCGCCGATAGAAACCTGCATGACCAAGAAAAGAACGAATATCCCGCATACTTGTGGGCGGGGGTAAGGAACGCACAAGCTCTACCTTAGCTTTATCAACTTTAATGCCTCTAGCGTAAATTACATGACCTAACACATACCTTCTTCCACCATGAAATGACATTTTTCCCAATTTAAAACCAGGTTAGTGTCAATGCATCTCTTTAAAACTAAAGTTAAATGTTCCAAGCATTTTTCAAAGCCATTCCCAAATACACTAAAGTCATCCATGAAGACCTCAATGATGTTCTCTATGTAATCAGAAAAAAGACTCACCATACATCTCTGAAAAGTCCCTGGTGCATTACACAGTCCAAAAGGCATTCGCCTATAAGCAAAGGTGCCAAAAGGACAAGTAAAAGTGGTCTTGTCCTGATCTTCCGGAGCAATAGCAATATGGTTATAACCTGAAAACCCATCTAAGAAACAATAATGAGAATGACCAGCTAACCTTTCTAACATTTGATCAATAAAAGGTAAAGGAAAGTGGTCTTTTCTGGTGGCAGCATTCAATTTTTTATAGTCTATACAAACACGCCACCCTGTCTGTAATCTAGTGGGAATAAGCTCATTCTCAGCATTTCTTACCACGGTAATGCATTTCTTTGGTACTACCCGGACCGGCTTACCCACTCTGTCGTCGAAATGAGGTAGATAACCCCCACACTTGGAGCTTCTCCTTCTTCATAACATCCATCATCGGGGATTCAATCTCCTTTGTGGTTCTCTCAAGCCCCTCTCCATTAAGATTCGATGCATGCAAATGGAGGGCTAATACCTCGATATCTGCAATAGTCCACCCAATGGCTGTCTTGTGTTCTTTCAACACGTAAATCAAGCTCTCCTCTTGCTCTTTGGTGAGGGATTTAGCAATTATTACCTAAGTGTCTCCTTCTCACCCGAAAAATATATTTCAAATGGGAGGGCGCTTCCTTCAATTCCAACTCACGGTGCCACTGCACAAGGTTTAGGTACATCAGTAGTAAATGGTAATTCAACATACGATACATCATGCCCTTCTAAGGTGGGAGAGAGTGTATGCAAGGCTGCCACCACTTCGTTTGAATCCTGAAAATCTAAACTGCGAGTCATAACTGTATCAACGACATCAAATTGATTAGACTCAAGAACAGCAGAAATTAAAGATTCAAAAACATCAAAAGAATCAATAACATAAGCAGAGTGCACATCACTTGGGTATCTCATGGCCTCAAAGATGTTGAATCTAATCAACTCTCCATCAAATTCCATAGTCAATGTTCCCGAATGCACATCAATTTTAGTTCGGGCAGTCTTGAGGAAAGGCCTCCCCAACGAATGGGGCGAGTTGGGAGATTTGTCCTCCTCCATGTCCAGCACATAGAAATCTGCCGTAAACACCAGTTCATTGACCTGCACCAAAACATCCTCAACAACCCCCTTAGGGTATGCATTAGACTTGTCTGCCAGTTGAATGATAACTCCAGTAGGTTCTAAAGGTCATAGATGTAAAGATGCATAAATAGAGAAGGACATAACATTAATGGATGCACCTAAGTCTAGCATAGCCCTCTCAAACCTGGCATTACCGATAGTGCATGGCATAGTAAATGTGCCAGGATCTTTACATTTAGTTGGGAGTTTCTTATTAAACACAGCTGAAACATTTGCTCCCACTTGAACTCGTTCATTACCTTTCAATTTCCTTTTGTTAGTGCACAACTCTTTTAAGAATTTAACATATCTAGGCACTTGCTTTATAGCATCTAACAGAGGAATGTTAACTTCAACTTTCCTAAAAGTCTCTAAGATCTCTTTATCCGCTTCTTCTTTCTTATTTTTAACCAACCTGCTCGGAAAAGGGGCCATAGCGACATATTTAGGACATAGGTCAGAAACACTTACCTTAGGGGTCTTAGAATTGAGCCCCTCTTCATCTACCTCCTTAGAATTTTGAGCTTTATCTTCATTGACTGGGTAAGATGTGGGTCTGTCAAGTGTCTTCCCACTACGCAAAGTGACAGCACTAGCATTCTCTCTTGGGTTCACTTCATTGCGAGGAAGTTTCCACGAAATCGACTCGCACCTTGTTTATCTCAAGAGCCAAGTGACCCACTTGGTTCTTTCATAGTGGCCCTTGTTTCTTCTTTGAAACCGAATATTGGTGGTGGCCATTTGCCTCACTAGATCTTCCAACGAAGGCTCAAGTTGCCTAACCACTTAACTTGTGGTTGCCTTAGAGGAAAGGGTGCTTGCCTTTGCCGAAACCCCGGAGGACCATAGGCTTGGGGTTGCGCTTGAGCTTGAGGCTGCTTTGCATAGCTAAAGTTGGGATGATCTCTCCACCCCGATTATATGTGTTGGAGTAGGGGTTGTAATTCTTGGATGGAGCGAAAAATGCCCTCACCGCCTTGGCTTCTTCATTTGTGTCTTCTTGTAAAGTGGGACACATATCGTGGGATGTCTGAAGAGCAACAAATCCCACATGCATACCGGTGCTTTCCCGGTGTCCATCGACTTGAATCATGGCGGCACAACCGTGTCATTTGATTCTGGACTAGTAGTGTCGACCTCTTTAACCGCTTCTCTCACTTCGTATTATTCCGAGTGAAGAATTGTTGAGTATTCGCATTTCTAGATATGATTCTGGCTTCTCGAGGAGTCTTATCAACCAAGGCTCCTCCACCGAAAGCATCAATCATGTTGCGGTCCATTCCTAGCAAACCTTCATAGAAATACTGTACGAAGTTGTTCACTAATTTGGTCTTTGAGGGCGCTGCACACAATCTCTTGAATCTCTCCCAGTACTCATGAAGTGATTCCCCATGTCTTTGTTGGATCCCGCAAATTTTTTTTCTGATTGTTGTGGCATTTGATGCAGGGAAGTATCTGTCTAGGAAAGCCCGAGCCATGTCATGCCATGTCTGAATTGATCCGGGTGGCAAGTAGTACAACCACTCCTTTGTAGAATCCTTTAGGGAAAATGGAAAAGCTCTCAGCTTGACTTGCTCAACTGAAATTCCCGCGGGCTTCATGCTAGAACACATAACATGGATTTCCTTCAGATGTTTGTTCGGATCTTCTCCGGCTAGTCCATTGAAAGATGGCAAAGATGAATCACCAGATTTCAATTCAAATGCCTCCTCATTCTCGTGAATTTCTATGCACGAGGCTTGTTGGTCTAAGTCCGGAGCACCCAACATTCTCAATGTATTTTCTACTTCGCTTCGGTGGTTCGGATATCTCGATGCCGCATCACCGGAAAGATCTACGTGACGGGCACTTCAACGTCACAGTGTGAATTGCGAAAGGAAAGTAATGCCTTAAGTTTCTCAATTGCTCGTTCACCTCTTCACCGGACATGAACTCCTGCAAGATAGTTGAAGAGAACAACCAGAACTATTAAAAATAAAAACGAGAGAGAAAAATAGGAAACAAATTAACAAATAAGCAATTGAAAAATTAGTTCACTTTACAGAACTGGCGCCAAAATTTGGTGTGGTGTGGAATATGATTAAAAATTAATATTAAAAATAGTTGCCAAGTTCCACCAAAATTATAAAAACCTTGCAACCAGTTGTAGTGAGTAAGGGTCGATCCACAGAGAATCAATTCAATTAACACTATCAATCTAATCCCTAAATTAATCTCTGATGAAAAATAAACAGTGAAAGTAAAAAGGGGGGTTTGTTAATTTAAAACTAAAATGCAAAAATAAACTTAAATCAAAACAGTAAACACAAAATGAATTATCAAGTTAAAAACATTGGTTAAGAGATAGAATCCACCACTAGATTTATATGATTATGCCAACTTACATACCCTTTATACCAACATGATCAATTATGTTTTTATGTGATTGTGAGATAAATCTCAAGTCTTCCTTAAGTTTAGCTTAATTCAAAGAACCGCTCAAGTATCAATCAAACCCTAACCATTAGTTATTTGTAAAGCAACCACTATTACACCTCCCTAATGATTGCATTAATAATTAGAAAACCAATCACACTAAGGTCTAATCACACACCGGGATTAAATTATCGAGATCATATGTTTCACGAGTTTTACCACCGCAAGGTATAGCAATCCTAGTTTTACCAAGTTTCTTTGGCAAAGAATATAAAAACCTTTATATCGATTTAAGATCAGAAACATATGAATAAAAACATAATTGAATTAAGATAAAGAAAGTATGCAAGATTCACATAATCAAAACTAGGGTTTCATCCTCCCTTAACCAATCAAAGAGTTTAGCCACACATGGCAAATTCAAAATCACAATAAAAGTTAAAGGAAAACATTGTTCAAAACAGAAGAAGAAAAGAAGAACTAAAAATCAAACTAGTTTCCAAGGCTTGAGAATAATTGATCTTTGATCGCTCGAATCCGAGTCTTCAATCCTCAATCGAATCCTTCCCCTTCTTGGTCTTCGTGATCTCTCAGTTTTCTTCACGGCTCTCTCTCCTTTGCCTTTAAGGGCTCTAAGCAACCCTATTTATAGGTTTGGGAACCTATTTTAGCATTAAATCACGAAATCAAAATCTGATCGATGACACGGCCGTGTCATGTCACACGCCCCAACCCGGTCGATTCTTTTCCAAGTTTTCCAAAGTCAGAGAGGAACACGGCCCACCCCGTGTCATTTGACACGGGCCGTGTTCTCGGGCAAGCTTGATACTGGTTCTTCCTCGTGAAGTCAAAGGATTACACCGCCTACCCCGTGTCATTTGACACGGGCCGTGTTGTTCAAAATCATCCAATTCAGCCTTGATTCTTCATGCATGCCCTCTTCCTTTGCTTCTAGGAGTTTGATACTGATTCCTTTAAATCCTTCAACTCTCTCCTCGATAGTTCAAAACCAATGGACTCCATCACTCATGAATCTCCTGAAAATCACAACACGTTTATGAGTGTTTATAATCACATTTTAGCAAAGTTTCACAATAAACATCCAAAGATAAATTCTAAATCAGAAACTTAGCTAAATGTTAACAATTAAACCCATATGGAATCCAATTAGATCAAACAAAAGAACATTTAAGAGCTGAAATTATTAACAGATCACCAGCCTCGTGATAAAGCAATTGTAAGAACTACTCTCATTGTGACAGGTTTGACTATTGGACTAAAGGTCTCAGTGAAGTCAAAACATTCTCTTTGGTGAAACCCTTTAGCTACTAGGCGTGCCTTATATTTCTAAATTGTGCTATCAGGATTCCTTTTGATCTTGAAAATCCACTTGCAGCCTATAGGACTCCTCTGTGGTGGTAAAGACATTAAAGTCCAGGTATGATTCTTCAATAAGGTTTGATATTCTTGATCCATTGCTGCTTTTGACTTTGGAATAGCCAATGCTTCTGCTACAGTGGTAGGTTCAGTGACAGTAAGAAAAGCTCTTGGTTTAAAAATACTAGTTTTACTTCTAGTGATCATGTGATGTGCATTTTCAGTTGCTGGAACAGTAGTGACAAGTACAAGTACTGACATGGAATCCATGTTTCTGCTAGAAGGAGAGTAAGGGGATAGTGCTTCATATGCATCATCCTCTCTGCTGGAAGAGGAATGATATGAAGTTGTTGCAATGGTGAAACTTGAATCAACTAATCCGGTATCAAAAAATCTTATAGGTGGCATAATATGACTAAAATAAGGATTAAGAGTGATAGCCATGTAACATTGTTGGTTATCCTCATTGATAATATGTTGAAAATTACTAGTAGTGACAATAGGAAATAGTAGAGGATATAGAACTAAAGCAATTGAATTAATAGGAGTTGAGCTTGATTGAGACATGAAATTAGAAGTAAGCTTGAAAAGAAACACATTTTCATTAAAGACAACATTTATAGAAATAAAGACTTTACCAGAGAAGGCTAACCACTTATAAACTTTATGAAAAGGTGAGTAGCTTAGAAAAACACATGGCTGAGAACGAAAGTCCATTTTATGTTTATTATAATGTCTAAGGTGAAGAAAACAAGAGCATCCAAAAATTCTTAAAAATGTGTAATTAGATTTATGACCATAGAGTGTTTCAAAAGGTGACATAAGAGCAAGGACTGGTGTTGGCAACCTGTTAATCACATAAACTGTAGTTGAAAATGCTTCAACCTAGTATTTGTGAAAGACACCAGATTCAACCAACAGAGTTAAGCTAAGTTCAGAAATGTGTCTATGCTTTCTCTCTGCTGCTCCATTTTGTTCATGTGTATGGGACAGCTGAACCTGTGAATTATACCCCAATTGGTAAGGTGTTTTGTAAAGAAACAATATTCTTTGGCATTGTCTGTTTGTAGCATTTTCAGTTTAGTATTAACATGGAGTTCAGCAAGTGCTTTGAACTTGAGAAAAGCATAAAATGCTTCTAATTTTTGAGTTAAAAATAAATCTAACTGAACTTAGAGAATGCATCAATAAACACAGTATAATACCTATGATTTGAAGTAGAAACAATTGGGGAAGGTCCCCAAATATCAGAGTAAACAAGCTGTAATGAAGTTGTATACACTGTTTCAGATATAGGAAATGGTAATTTGTGTGATTATCAATGCAACAAGCTGGACAAACTAGTGAGTCTGTTTTATTATCAATGAATGAAATGTTACAAGAGTTTAAGACATGCAATACAATTTTCATAGAGGCATGTCCTAATCGAGAATGCCAAAGAGAAAAAGGAATTTTTTTGTAAGGAGCAACTACACTATGAGCAATGCAATGCTTATTTGTTATAGAATCAGAAGGTACTTGACACATAAAGAAAGATGAAGTTGGCTTAAGCTACAAGTTGTCAAAAACATATAGGTCATTGTTAAGTGTCCCTTGCAAAACAATCTATTTGGACACCTGTGATTTTACCAAACAACAATTAGCATGAAATTCAAAGAAAACATTGTTATCTTTTGCAAATTGAGACACATTAATTAAGTTCTTGGTAAGATGAAAGATATGGAACAAATTAGACAAGGAAATACTGGAATTTGAAAGAGAAGAACAATTACCACTAGTAATATCAGTATGACCAATATGATAGATATCCAAACCTACTCTATTACCAAGATGGACCCTATCATGTCCAGCATAGTGTTACTTCACTGCAAGATTATTGATATCTGGTGTGAGATGAGCAGTGACACCAAAATCCACATACTAGGAAGAGTCAAATTGAGGCATTGTATTCAGTTGCACAGTTGAATCCATAGGTCTAGGTGTAGCAAAGAAAGCTCTAATTGAACCTAATGACTGTGATGGGTCAGATTTAGAGGAAGAAGGGCCAGAATTGGGAATTGGAAGGTTTTGATCAAACATATGCCAACATGACCAAGCTTTATGTCCAAATTTACCACATAGTTGGCACTTGGGATGATCAGTACCAAAGTAACTATGACCACCACCACGACCAGAAAAACCATAAGATTGTCTGCCACCACACCCATTTCCTCAGCCACCACGACCTCGATAGAACCCCCTTCCTCTTCCTCTGTTGAACTGAAAGGGAGCTTGTGCAACATTGGCTTGTAAGATACCAGAACCTTCACTTGAAAGTTCTGTGTTTCTTATATGCCTCTCAAATTGCTCTTCTTGAGCCACTAGCAGAGCTTCAATTTCTACCACTGTGTATGATTTACTTCTGGACAGAACTGAAGTTACAAATCCACCGTATTCTTCTGGAAAACTATCAAAGATTGCATCAAGATGATCAACTGGAGCTCCAACTACTGCAAGAACATCTACAATATTCTTGATCTGTAGCAAGTAGTTAGAAATTGAAAAACCTCATTTTCTCACATTTTTCAATTGAACTTTAAGTTGTTTCACTTTAGTTTTAGTTTAAGCTGCAAAGAAAGTTTCAAGTTTTTGCCAAATTTGATATGAATCTTCACATCCCACCATATGTGTAATGAGGGATTTAGACATGGATGCCAGTAGTCAAGACATGAGAATCTGATCTAATTGTTCCCAATTGAGGAACTCTTCACTCTGAACACCATTTTGAGCTGCATCTTCAGAATCACATTTAGACAGAATTGACTTTGCACCTTGAATAAATTTATGAAGTTTGAACTGCTTGATTGTTGCTAAAATCTGTTGCTTCCATGGAAGAAAAATATTTTCATCTAACTTGAAGGATATAGTTTTTGAGAAAGTATGTAAAATAAATCTTGATGATGAGTGAGAAGAAGCATAGAAAGGATCTGAAGCCATAATAGAACCTCAAGCTCTTATACCATAAATGTATCAGTACTCAGGTATAGAAGATGAAAAATATAGAAAGAGAAAACTGAGATAAAGTAAAAATGATGAATCGTAATTGATACATCACACACTGACCAACATGTTTTATATATCAGTTATACAACAGTAACAATAACTAACATCTAACCAACTATTGCTATGTCACCATGTAAGTTGTAACTAACTAAATACTATCATAACTAATTAATATTGTGATTTGTTATCCTTTATAGAGAGGTCATGGTAAAGCCGCAAAGGGGCTGGTGGGTGTGGGCTGGTCTCCAACAAAATGTTGCATTCGGCTAAGCCAAGCCATCGTACATTGAGCTGAGTGAAAGCATTTTGTCTTTTACCTTTTTTTTTATTCACATTTTGGTGTGTTGCCATTATTGCATTGGTTGTCCTCAATAATGAGGTGTTTGGTTTGTACCCAAGTAAGAATTGCTCTTAAAAATAATAAATGAAATGAAAATAAATTAACATTTTTGTAATTAGAATTTTGTTAATTAGTGTCTTTAGGCACTTGTTAATAAGTGTTTTTAAAAATAATTTTTTTATAAAATAAGATAAATATTACTTTTTTTGAAATTTTTAATGTACTAAATACTTTATTTTTTAAAAAAATATTTTGATTTTTCTAAGAGCATTTATTAGTAAAATTCTTGTAATTATTAATAAAAATATAACAATTAAAAATAAATAAATCAAATATCAGTTTAATGAGAATTCTTATAGTATTTTGACGAGTTTGGTACTCAATGTAAGTTGTCAAATATTCAATAAATATTAAATTTATAATAAATATTTAAAATAATTAATAACTAATAAAATACTTGACTAATAAATATCAAATTATATATATATATATATATATATATATATATATATATATATATATCATAGAAATCTCCTAGTTTAATTTTTTAAAAAGAAAAATATTAACTCACATTTTTTAAATAAATATTTACTTTAAATTTATTTTATATATAAAAGAATTATTATGAGAGAAAACTAATAATATTTTTTTTAAATTAATAATATAATAAATATTAAAGAAATATCTAAAAAAATATATTACTAATATATTTCTTTAAAAAAATATCTAAAGGGACTTATATTTTAATGTACATATAAGAATTTCTCTTGTGATGGAATCAACTATGACTTCAATGCAATTGAATCATAATTATTTCATGCGGAACGAAAACCAAACACTTAAATGATTCTGACTGTAACCGACATATCTTGTTCCTCTCTCTAGGTGACATAGCAGCAGTCCAATGTTAATGACAAACGAGTTTTGGTTTATTCTCATAAATTTTTTTTAGAGATTTTATAATTATTGCCCTAAAGCACTTATTAAAAATTTAAAGTAAAAATAGTAAATAAAAAATATAAATTTAATATATCAAAAACTCAAAAAATTATACTAAATATAACATTTAATATATTAAAAACTTAAAAAATTATATTTTTATTTAATATTTTATTTAAATTTTTTAATAAATATCTTTAAAGCACTTGTTAGAAAATTATTTTTTAATAATTCTATGGACACTTAATAAAAAGTATTTCTTTTGATTTATTTTAAGTGTTGTTTTGATAAAAAAAAAAAAATCGTCTATTATAAGTGATATTTTTGCATATTAATAACATATTAAGTGTTATTTTTCCATCTCTATTATTATATTTTAATAGTCTCACTTACTTATGTAAATTAGATAAACATGATAAAATAGAGTAATTAATTGAAATGAATAAGAGTTGTTTAGTAAAACATTTTTACAATTAAGGTTTGATTTAATATTTCTTAATTTTTGTGTCTTATACCAAAGTGTTATTTAAAATGGATCGAAAAAAGTATTAAATTAAATAAAAAATAAAATTATGTTAACAAGTACATTAAAGACATTTGTTAAAGATACTAAAATAAAAATTTTTAAATAAAAAATATCTTTTTTAATTTTTAATACATTGAAACCTTATTTTTATTTAAATTTTTTTATTTTGATATCCTTAACAAAAGTTAAAAATAAATACAATCAAAATTTTGAAAATATAAAAATATTTAATAACTTATTTAATAATTAAAAGAATTATTAAAATATTAGTTAAAAGATTTAGAATTATGGATAAAGATAACAAAATCCACAACTCCATATTAATTGATCTACGAGGCAGCTTACATAAAAAAACCACTGCACCAATTGTGTTCGTTGTTACGGCTACCGCTAATGCATGTCATCATTCACCAACATTCATCATAGTAATTATTTATGAATTTGTTTTCTTTTTTTTACAATAACAGTAATAGATTTAAATCTATGACCTAGTATAAACTACTTAGACCCATCATCACTAGTTCAATATTAGTGACTTATGAATTTGTTATTTAAGCTTGTTAAAGATATATTGAAAAATAATAATTTAAAACTTACTTATTATCTTTGAACCAAACATATCAACTTAACATGCACGAGAATTTCATAAAATAATTATAGATATATAATTCTCAATTATCAAGATTATTATGCTAACCAAACACCTTTAAAAGATGATTAAGTATATCTAATAGTAGTTGGTCGCAATTGGAGTGGACTGCGATCCCAGATAAATTTTACTTATAATGTTAGAGGTTCAAACTCTTATCGTCATTTTAAAGATGATTTTACTTAACTACAATTTCTAGTCTCACAATAATTCTTATAGGGATACCTTAATTAAAGAAAACAAAAAAAAAGGTATTCAGATATGAACTATAGATTTTTGGACCTAAACCTTGTTCGATTATGACTTAACTAATGGCTAAGTCAATATCGAACTAACCTGATATTAAATAAAATATATAAATTTAAACATTATGTGTAACTAATTCATATAATTTTAGAAGTAAGAAATTACAATAAAACATATTTTATAATATATATTTAAAATAAATAATATTAATAAAACTATTATCATGTTATGTTAAAATTATTAATTTAAAACTCTTTGTAAAAAAAATAAATTATAAATTTAAAGCAAAAAATATTATTATTTATAACTAAAAGTAAAAAAAAAAGTTTTAAAATAATATACAACACTGAATCAAATTAAAATTACTTGAAATATGATCGAATTCGACCTACAAATATACTATGTCTAATTCACAATATCTAAATCCGTCCCAATAAATTTTGGAGTAGGATGAGTCGGTTTTGACCACCCTAGCATGATAACCTAAAGTTTAACAATACTACACATTAATTTTATTTTTTATGTGTTATAATCATCTAGATATCATTAATTTCCTGTTTTGCAAATCACATAAAATTGGGAATTTTGTCCATAGCACAGTAGTGAAGTGTCGTGGGGGGGGTGCTGTGGGTGTGGAAAGGTACACGTGGCTAATAATTGAGGAGACGCACAGTGCAGAGAGAAAGAAAGAGGGATGTTCTTTGGTACTGACCAATACTTGCGAGCTTGGTCCTACTACTACTGCCAATGCCAATGGCAATAGCAATTACAGGCACAGCTGCCACACTTATTGCTTTTTGGTGGTTGCAGGTTTACGGTGGTTGCAGGTTTACGCTTTTAGAAGGGATCGGCTCTCATTCCTCTACCTTTACCCCCTCCCAACTCTTTCTTATTACCGATGCACCCTCACCCCCAACGGCCAATTGATTTGCATTTTCATACAATAACTTTAGAAAGTAAACTGTAAGTAATAATTATTTATAAAAAATTAAAGGCATAAAATCTCATATATTTATAGTTTATTATACAAGTGATTATAATATATAGATTTTCAATTGTTATTTTCTCATTAACTATTATTAATTATTTTTTAATGTAAAAAAATTATAATTTTTTGGTACAAAATGATGTTTTTTATTCTATAAAATACATCTTTATTTTTTTTTGCTTTATTATAATTTTTTTTGTGTCTTTATTTCTTACAGCATGATACTTTCATGTAAATATGTAACATTGAGAGGATCTCATTGGTAATGTTAATATCGATGACTCTGTAATTCACCAAATCACTTTCACTCCTTTAATATTCAAATACTTAAACCTTCATTATAACAAAAAAAAAAAAAGGTTATCTATTCACAATTTTCTTAATATTTTATCCAACTATTTTGTACATATAAAGGGAATATGTATAGAAAATGTTAGTTTTATACTACTTTTTTAAAGTGTATTATTGTTTATATTTTTTTAAGGAATATGATTGAATGAGAAAAAGTAATTAAAAAATATATATAAATAAATAGTATTAAATAAAATATAAAAATAAATGTATATATTATTTGATGTAAAAATATAAGAGTTAGAATATGTATTTTTTGTTAACTATTATTTCTATGTTGAGTAACATTACTGTAAAGTTTTCATAAATTGTGATTTGGTAGTTCGAAATATCATCGAAAGCATATTTTTGTTTATAAATTTAGAATATACTATTATAATATTTATTTATGGTAACTTTTATCATTAGCTCTTTAGAATTGACTTCTGAAAAATGTAAATATCGCCAATTAGGCAATATTTGAATTAATGGAGTGATAGCATCTTTACGTGCATAATAAAATCATATTTTGAAAGGGCTCATGAATTCTTGCAGTCCTGTGTCATTACGTCCCATACTATTTTGTTACCTTGCATTTAAGCCTCTCTTTAGTCTTTACAACCACCAAATCAATTTTTGTGAACCACTTTTTCTTAACAAATGTGGTACACATCTAATCAGAATCCTATTGCACATTGCTCAGCTGCAAACTGAGCTAACCACGCTACACAGCCAGGCCCCTTGCAAAGGCAATTGACAATAATTGACTAGCCATGGCCTCTCCCTAATGTTGATGCAGGCCGGAGGTTTCGTGTCCAAAAGCTGCAGTGACTAGTCGCAACTCACTGGTTTCCATATCCAATCCACACTTAATTTTTTTGTCTTTTTTTCCCCTATATTGGCAGCAAGTGAAAGATATGGTCACATAAGATTCAAGTTATCTTATATTTGGATTTATTTCCAATAATTTTTTTTTCTTAAAACATTTTTCTACTATATGTAAGAGATTAATATATTAAAATATTAACATATAATTAGACAAAGATTCTATCTAACAGTATTATTTTTGCATACATCTCAAGAAACTGTTGAATATTAAGGACTTTTAAATTTCAGTATATTTTTTAGTTATTATAGCAAACACAAAAAAATTCAGATATTGTTATTAAATAATTGCATTCTAAGAACCCTCTTAACACTATAATTTACAGAGCAACAAAATCAGCAAGTTTGATAAAAAAAAATTAATACATAATTTTATGATAGTTTAATATATATTTTCTTTTTAATTTTTATTAAAACTCATTATACTCCTACTGGCGTACTGTATGCACCATAATTCTTTCTCCAGAACCATAAATACTAATGAATAATGCATGTGTATACATTTTAGAATCTATCTATCCACAATTCTACACACACTTTTATATATATATATATATATATATATATATATATATATATATATATATATATATCATTTCTCATCTATATATAACTTTTGTTAACAAATTATCGTTGGTTCTACTGTACTAGAAATTTTACACACCTCATTAATGTGAAAGATGTAAGGCAAAAATGTGATGTGCATGAAGTATTTTTTTCATATTTTGTGTATAAACATCACCTTATATCAGGCATAAGTAATAACATCATAATATAAATATAAAAAAATGAATAATTATAATAGATAATAAAAACTAAACATATATAAAATGATGTATAAGTGTCTGTTATTAACTTTATTGAAAACCAAATTATCCAGTATCAGTGTCGGAGAGAGGATGGGAAATAAAGACCTGGGAAGTAAGAAAGATCACGTGGCGGAGGTGTTTGGCCATATGAACGTTTCATTGAGTCTCAGTTGTTGTGGCTTAAATCAGCAAGGTATCTAAACCTGGAGCCCTCAAAATTAATGGTAAGCATCTACAACAAAGGCCCACCAGCAGGACTCATCATTAGCCTTCTGGCGAGAAACTACAGTCCAAATATAACTCATAGAGACTAGAGAGGCCTAAATAGTTTTTTGTTTTTCTTTTTATTTTTCTGTTTCCATTTAAATAAGCTCCGAGCTTAGGTTATCATTTTCAAATTTGAAGTGTTTTTGTTTCGTTCCCCCATTCTCGGTCCAATGGGTGTGGGTGTGGGTTACAGGTCACACTCGCAAGTTTCAAGTTCCAATTAATTTCCAAATTTCAAGTAAATTATAGCAATAGAAAGAAAAGAAACCCAAGGGAAAAGACATGCCATGAAATGTGAAACACAATGCCACATGCCTTGTCTTGAGCATCCATTCTTTGTACTTCTTTTTACTGACTGATAAAAGTTGAAAGCAACCAACAGCCTGTCCTTATTATATATATCTTTTTTCTTTCCTTTCTCAAGCTATACATACAGGGAAGGAGCCCTATATTTGGAAAAAGAAAAGTTTAAATTATTAAAATATTTAGTTGAACTTCTTAAACGGAGTATATCAACCAGACCTCTTTTGAGTTTCATTGGTCTTGTTCTCTCTTTCTCTCTCTCTCTGTCCTCCCCGAGTTTCAAGTTCAACTTTCAATACATTATCCATACTCCTGTCTGCACAAATCCACAATTTCATCTTCTTAACTGGCTAATAAGGTATGGTTTGTGGGGATTCCTTCTTAACATAACATAAATTCCTCTCTCTTTCTGTCCTTTTATATATATATATATATATAAAAGAAAAAAAAATCTAGTTCCTTAATTTGGCTATCCACTCCATTGGGGTATTCACCGAATCTTTGGCAGGCAGTTGTGGTGAAGGGAAGAAGTAAGTATACTTCTGCTGCAATTGTCTGCAAGTAGTACTCTCTTCCCTCTTTCAATTAGTATTTTATTTATTTATTTATTTATTTTGGGCATTTAGTTGCTTCATTATATGCTGTTGGTAACCTTATCAATGTAACTTCCAGTTTCCTTGGAACTCTTATAACTTGGCTGCTAGGTAGTTAGTTATTAATTATGTATATTTATCCCTCTGATGCAGGTTTCTTCCTTTTTTCTTTTTCCAAATACTGACCAAAAAAATTAAAAAAAGTCTAATGTGGTTATATATTTAGTGCCTATTTCTGGCTGCCTAGTTTTTCATAATTTCCTCCTCCATCAGTTGTCACTTTAAAATCTTATTGAATTGGAGTTTGGTTGTGGCCCTGTAATCAGATAGAGATGTACTTTATTCAGTTTTTTTAATTGAAGCTTGGTTCACCTTCTTTTCTTTTCTATGAGTGTCTAGTGTTGCTCACTGCTTAATTTCCTCTTGCATCTTGGTGTCATATACACAGAAGGGTGACCAAACAAAGATAAGAGGGAGCTTAGAGGAACCAGAGCTGAAAAGTGGGAAGCTTTTTGTTATGGACTGGAATTTGAAAGCACCTTCTTGGGATTTTACTGAAGTGGATCAGGCAACCTTACCCAACATAGAAACAGTGGAAGGGTCAAGCAAATTTGGTGTTTATAGAACCAAAGGGGAATTTTCAGTTGACTTGAAACTTGGCCAAGTGGGGAATTGTGGCACAGAATCAGTGCTGGCCAAGTCCAAAGATGCTGTTGGAGTCACCAAAATGGCATCCTCACCTTCAGGGTCATCTAAGAGAGCTCGAGCCATTAACAATGGGAACCAGACAGTGTCATGCCTTGTGGATGGGTGCAATTCAGATCTTAGTAATTGCAGGGACTATCATAGGCGCCATAAGGTCTGTGAACTCCATTCCAAGACCCCGCAGGTCACAATTGGTGGCCAGAAGCAAAGGTTCTGCCAACAGTGTAGCAGGTGCGTGTATCATGTGTCATATCATGCTCTGCTATGAAATTATTATTATTTTTTTAGTTCTAGATTGCTTATGATTTGTCCTCTTAATTTATGCATTTTTTTTCCCTTTTATGTTGTACATAATAGACATCTAATCTAAGTTATGTGCATGCATATCCATTATTCATGTTAGCTTCACAAGTACGCACGCGAGCCAATTACTTTCTTTTGCTTTCTGCTACGGTTAGCATCTTAATTTAGCGTTCTTTAGGAGAGGTGGAAGCAAAATTCTTAACCAAAAAGAATCCCAAAAGACGAAACTTATTCTAACTTGAAAATTTTACCTGATTAATTAACATAATCTCCTGCTTAGATACCTGAATATCTGGATAATTTCCATGTTGTGCTGGAAGCTGGAACTTGTTCTGAAAACACTTGTTTATAGTTAATTTAGTTTACAATGTCTATGATTCTAATTATAAGAGACCACCCCCTCTCATGTCCTTGAAGTCCTACAGCTTTATACTCGATGGAGGATAAATTCATGAACCCTCTTACGAGTAGATTCTGCAATATGGAGAAGCTGAAGCTATCCGGGTGCTTGGAACAGTAGAACACAGTTGCAAAACCTCATGGAATCTGAGAAAATGACTTGCCTGAATGCTTGTATTGTTTTGTTAATTAATCATTTACATTGCCTGTATTTTTTATGAAGTCCTTACTAACTATTTTCACTTCTTAGTTTCATGTGCATTTGATTTTATTAGCTCCATTCCATGCCCATATTGACATGACATCTTACGTGCCTGAAGTTTTTTAAATCATGAATCATTCCTTTCTGTAGGTTCCATTCACTGGAGGAATTTGATGAGGGAAAAAGAAGCTGCAGGAAACGTTTAGATGGACACAACCGACGGAGAAGAAAGCCCCAGCCAGAACCTCTCACGCGATCTAGTAGTTTTTTGTCCAATTACCAAGGTTAGCTTCCAGTTCTAGCTACATTATCTGAGTGGACCCATATGTGCCTAGATTTGGAGCAGACATCTGCTGAAGATACCGCATAGGTACAGAAATCTTAAAAGAGTAAAAAATAACACAATTACACAATGCACTCAGCTAGCTGAGTGCTCTGCCAGCATCCCTGATTTGGTCCATTGATGTCCACGCACCATGACAATCTAGTGGCCACTAAAATAACATGTTAGTACACACACACACACACACACAAAAGGCTTTTGCTTTTGATATATTGCTGAAATATCATGTGTGACACCTCGAGTTTCTTACTTGGTTTGGACATTCCTTGACAACACACACATATAATGATATATTGAATAATCCAAATTTCTAACTCTAGAAGATGCAATTGTTGGGAGGACTTCCTAGTCATGACAATTCCTAAGATTAGTCTCATAGCAATGCCTGTGAAGAAACTTTTACCGAAAAGAATAATCCATTCCATGACTTCAATATAACACATATGAAAGTCAATGTCTAAAATTTACTACTTTTTCAGGCACCCAGTTGCTACCCTTCTCAAGTTCACACGTATACCCTGCCACTGCTGTGGTGAATCCTGCTTGGAGTGGAGGAGTTGTTACTTCCTGTGCAGATGTTAGGCTCCACAGCCACAACCAACACCAACAAGTGCATTTGGTTGATAAACAAGACCTTTTTCTTGGATCTTCTCCAACCAGCTACAAAGAAGGGAAGCAACTGGCATTCTTACATGTTGACAATCCCACGGCCGCACTCAACAACCAAAATCCACATCTTCCAGCTGCTTCTGTGTGCCAGAGTCTTCTCAGGACTAGCCCTTATTCAGAAAGCGGCGGGGTGAGATGCAAAATGTTCTGTGATAGCTTAACAAGTTCAGTCCACGACTCTCCTTGTGCTCTCTCTCTTCTGTCATCACCACAGACACACAATCCTGGAAATGGATTAAACCAAATGGTGCAGCCTCACTCACCCCTTATGCAACCCTTAGGCCTGAGCCTGCATGATAATAGCTTGGAGTCCGTGGACCCAGTTTTGGATCCCAATGGGAGTGACCATTGTTCCTCAATGTATAACATGGGTTCTAATGGATCCCAGGGGAATGATGCCCCTCAACTATTTCCCTTTCAATGGGAATAGAGAATTTTATCATAAGGACTCACCCTTTGGTTGTTGATTTCGAATGATCGTACGTACTATTTAAATTATTATTTCATCTTTGATGAAGGCAATGGTCTATCACACAAGAAAAACATTGGTGTGAATTTTTTCATATATAAGTGATGGGGGTGTTTCTGTGCACGATCCACTATTTGTTGCATCACATTTCTTAAGTGCCTATTATTTTTATAAAAAAATCTTATAATAAATGCATGCAAATTGTGATAATCTTGTTGAGGGTCTAGTTATATGAGAATATACTTAACCTCTTAAAACTTTTATCATTTTTCCTTCGGTTACTGATAGAAGAGTGACATGGCATTATCTTCGCCCTCCATCTTTTTCTAATGCTAATTGTTTATTTTAATTTATTTTAAAATTATCTCTTTGCCTAACTAATTAAACTTCAAAAACTAAAAACTATAATAATTTAAAAAAGTACATAATTACCTCTTTGCACGTGTTCGTCTTGATCGTGTGAAATTGTAGCATCCGAATTGGATCTAAAGGAGGTGGTGGTAGAAAGTAGCAAGGGAGAGCATGCAGTTTAGGTGGCGGGCGATCCCACTATTAACTTCCTCTATCCATGAAGTCTGAAGATGATGAAGAACAGGATGCAGAACAATATGCTCCTGATCATATGAGCTAACTCTTTTTGACCACAACCATTTCTTGTATAATAAAAGTAGATAATGGTCTTAAAGTTGTCAATTTTTGTTTAAGGATTGATGATGTAAGTAGCATTACTCATTAAAATTAGAAATTCCCTTACCATATAATATAAACTTTGCCTTTGAGTAGAAACATTTTGCAAAGCGAGTTGTCTCATCATGTCCAGCTAATGACATTCGAAATTTTGAAGCCACTTTTTGTGGTGCTCGCTGGAGGCTAATATGAAAAGGTAATGATGAAAATTTTGAAAGGCATGCATGCGCCAAATGTTCCTATATATGCTTCCTATTTGATGGAGTTTAAATGTTGGCTAATGTAAAATCATTTTCTTTCTCCGAAAAGAAAACTATTTTTCTCATTAATTCACAAAGCTATTATTCTCCACGGAAGAAGTAGAATCGTGTATTTGTGTTTTTCTTTTCTTGCGTTTGCCATTAGCACTACTCAAGGATAAGTTTATATTGCTACAAGTTGCATACTTAACACAAGTTGTTGACACAATTATTTAATACTTATTCTAAATAATTTTATATACATAAAAAAATTGACGATTAGGCAGTGTAATTATGCTAACGAATTATAACATGAAAACAATGCTGTAGATTATGTAAACATGAACCTCTGTAAAGATAACTATGCTTGCGAAATCCACAATCCCTAAATTGAGAAAATTTTAGAAGTTAGATATAAGACAAGTAGGTAAATGAGGTGAAATTTAATATCATTATTGTATAGTTGTTTTGCATCTAATGAGTTGAAGGAATAAATTTTACTTCCTACTACATAATTTTGTATTTCTCTTTCTTTTCATATGATAAGATTGTGTAAAACTCTCACAAAAAAACTCTAAATCCCACAAAAGATAAGTCTGACACGAGAACGCAAATTCAAATTGCAGGAAAACAACTCTTGTGAAGAGATCATATAATTCTCTTGCTTCTGCAATTAAACGAGAATTATTCTAATAGACATTTTAAATAAGTTGAATATATGAAAATACCTCGTAGTCTAAAAAAAAACTCTAAATCTAGAAGTTTTTATTTTTTGGTACAAGAGAAAATAAATAAAAAATTAACAGTGAAGGAAGGTCACACACTAAGACTAGCTGCAAGAAGCAATGGAACCCAGAAGGTGGAGAAATCCATCCATAATAATAGTCTGTCCATTTGTATTGTTATTATTTATATTGTTACTTTCTTCGTTAACTTTTATCTTTTAGTTAAGGTTATTATACAAGAATTAATAAAGTAATTAAATAACTTCAATTATAAGTAAAAATAATTAACCAATGTATGTTAATTCAAGTAAAAGGAACTCAAGTTTTTTAAACATGTAATTTCAAGTTCAATTTCAAAATTTATGTGTATAAAAATAACATCCTTAAGATGAATTTTTATTTAGGCGCTTGACTGTACTTTGAGAAATTAATCTTCCATTTATCGAATTAGAATCTTATCACTCGCTTATGAATATCAAAGATAAACTTAAAAAACAACAATTACTGGTTTATTGATTTTTAAAAATAATAGATAAAATAAATTAAATTAAAGCGACAAATAAAAATAGAGTTTATTAGAACTGAAATCTAGAACTGATACGTAATTATTGTTCATAATTAAGAGAGTTTATTAGCAGACATTAATTCTTTGCATTTCACAGGATAAATGACGAGATTAATCCTCCAAATTAATAGTGTTTAAGTGTAGAGTAATGTTATATCCTCTACCTAATCATCTTAATAATTATCTTATCTTAAATGAAAAAAATATTAAATAAAAAAATAAATACATTAATGTTTTGAGAATATAAAAAATATTTAATATTTTTTTTGTTTAATAATTAAAAAAATTAATAAAAAATTAAATAAAAAGAATATCATTTCTCTTGAGTGTATGCCAAACAGGAATTGATATTGGCACGGCTCAATCATATCAAAGGACCCAGCCCTTAGGAGATTTGATTTGATTGAGCCGTCCCAACATCCCCACTATTTCCCCCAAAATAAACATGGCAGTCACTACCTTTTGTGAATGAAGAACTTAGGCTTTATCTCTGGGCGATGCTATGCTCCACTGAACCAAATAATTGAAATAAGGGTTGTATTGAAGGCCTCTGGCGTTATGGAAGAATACCTAGAAAACAGGTGGAATATATAGAGGAAAGTTTGAATTAAATTAGGATGGTTGAGGAGTCAATACCTGTGCATCAATTATTAAATAAATTTCCCATTACCTCCTATAAGTACATTGTGGTTGCTGATTATTATGTCAAGCCCACAAAGGGGGGTTTCCTTCCTCACTGGTTTTCCAATCCAATTCGTTTTAAATAATGCTTCAAACATTGTGCCAACTAATTGAAATTATTCGTACCCATCTCTACTTCCCTCCTTCTCCCTCCTAACAGAAAAAGGAATAATCATTAGTCTAATGATTTGAGGATCCATAAAATTATTTACATAGAAAATGATTTGAGGGTCCATCAGGTCTTAATGCATAGTATTGTTTATTTTAAATATGTTGATTTATGAAAAATTAAACTTATAACCTCCATTCTTATCTCATCTTTCTTTTACAATTTAAGTGGCCATTTTTAACATAAATATATCATTCATACAAACTTTAGGTCGATGTCCTAATCCCTCACTACTTAGGAATTTTCCAGCTCACTTTAATCTATGAAAGTGGAGTCGTAGCATTTCATATCACAAAATGGTCCACTGCTCCCATTGAAATAGTATTTAACTACATCAATGGCGATAATTGGTAGCTAGTTGCATCTAAAGTACCTCCTATGGAAATTTTGGTCGAAAATGAGCCAATAATGTTGCCATTCTTTCTGATCGGTGGAGTCATACAGGGCCTTTCAATGCCTTCAACTATCCCAAAGATAAACTCACTAAGATGTGTTTGACAACAAATCCAGCAATGAAATTTAGCGAACCTTAAATTATCTTTCACTATCTAAGTGGGGGAGGCCTGTTGAGTCTTGCCCTTGGACCGGCGGCACCACCCCTAATTGTGGAGAATTTTTTATACACTTTAAAAATAATACATTGCATTAATAAAAATGTGACACATGAATATGCATAATTACACAAGTTGTTAGATTGAAAATAAAATTTTATTATATTAAATTTAGATGGTTATAAAATTATTGAAAATATTACTCTAAATGTAGATAAGAATTTTCCCTAATTGTGAGGTCTATGATGAGGCTCAGTGCCCTCCCTTCTCATTTATCACTATACAACACTGCAGATGGCTCTATTTGAGTTGCAAGTTATCCTACTTGAGCCTTTTTCTATGACACACTGATAGAGCCATATCTATATATATATATTGATGTACAATTATAAAATAAATGCAAGAGCTATGTACGTACGTAACATTGCTCTTTGTTGTCTTATTTTTCCCTCAATAACTTTGCCTCCGTTTTGTTTTAATAACGAAATATTGGAAGACGATCTTCGAGTTGGACGGTGAGTGAGTGTTTACAAGCATTGATTGTATATGTAAGTTTAATGTGGCACTCAAAATTAGTCTGTCTCCCTTCAATTAGAATTGGGGAAGAGGCATAGAGAAAGAATATGTGGACCATTCAGAAAAAACAGATTTGTCACACCTGCCAATTAGTTTGTTTGGTATAATGCATTTGATTGTTCTGAAATTTCTTTTTAATAAAAATTTCTTTTTAATAAGACCATATTAATGATAGGATAAGGAGGACGCGTTTAGCATACAACAACCCTTAGTTGGTTTAGCATACAACAACCCTTAGTTGTATAATTTGTATGTATATAAATATTATTAGTTGAAATATATAATTTTTTTATATGTATAATTATTTATATAAAAAAAAATAATTTAGTTGAAATCTGTATACAAATTTAAGTATATATAAAAATTATCGGTTAAAATTTATAAAATTTTTTATATATACAATTATTTATAAAAAATATTAATCTAAGTTTATTGTATGTAAGTCTGAGTATATAAATATTATTGATTAAAATTTGTAAAATTTTATATATATATATAGTTACACAAATAAATAAAAAAGACTTACCTATACTCAAAGTTATAGGTTGTCGACCTCCACCGTTGATCTGTTTTTTCCAAAGATCAACGCTGGTTTTTGGTTATTGTAACCATATTGAAAACGCAACCTACGATAAGGCTTTTTTATCCATGATTTAGCTGGCTAGTGCTCTGGATTCTTTGTAGGAAATTAAAAGGGGGGGAGGGGGTAGGTAGAATATAATTATATATTTGATTTCTGATTAAAGAAGAAAATTATAATTACAATCTAAGAAATGTTGACGCTAACAGAAACGTGACACAACAAAATTTTAAATATTGTGTCATGTTTCACTTCTAAAGTATTAGAAGTGAAAACAAATGTTTCACTTCTCAGTAGATACACTAGTTACAGGCCATCTTTATTGAACGACTACGCTTTCAATATGAAAACAAATGCGTAAGTAGAGTCTGGATCATCTAAAAAAATTTCGGCGAGGCACGAAGTATGTCAGGATTGTTTGAATATAAATATTTGGAAAGAGTGTAAGTAACATTACACTGTCAAAGAACAATAAATACACTTTCCTAGGGAAAATACAACTTACAACTCAAATGAACACATGCACCCCAACAGCATATGCCTTGAAATAGCTTGATAAAGAAAGGCCCAAAAAAAAAAAAAAGAGTAAAAATCTGTTGGTTATCCACCCAATCTCAGATGAAAGATACAGGCTAAGCAGATATATATTGGTTGGTCATTCCCTGCCATTTAGGATTTATTTTTGTGTTTCTAACAAACAGAGCACAAGGAACAAAAGGGGAGAAACAGCGAACCAGTCATACAGGGAGCAAAAACCTAATGCCCATAGCTCGTAAGATGTATCTCAATCTCTTGACAGATTACTCCAGTCAATTATATAGGACATGAAGCCAATACTTTCAGCAAGGAATACAAAGGAAACACAAAAGCTTGCTCTCTATGTTCAGATTCTTATTTCCTTACAAGCAAAACTCCAGCTAACAGATACATTGAAGAGTGACAACAAAGAGCATCAAACAGAAATACCCAAGGACTTCTTGAACTTCTCAACCTCCAAATATACTGTGGAATAGGGAAGGAACTCTGAGTAATGTTCTCTGCTCAGATCATTTATTGCAACTGCGAGCTTGGGGATTTCTAAGGTTTCTTCATGGGTCAAAGTCCTAACAAACCTGGCTGGATTTCCTGCCCAAAGTTCACCTGATGGAATTCGCCTTCCTGGGGGAACTACTGACCCAGCTTCAAGGATTGAGTGTGTCTCCACCAATGAACCTTCCATGAGGATGGAATGCTGCCCAATAATGCACTCTGGCTCAATAGTGCAGGACCTCAACAGGCTGTATGCCCCAATTGTCACATATCTCTCTATTGAAGTCTCAGCCGGAAGGCCTGATTTACAGAAGAAAGCATAAACAATAAATAAGGAATACATTCATAAATCATAATTAAGCATAGCCCATACACAATTTTCAAGGATCTCAAATTGAATTTGGAAACTGCAATGCAAATTAGGTAAACAAACCAATAAAAGAAAAATAACCGCAAAGAAGTATGCTGATCACTAACTCCACTAACAGGAAACAGCTCAATAATGAATGTTACATTCCGATTTTTTTGAAACAAGCAATAAAAATATTTTTCCAGATGAAAATCAGCCAGCGATGGTAAAACAAATTGGAAGAGAGACACAGGAAGTGTCATGTCAGGCCATCACATATTTGTATAACAGACCAATAGTAGTGGCAGAATTGTAATTACTTCACAATTGTTTGGGACACAAAAGGAACTTCAAAGTGCCACAGTTCCAGACTGAAGAACAACATAAATGGCTGGAAAGTATCATAGCTCTAGACAAAAATACTATCCTCAATAAAAAACACAAAAACTCACACTTGTGACTTGAGCTACTGTTAACTGCTGACCAAAAGGTACGGGGTCATAACTTCAAAGAATAACACCCAAATCATCTCAAGATTAAGGCATTTGAAAAGTGAAGTAATCAGATCAAACAAGCATTTGCATGAAACTCCCCTCGCCCCCTGTCTAAACAAGAATTATAATGTAAAAAGAAATTGTTGGGTATCTATGAGAAGAATCTTTCAATATTAGTGTTTTGATTAAGTGTTGATATGCAACTAAAGATGATCCCAAAAAATACTGGTATTATGGTAGCTTTGAGATTCTATTAAAGGCTCAGCATCAGCGAGATAGTTTACCAGAGAACCACTATAATTGCATCAAATAGTCCATCCAACGAGGAGGTATCAGAGAGAGTATATGCATTATAAAGGGAAGTATGAGCTTTTAAATATGATGTATTTAGAGAATGAGCAACACAATAAACACAAAGAACTTCTAAATATCTAAACAATGAAACTAGTATTTTGTACTTCCACCAGAAATAGCAATAGGCAAAAGTAAAAAGATCAACAATTGAAGAATGTAATAGGTATTACAATCTTCGAATGATACTAAAAATCATTAAATTCTTTTGTTCCAGCAGAAAAGAAAAGTAAGTAATATGGCTCTGGACATTTAAGAAAACTCATCTATCCATGATCAGTTCAGCCAGAAAGTTAAGGCCAAGCAATGAAATGGAACTATATTTCACTACCCAAGGCAGGGCAGCAAAAGTTGAGATATGATTTGCAATGATTTACCATCGTTCCAATTGTATTATTTAAGAGACATACACAAGTCAACCACCAATTTCAATCCAAACATCATGAGTCCTGCCTCTCATCAGTTAAACATAATAATAGAGAAAGAGACGGGGGGAGAAAAGACCAGAAACATAAATTGCAAACAAAAGTAGGAAGCAAAGGTTAGGCTAGCATATTCGCAAGTATTGAATATATGATTAAGTACGGGTTCGTATGCTTGTGAGACAAGTGACACATGGGGTCTGATGCTACTGGCTTGGATCAAGAATTCAGCGAAACAGCCATGAGAACTATCAGAAGGCTGAATATAGAATCAACAGAGCATTCTTAGTATTCCACCCAGGATACTACAGTGATTAACTTGTCTTCTGCGTTTGTGTGGATGGGTTCATATATAGGGAAAGTCTTGTCTGAAGGGGGTAAAAGGCATTTATGAGCAAAGTTGACCAGGTACAAATCTTGGGAGTTGTGTCTGCAGGTTCCTCCTTTTTGATTTGTTTAAGGTTTTGCTCTTTTGGTTTCTGAGATAGGTACAAGTCATACTGTAGGCAGTGAGTCATTAGGGCCGATTAGCATAAATGGGGTATGCTAGGCGTAATCAGAGCATTAATGTGTTTTGGTCATTTCCTCCTAGGCGAATCTAAGATCTCATGAGTATTTCTAATCCTGTGGTTCTCACTAAATCCCTTCTTCCTGTGGTTCTCACTAAATCCCTTCTTGCAAGGTCTAAATACCTTGGGGGGATCGCTTTCACCTAGAAGCTCGCCAAGCCAATCAAATCATCAGGATTCCCAATAAAAGTACACCGTGGACTGTCTTAGGCGTCACCCTACAACTAGGTCCATAGTGAACTTAAATTTTAGTTGGTTTTAGACTGATTCGGTTCAAAGGGAACTTGCTCCGTTTTCCGAATCTAGTTGGGGCAGGTTCTGTCCGCAACAGTACCCAACTCTTAGGTATTTGAAAACTGATTATCAAAATGAACCAATGTCAACTAGTTTTATCTTCCCGGATTGCATGTTGACAATAGAAATGTCAAGACTATGAAATGCACTGGCTTTTCTTCTCTTATTTGTCTAACATTAAGCATATTTATAAGTCAAAGGCCTAAAAAGCACACCAGATCTAATGGGTGGAAAACGCTCCAGGCAAATCCAAGCTCCAAAAGCAAAAACTAAAACGTCTCTGAACTATGGATTTCAGGAATTTCATACCTACTCATGCTAGAATCTATTTCTATGACAAGGCAAAAAATAAATAAATTCACATCTTCAGAGAAACCAAACAAAACGAACGAAAGTCACAAGCATTGCAACAGAGAACCGAATCAATCATATAAAAGAGGCAAAACCTAACTAACCTGTGGGAGAAGACCAAGCGGCGTGAAGAACACAACGCTCCTGAACATTGGAGCTGAAGCCGATGGTGATCTTATTGAGATCGCCGCGGAGGACGGCGCCGGGCCAGACGGAGGCTCCGTCCCAGACGGTGACTTGGCCGGCGAGAACAACGTTGGGCGCCACGTAAGCGTCGACGGCCACTTTGGGGACCCACTGCCCCAGCGGGATTATCTTCCTCTGCCCTCTGTAGTCCCACTTCACCCGATCCGGCGATGGAGTGATCGATTTCGCTGCCTCCGTCGCAAAAGCACGTTCCGCTGCCACCAGCTGCGGTTGCAGTTGCACGTGGTACTTTGCTATTGCGTGTGCGCTTCTTAGGGCTCTCTTGGAGAATCGTGCTAGAGTCGCCATGGGAGAGAGCTGTGACAGTGAAACAGTATGGAATTGGAGAATGACTGAGACAGAGAGAAAAAGCATGGAAGGGGAAATGCGTTTGTGGGCTCTGAAGAAGAATAGGGTATCTGAAGCCCAATTAATGGCCCAGACCAACAAGGCTTAATAAGACCTTTACATTTTGAAATTTTAATCCAACCCAATTGAATAAGGAACTTTTTTTCCCCCTTTTTTTTAATGACTAAAGGAAAGAATTCAATTTATCCATCATTTTCATCGACTAAGTTCTTAGAGGGGTAGGCATCGGAAAATTTGCAGCTACTTTATGCTTAGAGGCATTTTGTCAAAGAGGCTATTTCTAAAACTAATTTTAATTGTTAGTTTACTTAGTTATGCCTTGGCCCTATTATAGACCATGTAATTGAGGCTAAATCATTTATTTCCGCAAATTACATCTTATGATCGAGTGTTTTGGAATCTTGTTCCCTATTTGATTTTTTGTTCTAGTAATGTGACTTAAGTTAGTTTCAATATAGAATATATATACATATAATTAAAGTATAATCTTACTAGTAAATATTTCCAAGTAATATCAAGTAGGAGCTAATGTGGAATGTTGCGAATAAATCTCACATGGATCTCTTAAGAGTTAACGTGGACAATTATGAACATAGCACTCACGTATCATTAACATTGGAATGATCACAATTGTAAACATGTCACTCACATACAATGATCACAAATTGTATATCACGTTGGCTTTTCACTGATCACGTTGCCTGCTGCCTTTTCGGCTACTACTCCATAACTGTGGGCATCCCAACCCTAGGATATTTCATTAACATTGGAATTTCAGTTCCATCCGCACAAAAACATCAGCAGACAACAATAATGCAGCTATGCTAAAATAATATTAAAAAAAATTACAATCTTCGCTATACAATTTCTTAGTTTTTCCAATGCAGAAATATCTAAAATAGGTGCGTCTTTATGATGTTAATTTTTTTTTTTTTTTTGAGATCCTCCTGTCATATACCAAATCATATAAAATTTTGTTTTTATAATTTAGTGCTTAAACTATTCTTGATCATGTAATCTACATTTTTAAGATCGATTGTATACAGCCTTATGGAACAGGCATTAAGCTAGTTTTATATATAAGGGTGCATTCATCAATCATCTTCAACACTCGGTCAGAAAAAAGAAATTATCCTATCCGATGGAGATGAGCCAAAAGCATAATCTATTATTGTAACTAAGTAACTAACAAAGAAGAGTGCTTGTTTGATCCATTATCAATTAATACTAGATTTTAAAACGAAATTACATGTAATCCATTCATGACAATGAAGATCAAGAGAGTCAAAACTGGAGAGGAGAGAAAATTAATAAATTACTTTTCTCATCCTTGCTTTTCTTTCTCTTGTTTATGAATGGAAGAAGAAAAAAATTTACATAAAATGATTAATAAACCCTTTATATAATGTAATAAATAAATTTATTTTTTGCTATTTGTTTTATCTCTTTAATGTAATAACCGGGTTTTGAAATGGATATTTTTCTATCCATGTAATTTAGGTTATCTCCTTTACTAATTGCGAGTGAATTAGTGATCTATTTTGTCTAACAGACACTGGAATATATGTGTATATAGCCTACTACAACTCTTTGCTTTGTCTTAATCGAAAGAAGATTGAGTTAAAATATTACTCACTATTTAAAACAAAAATTAATAATAGAATTAAAATAAACACATCAATAAAGATAAGCTAATTTTAATAAATCAACAAAAGAATTCAAAATATTTTTTTATGATCTTTATTTGCATTTTTCAAACACTCTCACCTTAACTCACTAACATATTTTCTTTAAAAAAAATCCGTTATTTCAAAGAAAAAAAGTTTGCTTAAAGTATAACAAATTTAGCCAAAAAAAAGACTCAAATAAATCACAAAAAAAAAAGAACTCAAAGCAACAAACTTAAAAAAAAAACAAAAAGAGATAACGGATAAAAAAGAAAGAAAGAACAGAACGAAAGCGACTGAAAAAATGTGGGTTTTGTTTTTTTGAACCAGAAACGAAAATGAGTCAGAGAGAATCACAGAAACGAGCAACAGAGGAGAAGGGGCGCTGGTGCGTAGCTCCGACGACGGCGGAGGGCAGCGAGGCACGAAAGGGCCTCGACAGCAGTTGACAACGACGCGATCTGGGCGGAGGTAGCGATGGTTCGCGATAGAAGGACGACGGACAACAGAGCGAATCTGGCTGTTTGGGCGGTGCAGCTGGGCGCAAGGAGTGCGAGACGTGGCAGAGCGATTTGCGTGGTGGTGGCTCGCGGAGGACGGTGGGGTGTTTCTCGAGTGTTGAGTCGCGGAGGCAGTGGTGGATCTTTGCGGCAGAGGCAAGGACGCCGCACGACTGGATGAGAGGATGGTCAGCGACGGAGAGGACCAGAAGTCTTCCATCGGAGAGCTCGCCAGACTGTGTTGCCTCCCCCACCCCCACGCACCCCACCCCCTGCCGCGTCCCCACCCCACCCCTTGCCGTCGCGTTCCCCACCCCACTCCTTGCCGCCGCGTTCCTCACCCCACTCCTTGCCGCCGCGTTCCTCACCCCCACCCACCTCACACTACCCCACCCCCGGCGAACCCGGCCCGCCGTGCCGTGCCGTCGTGCCGCACAGAACGGGAAGAGGAAGAAGAAGAAGGAGGGTTTTGGGTAATCATTTATGAATGTAGGGGTAAAATGGTCATTTTATGTGGTTATCACATATTCTCTCCCATTTTCTCCTCATCAGAGGAGAGAAAACTGAAAACGTGAGTCCCACCACTAAATTTTCTCTCTTCTCTATTTTCTCTCCACTGCCAAATAAGAGAAAATGAAATATTCTTATCATTTTCTTTCCACTCATTTTCTCTTAAAACAAACAAAAGGGACAAGAAATCAAGAAGTCACAAACTCGTCTTCATACTTAATACGCCTCCCATCCTTGCCATGAATGGATTACATGTAGAATTTTATTTTACCTGGGTTTTGGAAATGGCATGTTCCTATTTCCTAGTAGTGGGAGTGGGTGAAATGTCACTCTCTCTCTTTCTGCACTGCATTTTGCAGTCAAAAGTGATAAAAGGGAGCTAAGTACCTTGTACTATATTTAGATGATAGACAATGAGAGAAAGGAAATGGAGGGAAGAAAAATAATTTTCTTTATTTGAGAGTTTTAAATATATGAGAAAGGAACAGAACACATAAAGAACTATCTCTCAGCTTCTCTTCAAATGTTTAACTTTTGTTCTCCCAAAATTGAGGTAGAATAAGGAGAACACATATGTAATGAAGTTCCGTTCTGTTCTGTTAATGAAACTTTCAAATAAAGAAAATGATAATTATGCGCCATTCATTTTCTTTTATTTCTTTTCCGATCTATTTTCACATATTTCGTTTTATTTCATTAATAAAAAAATATTCAAATACAAAATTAATCTTTTACAAGTCTTAGTCGCACTTATGTTATCAACCATGACTAAACAACGTTCATTTTCATCGTTCAACTCAACTCATATCTTAAGGGGTGAATATTTTTTTAACCTTACCCAAGCCTAAGCGCAATCCAATCCACAATTTTTGTCAAAATGCAAGTTCACAAATTGATGCAATCCACTGCCTACACCTAATGGACAGTGTTTCATATTAATTAGAAAAATATTTTTTGTATTAATAAATTTGATATCTCATATAAATATCGTATATTAGGAGTGTCAAAATAGATCAAGTTTGATAGGTCGGTCCGAATAACTCGATAAAATAGACATTGAATTTAGACTAAAAAATGTTAGCCCAAACTTACGTGACCAATGAAGCTAAGTTCGCGAATGGTGAAATCAGAATAAGTCAAATCGATCCATTTCTTTTTTACACTATATAAGATTAAATGAATTAAATTGCTAAACTAATAAAATGTAATCCAAAACTTACATGATTCGAATAGATCGACTAGAAAATTACTCGATTCCAAATAAATTTGCTGCATGAATGAAGTAAAATAATTAACTCGTTTTGATACTCCTATCATACATTGATATGAATGTAAATAAATATTAAATTATATCATATTATAAGATAAAATAAATATTTTATTTGTCAACGTAAAAAAATATAAATTAAAGTTAAATTTTAAATATACAAATAATTGAGTGATATCAACAATCACAATGACTTATTTGAAAAAACAAGTCATCTTAATGGCCAACGAAGCTTACGCACAATAATGTATTTATGTACCCCAATCTGACAGCCTGGAAATAAATGGTCATGGCCCGCACTTTCAAAGCTTTGAAATAATGTCTTAAAAATCAAATTAAAAATTAAATCAGCAAGACGTTATTTGATTTTTTTTCAAAATAGGACGATTTTTTTTAATTATATTTTTTTATACACATAAATTAAGAATTAAATTCTTAACCATATATTTAAAGTATTTAAATTTATAATTATTTGAGTAGATAAGATGTTATTTGATTAATTTAATTAAATAAATTTATAATTAAATAAAAAATATTTAAATTAAAAACATAATTAATTCATAATTCAATCAATTCAACGAATAAAAAAATACTCACACTAATATTTTTCAATGAGAAATGCTTCGAAACCCATCTTTTGAGTTGAGTTGTCATCTTGCATAAAAACCATCTTGGTTGTCTGATATTTACTATATAAAAAAAATTAGCTTGATGACGGATGAAAGTCCTACATGATGCACATCTCAGAGGCTCAAACCGAAATTCTATGAACACCACGAAAGAGTGTACTACTGCCACAGATTATAGCCCAGTCAGTGCCTTTTTAAAAGAATATATGTTTCTTTTTTAACAATGAAAGAAAATGTTTTTTTTTTCAGAGAATATGTGTTAGTTATACTCAATATTTCCCACACATCACTTCAATTAACACTACTTTTATCTTACTTTCCTCGCAACATAATATTTCTTCGAAAAATGTACCTCGTTAAGAATCACATCACTCACATTCGGATATATATGACAAAATCAAAAAATGTGTGTAAAAATTGAGATAAAATTCTCAATGATAAAAATTGTGCAAAATAAATGTATAATAATATATCTAATTATAAAAATTATGCAAATCCAAGATGATATATGTGCATGAGTCGATATACTCTATATTTTCCGTAACTCATGTAAGATCAATCAACACTATTTCTCTCTTTCCATCTCTCGGTGCTTTTTCTTCGTCAAAACCAATAGCCCACTTCATTGTATTCGAGTTATGTGATAACACCCTTTTTTGTAGTTGTTTAAGCATGCTAAAGTGCATCTCATCGTAAAGCATGTAATTTAGTTCAGCTATTTATGTCTACACCAAAGAGATACACTCTAAAAAAAGTGCATATGAACTACATCACTTCTTTTGCTTTACGTATAAAAACAAAATTACTTTATGTTTGCTTTTGCTTTCATTTGACAACCACCTAAACATTGCAAACCAGATGCCCAATATTGAAAAGTTAAAAGTGTGGTGTATCCTGCATGTATTGCAAATAATTTTCACCAAACCCCCCGTCATAACTCATAAAGCAACAAAGGATCATATCACCACAAAAACAATATCATCCTTATCCCTTTTGTTTTAGTTTTTTTTTTTTTCAATTTTTGGAGGGGAGGGGAGGGGAGGAGAGCATTGGGGAAAGTATCAAATACCAAAATACAGATACATCAGTGATCACACACTTACAAGGGAATATAAAAGTCCAAAGCAGATAAACCTAACAAAAAGAAAATATAATCAGATCTACCACATGGTCCTTCCATTGAAATCGAGACCAAAGTACAAAGTTACCCAGTGTAGATGTGAACGCCAATGGCAATGAGAAAGATAGTGATGAGGCCAAAGTAAATGATGGCATGAACCAGAATGGAAGGGCCACTAGTTTGCATGTTTCCAAATTCAGCCACCCTTCCCCTCGCTGGAATCTGAAACAGAAGCCCTGGACTCAATAGCACAAACAGCACCACTGCTATCACCACAGGCCCCCAATCCGCCATTTCCCTTTTTCAGCCTTTGATTTTAGAAGCACAGCACTGCAATAGATGATAAGGGGATCTTGAGATCTTGAGACCAGAAAAACAAAAATAATGTACGAGTTAGGAGTAGTGGTTTGTGGGGACGGGTTTTGAGGGAGAAAGAAGGACCTAGAACTAGTGAAACTAGTAGATGAGATGAGAAAATTCACGTTTGATTTGAGGTTGGGATGGGGACACAAATAGACAAGCGCACACGGAAACGGATGCTTTGCATTCGCTAAACGTGTCAGGATCCTTTTTTATGTGATTTCAACGGCTCTAATGACTCTCCTCTCTCGAGATAGGGATTGGATATTGGGAAATAATAATTGATTACCAAGTTTTAAAACCTTTTTTTTTTGGGAATTTGCAACCCTATTTCTCATGGAAAACACTAAAAACAGTCCCAAAACTAGATCGGTTTGGCCAGGAAAAATTTTGGGCCCTTTTGAAGAATATGGGCTTGGTTTTGCAAGTTTTTTTTTTTTTAAATCAATTCAATTTAAATAAAATTATTTAATTCTTCAATTATTTTTTTATAAACTTTGGGGTAATGAGCCTAAACTAACTATTTACAATGCGCTGGAAGCAAGTGCTGCTACAATTAGCTGAAAAGCAATAAAAAACAGGCAAGGGCTCAAATAAAATAGGTGGTAACCTATGGGACACAAGTAACCATATTTGGCGAGGGAATCAGCAACAAAATTAGCTTCACAAGTGTCCACTTGATGAAGATTCACCTGCTAGTTCATGCCTATAAGGGATCTAATAAAATCCACCAGGGGGCACACAACAAATATGGTCAAGACTCAACACCATTTATGTGTTGAGATCAGACACAACTTTGAATTCTTTTTATGTGTCTACTCTTATTTAGAAATTTTCTTATAAATTTTTCCAAGTGAGAAAAAATTGAATTGAAAATTAAATTGACGCATCGTAAGTTTGATATACAGTAGGTTACGTACCATTAGAATTTCAGAAACTCGAAGGCCTCACATTTCACAGTCACACGTGTCAAACTCCCCGCACTCACTTCCTGTCCCGTGAATTTGGAGTAATTAAATAAATAATTTACCATTCTGAAAAAAAAAAGAAAAACAAGTGCTGACGTGCACCACTCCTATTGGCCCCATACAAATCGCCTTCAACTTCGCCTTTCCCACCACCCCGCCTTCTTTCTTTTATTTTCCTTTTTTTTTTCAGCTTGCCGCGCAAGCTTCCCTCTCCATTTCTCTTTCTCTACACTCCGGCGGGTCCCCGGAATCCCATTTTCTGACCAGATTCCCGACCGCCTCTGTCCCCAACCATCCAATCCCGGTTCATTTGTTTTCTTTTCAAACTCATCATTTCTTTTTTTCATAGCAATAGCTAGTGTTTCACATTATAACTTCTTTTTTTTTTTTTAGGGTGAGTTTCTTAGATTTTGATTTTGGTTTAACGCGGAAATTTAAAGTATGGTATCGTTTGTGTGTGTGTTTGTTTTGATGTGAGTTTGATATTGGGGCAGATTGTGTTGATAATAGAATAAAAGGGAAGATGGCAAGTCAAGGTGGTTCTTCTCGAAGGAGTGCGTCCTCGAATAGCCCAACACGTACAAAGAAGAAAGCCTCTGAGTATTCAGGGCCTGACTACACTGCTCGAAAATCATTTCCTCGCACCACGTACCTTCTCCAATTCCTCTTTATTCTCAACTACCTAGCACTTTTCTTATTACATATTATTGATATTTATATATGTTGTTGTCTTTGTGATTTCGTCCAGAAATGCTTCACGTTGAATTGAATGTTTAATTTAATTCCTAAATAATCATAATAATTTGAAATATTATAATAAATAAATAGCTAGCTATCCTCATTGTGTTCCTGTGATTTTCACTTTTAGAAAACAGATGTTCCCATATTCAGGTTGTTTGGTTCCATAACATAATTGCCAAGGCCATTATTTTCAAAATGTCAATGTCAAACAAATGTGGCTTTACATAAGCATTCACGAGTTGTTAAATGCACTCAATTAGATTCAATTCAGGCAAATTTGTGATTGCTTCATGCCTAAGTATATAAATTGACATCCCTAAAGTCAGTGAAGGTTTTTTTTATCAATTTAAATCATGGGATGATGATAATGCCTTCGTTTGTGCTTGGAAATGAATCAGGGGAGAGCGAACTGTGAAATCATTGCGACTTTCAAAGGCCTTGACAGTACCTGAATCAATAACTGTCCATGAAGCTTGCCGTCGGATGGCTGCCCGCAAAGTAGATGCTTTATTACTAACTGATTCCAATGCTTTGCTCTGTGGAATCCTCACAGACAAGGTATCACTTGGACTTCTTTTTTCTGATCCATTAATAAGAAAGATTTGCTTGGATTTCTGCAGTTTTAACATACATAACTTGCTATCCTATTTTGTTGTTGAACTTGAAGGATATAACAACAAGAGTTATTGCCAGTGAGATTAATCTTGAAGACACACCTGTTTCCAAGGTTATGACAAGGAACCCAGTGTTTGTCCTTTCTGACACTCTTGCTGCGGAAGCCCTTCAAAAGATGGTGCAAGGTTTGTGGTATATATATATATAGAGAGAGAGAGAGAGAGGCAGATATACCTTTTCGTGCTAGTTGCTATTTCGTGTCTTGCATATTTTGAATGCAAAGCTGATGTATTTTGACAGGGAAATTCAGACATTTACCTGTAGTGGAGAATGGAGAAGTTATTGCCATACTTGACATAGCAAAGTGTTTGTATGATGCCATTGCCCGTATGGAAAGGGCAGCTGAGAAAGGAAAGGCAATTGCAGCAGCTGTTGAAGGTATCGAAAAACACTGGGGAACATCTCCTTCTGGTTTGTAGAGTATTTTCTTTTCACATGCCTAGTTTTTTTTTTTTTTTTAAATTATGGCATCATTGGACAGTGTCATGGTTGTAGTTAGGTTCGCAGTTTCTAATGGCCAACCTTTATTTCAAGCTAATTTGGTCTTTGTGCAGGCTCCAATTCATCGTTCATTGAGACTCTTCGGGAGCAGATATTCAAGCCATCTTTGTCTACAGTAATCCCTGAGAATTCAAAGTAGGTAATACCTTCTTTTGTTTGAGCTGAAGAAAAATTGCCTAAGTTTTAATTTGTTTGCATGTTTGGAGTTATCATCCAAGTTAATTTAGCAAACAGTGGCACTTTTCAGGGTTGTAACAGTTTCACCAACAGACTCAGTTTTGATGGCAACAAAGAAGATGCTTGAACTTCCTGCGAATTCTGCTGTTGTGACGGTTGATGACAAACCTTGCGGTATCCTTACGTAAGTGTGTACCCATGCACAATGCCATCCATCCTCTGTTTCTGAAAAGTTACACCTTTTCTCCTTTTTCCACTCTACCGCATTGAAAATATTAATTTTTTGTTGTCATGATGTATCGTTAGAATAATTTTTTGATGGACTATAATCTGCATACAAATTTCAGTTCAAAGGATATCTTGATGCGGGTAATAGCACAAAATCTTCCTCCATCGTCAACTCTAGTTGAGAAGGTACATCTAGATCTAGAAATGTTTAGGACCACGTTTTTTCTACCATGTGTTAGAAGAAAAAGTTGTTCTTCTTAGCATTCATAATTTTCTTCTTATTTGATGTCTATTCAACACAATCTACAGGTCATGACTCCAAATCCAGAATGTGCAACAATTGATACACCAATTGTTGATGCACTTCACAAAATGCAAGATGGAAAATTTTTGCATCTTCCTGTGGTTGATAGAGGTAATGTAATAGAATATGGGATGGGAAGAGGTTCTTGCATCAATTTTTTTCTGATTTGGGTGGTTGAAAACAGATGGCATTGTTGTTGCTATCGTTGATGTGATTCGTATCACTCATGCTGCTGTGGCAACAGCGAGTCAGGTGTGCTTTCTTGGACTGTGTTATACCCACTACTGTTGATTACATGGAACCTCTATTAAATCCTTCTTGTTGAAATGGGATATATGGCTCTGTTTTATGTGTAACTTATAGCAAATTCTTGTCAGCAAAACTTGTATTTATGTCCTTAATTTTATATAGTGTCTATGAACTTATGAATCTCATTATGTATGCCTATTAATGATAAGTAGCTCATCAGTCTGCATTTTGGTCTTAAACCTGGCAAAATTTGCTGCTTTCTTTTATCATCACCCATTTGCTTAAGCTTCTTGGGAATACAAGAATATAAAAGCTTGATTATTCACTAGCAACAAAAGATTAATCGAGGTTAACTAATTTACATTTATATTGTTTATTTATTAAATTTTCTTATACAATTGGGTGTTAAGAAGAGAAAAGGAAGTGATATATCATACTAAAAAATTTAATGACATGATGAATCTGTGCTCTTTTTTCTCTAATGATTTGAAAGCCAAAAGAAGGCAGAAGGCATTTCTTTCCTTTGTTTTTCTCTGCTTCAATCTCCGCATGCACTTGGACATAACATACACATGCTGGATAGAGTTTTAAAATTTTACTACTTCTTATTCCATCCATATCTTAATCTTCACAATCCAGACTCATTAACACATAAACTCGTGCCTTTAATCAAGGTGGTTTTAGTGTCATATTAATCTTTGACTGAGGTTGAGATATGTGTACTCTTTATGTTTTTCTCTCTTTCATGTCATGAATGCTTAGAGTCTTTGGACAAATCTGATAAGCATACTTATTTCATTCACCATGAGTTGAACATAATGGAAATGTCAATCCTTATATAAATGCCCCTTCTTCTTAAAGTTTAATTACATGTTTAAGCTCTTATGTTGGTGGATATGGAATAAAAACTTGTTCATTGTTCCTTTTGCTGTTGTTTGTTTATTGCATTGATGCATCAAGAATTTAGTTTACCCTTATAATTTGGTAATTTATGCTCAATATAGCCTGAGTCCCATCAATGGCGAGGAATGGAGGTTCAAATCCCCCCTCCCCTGCTTGAAATGTATAGCTACCTAAGACAGAATGAAAATATTCAACTGCTTTTCCCAAAAGGATATTGTTCTATAATTGTTTCTTTTACTAACAAAGTTTGAAGTATTGCTGATGTTAATGTTGAATAGGCAAACACTATGATACCAAAATGCCTTTTATTTTTTTCCAGCTTTCTATGATTTTTTTTGGCAAACATTTGTAATGACGGTATTATTTTCTCTACTAATTAGGTCGGAACTACTGCCAATTTGAACAATGAAGCTGCCAACTCCATGATTCAAAAATTTTGGGATTCGGCAATGGCCTTAACTCCTAATGATGAGGAGGAGGATTCGCAAAGGTTATATATGTGCATTGATGTTGCTAGGAAATAAATATTTCCATTTTTTAATGTACTTACACATTATAAATGACATGCCAGTGACATTTCCTTGAAAATGGTTTCTGAGGGAGGAGAAACAGGGAGATCCATTTCTTATCTTTCGTCAAGCATGCCAAATGCATTTTCCTTCAAAATACAAGATAAGAAGGGCAGATTGCATAGATTCACATGCGGTATGTCAATTATCAGGTTATAGGAAAAATAATTCATATGGCCATTAGGATTATGTTAGTTTTTTTTAGAATTAATGGGAAGCACAACTAAAGATACAAAATTAACAAGAATGACTAATTAATCATTCAGAATGGTCAATCAACCATTCCGAACGATCATTGCTGTTATGGGAATGGTTATTGGTCCTTCACCATTAATTTTGTATTGTTAACCGTCCTTCTCGTTAATTCTTCTGTTTTTTTTAGCTCTTTGGTAACCTTCTAGCTTCTGCTGAATCGGCAATTCTATTATTCTTTATTTTTCTTTTTTAGTATTTTCTGTTTTGCATGATATATTTGCCAAGAAACAACTCTCTCAAAAGCTTAAGCTTATAGTGTTAGGTGAAAGTTCATGAATAATTTTATATCTAACACACTTCCTTACGCTGTGGCCCTTTGGACTTATAATTTGGATAATGCTGAGACTCACTTACCTTGTGCTGAAATTCATCAATATTATATACCATAGTCACTTGATCAGGCTTTAATACCATGTGAATAACTATCAGTCCCGAAACCTTAAGCTCTTAGATAAACGCTCATTAACGATTTTACATATAACAATATTATATATACAGAGAATGTAAGAGAACAGAATTCATTCGTCATCGATATCAAAATACATTTCCTCTTCTCCACTATACCTACTGCATTTCATTGCATATTTTAGACTCTTAATCATGGGAGAGAGCCTCTAGATTTTGCTCTTTCCATGATTAACTATCATTGAAGCTCTCGATTTCATAACTTTCCCTCGGTTTCTCAATAACTTTACCAATCAGATCTTTGCATATAATTATGCTCTCCCTCCAGTCTATCTCTGACAGAATGCAAATGATGGTTTCAATATATGTTCGTACCTTGTCCTTTCATGAGTCTCACTTGAATGTGACTGGGTTGCATTTCACTGTAGTTCTGCTTTGATAGGGTAGGACTGTAGTAATAAGCAAACACGTCTGCTTGGGTTTTCGTTTTAATGAAATAATGTATTTTGTATTAGGGGGTCACGTTAGTGATTTCTTTTATGTTCCTTTTTGGTTGCTGGTTTTCTTAGTAAGAAGGGTTCCTTATTTTCCCTTTTCCTTGCAATTCTTCTTTCCTTCTATTAAATTCTTATTTTTTATCCAGAAAAAAAAAAGGAAAGAAAGAAAGAAGGAAATAACGTGTCTTCTATAATCCATACGAGTAACTTGTTATTTTTGCCTACAGTCGCCATATTTCATGTTAATTATGTGTAAGTAAAATACTATCAATTGAGCGGTTTGTGTGGTTGCATGCAAGTTCAGATACTCGGAGCTTGACAGAGGTTATAACTTCTATCATTCAGAGAGTTGGTGATGATATTGACCCCAAGAACCTGCCCCAAATTCTGGTATGTTTCAAATTTATGTTCTGAAGGTTAAGTCGATGTTTCCCTCCTTTTCCTAATGCAAGCTGGTCAATTTGTTTGTAGTATGAAGACGAAGAACATGATAAAGTTGTACTGGCTTCAGATAGCGATCTTGCTGCAGCTGTGGACCACGCAAAGACGGCTGGTTTGAAGGTATGGTGGATCTGTTTGCTGGGCCGAGTCCTGAATGGAATTAATTTTGTAAGGGGGTATAATAGTCGTATAGATTTGTAGTTCTGAATGAAATTTGGATTTAGAGCAAGATAGGGTAATGGGAATTTACATTTTTTCTAAAAAAAAATAAAATTTCTTGATATGGGATCACAAATATCAAAGTGGAATAGCAAAACCTAAAATGTTTTAAGTGTCAAGGATCAATTGTCCTAGAAGGTTACTGTCAATGAAGGCTCGGGATGCAAAATCCTTTTAAACTTGTGGCGTGGATAGAATATAGAATGCATATGTTGTACCAAAAAAAAGAAAGAAAGAATGCATATCTATCATGCCTTGTGCTCAAATTCAATTTTATTAAGAGAAATACCAGATACCTTCAATTTAAAAGAAAATACTTTGATATAATTTTAAAGACCAATCATCTTAAAAGCTTGCTGTCATTTAATTGGGAATGGGAACCATCACCCATGATAGTATTTGTACGTATCTGTCTGTCTCAAAAAAGTTTGATTTTGGATTCATGAATTTTGTAGGGACTGAGATTGCATTTAGACTACTCAGGAACACATGGTTATGAAAGAGATTCTTGTTCGGGAAGTTTGGAATATGCTGATTCAGAAGCATGGGCCTCGGCATATTGTGCTGTTGCTGCTGGAGCTGCAATTATTGCTGGCTTAGGCCTATTAGTGTTCTTGAAACGAAGTCAATGAGATTACGAGAGGAAGAAGCGAGTTTTTGTTGGGGGTGGAGGCCAAAGCTAAAGTTGGAACTTTGGAGGGGCACACTTTTTGCGCTTGCCAATTTGTAAGTTCTGACATTTTGTACGACTACATGTGTTCATACGAGAAAAAAGTTGAAGCATTTTTTCACGTTGGTTATTGCGCTGTCTATAAATTGGGATATATCACATCCCTTAGAGCTTGTATATTTGAAATTTAAGCTTTTGCAGCCTCATCAACACAAGAGTAGACGACATAACCATGTCCATATGTATTTGTCCATTTTTTCTGACATTGAGTTATTAATAAATCAGTCAATCGGGATTGAGTTGATAAGGAACAATGTTTTTTATATGATAATCGCTTTTGCAGTTTATCAATTAAATGTTAATTGTAAGTAGTTTGTTTTGTTTGATTACAATAACCGCACGGAAGTTTAAAATTGTCACAATCTGCAATTTTAGATTTATATTGCAACAGGATCAACCAGTTTCCTACATTTACTTTAGTTCGGTATTTTTTTTATTTGGTATAACAAATTTTCTCAAAATGGTTTAGTGACTAAATCGATTTTACATGTTCAATAAAATGTACACGTTCACTATAATAATTCATTTAGTGAAGCTCTGTCTGGATTATACTGTTGGTAAAAAAAGGTGCAAAATACAGACGCATAAACTCTTGTTCACGAGCTTGTCTCGATTAGTGAACGCTACTAATAGTTACTTTTTTTTTCGCCGAAGCTAATAGTTACTTTTATAATAAATAAATAAGCAAAAAACACAAGACATTTCTTTCGTTATTCAAATACAAATAGCACTATAAAAAAAAAAAAAACAACTAATATGCTTCAAATGGTTTCCTTTCATTGTACTCAACATCACCCTTCTCTTTTGCTCGTACAGAAGACGTATTCACTATTCAGTGAGCGAGAGTTCTACTCCCTCTGCGTTGCTTGTGCTTGCACCTCCTCGGTAGCTATGATTCTCTCTATTGTTCAAACTCTTTAATGAATGTCAAGCCATGATAGTGTAAATAAGTCTTATAATAAAAACTTTAAAAAAACTAATGTATAATTAGTATATATTAATTAAATTATTGAATGTATTAATTACACCTTAATCAGCGTCTAAGGACATTAATCAACAAAAACCTTTTATAAAAGTCATTCTATGGTGAGCTGGTGCAGTGGTGCACAAGCAGTCCTGCGTCCGTTGGTGGTCACCAGCAAGTTCAACAAGGACTTCTGTTTAGAGTTTAATTGGAACTGTCACACATCTCACGTCTGTTACACTTATCCAAAGGGCAAAAGATTCAATCTCTTCTTTTGTAGCTCTCATATTACGCCTCATACAACATAGTTTTGATTTCTGTTCACCTTTGGAAGGGCATAAAGTAAATGATGCCATCACCAGCATATATTAGCTTTGACTCATTAGAACACTATTCAGATTCAGCCTAGTGGTAGAATACTAGAAACTAGATACAGCAAACTCGGATTTTACCAACTCATATCAACCATAAAAAGAGAAAAAAACTATGGTCACAATTTTCAAAAGTTAGAACTGATAGTATGAATGGAAGCACGAATACATATATGAAATATCGATATGACACAACATAAATATGTTGATACGACAAAAATTTTAAAAATAATTAAAATATTTATAAATAAAAAATATTTAAAAGTATCGAAATATTTACGATGCATCGATTATTTTGAAGTATCTGTATTATATAGGTATGAACATAAATAGAGGTCCCGAACGACAACTTCATTAACCACCATGTTTCAAGGTCACTCCACACTTCAAAGTCTCCATTCCCATTACATTCTTCAGTCTCTATTACTTAGGGAAGAACAATTAAACCTTTTGACCTTCGCACTGCAGACAGCTTGGTAACATGAGTAATTTGAACTGGACAAGGTTGACTCCAACTACTTAATGGATAACATGTCTTGGTCCCCGCTGGGAAGCAGAAGTTTGGACGCACATGACCACTTGGATTTGTATTTTGTTGCTTGGTAGATAAATAAATTATGAATGACCGGCGTTTGCAAATGGGACAACTTCAAGTTCTTGGAATCTTAAGGGTTTGGTGGCTAAGCGTAATAGAGCATACCAAAACAGGATAAAAGATGCCAAGGTTGTAGCTCAGTTGGTACCAGCCCAAGTTTTTAAAATTTGGGGGTAATGATTTGATCCTCTACCAAGCCATCTATCCCCTTCTCCTGCCCAGTGCTTGAATCTCCAATGTAACCCCCAAAAAAAATTAGATAATAGATTTTCTTGGTGATAATTAAATCTGCCTTTGATTTTGGCTAAAGCATTAGGGAGCCACATATGCATTGAGTACTTTCAGAATTGAGGTCATAAGTTAAAGGGGATTTCTATGGTATGACATAAAAATTCTTCAAAACAGATTAACTGTTATAGAAAAATGGGTTTGGCAGCAAAAACCAAACTAATATGACAATTATCAGTAACTAATAAATACAAACCACCCAAATGATCAGGAATACATGTGCATCCAAACCAGTAATAAGTGGTCTTCAATATGTATTTGTTAAATTATTTATTCAATCTACAAAGTACGCCAGGAAAATTCATGGTTTTTCTCAGAAATCAGAATCCTTGATACCAAATTAAGACATTGCTGATTACTATGCAGTTCAAATTTTGGTCTAAAAGTATCAAACAAGTACCCATTCTCACTCATTCATTAACCTGAGATGAAGCAGTGGAGGTGTCAAAGGATTTCTTTCTCACTAAGAGGCAAGTGATTCTTGAAGGATTGGAATGAGTGTTATCAAGACTACAGACCACAAAGTCAGGCCTGTGAAGCGCTAGACGTAGACTGTCCTTTCCCACAACCAACGCTGATGCATCAAGCAGAACATGCCAGCAGCTCCTATGAGCCTCAGAAACCCAATGCATTGTCCCATTCACATCTGCTGGATAAGCAAATAAGCCTTTTGGGCTGATCTTACACTTCCTCCTGAAGTTTTGGCTGAGCTGAGACCCTCTGATCCTCAAGTCCAGCCAAGTCTTGGGTGCAAGGATCACCTTGGACTCCTTAAAAGAAGCAAATTCCCTGATATAATCTTCTTCTTGTTCACCAAGAATGGTCATGTAGTAGTTTCCCTTAACAAAAGGGTAACTTTCCCCTACCAACATCATAGCATCCTTATAACTTGGAGTGAAGAGAACCAGGTATTCATCATCAGGCAACCCAAATTGCTTCAAGACCTTGTGATGGGCTTGGATTTCTGGGATTGAGATGAAACTTCCAGGGAAGGAGGATTTTTTGTTCAGAATATCCTGTAATCTTGATGGCTCCAACTGGGTCCTATCCATTTCAGGGAGATTACTGCCAAACAAGTATCCTGAAGACTCTCTAAAGGTCCCTCTTGGTGACTTCCTTCTATCATCTGACATGGGTTCTGAAGGCTCCTCATTGATGATAAAGCTAGACAAGTCTATCCCATTCCCATCTCCTTCAATGAGGCCTGCATATTCTGGGTACTTTGCCAGCACATACTGTTTAACATACTCCATTTCTTTCTGTGTGATTGGACCTGACCATCTAAGGTCAAGATCACGGATAGTTGATATGGCTTCTGCAATGATGTGAGGAGGAATCACCGCATGTGGTTTCTGTTTTGGTACCAAGTCCATTTGTTAAGTCTCAATGGAACATACAACATGTAATACAAAAAAACAAGGAAACTGAGAATCTGATAATTACCTTTATAACCATACTGTTTGATTTGGTATTCTCTGTTTGTAATTTGTGTATAGGTCCTACAGAAACATTCTGAGTGTTCTTGACTTCATCTTCTATCATTTCCTGATAAGTTAACTGACAGGGTTTAGAATTATTCAAGCTTTAGCACTTGAAATAGAACTAACAAGTTACAACAAACATGAACTGAATATAGCCTTGAATTTTGACCACTTTACCTCACATCCTCTTTGCTCCTGGCTGTTTGTTCCCATGGTAATATTTGTCTTCACCATTTACAGAAACATAAGATAGTTGCTTTTCAGTGTCCAATACCTGGGAAAATCATAGGTAGAAAGATGGCAAAGAAAACACAGGTCTATATGTACAAAAGCCTTGTCAGCAATGGGTTCTGAAAGATTAGGGGATCATGCAAAGGTCATAGAATTGGACCAACAAACAGCCCTCAAACAGAAGGAGAAGAGGTGGTTAGAAACATGAAACCAATCTATTTGAAACCTTCTTAAGCGTAGTGAATCCTACTAATTAATATGGAGATACCATGGACAAAAAGTACCAGCAAATGAAGAATGAGCGGAAAAGATGAAGAAAGCAAGCATATGTGAAAGGAAAACCTAGCCTAGCCAAACTTACTAAGATGACATTTCTTGTTGAAGCTGTGAATCTAATGGCTCAGTATTAAAGAAATAAATAAAAATTAAGATGATTAAGCCGACAAGGACAATAGCAACGATCTTGAATAGTAGGTGCTGATGAAATGGTGATATATTCCTCATGCCTTAACCATGGTTTGCACAGTATTCTCTGGAATTATACTTTTGTGTACCTATTATTGGATTTCAGCTATGAATCACATATACTTTATAATATTTATTATACTCTAATCAGATATATACTCATATTTATATCAGATACTTAAATATTTAATAAATATTAATTTAATTTTTTACAAAAGTTATATTTCTGTATCATATTCATGTTACTCGTATCTTAACATCATAAGTTTTTAGATTAAACATTGATTAAAATTTCAACCTGGCCTTGATTCCAATGGCAACGGCATCACCATATTTGTTAATTGGTAATGCAACGTCACTCTGGGAATTTTATATTTTAGATTGAAAATGACCATTTGACAACCTTGATGGAATGTCAACACAGCCACGGCCTTATGTTCGATTTCAAGGAAACTGTGCGACTGAATCTTTTTGCTAAGCATTATATCAAAGTGTCCTATTTCAATTTTCCTTAATTATTCCCTTGAAAGTTGGTTACGCTAGCTACTTGAAAATTACTTTTTAATAGTGTTTAGCAGCTGCAAGACATTAGATGAAATCCCAACAAAAAGCTTGAACAGAATTGACTGGGATAGAAATTTGGTATGGTAAAAACATAATTAATGAAATCAACTTCAACAGAGAACTAATTCAGATTCCAGAGATTAAATTCAGCAGTAATAGAATTGCTACTTAACCTGAAATTAACACCGTAAAAATAAGATGTGCTACTCTGGCTGCATGCTTGCTAGGAATGAAGGACCATTGACTTGTAAGAAATAGGCGGAAAAATCATATTAAAAATATGGCATTCTTATTGGTGTCATTGATAAATAGGTGGTATACAAGCATCGGGATTTGATGCAAATCTGAAGGAGAAATAAGACCAAATTTTGCCACTAATAAGAACTATGATCTTATGATTTTAGGTTCCATACCAAAGGAAATCCAATACTATTTTCATTTTTTGGTAAGAAAAATCAATACCATTATAATACAGGGGCATAAGATTTTACTGAAAAATGCAAGGGAAATTTCTCAAAATATTCCCCGTCTCTCACGCTACATGTTAAGCGCACAATCCACAAAGAAGACTTAATTATTTCCAGCAAAGTAATATGTTTTTGGTAGGATCTTATAGGGGATATGACCTTCCTTAGTTAGTGGTGTTTCTCACTGCAAAGTCAATAAACCAATGACAATCTTTCTAAATTAATTAAGAAAAAAGAAATCTTCCACCCCAATATGTATTGATTTTTATTAAGAGAGTCGTAGAGGGGATTATGCCGTTTAGAGATGCCTTAAAAAGAAGATTAGATATGGACAAGGTCATCACAACAACGTCTATATTTAATATAACCAAAACATAAAAAAGAATAATGAGTAGATGACTAGGTGTAACTGCATAATTGAATAAGTGGGAAATGTTTAGGTCCAGATTGGAAATGACTTACTTGCTGCCAAAGGAAACTGCTCAAATGCTTTATTCTATTGAGTTGGACTTAAAAAACAAATAAAAAGAACAACTTACAAATAAAAAATTTTTATGTTATATGGTTACAACTTACAACTTAAAGGAAAGAAAAAATATTAAATAATCACTGCAAGTGATTGTTTATTTTGATTTTTGAATTAAAAAAGATTAAATAATCAATTTAAATGGTTATCTATTCATTAATTGTAATTAATATAAAAAGACTCTTTTAAAACGAATATTTTTATCTTTAAATCATTTAATGAATTAAAATTATAATACAATTTAAATTAAATTAAAAATATTACTCACTTAAAAATAAGTTTACTTTAAAGGATTTTTTTCAAAAAGATAAATATTTAATCTTGAATCATAAAATTTCTAATTTATTAATATATATACTAATAATAAGAAATTTAAATAGTTTGCTAACAGTTAATAAAAGGTTCAAAGTTCAAACATTGGCGTTGTAGTCAAAAGAATTTAAAAAATGACAAGATTCCGGTTTGTAGGATACAAATTTCAAAATCTTAGGGCCTATATAAAATTGCCAAGTTCAAGGCTTCACATATTATATCGGTTTACAGTGCCATAACTGGTTTGGGATTTTCGACGAAGTTCTTCTTGAAAACGGCTATACAGTATCCTATGTTGCATGATACAGGTACGAATATTTGATATTATATAATACGATAGGTAAATATAATAATTTTTTTTAAAAAATAAGGATATGCCATATTGAGTATGGACAAGGTTGTCAAGTTCTAGAATCATATAATATATAAAGAAAAAATAAATTATTTAAAAAATTATTATGTATTTTTTTTATTAATAAGTATATAATTTAATTTAATGACATATAATAAATAATAAAATTAAATTTTTATCGTATGTTAAATTGATATGATCTTTTTTATGTGTAAATCCGATCTACTCTTCTTACGTTCTAAGGCTAATATTACATTTACACAAAAAATAAAAATTCCTAAATAAATAAAAATCCTCATTAAATAATTTCAAATCAAAATCATGTTTATAGTAAATGTGCGGTTTTTTAGTTTCATCTTTATTAGTTTTTTGGTATTATAATTTTTTTTTACTTTTTTTTGAATAAAATACAAAAATATGATGAAACTTAGAAAGATTCATTTTTGTAGACAAAATAGAAAAATATTTTGAAACCTAGAATTTCTAACAAAAAAAGATAAGACTCAAGATTATGTTAAAAACTCCCCCACTCGAAACCTCATCATATATCTGGATTGCTCGAATATAGGCAATATGAACTCTTTTTTCTCCAAAGCCTTCCACAAGACTTCTCTGCACCTCTATCGTAGGCTTTTTTCCGTCGTGTGTATTTTTTGCTTCCTCCGATACCGCTCCGTCAATCTTCGTAGAAGATAGATTGCTTCCATGGTTGACCTTCCAGGCATAAACCAAATTGATTCTTTGATATGAGTCTCTTGTCTTAGTCTCCTTTCAATGACTCTTTCCCATAAATATTGTAAGTTTCCGTACGAAATTTGCGATTTTGTATAGAGGCTAAATAGGGATTAAAGTGATCTTCTTGTCAAATCTCGTTAAACCTTTGTAAGTCAATTATGTCTCTGTGCACTTCCATATCTCATAATATTAAGACAAAGAATCCATCTTCTTCAGCTTCTTTTACCTCAAGAATGATAAAAAGTTTTATTTTGGTCTTCCTAAGAACATAGTAGTTCCTCATTAAATAACTTGTGAAAATAACCCTTCCATCGATCTTTGATGTCTTGTTTCGTAACCAAGACTTTACCCTCTTCATCCTTAATGCATTTCACTTGATCCAGGTCTCTTGTCTTCCTTTCCTTACTTTTAGCAAGCTTGTAGATATACCTTTCTCCGTCTTTGGTGCCCAATGATTGATATAACCCATTAAACGCTTTAATTTTCGCCTCGCTCACCGCCTTCTTAGTATCTTTTTTAGCTGCCTTATATTTTTCCCAATTTTCATCATTTTTACACACGTGCCAAGCTTTATAACATTCTCTTTTAACCTTAACTTTATCTTGTACACTTGTGTCCCAGGTTGGGAGCCCCTAGATTATGAGTAGTTGAGAATCCCTTTAGGTTACATATCATTAGGACTTTCTCTTCCTCCAAAGTAAAGAAAGATTTGTTTTCCGCCTTTTAGTTGTTAAATTTGATCCTTGGCTCAATTTCTCCTTAACTTAACTCTTTAACCAAAACCATGTGTTGTTTTAAACTTTGCAATCCATGAAATCTTTCCATCAGTTTCCTTAATAGAAAGAAAATGAGAGAGAGAAAGAACAACAAGAATACTCCTTTCCCGCTTCCTAAAACATGTTGTTTGGATCAAACGCTACCGCAAAATCTAGAATCGTTTCGCCCTCTGCATTAACTACTCTCTAGACCATAACCCCATGCAGACCCTCATACCCCCTAGATTTGCTCCCCAATGACCATTTAGTCCCCACCTAGAAAAATCTTTATGTGGTATTCTTGCATTAAAACTTTTCTCCTTTAATCTTGTAGTGCTTCGAACCCTACTTCAAATGAGGGAGAATGAAAGTCTCCTGGTCCACAACAAACTTCAAAGAAATCCTATCTCCAACCATCATACCATTATTCTCCAATGATGGTTATCGAGATTTTATCACCGGCTTAAAACCCAAAGTGTCGAGTTCCTTTGCTTTCTTAAAATTAATCTCCTAATCATGGTGTCAACTATTTCCATTAATTTACCTTTTAGCTCAAGTTCCAAAACGCATCCTACTCGCGAACTACCCCACACCCGTTCACGAGAATGTGGGAACCCTTGCTTATTTTTCCACCACCCGAGCGACGATTCTTCTCATTTGACATTGTACTCGAGCCATACAACGCATTGCTTAGGGGCAACGACCTAGCATTAACACAATTACTTCTTTGATCCATGTCATAAAGATTCGACAAAGTTTTACGTCCTCCACAACCATCCTCTTTTATCCCAAGACTTGAGACCTAGCTTATGTAGGAATTTGCAACAAAGCTCAAAGATAGGCAGAGTTAATTTAATGACATATAATAAATAATAAAATTAAATTTTTATCGTATATTATTTGATATGATCTTTTTTTATGTGTAAAGTGACCCCTCCATTTATACAAAAAATAACAAATAAATTAATAAAAAAATCAAATAATTCTAAATCAAAATTATGTTTTCCTTTATTAGTTTTCTGGTATTAGAATTTTTTTTTTAATTTTTTGAATAAAATACAAAAATATGATGAAACTTAGAAAGATTCATCTTTGTAGACAAAATAAAAAATATTTTAAAACCTAGAATTTCTATCAAAATAGAAGATAATGTTGAAACTCCAAAATACATATTGGTCTTCTTCTTTGTCGTGATTTCTTGATCTTCCTCTCATGGATACAATATTGCAAGTTTTACGAGCGATGTAAGAGGCTCGTGACCTTGTAAACAAATCAAAGTTATGTAAAAATAAAGACAAAGAAGGGAGCTGAGAAAGAAGAATAAGAACATAGGAGGAATTGTGTTTAGGAGTGGCAGCTGCTAAAGTGGACAAGCGGTGACTAGTGGCAGCGGACCTCCGACAACTTCTAGGTTGGGAGTAGTTATGAGTAGTTGAGAGGTTAGGACATTCTTTAAAGTAGTTTTGTTGCTTTTGTCAAAGATCACTAACCCTTTGTTTGTTTTAAAAGAAAATGAGTCAACAAGAATATTCCTTTTCATGTTGTTTGGATGTGCGACTTAAAACTTTTCTCCTCTCTTCTATGAAGAAAATGAGGGAGAATGAAAGCTAGCCTCTGAAAATGAACATCACCCCATGGTTATCGAAATATGACACGTCGTTGGTTGTCTTTCTTCTCTTCCGTTTACGAGCTCCACCGGATACCCCATCCACCTTCTTCCCTCGCGTCCCCGATCGCCGCATAGTCCCTCCTCCGTCCAGCCATGGGACCCGATACCCCCTCCATTGTCTTCCCTCTCCCTGTCGTGCAACGCCAGCACAATCTCTCCTCCGTCCAGTCGTGGGCAGCTGCCGCTGTCTCTCTTCTCATCCAGTCGTGCGGCGTCTTTGCCTCCGCCGCAAAGATCCACCACTGCCTCCGCGACTCAACACCCGAGAACCACCCCACCGTCCTCCACGAGCCAACACCACGCAGATCGCTCGCCACTTTCGCACTCCCTCGCGCCCCTTCCATCGCGACACCGACCGCCACCTCCGCCCAAACAAATGATCGCGTCGTTCCATCGCGAACCACAGCCACCTCCGCCCAGATCTCGTCGTTGTCCACTGTCGTCGAGGCCCTTTCGTGCCTCGCTACCCTCCGCCGTCGCCGGAGCTGTGCACCAGCCCCCCCCCCTCCGTATGCTCGTTTCTATGACTCTCTCTGGGTTTTTTTTCGTTCAAAAAAACAAAAGCCACCATTTTTTTCATTTGCTTTCATTCTTTTCTCTCCTTTTTTTATCCATTAGTTATCTCTTTTTTTTTTTTTTTAATTTTAAGTTTGTTGCTTTGAGTTCTTTTTTTTTTGTGATTTATTTGAGTCTTTTTTTTTTGGCTAAATTTGTTATACTTTAAGCAAACTTTTTTTATTTGAAATAAAGGATTTTTTTTAAGAAAATATGTTAGTCAAATAATTTAGGTTAAGGTGTTTGAAAAATACAAATAAAGATCATAAAAAAAATATTTTGAATTCTTTTGTTGATTTATTAAAATTGGCTTATCTTTATTGATGTGTTTATTTTAATTACATTATTAACTTTTGTTTTAAATAGTGATCTTGTACTAAATTTAAATAGTGATCTTGTACTATTTTACTTCAATCTTCTACTCGATCAAGTGACAAAACAAAGGGTTGTAGTAGGGGCTATATGCATATATATCACTGATAATGAAGCAGTGCCCTGTTGGACAAAATAGATCACCAATTCACTGCAATTAACTAAAGCTAATGACGTTAGATAAGCTAGATTTCATGGATAGAAAATATCAGACGTGTGAGCTTTTATTTGCGATTCAAAGTAAATAACAGAGGTGCAGTTATTCCATTAGAGAGGTAAAATAAATAGTAAAAATAAATTCATTTATTACATTACATAAAGGGTATATTAGTCATTTTATATAATTCTATTTTCTTTCTTCTCACTTTTCTTCTCAACCAAACAAGAGAAAAAAAAATTTCATTTTCTTTCTCTCCTTTTTCTCTTCATCCAAATAATAGGAGAGAAAATATAATTTTCTCTTTATTTTCTCTCCTCTCTATTTTCTCTCTTCCCATTTTCTCTCCTCATCCAAACAAAGCATAATTGTTAATCTCTATAATTAGTAAATTTTTAAATTTATTGTAAAATTATTTTCAATTATTATTTCCAATTCCTTCCCATTATTATAGAAGACTAATTTATGCTTCTTTCTAATTTTTTGCCAACAAATCAATTTAGCTAATTTCCTAATATATATTGTGGTTAAAATTAAATATTAGTTTTCAATTTATTTTTAATGAGAACCATGGCATACAACAGAATATAATTTATCTTCTTAAATTTCCTCATAATTTGAGGAAAAATTCAATGTAATTTTCTCTACAAATTTCCTTACAAAATTTTAGATTCAAACCAAATAAAAATCATCCAATCAATTATCATCATTGTCTTTACCATTAAAAATAAATTATTTCAACTATTATTAGTAAACAAAGAATACTATTAATTCATTTATCCAAATTAATTCATTTAGTAAACTAAGAATACTTTACCATGAAATTAGAAACCAAAATATATGAATAAATAAATATAAATTATGACATGATAGATATGATAATAATAATTAAAGCATCAAGTTAATTGTTATTATTACAATCTCTTAAAAATATTAGAATAAAATATGCACAAAAGAAAAATCACAAAAAGAATTTTTTGACATTAATATATATGTTTTATACTTTCATAATCAACTATATAATATAAATTCAAATAAAAAATTATTTAACATAAATTAAGAAAATTTAGTGTTTTCATAATTTACACATTTCATACATTTATTATCAATTTCATATCAAAGTAATAAATATATTAGTCACATTAATATGACTAATTCAAACGTATTTAATAATTAATAATGACTAATATTATAATTAATAATTAATAATATTATAAATTTTAAAATTTATAGTCAACATTTTAAAATTAGTAACATATACTGTCAATCCTAATAATTTGCTTATTTATTATTATCTACATAATGAGGATGAACTCTTTATAAAGAAAATAATAAAATTAATAAATATATGTTTTATATATTATTTATAATTTAATAGTATCTTTATGATAAAATTATTGGAGGACTAGGCATTGTACAATGTAATTTTTTAAATAAATATTTTAATTATTTTAAGAGGAAGTAAACTAATAACAAATAATATTATTAGTCTAATTAAAATAATATTTCAAAACAAGTAATTATTAGCTTAATTATTTATAAGACTTAAATTTGTATATTTTGTCTAAATCTCGAATTGGTCTCGTTAAATGGGCCATGACTTGGCCGAGAACATATAATCTTCAATTTTGTCATGTGTCATCTCAATCAACAAGTAATTATATTACTTTTTTGACATATGACAAGTAGAATAATTAATATTCTATCATATGTCATCTTATATGGTCATTTTCTGCTATATATGATCTAATATGATAATATAAAACATGTGATCAAGAAAATGCTACATGTACAAAAATCAAATACTATTAAAAAATAAAATTCAATAACCAAATAATAAAAATAAAAATGAATAAGAAAAAAATTACAACTTCTAAGTAAAAATAATAATCAAAATATTTTATACGATTAAAAAACTTCTTCCATCCCTCAAAAAGAATATCTTGTCTTTTTTTTAATACAACACTGACATATCTGTATACATCGATGACACATATTCAAATATTAAAAACCCAATAAGTTAGACGTAAACTCCTTAAAAAATGAATAGTAATGTTAAAATTACATAAGTAAAGAAAAAACTAAAAATGCAAATGGACTAAACAAAAGAAAAAGAAAGATAAAAATTAAACTAACAGAAAATAATAATTTACGTGAATATTTTTTCTTGGTTTTATAAAATTTTATCATACATTTTAGTTTTGAGATTATACTTGCTTAGGGTAAAAGAATTTCCCTTCCTAAGTGCATTTTGAAACTAAAAATATTTTAGTTTTATAAATATTTTTTAAAACATATAAATTGTTTTATAATATTATATATTTAAATTCTTTAGAATTTATATTAAAATAAAATCCTTTCATGAAAATATTATGTATTTTTAAATAAATTTATAAATATTTTTTTCTTTATGAATTATTACATATATTTTATTTAATAAAATTATTTTTAATTAAATTATATTTATTTTTATCATTTAATTCTTAAATTTACCCCTGCATAATATGGGTGCAAAATCTAGTTCTTCTAAAAGACGAAGGTGAAGGTGAATTATAAATATGTGATGAAACAGAGTGGTAATCTAAGATGAACGCCGAGATAATCTTTGAGTATGTGTTGAAGGTCCTATCGCTTATTCTTTCTATGATTCAGAGGCAAAAGATGAACTTTGAGGAGATGAAGACCCACCAATGCCGTCATACCCAAAAGCTTAATCCTTTTCAAGGATGAAGACCCATCAACCGAAAATAATGAAGGAAACGGGAATTCCGATATCATCGTACATAGAAGCTTAATCATTTTCAGAGATAAAGACCTATCAACCGAAAACGACGAAGAAAATAATGATTTGGATGGTAGCCATCGTACTATAATATTTTGAGAAGATAAACTTTTGTGGAGATAAATTTTAAATTTGATATCAGAAGCTCAATCCAGAAAGGTATCGGTGGGTCTTCAAAAAAAATTTTAATGAATTTTTTTCATTTCGTTGCTATTTCATATTTCTATTTTCTCTTTTTTAGCTATTTTTTCAAAATTTTAATAATTTATAATGTTAATAAATAAATTTTTATTTTTATTTATTTTCTAGTCTTTAAAAAAAATTCAGCGTGATATAATTTTTTTAATGTAGCGACACATTTACACTTTACATTTAAATTATAGCATGATATGTCATATGATAGTTATTGGGAGCACGTATTTGTTACATACATAATAGTATTTTATACATATCTTGTTATATCGAGTGAACACATGTCACGATTTAAAACATGTATCTTCTCTTTATATATTATATAATTATATGATTTTGACTCATTCTACAATATATGTGACCGTTTAGCATATATTAAAGTTAAACACATGTCTTTCACTACATGTTTTTCTTTTGTTTTCTTGTTTGATTCTTTTTTATTTTATCTATTATTTATTATGATATATAAAAGTGATTGCTTTGTAGATATCCCTTTTATCTCTATTTTTTTTATTTTTTATCAATATTTTATAATGATGTGAAACAAAATTATCAACTATATTATTATCTATTTGTAGAGTTAAGTGATAAAGAATAGTTTTGACGAAAACTTTTTATATGATCTTTGTTTTCTTATTTTGTTTCATTTTTATTTTATATATTATTTATTATAATATATAAAATAATTTTTTCATTACATAAATTATCTTATGTCCTAATTTTATTACATATTAATTTTTTCATATTATTTATTATCCACAAAATTATACAATACAAAGTGTAATTATTATCTATTATTGTGTTTCTATTATAATTATAATTATATTTATAGATTTATATAATTATCATACATATATTTTATTTAATATTGTTACTTTTATTACTTTTATTTATAATTGTATCTATTTTTTATTTAATTCAATGTTTAGTAAAATCTAGTTTAAGTAAAAGGTAACTTTTATTATGGTGGGTCCTTTATATTTGAGTATATCGATACACTCCCAAAAAAATCAAATGGTAGCAAGTTAACTATTTTATCAAATTGGTCCGTATGTTGTTTTGCCATTGAGTCTTTCTAAATTTGTTTGTTTTTTCTTTTCTAATAAGTCTCTTTATCCTAATCAGATCTGCAGGTCTTACAGGCTTAGATGAACTTCATTCTAGAGCTTTGGAGAGGTTTATTTTCTCCATAGTTGATAGGGGTTGACGCGATAGGTTGAATGATAATAATATATTTTATTTATTTTATAATTTTTTATTAAATTTTTTAATATTTAATTTGACTTAATTAAATTAATTTTGTCATATTTTATAAAATTAAATTTAATTGATCATTAAAAAATTATTATTTGAATTATCATTAATTTGAGTGATTGTATTCTTAAATAAAGTGACCACAATTTGAGTTGTAATTATCTGATTAATGTGATTTTAATCTTGTTGAAAAATTTATATAAATATCTAATAACTATTCACTTGATAGCAGGAGCCACATTGATAATAATATATTTCATTTATTGTATAATTTTTTTACTTGACTTTTTCAGTAAACTGACTATAATTTGAGTTTTAAATATCCGATGGATGTGATTTTGGTATTGTTTTAAAGTTAAGACAAATTTCTACAACTTTTATGAAAATATCAAGACTGGATATGCACGTTTGGATAACTCAAATTGGAGTTGAAGCAAAATTTAGATTTTTGAACCTGACAACTTGACCTTTATGCACTCATTAAGCTATATCTCAGGCTATAGGAGTTCAACAATTCTGAAATTTTGATAGTGGAAGGTTAAGACCCATATCTACAACTTTCATGAAGAGTACAAAATTCAGTTCAGATTCCTTGAAGGTGATATTGGGCTTGGAAGTCAGAACAGAGGTGTTGAAGTTGAGCCTGACCCATGAGCAGTAATTGGGTCATATCTTGGGTTGTAGGTGGTGGATTTGGCTAAACTCGGTGTCTATGAAAAGCTGAGACAATTTCCTAGAACTTTCATGAAGACCACTTGATGGGATTCTAACGCATGCCATGAGCTAAGAGCAGAGACATTTCAGAAACAAGAAACTCTATAATTTCAACTCATTCATCATCTATTTTGACATTTACTTCTCATCATCCATCATCTCTTTTAGCATTTTGAACTCTTCTAACTCTATAAAAGGAGGCAAAGGCTGATCATTTGAGGGTGTTAGCTTAGTTTAGAGTTTACTTTTATGTTTGTATGTTAATTGTTTCCTTTGTATAGTTTTCTATTGTTCTTAATTGAAGTTATGTTCATCATCATCATCTTCTCTCTTTCTTTCTTCTTGTCTATGAGTAACTAAATCTTCATCTTTCTTGGGTGAAAGAGTAAAGTTCTTGGTAATGAAATAAGGTTAGATTATTCTACTTCTTGTGTTTGAATGATATATTTTTATGTGATCTTTATATATATTATATGTTGTTTTCGATTAATTTAAAAACTCTTCTTGTATAATGAATATCTTGATTCATTGTAGACAAAACGTTGGCACAGTGGATGCTTGAAACCATTTACAAGTATTGGTAGACAATTATTGGAACCATAATATGATTACATGTATAATCTTAATTGAACTTTGAATGTTAAATCTTTTGATTGGAATCTTCATTATGTATGATTTCAATTGAGTTATAAAAAGAAATAATCTTGTCTTTAATTTATTATCAAGAGTGGATCTCCTAACCCAAGCAAATCTTTTTTTATTTGTGAACAACTTATATCATCTTTAGTATTGTGACAAATCTTCTCCTTACCTCAAATAATTTTCTCTTCATCAATTCCTTGTGGATCGACCTCGGACTCCCGAGAATTTACTACTTGAAACAACCTGTACTTGAGTTTGAAACTTTTAATTATCCTATCATTGAACTTCAGCTTGATTGTCTGTGATTTTCTCCGTCTTTAATGCGATGCTTCGATTTGGTAACACAAGTGATAGACGGTCTTGAGGGAGAGATAGGTAGTTGGCGTGGATGAAGCATTGGGTATAGTTATATCACACACACATGATTGATGCATAACAAAGGCTGGTTTTGAGAGTGGATAACCTTGGTTGTTTACAATTACAATTTAATACTGGAAAAAAACCATAAAAATTTGAACAACTAAATCTAATATAATTATATTATGCCATAAATTCTTTTAAGATGCAACCTTCAAGTGGGATAAGAATAGGTTAAGCAAACCACAAGCAATTTTCTACTTCTTTCCAATTATAACCAACTCAAACTTCATTTATAGAGGAGCAACAAATCAACAACTCAACATGTATTTTCTATGTCATTATTTTGAGTGACCTTTCACATAGATCAATTGGTGGCATAAAAATTAATACTAAAATAAAATATTAAAAAAGTCTCTTAGTAACTGCCCATCTCGTAAAATCAATATAAAGCACCGAAGCTTATGAGCAACTGTACTATAAGAAGTTCAGTGGTGAATGCCAGTGGTTTTAGTAGTGGGTCGTTGTAGTTGATCAACAGTTGTTGATGATTTGGTGAGATGGAGCTTCGGCCAACAGCAAAAAAGGAGAATGATTATGCATGTTGGTGGTTGGCCAGTCTAGGTTGATGCAACGGTGGTTCAAGGGCAACTTCAGGCAGCGATTGTTGATGGATCTCTGCCCATGGGGTCGCACTTTCAGCTATTAGTGTGCGGTGATCTGAGGTCCATGGTAAATCATTGACTTAGGCAATCCACGTCTTGGCTTGTCACCATGCGATAGACGATTACAAGTGTCGCATTGTAGTCATCGATTCTCGCCGCTGGTGAACTCCATTAACAGTTGAAAATAAATTAACCCAATCGTAAGTGAGGGATCAATCTGCAAATCGTAATTTCCTCTACTTACTTTCTAATCAGGCTGCAGGTCATTCATCCCAACTATCTATTTATTTTTTTACTCATCCAACGACTTACATTTACTGCTCCATCGACGAACTCAAACTGCAGAAGTCCATCTTATAAAAAGCCTTAAGTAAATTTATGGAATTTTAGTAAATTTGAATCATAAACTCACTCGTAAACTCTTATTCGTAAGAGTTTACATGTTTCAAAAATATTATTTAAAAACCATATACTAGTACTCAAACATAATTTAATAACATATTTATAATTAATATTTAACATTCTAATTCCATAACAAAGCAAATGAAAGCAATAAATTATAAACATATCTAAGTAGTTGACTCAACTGTTATATTATACTTACTCTAGCATTTAAATTATTTTCTAGTTTAACAAATCGGAACAAAAATAATAATGAAAACATAAAATTAACTCTAGAAACTTCATATATATTGCAGAACATACGCAATTCAACCTAAGTACCCAATAACATTGACCAAAATTATATATTTTGAGGCCAAAACCATGTATAAATCTAGACTCGTAAACTCATTAGTTGAATCGAGAGTTTACTGATTTTATTAGAGTTTACTTAAACTCGTACGAGTTTAGCAAAAAGAATTTACATGCGAATTAACTCATTTTTGCATCTTAAGATCGTAAACTCATAAAAGTTTAAGAATTAACTCCGGAGTTTAATAATCACGAGTATGACAATATATATTAATAAAGTATTTATATTTATATGTGTTAAAAAATAAAAATAAATAATTTTATTCACTTATGATTATCCCAACATGAATCACATTCTTTTTCTAACTCATTTGATGAGGGTAAAATATGTTATTCTATGAAATAATTTTGAGGAAGACAAGATTGTAAGAGAGAAAATATGCTTTGAAGAAGATAATTAGTGAGAATATAACTTGAATCTATATTTCAGATTTGTCTAGTAGCAGTACTTTGAAGGTAGTGGGTGTTTAAAAAAATATATAAGAATATGCTAAAAATACTAGCACAATAATATTATATGAATACCGATTTCGAAATATGAATACGATATGGATATTAACCAATTTTAAAGTATCTGTGCATCTTATATATATATATATATATATATATATATATATATATATTTTTCAATTGTTATTTCTAAATTCTAATAGAATATTTAAATCACCCCTTTTTTCTGTTTTCTTAAAGCTGCTATTTACTTCGTGAGTATCATCTTCGATTTGAGAATAACAAGATCTCTCACATCGTGGAGGCGCTGTCTAATATACACCCTCCTTTAGAGGGTGTATAGTACATCCTGGACATCTGAATCATTGATTGTGTTGAAAAAAAAATCAATAGTTGAGATGAAAGACTTGCAACCTGTACTACCTTCAACCGTCGCCGACTACCACCCTTCACTGTCGATAGCCACAGCTCGCTGCCCCACTGTAGCAAAAAAATAATAAAAAATTAATAAATAGCAACCCAAAAAAAAAACCACTGTTACCCCTAAAGACCAAAACTCCAACCCATCGGTCGTGCTCCACCAGACGACCCATGTGCAACCAGTCACTAGACCCGCGTCCACCCACAACTGCACTGGCGGAGCTCGTCCCAGTCGCCACCGTGCCTCCCAAGTCCAGATCCATCACCCACCGAGCTCCATTACCATTCTCGTGGTCCCCTGTTGTCGTTGCTACTGCACCAGAAGTCGTCGCACCTGTCTTGTCCAACCCAGTCCCGAAAAGATTGGATCTGACCATCTCAACCTATGGGTTACACAAATCCACCGAGCACACGTCACCAGATCCGCTTCACTTGACCTCGGATCCGTGCCGCAACTGCTCTATCGTCACTTCCGACAACCCAACCAAGCCCGTTCAACACACCGACACCCAGTCGCTCGATTTGCTCCTCCACCACTGTCTCACCTACCCGCACAGTCAACGCCTCTTCGTCCAGCCATCATCCCACCTGTAATAGCAGATAAATCATGAGATATATAGTACACCCAAACTTAACAAGGTATACTATAGCATCCGCTTATCGTGGATTGCTAACAACACAGACTTGAGTTACTTGTGGCATAAGTGTTTCACGCTGCCTTTGTTCATTACACATAACAAGCTGTTTATGGCATAGAAGTTAATCCTATGAATAAATATTTCCGACCCTTCTGAATGAAACCAATATTATTCTTTTCTTTTCTTCTGCCTACTTCTAAAGCAAAATTCCATCAGGGGTATAATATACTACTCATCTGATTGAAACAACTTTTCCACCTCACAGACCATAAGATATCCATATCCTTCATTATATATACACCCTTAGCCCATTTTTCCATCGCAAACTTGGCTAGTTGAGTATTCAATTTGCAAATGAAAAATCTGACATCAGAAAGGGAAAATGTAAAATTAATAATCAATCATTGCTCATCATCTACAATAAAAAAAGCACAATATAGACAAAAATTATTATTGGGTCATATGGACTGAAATTTGAAAGAGACCAAGCAACCACCCGCTAGCCATCTTCAAGTTTACTCATGATCACCAAACAAGCGCCCAAAAAAAAAAAATTGACAACGAACCAAACTTCAGGACGCATGTCAGCACCCAGATAAACATCTCTTTCAAAGTGAGACACGTGTAGTATAATTTCTCCAGCACAACCAGCAACCGCAACAATTAGGTAACAAGCAGCAGCTGGATGAAAAGAAAGGTGACACTTGTAACAAAAGCAAAAGCATCCCTTCCTCCCTACTCAACAAGATGCACAGGTCCCCATAACAACAGCTAGCTATTATCATCAAAAGTCCACAACTCTATGAGAAAGATGTAATGTAACAGTAGTGTTGCACAAAGGAAAGAGTAAAGGAGTGTAAAAAAAATAGCTAAGATGCCCCCAGATGTTCTTCATTTTCGTCCTCTATTATCACCTCTAGTTCAATTTTCTCCTCCACTCACAACTCGGGCACAAGAAAATCAACCTTCTATTCACAAATATTGCCAAGGAACTAAAGGTATGAATCTCACAAAAAAGAAACTCATTGCTATCCTTGTTTTGATCCTTTCAATCATATCAATCCTTAGACTTCTGAGCCTCATTGTCAAGACTTCATCTTCTTCTTCCCCTGGGATATCATTTGTTGTGTCTCCAGCTCGTCAACACAACAAAGTTGCATCACATGCACCTGAATCCTCAGAGGTGCAGCCTAGAAGACCTCCCAACATCACCACCCTGACTGAGAAAGAATTCAAAGTTCTGTCTGATCTCATTGCTCTTAAATCCCCTTGCAACCTCCTCATATTTGGGTTTCAGCCCCAGTACCTTGTCCTCTCTTCCATGAATGCAGCTGGTAACACCATCTTTCTAGAGGATGACTATGACAAAATAAGCAAGGTAAGAATAAACTCCAACAGCACTCAAATATACAAACTTGACTATAATAATATGCCAGCAAAAGCAGCTTACAAACTGCTCAAGCACGCAAGGCAGAACCCAGCAGCATGTGCACCAAACTCCACATTGCTTCAAAAATCAAAGTGCAAGCTCGCATTGAAAAATCTACCAGCACAAGTGTATGAAAAGAATTGGGATGTCGTAGTGGTAGATGGACCCAGTGGGGATTCACCAGAGTCACCAGGTAGAATGGCTCCCATTTACACTGCTAGTGTACTAGCTAGAGCTGGAAATACTTGTGATGTAGTAGTGCATGATGTAAATCGTATGATAGAGAAATGGTTTTCATGGGAGTTCCTCTGTGATGAGAATTTGTTGTATTCTAAAGGGAAGTTATGGCACTTCAGAATCAGAGGTCACTCAAATTCCACAAGATTCTGCTCTGCCGGAGTAAGTACTGTAGAGAAGTAGTAATAAGTATTCTGATATAAAGAACTAGATAAATCAATTAGCATTTTTCACCCTAAACGTGCCACTACATAACTATAGTTCAATTTCAATACCCTGACAATTTTGCATACAATAACAGTGGCTGACATGAATAACTGTGAGGCAAATGTTGATTATCTCAAACAAATTAAAGTCCTTTCAGGCGGGCAGAGATCACTTCCTCCAAGGTGACTGATCAGTGGTACATAAGGCATTTTCAGACGTGTAAGTCATGTAATTGCAAGTATCTTTCTTTGAGACTCAATATACACAAAAATCACACTTACGTGCCGACAGGTTACATAATCACATGAATAATTTATCAACGTAAAACTCAAAATAGATCTCGTAACTAACTGGCAAGAATATTTCAGTATTTTCTTTTGTACACTACAATGGATGAAGATACCTCATGTAAAAGAGAAACATGTTAAAGCCATGCCTATCTTAGACTGTCAGTAGAACCCCACATTGAAAATCAAGCTGGAAGGCAAAACCTCAAATCACTCAGTAACTGCACAAAATTTGGGATGACATTGTAGCCACAATAGAACATGAAATGTGGCAAAATGGATTCGCTATGACTAGGACCACAATCAGTGATGCAGAGCCAGAGTCTTGTTCAATGAATTCACATATTTTACCGCACTGTTGTTGTGGACAATACTGCATAAAAATCGTAAGTGCACTATTTTTATCAAGGATTGACACAGGAACACGCCAATTTTCATTGTGTTGATTCCATTCAGCCTCCAATGTAAAGCAAACTGAAATGCGTATATAATAATTTTGACTCCTTGAATATGTTTGTCTCCTCAAATTTCACGCACTTGCACCTCTTCTCCCACTGCACTAACAGAGTAATGACAATTGATGAACAATTATGTTCTAAATCACGTGATCTTTTTCTTTTTCTTTTTCATAGTCCATACTATATAGAGGTTCAAAGATGACATATAAAACAAGATTTAATAATGTCAATTTAAACACAAATCATATTTGGTCACATCATTAAATCAGTTTGACTATGACAATACATGATTTTATGAAAGCATGAAAAAAAAAATAGAGTTACAATGAATTAAATTAAAATTAAACTCTTGTGTTTATGAACATTTTAAAGTTTCTCCTAACTTTAATGGATTTTGAATGATTTTAAAATCAAAATATATGAAATAAAAATCATTACTCGACCCCCAGCCTCTTCTCTTACATACCCCTTCGTTTTCATTACAGCCCAAAGTGGAAGCTGCCTATCCCACGAATTCAGTCCATGATCCAAACTGCATGGCTAGTATAGACTGGGAACAATAAATGATTGGGCCGAATGGCTGCGTATATGTTCTAACTTGTAATTAAAATGTTGGTTGGTCATTTCTCATACAAAGCCAATTTGGCCCATAGCTATAAGCCCATTCCTGAATTAGTGAATTCTGAGACCGCATCAGCAAGAATCATTGTGCGGTTTATAATGAGAAAAAGATTCTGAGTTCGATTCTATTATTAAATGTGACAGCTTTCTTTTCGTAAATTTTTTCAATTATTATATTTTTACATCAAATATTATATATATTTATTTTTATATTTTATTTAATATTATTTATTATATATATATATTTTTATCATTTTTTCTCATTCAATCACATCTCTTAAAAATAATGTAAATAATAATACACCTTTAAAAAATAGTGTAAAATTATTTTTTCCAAATTTTTTTGTTATCAAAATAAAAATTACTGATTATAATAAAAGATTTACATTTTTTTATTAATCTATTTTCTCACTAAAGATGTATAACATATTTAAGGAAAAAAAAAAGAGACTTGGTAAGATTAACGGAGCAACATCTCTTCTCATAAACTTTATATTAACTTAAAAAATTATATACATGTCAATTCTTATTCTTGTTAGTGCAGGGGATTAGAAAAGGCTTTGTAGATTTATATATAGAAAACAGCTCACAGACTCGTAGATAATGGGCTCAGTTATTTTTTCGTTATTTTTCCTTCGTCAAGAACAAAGTAACTAAAGTTGAAAGATATTGAAACGGAAAAAATATCTTTCACCCAATCACCCGGTGAAACATCCTAGATAGAAAACAATATAACATTATTGTGCATCTTGATCGTGCTGGAACCACACACTAACCTTTTTTTTTTGGGTACAAACCACACTAACTTTAATCTTTGAAGCCAGGCACCATTTCGGTTTTCAGGGTGGCATCACCCGTGAAATTTGGAAAATAATTTTTTCTGCCACTTGAATCCAGCTTTGTGCCCTGGACCGAGCTTGTTTCATTGTCTTCTAGATAGCACATTTGTTCCTCAGAGATAATATTATAAAATTATATTATGCTTCGTTGATTGAGTATTTATATGTTTTAAATTTAACAAAGTCTAAATAAAAGATGATTTATCTAAATCTAATTTATCAAATCAAAATATTATGAAATTAAATTCTAAATACACCAAAAGCTTCACAATACATTCTATCAACATTTTTAAAAAAATGCTGTCATCAATGATGCTTCAATAATAAATTAATTATTTGTTATATTCAAAGTAAATTGTTACTTATATATTTATCTTATAAATTATGCACAAAATACTGATATGATTATGGAAAATACTTCCGTACAGGGTATATAGCTTTTGCCTTATACCGATAACTGCCTGTTTGGTGGATGAAATTTGGGCTTCGAATTAAGTTTTAAATTTGATATTAGGCCTCTCAATCTTAATTATTTTATTTGTTGAGCACATTAAAATTAAAATTAAAATTCTGAATCTAATTTCATAGAATTAAAAATAACTAATTTATACAATATCCAGTTCTTGCTTTAGATTTAAAATTATATTTCAAGCATCAAATTTTTTTATTCTTATTAAAAAGCAGGAGTTAAAATTAAAATTTTATATTTTATTGTTCATTGTCCTTGTCGTTTACGTACTTTAACAACCATAGGCACACCATCACCGCTAGTGTGCTCCAATCTCGTGGTTGTCGGTGTTCTTCTCTCACCTTTTGCTGTTGGCATCCTTTACAAATCGGAGATGTATATCAACGCTATAAGTATGTCTGTAATCTGGTAATTGACAAGGAAAGTTGAACTGATTTTTTTTTTAATAATAATTTTATTTTTTTATTTTTAAAAATTTAATTATATTTTATATATTAGTAGTAATTATCGAAATAATAAAATTTCAATTCAATTAAGAATTACAAATTTATGTGTTAATTATTTATTTTTTTAAATATAAAAATTAAAAATATTGATCAATTTCCAATTATGACAAAATTAAAATTGAAATTATAATTTTAAACAGTAATTTTACTTATATAATTTCAAAAGAATTTGAAAAAAATTAATTTATATTAAAATTCTCCAAATTAAATATGTAATTTTTGTTGAATTTACTTTTTCACAAAAGTGTGCATGTAGATTATAGGCCAAAAAAGTACATAGATTTTTTTGTCAAATTCAAAACTTTTTACTAAGCAAATCTTAAAAAAAAAAGTGTAAATATTAAGGGTATTCACGAGTCGGGTTGGTTTGGGTTTAGGGGGAAAAAAAATCCAAATCAATTAGGTGAGGTCGAGTTGGGTTTGATTGGTTTTGGAAAAAAAAATTAAGGTAATCCGAACCGAACCATCCTGATTATAATTGGATTGGTTTGAGTCGAGTAATCGGGTTAGAACTCTCCCTTAGCCATAATCAAACCCCCACCCACAGAGTCTCCGGGCTCCATACACGCAGATGCCTAACCACCCAAGACCCACGACCCCACACCTCCAAACCTCTGTCGTTGTCTCGTTGAACCCCTGTCGCTACCAGCGAGCCGCACGCCGTCGTTCCCCCCTTCTATCTCTATCTGAACCATTGAATCCAGACCTCCTGGCATTTTTTCTTCCTTTCCCTTTTTCTGTGCTTTCCTCCATTTTCTGAGAAACCAAACAGACTTCAACGAATGCAAAATAGAACACAAGAATAATCAAATCTCATTCACTCAATCAACTAGAAAAAAATATAAAAAAAAAGATAAGAAAGAGTAGAAGATGAAGATGAAAGAGTGCTACCACGTTCATCAACCACCTCCATCTTCCCAAGAAGAGAAAGTAGAAGATGAAGATGAAAGAGTGCCGCCATGTTCAGATTTGGGTTTGCCATCGTAGCCTCCTCCAGAACCACCTTTCCAGAAAATAAATCTGGCCACCGCAAACCTAGATCTTGCCACTGCGAACTCAGATTTGGTCACCGCGAACCAGCCACCAACTGCGACCCACCTTGTCCTTTTGTCTAAGCCTTCGAGAGGAGAGGAGGCTTCTAGTGAGAGCTGAGGGTGAAAACGGTGTGAGCGTGAAACTAGTGGTGGCTTTGTCGAGAGGAGATGAGGAGCAACGAGTGAGAGAGGCTAAGAAGTGAGACTGAGAGATGGACGGTGGACAGTGGCGCTTAGGGTTTTTAATTTAGGAATTTTGAGTTTGCTGTGTGTAAGGCTTCGGGTGAGAAGTGAGATTGAGAGGCAAAGACAAAAACAAAATAAGGTAACAAGGTTTGAAGGAAAGTAAGATATATAATTAATAATCTTATCAAAAATAACATCGTTTTTTGAATTATTGGGTCAGGTCATCGAGTTAATTTTTTAAACCCGCCACCTGAATCAATTAATAAATAAATTTATCAAATTTAATCAAAACCGATTCAATGACTCAAACTAACTCAAATATATTATATCGGATCGGTGCAGATTCCGTAGTAAGTATGGATCTCAATTTACATGTGATGTGCCAGATGATATCTGGCAGCCACGGAAAAATGATGCATTATTTTAATTCTTGTCTTTTATTTATTTATTCATTAATTAAATTTTTGCCAGTACTTTCAAGTTTAATTACCATTTTTAGGAGGTCCACCCGAAGCTGCGTTGTAAGGAAAGTTATAAAAGAAGAGTAATGATATATAGTAAAAAAAAAATTAATCAGAATTTTTACAAAATATAAAAATAATTGATGGATAAAATAAAGTGGTAGAAATTATTTATTTATTTAAAAATAATAAATATATCACATTATTTTGATAAAAAAATTTGACAAAAAATTAAATTTTCTAAAACATTTTTTCATAAAAGAATATAACTATTAGAACAATAATTGCTTAAGAAAAACGAAATAATAAGTATATAAAAACATTATATTTTATAAAAAAATTAAAAAAAAAACATAATTGTACTCTACAAGCCTTATCGTGTCTAAAATTCAGAAGGTTGTTATATACCCAAAAAAAAAAAAAAACTCAGTAGGTTCATTCAGCCCATATACGTGCGACCTACGTATGGGGCGGCTTTACCAGTAACACCCAATGCCTATAAATGGATATTTTCATTTTTCACCCATTAGCTAGGTTAGGGATTCAGACTTCCTCTCCCTGTACATTCTTTTATGTAAGAAACTCTACAAGACAACAAGTATGTGCCCCTAGAACATGAACCACAACTGATCTCTTTCCTCCTTGATTTCGTAATTAAGCTTCCTCAGAACAAATAACTTACAAAGTCCAATTATGGAAAGTGTGCTCCACAATCTCACATGGTGTGACTCTACAAGAGTTTTAGCCTTACAGGATCTGAACTTTCCTATACTTTCAAAAGCTAGCTACCTTTTTTGCCTGATTGGTTAAGTGATTTGATTGAACAATCTTGATCATTCCATTCCATTTTTTCCTTTTCTTCTTCGCTGCTTAGAAAGAGATTGAAACACAGTTCCGTCATTTTTGGAAATGCTTTCCCCCTTTATGTCAGTGAGTACTTCATATCATCTTTGCTGAACCTGAATCTTCACATGACAAGATGAACATTCATTTATTTCAATCCTATCCTTTCCAAAGTAATTGATAAATTTGAATTGTAGCAGGATTTCATTACTACAACCTTCAAATGACGTAGCTAGCTAGATTTTCATCTTTCTAGTAATTAAAGATTAGTTCTAATTAATTAAATGAAATTATTATGCTTTAACTATATTTAGCTATTATTAAAATAAAATAAAAAAACTCCATTGAGTTTGATCGTCATACGTGGCAAAATATACTGCTTGTCTCCTGTAATGGTCTTATATATAGAAATTTACTAATCATAAGTACGGGTGTTGTGTACTGTGCACTGCATATCCCTGCGATACTGATAAAGATTTGCATGTCCCAGACATTAACTATGAAATAATTAAAAGGATATATCTTCTCTATAAGGTGATGATTCATTGCATGTAATTGCATCTGATATATACATATGATTCTTCACAATCCCGGCAAGAAACAGTATCACTTGACAATTATATGCGGACAACCTGAAAAGACAAATGTTAAGGTTTTGTCATGATGACTAGTTTGATGGATCGGAAAACATGTCCTACATCTTTATCGTGCTTTCGACTTTCTGAACGAAATTGATTGATTGTTCTAGCATTTCTATGATTGTAACCAAATAAAAAATAAAAGACAATGTAACTGTGATTCAGCTGGTCATATGTCGGAGTACGGTTTGATCATGATTCATGACCATGGTGATATGGTAATGTTATGTTTTAACTAAATTCGGATTCGCTAAGCATTATTGTTTTTCTGTGGTTAATATTGAAGTTTTTTTTTGGGGAGGGGGGGGGGGGGGACTGTAAATGAATTTATGTTTTCCTCCTGCACAAGTATCCTACTCTTTTTGTTTGGGAAACCGTATCTCTAATTATCTCCCATCTCTTTTTCTGCTGATTTTGAAGCTTCATAAGAAAAAAGGTAATTAAGTTGTAGTGCCAGCTGCAAACAAAACATTTGATTCTGACGAAAATAACTGATGAGTGATACTGATTCAACGATATACAGAATAGTGGGGTTCAATAGGTGGCGTTCGGAATTATTATTATTATTTTTTTAAAATGGTATTGAAGAATGCTGATTTCTGTACCCTACAGCAGAAAAGGAACCATTGTACTAAATCCTACATCCAAATAGAATCAGAATAAATGTTGTAACTACAAGCATCATTTATTAAAAGGGCAGCATGCAGAAACTTTCTTTTGAAGCAAGTTGAGGAAATAATTGGTAGAAATTAAAGACCACTAGTGGTTAGTAGGCCAATTCATGAGGAAATAATACTTAGATTATTACTCTATAAAATAGGATTATATTTATATGGGATTAAATTGAGGACTGGGTACAAATTCAACTTATCAGGATTGCGACTTCATGCCTTCCCTAACGTTTCCAAAACGTACTTTTGGCAAAGTCTATGATCTGCCCCCACTAGATACTTTTTTCAGTTCATAATAGAATCAAAGTGGCTAGTGACTACTGTATTATTGCGCCACACCCTTGACACTTTTAACTGTATCTGAGCGTTATGTTACTTAGAGGGTTGCTGACAGATCAAGCTAATTCCAATCTTGCAACATCTTTGAAAAGGAGCAACTACTGTTCACTGATTGATGCTTTTAGTCGGTAATCCGATCCAATAAGGACAGGGATAGTGGGTGTTAGTTTGGCCTGTGATATGAGCAAAAGTTAAGAAGTTGAATACAAGTGGATACAGCTATCTCGTCTTGTGATTGATGCTATACTATGCTTTTTGTTCTGATTCATTTGTTCTATCGTCATCGAAGTTCCCAACTTGGCCTTTCTTGTTTCACCATATCTAACTTCTTGACTCACGAAGGCTATCTAGTACCGTTATTCGTGATCAGTTTCAATACTATATGTGGGAGAATATATTACCTGACTAATTGCGACGTTAATTAGACCCAAGATAATATAAGCTACGTTTGATTAATTTTTACTTAATACGAACAAAAGCCAATAGTACTACTGTACTAGGGTGCAGAAAAGGATAGATTGGACAGTCATCTGATGATTTTGATTGAAGAATGAAGATTGTCCCTCATCTTTGACAATATATTTTCCTGCACCATCAATTATCCAGGAAAAGTTCTGATGGTATCTTGGTTGCAATCCTCGAGATATATAACAAACAAGTTTATGAAAACTACACAACAGGGGTACTAGTAATACTACCCACTTGTTCAATTCTCGATTCTGCTTTATCCGTTTAACCACAAAAAAAAAAAATTATTTGCAGAATTAAACTTGATTTGATCTTCACTCTCTCACGGCACCCCATTCGCGTACGCATGTATTAATTGTACGGTCTGTTCTTCCCGAAACACATCTTCAAAACCAAATCATAGATATAACCAAAGACGAAACATATGACACAATACTTAATTAAATAACTCACTCAATTAATTAATTTCTCTAAAATCATGAAAAATTATTACATGCTCTTAAGCATAGCTACACAACTTTTAGATTTTAGACATATTAGCTTAAAATCAACAGTAAAAATTTTGAAATATGGCAATAATTTAATTTATAGGTCATCACAATTGAAACAAAAGTAAAAAAAAAAAAAAAAAGAAGCTTGTTAATTAATTTGTGAGTTATTGTTTATGAAGGCAGGAGTGTTATTATTTGAGTTGGTTCCTTAATTATATAGGTTAGAAACAGAAGTAAACAATAAAGCAAAGCAGGCAACACAGAGAAACAAGGGTGAAAGCACAGCACAAAAGTGGATGATGGATGAAGATCAAGCAGGCTTGAACCTTTGCCTGCAGGAATGGCAAGTGATCTCCATGCACGTAGAATCAACCTTTCTGGTGGCCCTCTCTTTCATCCTCTCCGCGCGTTCAACCTCCTCTCTTGCCCTCTCCCACATTTGCCTTGCTCGTGTGAACTCTGACTGCGCCATCTCCATCTCCCGCCGCGTCAGCTCCCTCACCCTCTCCGCGTACGCCTTCTCCATCGCCGCCAGCCGGATTTGCTCCGCCGCCTCCCACTTCAGCGCCTCCACACCCTCGCACATCAGCACCGCTGGCGGACGCATGCTGATCGATAGCTGCAGGTCCAGCGAGGGACCGTCCTCCGTCGTCGACCACGACGACATCGTCGATCGCAGTCGTAGAAGGGAGGAATCGCCGGCGCCGTGCGAGCGCGATGAGGGTAGAAGGTCGAGTTCTCTGTTGTGTTGGTCTTCCATTTCAGAAAGAAAAGAAAGTGCAAAAGAAGAAGAAGAAGAAGAAATGGGTACGGTAGAGAGGGAAGAGGAGGAAACTGTTTTGATCGGGTGATGGCGAAAGAGGGAGTTTGGAGTTTGGACTGAACCCCCGTAGCGGTAGCTATATATAAACAACTTCACGTGACGGAATGACGAGTTTGCCCTTGCTCGGCCGAACATTGTCTTTTAGACAAAAAAAAAAAACTTATATACGTATACTTATAGTATTAATTATGTATTATGTTTTTAGTGGATTTGTGTAATATTTTCATATTACATAAGAATAAGAATTTCTCAATATTGTTGGCTGCGATTTGTGAAATTAAGAAAAATACTTGCTACCAAAAAAATATTTAAAAACATACTATAAATTGCACGGGCAAGGCTAAGATTTTTATCTTGATGTGCTATGGATTAATTTTTTATTTATTGAGGGGACTAATTAAATAATATTATATATTTAAAAAATTTTAAACATTGAAAATAAAAATTAATGGTTGAGGGATTGTCGGTTATATTAAGTTTTAGGCTATCATTCAAATCAACTCTGATATTCTTATCACAAATAGTGTATACAATCATTTTCATATTTTATCTAATAACATTCATTATATTTATTTTTTCTTATCATTTTTTTTCTCTTAATCACACACTCTTAAAAAAGATATGTACAGTACCTACACCTCTTACACCTCTAAAAAAAGTGTGAGATGATTTTTTTCCTATTCAAACAGTGTAAATTGTTTTTGAAGAAATTGAATGAAGTTACTGATATAGTTATTTATTTATATTTCTTACTGGTTATTTTATGTTATACTTAACTAAATTGTAACTTTTATATTTTAATACTTATTTATAATCAAAAAATATTTTTTCTAAAAATTTTATTTAATTCAAGATAATTTTAAAAGTTGTAATTAAAAATAATAAGTTCATAGGGTACGTAAATAAATAATTGAATTGTCAATAATTTCATTTTTTTAAAAAATATCCTTTAATGTGAGTATTTTATATAATCTTAGGAAAATATTAATCATGTACTTCTTTTAAGAGTGTATTTATTATTGATATTTTTTTAAGAATGTGTGCTTTAGTGAGAAAATTAAAAAAAAATATAATAAATAATATTAAAAAATATAAAAAAATAATGTAAGAGAAAAATAAATGAGAATATTATTGTTAATAATCATATCATATATGAAAGAGGAAAACACACAAATGTACTATGACTATTCTTTATAATAATTAATAATAAAAAATAGACGAGGATGAAGGAGTAATTTTGGTAAAAGGTGGGGATGGGGGATTTAAAAAAGTGGGAAATTCCGTTATGAGAAGGGGAAAGGGAGGGAAATAACGGATCGCGTTATTGGGATGATGCAAGGGAGGGACTGGTGGTTTGAGAGAAGTGAAAAGTTTGTGGTATCTTTTTAGTTTCTCTGAATATTTTAATAAATTTTGACTTTTTCTTTTCCGGGATATGAGATCAGCGAGCATGGAGTATATGTGTGTGGGTATGTAATAATTACAGTCGCACGTGCGCGCTGCTGGAGAGGTGAGAACTGATAAATAAATTATAATATGATAATATTAGTTTTTACTTTTTACACTTATATGCACATCTTTATATTTCTTAATTTGTTATTTTTATTGTTTTACATTATAGCTATATTTCTCGGAAGGAGATGAGTGGTTTAGTGAATGATCATACTTCAGACAGCTTTATTATATATATACGCCAAAAAAAAATCTTTATTATATATAGTCAAGTCTTGAAGATTTGGACAGTATCAAACTATCAATTAAATCACAATTTCGTAGACTATTTTTTTATTAACAACTGTTAAAATGTTAGTTAATTATAAAAATATTAATATAATATGAAAATTATTATCAAATTAAGTTATTAAGTATTAATATATATATATATATATATATATATATATATATATATATATATATATATATATATATATATATAAAAAGATGTAAGAAAAAATCATACAAATAATTATCTATTAGATTTATAATGAAAAAGTTTATTATAACTCATTTATATAAACATACTTAAATATAAAATAATTATCAAATGTGACCAAACACATGTAAATTTGTGCATAACAAGTTTAACATGATACAACATAAATTAAGAGATAAATTTAATGTAGAAAATAAGTGTGTAATTTTGTATATATAAAGTGTTATTTTATATAACATTAACTTTCATCAAATCACATAACTAGTAAAGTAATTATTATGTCATATTAAAACTTAATTAATTTCAATAACAATCGAGTTTTATCTTATTAAGTGAGAGATGATTATATAAATCAATTGATACCAATGGGCTTTATCATCAACAATCACATTTTCCACGTAAAAAAAAATCGCATATTCAATAAAATCATTTAAAGTAAAGTCTTTTTTGAAATAGTTGTATTGTTGATCAATATCATAAAAGATCTAACTTAGTATAATACAATCCTCATCTTTTATCCAAGTTCATGACATAAAATTTGGTAACAAAATACGACATATGCAGTTTTGTTTTTGTTTATTTTTTTTAACATAAACCTTTCACATTAACGCTCCATGATTTTATAATTGTAACAACTCTTATTAATATATGTAGTTTTTTTGGTTGTACGATAAGGATATCATTGTGTTAGCTTAAGTTCCTCTTAGAGTGATGTTATAAGGGTTCATTTCCACATTGAACTAGTGCATTTAGGGTTTAATATATGTAGAGTTTTTTTTTTCTTATGAAATTCCTCCACACTTTTTGAATATGAGATTAATCATGGCTTAGGATACTGAGATTGACCTTATATATTCATAATTACTTTCCTGTGATCTTATAGAAACCATCCATCTACTAACTCAAGTTTGCTTACAATTTGACCCATACATTTTGAGTAATACACACTAAGTTTAATATTAATTAGTTAATTAATAATATTATTATTCTTATATTTCATTTTTTATACTTTTATTCTATACCTCTCACTTATTTTATTTTACTTTTAAATGAGAGGAACTCATTTTTTCTCTCTTATATCTCTTCCTTTTTTACACTAAAGAATGTGGTGAACATAGATGTAGAAAATGAGGTATAGGTTTAACATTTTTGGTTAACTAATTATTTTTTATTATTTACTTTTAATTTAACATATTAACTTGGCTTTATTATTTAGAAATTGGATCCTTTGCTTTAAGGTGGCGAGTTGAATGATAACTTGAACAGTTTGAGCGAGTATTTCTTTATTGCCATATTTTTTGAATTGTTTTTTCAGTAAGTGTTGCATAAAATAACTATAAAAATAATTTTATAAAATATAATTTTTTCTAAAAAAATCCAAGCAATAAATTTTTTTAAAAATAATTAAATAAAGCAACTATACTCTATTATAATTATGAATTATTATGTTGAAAATAATAATAATAATAATAATATAAATGTCTTTTAAAAATTTTTGCTTTACAGAACCACTAAATAAGAATATAATATTTTTATTGTGAAAAAAATATATGTATTTATCCCCCGCGAGTTTGTCGTATCGTGGGTTATGTGAAATTTTTATTTTAGTGGATAGGAATTTTATAGCTTTATGGTAGGGCTGGGATGTCTGCCCCAGAGAGCAAAAAGGAGCCACTTTCTATATAAGCAGTCAGCAACCCACGCCCAAGCTCCGGGCAGGTTAGCACGTGGGAGAGTGGCTAATGGCTATGGCCTGATAGGGAGGGGCTGACCATGATTGTGCTTCACTGACTCTCACACTTTGGACCCTTCATCTAGAGGGATTATTGCATAAATTTAGTATATCTAATTTATATGTATTGGACTAAAAAAGTATTGACATATTATTAATATATTAATAAATTTAATATTTATTAATAAAAATTGATGATATGTAAATATTTTATCATCTTAGTACATTTAAAATTAATACATTAAAATACATTAATTTACATGTAAATATTTTTTTCCATCTTCTTCATCTTCTAGCAATAGCATCATGCGGGTGGGAAATCCACCAGAAACTTTTTTTTTTTTTTTCATGCCAACATATATGCAAGGTACATGCAGACTGGTCAAATATGTGGGCTAGAGCATGAGATGAGGGAGAGAGAAAGGGAAAATAACTTGAGTGAGTAAAGATTGAGAAAAACCAGTCAATAAGATGTTAAAGAATCAAATGCACAACAACAAATTGTGAAAGATAGAATTATGTCTACAACCTGCAGAATCTAGTTGCTTATAACTTGTATCAAGTTAAAAGCAAATTATTTTAAAATTTTAGAAATTGATGTGGTCTGCATACTTTAATCGAAAAACTTCTCTTGCATTTTTTATTTTTTTTAAAAAAAATAATATGTAACTTTCCTAAATTTTGACTCTTTTACAAATCATCATCACGACTTTTAAAATCTTTTCAATTAATTTTTAAACTTTAATTAATGTCCAAATAGATCCTTATGTTTAATTTAGATTCATTAATTCAGTAATAATAATATTACATGATATTACTTTATTTGTATTAATATTAATTAAGAATCTGTTTATTAATTTATTTATTAAAATTTAATTTTAAATATATTTTCTTCTTTACAAAATATAAAAACAAATTTTGTTTTAAAATAAATTGGTTTTTTATTTATTTTTTAAGAAAAAATATATTTAAAATTAAATTATAATAAATAAATTAATAAAAAATTCTTAATTAATATTAATACAAATAAAATAATACTACATAATTTTATTATTAATGAATTAATAGATCTAAATTAAACATAAAGATCTATTGGGATATTAATTAAAATTTAAAGAATAATTAAAAAAAATTTAAAATTTATAGTGATGATTGACAAAAAAGTCAAAATTTAAATAAATTGAATATTCTTTTCCTTTTTTTTTTAAATAGAGAAGTTAGAACAATGGAAGAAAAAAATTTTTTTATTTATAATGAGTCCAACGGATATTTGTAATAAAAATCTTGGGATAAAGTTTTGATGTGGATAGAGCTAACTAACTGTGTTTTGTGGATGTGTGTTGATTTAGTCTTATATTTATCAACAAGAAACAAAAATAGTACTATAAACCTTTTTTTTAACTGATAAAAAAAAGAACTATAAACTATTTTTTTTTTAATCTAAGCACTGGTTGAATGCTAAGTGCTTTATACTTTGAGAAATATTAACAGTTTATATTGCATACAAACATTTATATTTATATTAAAAAAAGTTATTCACTTGTACCTTTTCTCTATTCGAAGATAAATTTTTTTTTTTATAAAATCTCACAAAATTCGTTCACAGTGTGATACTTGAAAGATATTTCTTTTACACTTATAAGTTTTTTAAACTAACTCCAACATCAGACACTATTTAAGTGCATTTATTCACGATTAGTTAATTCCTTATATGAATGAACTTATTTTTTATTATTTTTGCAAGCAAAGTTATTTAGTGACACAATGACACTACTTATAGTTGAATGGTGTATTTAAATCATCTACTATAACACTATTCTTAAGAAAGAACGATTTAGAGTCTAGTGACGTCACTTCTAATGATAATCTAGTTGTTCTATGTTTGAAGGGTTAGCCTTATATTTAAAAGATGTGAGAATATCATTACAAATAAAAAAAAATTAAATTAGGACTTGTAGTAAATTGTTTCATAATGATTTTGAGTGTATTTTTTTTTTCTTGAAGTGAGTGAATTATTTGTTTTCATGTCATGTATGTAAAATAAAGAGAGAGAGGGAGAGAAAGATTAATGCAGGTAAAATACTTGATTATTTTCAGCACGTATGACATTTTATTATTATTTTTACAATAGAAAGGAAAGAAATAACTAAGAACGAATTTTCTTTCTAGGCAATGTTGAATTTTGATAACAAAACTTTATTTTATTCGTATTGACTTATAGTCGAAAGAGATTTATAGATATATTTTAGCCTAATTAAAAATGTACAAAAGAATTTTAACCGAGAAAATTAAAAATATCTTGAAATTCACCGAGACATATATAGTTATATACTAGTATTATAATAATTACCGTAAAAAATATTTGAATGAAAAATAATTAAGATGATATTTATAAAATGTGACTCAAATAATAAGTTTGAGTTGAATAATTGAGGATATAAATTTTCGAAAAAAGTTTTTTTAAAGTAAGTTTCCTTTAAATGTAAGTAAAGAATAGTATATTTATTTTTAGTTTAATAAAATGTATTGTAATCTTAATTCACTAAATGATTTAAGAGTGAATATATATTTACTCACTCGATTTAAAGAGAAACTCACTTTTAAAATATGAAGAAACTTTTTCCTAAATTTTCTTTATAGACAATATCAAATTTTGATAACAAAACTTTATTTTGTTCATATTCATATCTAAAGAAAGCTATTAAAAAAAAAGGAAAACTGTATAAATATTCCTTAAACTTTATGTCATTTTGAAATAGCCACTATGAATTTTCAATTTTTGGAGAAAAGTCCTTAAACTTTTTAAAACTTGCTGTGAACACTTAATTCTATCCGGGACATTTTGTAAAAAAAAAATTAAAAAAAAAAGAAAAAAAGACTTATTTTTGACTCATTTTCTTACCCATTGAATTATTACACATTATGCAACCCATGACCCATTAACCCATGGCTAGACCCATTTACCCATTATTTATCTCACAATCTATACCAACATTTATCCTAAACCAACCTCAGCAGTTATATTAAACCTCAAACTCATCCTAAACAGACTGCAACACTCATCTTAAACAAACTCTATCACTCATCTTAAACTAATTCTAATCACACTCTAATTTAAATGCTTTAACTTAATCCCTTTCTATAAAATCAAACACTTTGACCTTAACTCAGAGACTTTCAACTGACAGACTTTCAACTTAATACTCTTGCACTCGCGTTACCTCCTCCCACGGCCATCCCTGCCAACCTCCAAATCCCATCATCTTCTCCAAACAACCACCATCTTCTCCAAACAGTACCTTCAAAGAACCACAACCCAAAACCATTCAACATAAACACCATCCCTGCCAACCTCCAAATTCCACCACCTTCTCCAAACAGCCACCATCTTCTTCGACAACACAAAAAACACTCCATCCCATTGTCTTCAACCTTCAACCGTTGCCATTAAAACCATTCTACAACCACCGTGTCCAACTCGTGAACCACCACACTCCAAGCGCTCCGCCTTGCTACTGCTCAGCCCCACGCCGCGCCTCCATCGACCGAACAGAGCCCAAAACTGTGCTACCCGACAACCTCACACCAGACACCGTCTTCAGTGTTTTGCCGTCAAACCAACTCCGTGCCAAGAACCATCCGCGCGACCCGCTCGTCGCTGGATAGCGAGCTGCACCAGTTCTGCCACACGCCGCGATGTCGATGGCCGAGCAGAAGCCAGAATGGCAAACCAGTCGAAGCCGCCGCTCCCGGCAACGTCGTTGACCCGATCCGAGATCCACGATCCACGTCTGTCTTCGCCTCCGTCGAGCACGCCGAACTTGATCCAGGCCCGCGTCGAGCCACTCACTCGCTCCCCGCCGAAACCGCGCCTCGCACCAGACCTCGCCAAATCTGAGACCGCGACCGGCCACCGTCTCCGACAACTGGACCCGCGTCGCCAGTGTTCCACCCGAACTGCCGCTCCACCCAAACCGTCGCCCCTCTGCTTTCATCCTCCTTTACTTGCCAAATACCCAAAAAAAGAAGACCCCTCCTCAGTTTTTCGTTTTTTTCGTAAGCCCCCATTTGATTTTTTTTTTTTTAATTCCTGTTATTTTTTTATTTTTTATTTTTTGGGGGGTTCTGATTAGTTTTCCTTTAGTTTTAGTTTATTTTTTTTTTGGGCTGTGGGCTTAAATAATATGGGCTAAACTAAAAAGGGATAAAAAAAGAAAACCAAAACAAGGATAAAAAAATGATGATAAAATTAAAAAGGGGTAATAATTAAAAATAATAATTAAACATTTTTTCTAAAAAAAAAAGGATTAACCGAGTTGTGACAGTTTGTTAATCTTGTAACTATTTTAGATCATTTGCTAATGATTCAAATTATTTTTTAAAAATAAATTACTACTTAATAAAGATTCAAAATTCATTATTATTATTATTATTATTATTATTATTATTATTATTATTTTCCTTTTTTTTCTAGGTAATCTTAGATAATAAAAATTTCATTTAATAGTAATAAATTCAATAATCAGTGGGTGACGTCTCTAGCGTGATGCGAGCTTCATCTATTCAAACATTAATTTGATTAATAGAGTTGCAACGACCTGTTAATTCAAATCTTTATAAAAATAAAAAAAATCAAATCTTTTCTTTAAAATAAAATCAACTAACCCACACTCATTTTTTATAAAACTACGTGACTTTGAGTTCCTCATTACACCTGAGGATGCGTAGGAGTGAGATTTTTATTTTGTCAAGCCAAAGTTTAAATTTTCGCAAATTATTTATTTTTAGTTATTTTTATATAAAGGGTAAAACAAATATATTTTGAAATTATTAAGTTTTGCATAACTAATTTAGGGTAACCATTTTAAAACGGATATATTAGGAGTGCTGTAGGGTTAAGTCTTCACCTGTCTCTATGCATAACCGACTCCCGAATTCAATCTGGTTCTAAAGACCATTTTCTAAAAAGGGTTTTCCAATTTTTCCTAATTTAAATAAAATTGGTAGAGACTCCTAACTATTTATTTTGTTCGCCGCGATCACGGTCGCGACAGATGCGACTCCATTGGGGATACTTAAGAGTCAAGCCCATATAAGTTTGTTGTGCAAAATTTTGTAATATTTTTATATTTGTTTTACCTTTTTTTTTCTTTTTTTAATTATTTTAATTATTTTAATTATTTTTGTTATTAAAACCTTATGATAGAGAATTTCTCTTGGAATTTTTGTTTGTTTTTGTTTTTGTTTTGCAGGATGCGGGTAGTCTTTAGGATAATGAAGGTTTGTATGCTCCCTACACCCACTACACCTATACATTTATCACACACATTGGAGTAGGGCCCTACACCCGGGTCTGAGTAAAGCCTAAGTTAAGAAGATGTTGTGTAGTGATAGTCATTTTGGATGTACATCCTGTTTAGTTATTGTGAAAACCTCATCTAGAGTGCGCCTTTTTCACAAATGTCCCATACCTAGTGGTTTACCCACTATTTCGTGGTTAACATTTTGAAATTGGACTTGACTCTAGAGACTTTTAGAATAGAAGAGCCACCCAATGAAGTTTTCACGATTCAGTAAAGACCCATAGATCCTCAGAATAGAAATTTCCAAGTTAAGGAAATCCCATTAGGACACAAAAGAAGCGTACCTTTCGTTATCTTTTGACTTATCTGTATGCCTTGTGAGTTGTTTAGTCCCTTAATGTGATGAACCATACTGGTGTCCCTCTTGATAAAAAAAATAAAAAAGTTTTTCCCAAAAAAAAAGAGGCGAATCACTTTTAAAGGACCAACAACTCACTCATTATTAAATTATAAAATTATTTTTTTAAACCATGCATTAATAATTCTTCATCCCTAGGTTTGTTGGAGAACCATTTGAAATTCAGTGCCTAAGGACTAGCAGTGAGTATCTTTGATTAAAAATAGAAAGTGTCATGGGATCAGATCACAAGGAGGTAATTTTGAAAAAGACTCTGCAACTTAAGGCCAAGAAAGTGGATACAGAGAGCCTAGTAGGTTTGGGTCGAATGCTAAAAAAGACACAGCATTTGACCTTCACCGCAAGATATGGGAAAATTTTGAATCTATTAGAAGTGGACGTGCAAATAGAAGCTATCACTGCGCTAGCCCAATATTATGATCCACCATTACGTTGTTTCACATTTCAATATTTTCAGTTACCCCCCACATTAGAGGAGTTTGAGCAGATCTTGGGCTTATCATTGGAAAAGGAAAAGTCATACCAATATAAGGGTCACTATGCATCATTGCCAACCATAGCAAAGGTCTTGAAAGTTCATGTAAAGGATTTACAAAAAACAAAGCAAAACAAGAAAGGAATAGAGGGATTTCCAAGTAGATACTTGGAAGAGCACATGCGCCACCTAGCTAAGGTTGAAGACTGGAATACCTTTATGGATTTGCTAGCCCTCACCATTTATGGTAGCATTATATTCCCAAATAGTGAAGATTTGGTAGGTTTCGCAGCAATCGATGTGTTCCTCGCTCGATGAAATGATACCGCTAATCCTGTCTCGGCCATTCTTGCCGATGTTTACTACACCTTGAATTTATGCCATGAAAAGAAGGGTAAACGAATCTTATGTTGTCTACCGATGCTGTTTGTATGGCTAACGTCTCACATGTTCAAGAGGGGGTATGAGGATCCATGTCCCATTTCAGGTCTCAAGATGCTCCAGTTGAAGACCAAGAACGACCGTGAATGGGCTGAGGAATTGACCAAGCTTGAAGATGGAAAGATCGTATGGTACCCATGGCGCAAAGAGGGGCAAACTGTGATTTATCAGTGTGAGGGTCTTCCTAACGTTCCTCTAATGGGTACTCAGGGGTGCATTAACTACAACCCCACTTTGGCATTGCGACAACTTGGCTATCCCATGATGGGACCACCCTTGGAATTAGAGACCACTCCTTTTATTTATGATATACAGATGGGGTGTACTGAGACACTAAGGAAGGTCTGAGATGCTTGGAGGAAAGTCATCAGAAAGGGTAGAGAATTGGGAGTCAGAAGCTGTGGAATCAAAGAAAGCTACAGGTAGTGGGTCAAGGACCAAGCTCAAGAAGTCAAGTTACCTTTCAAAATTTCAGTTAGTAAATCTTTGCCTTTGGCTCCGATAGAAGATGAAGAAGTAAAAGAAAAGCTAGTAGAGGCCAATGAACAAAAAGGGAAATTAGAGGCAGAGTTAGAAAAGGCTCGTCAAGCATATGCAGTCTTAAAACGTGAAAATTCAGAAAAAAGTCACGCTTTTGAAAGAGCTAACAAGAGGCTAAAGACAGAGCAAAAACAGATGTCAAGGACCAGAAGATGCTTGGAAGCTGCAAACAAAGAACTAGGACTCCGAGGGTAGGAAAGAGATAGGGCACTAGCCGAAAATCAACAACTTAAAGAGTTGCTCGTGAATGCCAAAACAACATAGAATGATGCTCTTCAGCAAGTGGATAGGATGAAGCAACAAATGAAAGATGTGTAAGCAAGATATGAAGACACAATCAAAATTGAAAGGTTACACACTGACAAGACGATTGCATGGTTTAAAGCAGCGTTACAACAGGTACAAGAAGACTTGCAAAATCTGATAGGTCAGGTGAAACAACAAGGTAGAGACATCAATGAATGGAAAGAGGAAACCCAATTTTGGATGGACCGCTTTGCGAAACTAGCATTCCTAGCCAACACAGCAATTGCAGATGTTCCATATTATTTAAGGTTGGCTGATAAGATGGTCAATCCTTTTAAGACACCGGCAGAAATTATTGATTTCATCGAGTATTGCAAGAGTCTTATTGGACAAATGAAGCAAATGATCAAGGCCCACTCAGTTTAGAATGATGAATTAGACTAGATAATGATGTATTTCGAATAGAGTAAAAATGATGTACTCCTCTCAAATGATGTTGATGACTCTTTTTCGAATGAATAAAGTATGCATTATTAGTGTTCTGATCCTATGTTTTACTGGAGACCCATTTCTTTTGAACGAGACGTTCTAAGAAATGTTCATGACAAACAACTTTTGAACGAGACATTCTAAGAAACAGTCATGGCCAAAGAAGAGATCAAAGATACTCGCTCAAGTCCGTTTGGCACAAACTAATAATGATTCTCTAACAGATCAACAATAATCATGGTTATTTTTAACAAATTGTATTTTGACTGTTCATAGGAAACTTGGAATCATTGTATGACCAAAGAAAGAAGAGGTCAATCAAACCCGAGTTCATAACACGAGGGCTCAAACAAAGCTTGTAGCAATGACAGTTGAGAATGAAGGAATAAATCTGAGTATGAAAGTAGATGAGATGAAAGAGTCTCAAAGAAGAATGTAGGAAATATTGTCAGCTATGAGAGAGACCCTCTCCTTGATTGGGGCAGCCAGAGGTATAGGAGTAATTGGAACACATTCACACCCTCCAAATATTACTGGCATGGGAACAAATCCTAGGGTCACCACTGAAATGCCTTTTGTAGGAACAACCTCAAATACTGCATCGTTAGTGATTGCTATTGGAGAAGGGTATCATTCATTGGAAGGTACTCGAAATGAGGTTCATGGTAACACCGAGTTCACATGAGAACCACCACATATGTCTATCCTGATGCCGACTGGTTTTCTGCTGGTACTGGACATACAACTGTTCAGAACGATAAGATAAAATAAGAGTGAATGGAAAAGATGGAGGAGCAAATCAAGGCAATCAAGGGTCCTAGCACCTATAGTCCCCTTGGGATAGAAGAGTTGTGCCCTACTACTAACATCATCATCCCCAAGGACTTTAAGATCCCGGAATTTGACAAGTATGATGTGAGCTCCAATCCGTTTTTCCATCTAAAAACTTACATTACCAAAATGTCCATCTGGTCAAAGGACTGGAAGTTCCACGTCAGGTTCTTTCATGAAAGTTTGACTAGGCCTGCTTTGGAATGGTGCATCCAACAAGACCTTTCCAAGATCTCCTCATGGGACGACTGGGCAAACTTGTTTATGGGACAGTACCGATTTAATCTTGATACGGCCCCAACCCGAGAGCAATTGGGAGCACTGCAAAAGAAAAATAAAGAGACATTCAAGCAGTATGCCCAGAGATGGAGGGCTCTAGCTGCACAAGTGCAGCCGCCGTTGACTCTGACGGAAATGTGCTCATACTTTTTAGGGACTTTAGGAGCTCCTTATATTGGGACAATGGCAGGCGCCGTTTACCGAGACTTTGCTGATTTAATTGCAGCCAGAGAAAGGATTGAAATTCTGGTAAAGGCTGGAAAATTGCCAACTGGCAATAATGAAAGTGGTTTTAAGAAGGGGTTTCCCCTTAAGAAAAAGGAGTCGGAAGTGAGCTACGTGCAAAAGCTGCAACCTTTAGAACCCTGATATTCGCCATCCTACCTTGTATACCGAGCATCCCCATATAACCCAAACATTTACCCTTCCTATCAGACATCTGCACCGTCTCATCTACCTAGCCTAACCGCCCCTCCCGCAAACGCACCTCAAGCCCAACCACTCCAAATCAACGATGTTCCTGTACCTCTACCATATGCATCAACTCGCCCAATCTACACTCAATACCCACCTCCACCTTTGCAAAATTTCCCAAACTACCCACAGCCTCGACCAAACTTCCAAAATCAAGGCTGTTTCCATCCCAAAACCTACCCTATTTCCCAAAACTGTTCATTCCAAATGCAGATTTATTTCAAAGGCTGTTTGATGCTCACATAATCTTAGGGAATCCTGTACGTCCCCTACAACCACCATTTCTAGCATGGTACAACCCGAATTTAACTTGCAAGTACCATATGGATATCCTAGGGCACTCAATCAAAGACTGTGAGTCTTTTAAGACTGCAGTAAGGAAGCTTATTGCTTATGAAAAGCTGGATATTCAAGAGGAGGCTGGACCTAGTATTGTTAATAACCCAATCCCTAACCATGGTGGAAGGAATGAGGCGAATGCTGTGGTGATTGAAGGACCACCAATTAGAAAGGTCATGAGCCTGCGTACGCCAATGACTCAAATATTTGAGGGATTGAAAAAAGCAGGTTATGTTATCACTGCACCAATTTCGTCAATGAAAAGCAAGGAGAAGTATGATGAAGAGTCAAGGTGTGTTTACCATTGTGAGAAAATCAGACATGACATTGAGAACTGTTGGGACTTTAAGGTTCGAGTCCAAGGATTACTCACTTTGGGAGTAATACAAGCCAGACAAGGGGTAGCTTCCTCTGAAGAGGTCAGTGTAGTAGAACGCTTTGTGCTGAAGGTGCCACCTCTCAACCAAGCCCCGACACCATGGAAAGTAATTGTGACAGTCAAGAAGCCAGCGCCATTTGCTTATAATGATACTCATTCAGTGCTGTGAAATTATGAAGCTAAGGTGGAAACGAAGGGAATCGGGGAAGAGACTTCAAAGGCTCGAGTTGCTGAAATACTCCAGGATGAAGGGTATGTGACCAATATAGTTACAAGGAGTGGGCGATGCTATGGCCCAGTAGAAGTAGAGAAGAAGAAGAATGTTAAAGAATGGAGTGAGGAGTAAAGTTCAAAGGGAGAGGAGGAAGAATTCTTGAAGATCATGAAACAAAATGAATACGATGTGATGGAATAGTTGAAGAAGACTCCAGCAAAGATATCTCTTTTGTCACTCGTTTTGACATCTAAGTTGCATCGAAAAGCATTGCTAAGAGTACTAAGTGAGGCTTATGTCAAACCCGATGTTACCCCTGAGAATGTTATCAGCATGGTGGACTCAGTGAAGCGCGTCAACATGATTGTATTTATGGATGAAGAAATCACCTCTCGGTCTGAGAAAAATCCACGAGCCTTATACATAACCCTCAAATGTAACAGGTTGTTAGCCATGGCAACCATCACCCAAGAGGGAGGTGAATTGAGTGATTACAAATTTTAATGCAACTTTGAGAAATTAAGCATTTTGAATCACTAAGTAATAAATGCGGCGGAATAAATTTAACAAAGGTGCAACTATTAGAGATTTTACAAAAACCACTTAGGCTATAGGATAAATCAAGCAAATAAGCTAGAGACCAAATTCAACTCAAGCATATATAATTGAAGCACAAATGTAAATGAAATAGAGTTGAGAAGAGCAAACACAATGATTTATCCTGGTTCAGCCACCAACCACTAGTGACCTACATCCAGTTCCCAAGCTTAACTTGGGATTTTCTTCACTATCTCCTAGACTTCACGGGTACTAGGAAAACCTTTGTACAAGCAAGAGCACTCCTCATACCTTGGGATACCTCACCCTTGTGCTAGAGCCTCTAACTCTTCAAGCTTCACAGGTGCTTGAAAAACCTTTACATTCAAGAGCACTCACAATACCTTTGGGATACCTCACCCTTTGTGTTTAAGTCTCACTATAAGGGATACCTCATTCTTTTCTCTCTTGAGGGATACCTCACCCTCTTACAATCATTTTGAGATGAAGAGAAAGATTATAAACTCTCACAAGAGTAGATATACAACTTGAAGAACAAAGGAATAAAAGATAAGAAACTCTCTTTAAGAATGGATAATACAAATTGAAGCACTATGACTATTAAGGATTTGCACTTCAAAGCTCAAAATATGATGTTGATGATTCAAGGATCAAATCAAGTGTTCAAGAGGTGTATAAGCTTCATACAACGCTTATATATAGAGCCCAAGTGATAAAATAGCCGTTGGTAGTGTTTAGAAATGATTTTTTATGAAAACTAGCCATTTATAGCCGTTAGAAACGTTTCTGGGCACTTGGCAATCGATTACACACTTCTGGTAATCGATTACATGGCTTCTGTCATTGTTGTAATTGATTACAGGACTTGTGTAATCGATTACAACTTTTCTGGTTTTGAAAGCTGATTTTAAAAAGTCATAACTTCTTCATTTCTTATCCGATTAAAGCAAATGACCAGTCATTGGAAAGATCTTTGAGTTTATTTTCAAATGAAATAAGTTTCACAACAAGTTTGAAAGTTATGATGAAAATAGTAACTAAAGGTCAGTTTTTCAAAACTCAAACTTGATTGTTTTTTAAAACTGACTTTAAATGGTCATAACTTCTTCATTTCTTATCCATTTAAAGTAAATGACCATTCATTGGAAAGATATTTGAGTCTATTTTCATATGAAATAAGTTTCATAACAAAACTCAAAGTATTTTAAAAGTTATGATCAAAATAGTAACTGAATGTCAATTTTGCAAAACACAAACTTGGCTATTTTTCAAAGGTTTGAACTACCATCAAGACTAACTTTCCAAAAATAGTTTGTTGGGCATTAAAACACGTAAGAAACATTTTTAAATATGTTAAAACATATTTGAGCTTAGTATGATTCCTTTTTACCTTTACACAAGATCTAAGTCCTATAAGCTATTCTTGAAGAATCTTGGGACTTGATCTTTTGCCATCATCAATTCTTGATGTAATCCAAGCTTCCAAAAAATTCTTTTCTTCAAATCTTGCAAATGCTTGGAACATCTTATCATTCTCATTCTTCTTGAGTTGAGCATGATTGTGATCTTTTGCTTTCTTGTTGCAATACTCACTCTTGATACTTGGACTATCCTACAAAGTATTACTCACTTAACACAAGCATAGTTAGTCCAATTCATAACTCAATATCTTCATATGCATGATATAATATATCTCATTAAGCACATCTATATAATATGATCAATATTATTTTGTAATGCATTTGTCATTTATTAAGCACATTTATGAAGCATAAGCATCATTTTTTTTATCTTGTATTTATCATCATCAAAACTTAACATATTAAATTATTGGGGCAAACTTATTTCCACATATATAGTCGCAAAGGTTTTGATTGATGAGGGATCTGCGCTGAATATCCTACCGAAGTCAACTCTAACCTCATTGTCAATTAGTGAGGAAGAACTTTCCCCTCGAGAAATGGTGGTGCGAGCCTTTGACGGAAATAAGAGGGGCATTTTGGGAGAGATAACATTGCCGTTAGAGATTAGCCCAAGTAATTTTCAAGTGCTATTCCAAGTCATGGATATTGAGTCTGGCTACACTATGCTCCTGGGAAGACCATGGATCCACGCTGTTGGTGATGTTCCTTCTACGCTGCACCAAAGTATTAAATACGTTGAAAATGGGTCGGTCATTACCATACACGAAGAAGAACAAATCATGTTAACAAAACCAATTTTAGTGCCGTATGTGGAAAGTGCAGAGAAAGATGAGGAGAATTTGTGGCACAACTTTGAGGTAATTGAGGCTGGACTCGGTGAGAATGAACCTTCGATGCAAACTGCGAATCAGGTGGTGGCCCGAATTATGACTAATAATGGGTACCAGAAAGGAAAAGGCTTGGGCTCAAAATTGCAAGGTACTCGGACACCGGTCTCATTTCCAGAAAAACTAGACAAGTTTGGGTTGGGGTATGAAGCATCTCTAGAGGAGAGAATAGAGAATATGACTTTGGGAAAAATGAGTGATAAGGGCAAAATGAAGCACATTCCTCATCTGAGGGAAACGTTTCCGACACCTGCCGTGGTAATCATGCCCGAAGAAGTCCTTCGTCCCTAATACTGTCTCACTATTAATGCACTGCATGAAGAAGGCTCAGAAGAGCACAAAACAATCTATCTTTCTGCTGATGAGAAGCCACTGAAGAATTGGCAATCTGAACTAATGATTGATGTTATTATTGCCAAGTAATTGTCTAGTCATACTGTAAAGGGCAAATATTTGAGTCTAGCTATGTTTTGAGCTTATATTTATGTTATTTGAGACATTAACTAAATAAAGTTGCATGTTTATTCAGCATTCCTCCTTGTCACACTTTTGGCTTATCTTCTTTGCATTTGTTAGTTTTCTTTTTACATTTCCGTTAAAAAAAAAAATCTCTCGCTTTCATTTTATTATTCCTATTCTTTTTGCCTTTCCAACTCCACACAAATTACTTTACAGGGATTTGAGTCTTGTAGAAGGTCTGCCTTATGAAAGGGACCTTGAAAACTTATCAATTGATTCCCCTATGACGTTTGATGAGGAAAACCCTAGATCTGAGGAAGAGGAAGAGATTGTTAAAAAATTTGAAAAGATACTAGAATACTCAGAAAGAAAATTTGATGTGGATAATGAGGTAGTTGAAGTGATTAACATGGGAACCGAAGAAGACAAGAAGGAGTTAAAAATAGTAGATAATCCTGAGCGTATGGAAATGATGGCGCTACTTAGGGAATACCTGGACGTGTTTGCATAGTCTTATAGAGATATGTCTTGATTAGACCCTGAGATAACATCGCATAAAATCCCATTATATCCAGATGCAGAAGCGAAAAGGTAAAAGCTGAGAAGGATGTATCCTGACATGTCACTAAAGATCAAGGAAGAAGTGACTAAGCAATTAAAAGCCAGATTCATAGAGGTGTCGAGGCACCCAGAATGGGTAGAAAATATTGTGCCAGTACCCAAGAAGGATGGGAAGGTCAGGATGTACGTAGATTATAGGGATCTAAATAAAGTTAGTCCGAAAGATGATTTCTCGCTCCCTGATATTGATGTTCTTGTTGACAATACAATAGGAAATCATAGGTTCTCATTTATGGATAGTTATTTTGGGTATAATCATATTCCCATGGATGTCCATGTCAAAGAAAAGACGACTTTTATTACCCCTTGGGGAACTTTTTGTTACACAGTAATGTCCTTTGGATTGAAGAATGCTGGGGCTACATATCAACGTGCTATGGTTCCATTATTTCATGATATTATGCATAAAGAAATCGAGGTGTACGTAGATGATATGGTGGCCAAATCTAAAGAAGGGGAATGCCATGTAGAGGTCTTGCGGAAGTTGTTTGAAAGGCTCAGAAAGTATAAGTTGAAACTCAATCCTACTAAATGTGTCTTTGGAGCATTTACTGAAAAATTACTCAGGTTCATTGTTAGTAGAGAAGGAATAAAAGTAGACCTGGATAAGGCAAAAACAATACAAGAGATGCCTCCTCCTAAGACAGAGCGTGAAGTGAGAAGTTTTCTCGGGAGGCTTAATTACATTGCTAGATTCATTGCTAACTTGACCAACATATGTGAACCTATATTCAACCTATTGAAGAAGCATCAGCCTGGAGAATGGAATGAAGAATGTCAAGGAGCTTTTGACAAGATAAAGGCTTATTTAATGAATCCTCCAGTGTTGGTACCCCTTACAGCGGGTCGTCCTCTGATATTGTACCTAACCGTATTGCCAACTGCGATGGGGGCAATGCTGGGACAGCATGATGAATCAGGAAAGAAGGAGCAGACAATTTATTATCTGAGCAAGAAGTTTAATGACTGTGAAGCCCAATACATGGCGATGGAAAAAACATGTTGTGCTCTAGTCTGGACCTCAAAACGGCTAAGACAGTATATGCTCTATTACACTACTTGGTTGATCTCCCGAATGGACCCTCTGAAATACATATTTGAAAGCCCTCATATCTCATTAAGAGTCTCAAAATGGCAAGTGATATTATCGGAGTTTGATATCAAGTACATGACTCGAAAATCCATCAAAGGAAGTGTAATTATGGATCATTTAACTGAAAACCCTCTTGAAGGTGGACAACTAATAACGTCCGAGTTCCCGGATGGAGAAATATTGATGGCAGAAGGAGAAGAAGAAGGAGAGGAGTATGTGTGGAAGATGTATTTTGATGAGGTAGTCAATATGTATAGTAGTGGCATAGGAGCCGTTGTTGTTTCGCCAACCGGAAAACAATACCCAGTCGCTATCAAGCTGGATTTTGAATGCACCAATAATATTACAGAATACGAGGCCTGTGCTAGTGGTTTACAAGTGGCAATTGACTTGGGGATCAAGCAGTTAAAAGTCTTCGGAGATTCGGCACTTATCATTTATCAAGTGAACGGTGAATGACAAACTAAAGACCCGAAGTTAGTGCCTTATTAAAAGTATTTGACCAAGTTGACCGAGAAGTTTGAAAATGTGACCTTCTCCCATCTGGCTCGAGACATGAATCAGTTTACAGATGCGTTAGCCACTTTGGCTATAATGACCAAGTTAGATATCCACAATAATGTCCAACCCATCCAAGTGAAGATACATAGTGAGCCCGTATATTGTGCCAATGTGGAGGGCGAGCCAGATGGTAAACCTTGGTATCATGATATCAAGCATTATATCCAGCATAGAGAATACCCAATTGGGGCAAGTGAGGCAAATAAAAAGACTATCCGCCGGTTGGCAATGACTTTTTTCCTAAATAGGGAGGTTTTATACAAGAGAAGCAATAATGGCACATTGCTTAGATGTATGGATGCTTGTGAAGCTCGTTTAATCATGACTGAAATCCATGAAGGAATTTGTGGGACTCATGCTAATGGTCATATGATAGCGCAAAAAATTCTAAGGATTGGTTATTATTGGTCTACCATGGAAACAGGCTGTACAGAATATGTTCGAAAGTACCATAAATGCCAGATATATGCAGATCGAGTCAATACACCTCCATTCCCCCTGCACAATATGGTATCTCCATGGCCTTTCTCGATGTGGGGAATAGATATCATTGGACCAATTAACCCCACAGCTTCCAACGGTCATCGCTTTATCTTGGTGGCAATTGACTATTTCACCAAGGGGTAGAAGTGTCCTCATATGCCACTATCACTCAAAATGTGTTTTTGAAATTCCTCAAGAGGGACATTGTCTGCAGATATGGAATCCCAGAAAGGATAATCACGGATAATACTGCTAATCTCAATGGTGCTGAAATTCATAAGTTTTGTGAAAATTTTAAAATCAAGCATCATAACTCAGCTCCCTATAGGCCGCAAATGAATGGTGCAGTCGAGGTAGCAAATAAGAATGTCAAGAAAATTATGGCTAAGATGGTGGTGAACTATAAGGACTGACACGAAATGTTACCCTATGCTTTGCACGCATATCGTACCAATATACGATCAAGTACTGGGGCAACACTTTTTTTCTTGATGTATGGAATGGAAACTGTCTCTCCCATAGAAATTGAGATTCCTTCTTTAAGAGTTTTGATGGACGCAGAGTTAGAGGAATCTGAATGGGTAAAGACTCGGTATGAGCAGTTGAATATGATAGAAGAGAAAAGACTGACAGCTATTTGTCATGGACAGTTGTATCAAAGCAGAATGGCCAGAGCCTTTAACAAAAAAGTTCATCCCAGAGAATTCTGTTCAGGAGATTTAGTTTTGAAGAAGATTCTCCCTAATCAAGAGGATGTCAGAGGAAAGTGGGCTTCGAGTTATAAAGGCCCTTACATAGCCAAGCATGCATTTTCAGGAGGGGCATTAATTTTGCAGAACATGGACGAAGAAGAATTGCCAAGACCCATAAACACTGATGCTGTTAAGAGATTTTATACCTAAAAAAAAAAGGCTTGTTAGGTTGAAAACTCGAAAGGGCGGCCTAAGTGAAAGTTAGAGCAATATATAAAAAAAAAAAGAAAAAAAAGGTTCGTTAGGTCAAAAACCCGAAAGGGCGGCATAAGTAAAAGTTAGGGCAAATAAATAGGCAAAATCTCAAAGAAAGAAGATCTGAAGCTCCTTGAAATAGTAACCAAACTGGGGCAATTTTGATCTGCATTCAATTGGCTATACTGGGGTAAAATTGCTGAAGGATTAAGGGAAAGATGTGCTGAAGAAAATAGCAACAGAGACAATGGTTGAATTATCAAACGATTGCAGGAATCAATTGAATGAGGAACAAGGAACTAATACTGGGGCAAATTTTCTTTTCCTTGCAATTTTTTTTTATCTTTCAAGCATGTGTCTTACTTGATATTCAAATGATAAAAAGAAGTTTGTTCATCCAACGAATTTCTATCCTTTCATGAATGCATGTTGAACTCATTAAGTTATGTCTCAAATAAGATAAATTTAAGGTCAACGGTTTGATTTTGACAATTCTACAACAATCCTTCAATGATTGAGTTAGATTAAAAGATCTCGGTAACTCAAAGCATAGATTGCAATGTGACATTTGGTTGAAGTGATCTGTTGTCAAGAAGGAAAGGAAGAGTCGAAGCAATAAAAAACAAAAATGAAGAAATGAAGAAGAAAAAGGGTCGAGAAGATTCCAAGTCAACCAAAGGGTCTGATGAAGAAAAGCATGTGAACAAAGGTTTGATTAGTCAAAGCTTTCCAAAGTCGTCGCTGGTTCGAATGATTAAAAGAAAAGAGAAAAAATAGAGAGAAAGAAAAAAAAAATTTAAGACACTGTTTTGCTGGTATAAATGTTTTGCATTTTAAGTTTTGAGCACATCGGCTCATTGCATGTTTAATTTAAGCGCATCGGCTCATTGCACTTTAAGTTTTGGGCACATCGGCTCATTGCATTTTATGTTTTGAGCGCATCAGCTCATTGCATTTGAAGTTTTGAGCGCGTCGGCTCCTTTCATTTTAAGTTTTGAGCGCATCGGCTCATTGCATTGCACTTTAAGTTTTGGGCGCATCAGCTCATTGCATTTTAAGTTTTGAGCGCATTGGCTCGTTGTATTTGCATTTTAAGTTTTGAGCGCATCGACTCCTTTCATTTTAAGTTTTGAGCGCATCGGCTTATTGCATTGCACTTTAAGTTTTGAGCGCATTGACTCCTTGCATTTTAAGTTTTGAGCGCATCAGCTCGTTGCATTTGCATTTTAAGTTTTGAGCGCATCGACTTCTTGCATTTTAAGTTTTGAGCGCATCGGCTCATTGCATTGTATTTTAAGTTTTGAACGCATCGGCTCCTTGCATTTTAAGTTTTGAGCGCATCGGCTCATTGCATCTTTAGTTTTGAGCGCATCGGTTCATTGCATTTGCATTTTAAGTTTTGAGCGCACCAGCTCCTTGCACTTTAAGATTTAAGCTCATCGACTCGTTGCATTTTTAGTTTTGAGCGCTTCGGCTCCTTGCATTCTAATTCTGGAGCGCATCGCTCTTTGTATTTTATTCTCACATTATTTTTTGCTTCCCCCGAATAAAATTTGGGTTCATTTCTTTACTCGTTTCTCACTATGATAAAATGAAAAACTACGATTATTCTTTTTATCTAGTAAGAAACAAGTAAAGAGGGGCAACTGTGAACACCTAATTCTGTCCGGGACATTTTGTAAAAAAAAAATTAAAAAAAAAAAGAAAAAAAAAAGAAAAGACTTATCTTTGACCCATTTTTTTACCCATTGAATCATTACCCATTATCTAACCCATGACCCATTAACCCATGGCTAGACCCATTTACCCACTATCCATCTCACAATTCACATACCAACACTTATCCTAAACTAACCTCAGCAGTTATATTAAACCTCAAACTCATCCTAAACAGACTCCAACACTCATCTTAAACAAACTCTATCATTTATCTTAAACTAATTCTAATCACACTCTAACTTAAACACTTTAACTTAATCCCTTTCTATAAAATCAAACACTTTGACCTTAACTCAGGAAACTTTCAATTGACAAACTTTCAACTTAATACTCTTGCACTCGCATTACCTTCTCCCACGGCCATCCCTGCCAACCTCCAAATCCCATCATTTTCTCCAAACACCACCATCTTCTCCAAACAGCCACCTTCAAAGAACCACAACCCAAAACCATTCAACATAAACACCATCCCCGCTAACCTCCAAATCCCACCACAGTCTCCAAACAACCACCATCTTCTTCAACAACACAAAAAACACTTCATCCCATTGTCTTCAACCTTCAACCGTTGCCATTAAAACCATTCTACAACCACCGTGTCCAACTCGTGAACCACCACACTCTAAGCGCTCCGCCTTGCCGCTGCTAAGCCCCACGTGGCACCTCTATCGACCGAATAGAGCCCAGAGCTGCGCGACCCGACAACCTCGCACCAGACACCGTCTTCAGTGTTTTGCCATCGAACCAGCTCCGTTCCCAGAACCAGCCGCGCAACCCGCTCATCGCTGGATAGCGAGCCGCACCAGTTCCGCCACACGCCGCGACGTCGTTGACCGAGCAAAACCTAAAACAGCGAACCCATCGAAGCTGCCACTCCCGGCAATGTCGTTGACCCGATCCACGATCCACGTCTGTTTTCGGCTCCGTCGAGCACGCCGAACCTGATCTAGGCCCGCGTCGAGCCAGTCACTCGCTCCCCGCCGAAACCACGCCTCGCACCAGACCTCGCCAGATCTGAGACGGTGACCCGCCACCGTCTCCGGCAACCGGACCCGCGTCGCCGGTGTTCCACCCGAACTGCCGCTCTACCCGAACCGTTGCCCCTCTGCTTTCATCCTCCTTTACCTGCCAAATACCCAAAAGAAGAAGACCCCCCTCAGTTTTTCATTTTTTTCGTAAGCCCCCATTTGTTTTTTTTAATTATTTATTTTTTAATTCCTGTTATTTTTTTATTTTTTATTTTTTATTTTTTGGGGGTTTTGATTAGTTTTCCTTTAGTTTTAGTTTAGTTTTTTTTGGGATGTGGGTTTAAATAATATGGGCTAAACTAAAAAGGGCTAAAAAAAAAATACAAAACAAGGATAAAAAAAATGATGATAAAATTAAAAAGGGGTAATAATTAAAAATAATAATTAAACAATTTTTCTAAAAAAAAGGGGGGGATTAACCGAGTTGTGACAGCTTGTTAATCTTGTAACTATTTTGTATCATTTGAGTTGTGACAACTTAATGATTCGAATTATTTTTAAAAAAATAAATTACTACTTAATAAAGATTCAAAATTCATTATTATTATTATTATTATTATTTTCCTTTTTTTTTCTAGGTAATCTTAGATAATAAAAATCTCATTTAATAATAATAAATTCAATAATCAGTGGGTGACGTCTCTAGCGTGACACGAGTTTCACCTATTCAAACATTAATTTGATTAATAGAGTCGCGATGACCTGTTAATTCAAATCTTTATGTAAATAAAAAAAATCAAATCTTTTCTTTAAAATAAAATCAACCAACCCACACTTATTTTCTATAGAACTATGTGACTTTGAGTTCCTCATTATACCTGAGGATACGCAGGAGTGAGATTTTTATTTCGTCAAGCCAAAGTTTAAATTTTCATAAATTATTTATTTTTAGCTATTTTTATATAAAGGGTAAAACAAATATATTTTGAAATTATTAAGTTTTGCATAACTAATTTAGGGTATCTGTTTTAAAACGGATATATTAGGGGTGCTGTAGGGTTAAGTCTTCACCATTCCCTATGCATAATCGACTCCCGAATTCAATCTGGTTCTAAAGACCATTTTCTAAAAATGGTTTTCTAATTTTTCCTAATTTAAATAAAATTGCTGGCGACTCCTAACTATTTATTTTGTTTGCTGCTCCCGCCGCGATCACGATTGTGACACTTGCAAATAAACTGTTTTGTCTACTAATTAAGCTAAAATCAGTCATCGGTTAATTTTCATGTGTTTATTAATATACATGACAATATCTAATTTACCTATATTATTTTTTAAGATAAATTTAATTTTTTTTTATCTTTTTTGTCTAGATCAAATAATTTAAAAAGAAATTAATTAGAAGAAGAAATTCTTTTAAGTTTTTAAAATAATATGAATAAATTAGATATTATCATGTGTATTAATACGTACAAGTTATTTGATGAATAGATTTCGTTTAACTTATGTATAGAATAATCTATTTATAAATTATAAAAAAATAATGTACTATAAGTGATCTGTACTTTAGTCATGTTACTTTAAAAATGTGTAAAATGGATTAATTACTTTATGATTTGTGCAAAGTAATACAAAATGGTAACCGACATTAGTTTTTGGATGGAAAATCAAATGTGCGTTGCACGTGCGCATCTTAAATGTATTCTATCAAACATGGTATCCTTCATCCTTTCACCCAATTCTAAATCCTAAAACTTCATAACTGAAATTCCAAATTCCCTTAAGATTGTTGCAACTAATCTACAAATGACAACAGCACTCAACCGCTGCTCCCCTACAATCGCCGCTCTTCGATTCCAATGAGTAGGACGAAATCGACCAAACACAACCTAATTTATTTGCTTTTGTGCTTGGATCGTGTGTTGATGGGGAATCACGTGATCTTAGACTGGCAATGGTTTCAGGTAGCGTCGTTTAGTGGTGCGCAATAGTGGAGGTCTTGGGTTCATGGGGCTTCGACGGTATAGGAGAGTGGTTGATGGGTCTATACTCTGGGTTTCAAGTTTTTGGGTGATGGGGCTGACTGTTGTGGCTCGACGACTGGTGGTTGTAGTTCTCTGCACAAAACTCAAAGTAACAGATTCATTTTGCACATTTTAAAAGTAACATAACCAAAGTGCATGTCACGTATAGTATAAAAGGTTTTTTTTTTTAAGTTTTACATATAAATTATCATATGTATTAATCAATATGTACAAGTCATATGATGAATAGATTTCGTTTAGCTTATGTAAAGAATGGTCTATTTACAAATTATAGAAAATTTAAAAACTTGTAATCAGACACTAAAAGTTTATGATAGTTATTTCAAAATGAGGTAAAATTTAAGATGTGTCTACGCATTTTTCTGGAAAAAAAAACAAGAGACAAATACAATTTTTATGAAAAAGAAAGAAACCGTTAAAACAAATTAGAAAAAAAAATTGTTGAGAATGGGATTTAAATCCAAGCCCTTTCAGTCCAGAACCTTAATCTAGCACCTTAAACCAACTCGTCCATCTCAACCACATGTTATAAAAAATTGCAAAAGGTTTGATTAACCAAATATTAATACACAAAAGCAACAACCATGATTTTCTTAGATAACTTTTTACATTACTCTTTATACCATTGATTACATAGTCTTCTCCACATAACTTTCTCCTTATAACTTTCTCTTACTTTATCATAACTGTTAAAAATATGATAAAAAATTATGTAAGAACATCATTTTTCCGAAAGAAACCCACCCTTGTATTGTATGTGATGTGCACTTTAGTCATGTTACTTTAAAAATGTGCAAAATAGACCAGTTACTTTGCGATTTGTGCAAAGTATTACAAAATGGTAATAGACGTTAGTTTTTGGAAGGAAAATCACACGTGCGTTGCACGTGCGCATCTCAATTGTATTATGCCAAACATGGTCTTCTTATTCCTTTCCCTCAATTATAAATCCAAAAACTCCATAACTAAAATTCCAATTTCCCTGAAGATTGTTGCAACTAATCTACAAATGACAACAACACTCAACCGCTACTCCTCCATAATTGCTGCTCTTCGATCCCAACAAGTAGGAAGGAATCAACCCAAACACGACTTAATTTCTTCGCTTTTGTGCTTGTATCGTGGGTTGATGGGGAATCACACGGTCTTGGATGGAAGTGGTTTTAGGTGGCGTCGTTCGGTGGTGCGCAATGACTTTTAATCTAAAACTAAAAGTTTATGATAGCCATATCAAAATGAGGTAAAATTTAAGGTGTGTCTATGTATTTTTCCAAAACACAAAAACATAAACAAAACAAAAGACAAATACAATTTTTTTGAAAGAGAAAGAAATCATTAAAACAAATTAGAAAACAAATTTGTCGAGAATGGGATTTGAACCCACACCCTTTCAGACCAGAACCTTAATCTAGCGCCTTAGACCAACTCGGCCATCTAAACCACAAGTTCTAAGCATTGCAAAAGGTTTGATTAACCAAACATTAATACACAAAAAAAACAACCACAATTTTCTTACATCTCTTTCTGCACTATTCTTTATACCACTGATTACATAGTTTTCTCCTCATAACTTTCACATCATAACTTTCTCTTACTTTATCATAACTATTAAAAAATGTGATAAACAATGATGTAAGAACATCATTTTTTTTTAAAAAAAAACCCACACCGTGTACTATATGTGATGTGTAGTTTGGCCATGTTACTTTAAAAATATGAAAATAGACTAGTTACTTTAAGATTTGTGCAAAGTAGTACAAAATGGTAACAAACATCTATTTTTGGATGAAAAAACACACGTGCGTTGCATGTGCGCATCTCAAATGTATTCTGCCAAATGTGGTCTTCTTCTTCCTCTTACCCAATTCTAAATTCTAAAACATCATAACTGAAATTCCAAATTCCCTTAAGATTGTTATATCTATTATGCAAATGACAACAACACTAAACCGCTGCTCCCCCACAATCATCGTTCTTTGATTTCAACGAGTTAGACAGAATCAACCCAAACACGACCTAATTTCTTCGCTTTTGTGCTTGCATCGTGAGTTGATGAGGAATCCCACGGTTTTGGATGGATAATAGTTTCAGGTGGCGTCGTTCCGTGGTGCGTAATGGTAGAGGTCTTGTGTTCATGGGGCTTCGATAATGGAGGGGAGTGGTTGATGGGTTTCTACTTTGGGGTTTCATGTTTTAGGGTGTTGGGGCTGACTGATGTGGCTCGACGGGTAGTGGTCGTAGTTATTTGCACAAAACTCAAAGCAGTAGGTTCATTTTGGACATTTTTAAAGTAACATGACCAAAGTATACATCGCGTATAGTACAATGGGTTTTTTTTTTTTTGAAGTTTTCCCTTGATATTATCATGTGTATTAATCAATATGTACAAGTCATATGATGAATAGATTTCGTTTAGCTTATGTAAAGAATGATCTATTTACAAATTATAGAAAATTTAAAGACTTTTAATCTGAAACTAAAAATTTATGATAGCCACTTCAAAATAAGGTAAAATTTAAGGTGTGTCTATGTATTTTTCCCAAAAAAAGAAAAAAGAAAAAAACATTTTGTTTGAAAGAGAAAGAAATCATTAAAACAAATTAGAAAACAAATTTGTTGAGAGTGGGATTTGAACCCACGCCCTTTCGGACCAGAACCTTAATCTGACGCCATAGACCAACTCGGCCATATCAACCATGTGTTATAAACATTGCAAAATGTTTGATTAACCAAATATTAATACACAAAAGAAACAACCACAATTTTCTTATATCTCTTTTTGCACTATTCTTTATACCATTGATTACATAGTTTTCTCCTCATAACTTTCACATCATAACTTTCTCTTACTTTATCATAACTATTAAAAAATGTGATAAACAATGATGAAAGAACATCATTTTTTCAAAAAAAAAAACCCACATCGTGTACTATATGTGATGTGTAGTTTGGTCATGTTACTTTAAAAATATGCAAAATAGACTAGTTACTTTAAGATTTGTGCAAAGTAGTACAAAATGGTAACAAACATATATTTTTGGATGAAAAATCACACGTGCGTTGCATGTGCACATCTCAAATGTATTCTGCCAAATATGGTCTTCTTCTTCCTCTTACCCAATTCTAAATTCTAAAACTTCATAACTGAAATTCCAAATTCCCTTAAGATTGTTATATCTATTATGCAAATTACAACAACACTAAACCGCTGCTCCCCCACAATCGTCACTCTTCGATTTCAACGAGTTAGACAGAATCGACCCAAACACGACCTAATTTCTTCGCTTTTGTGCTTGCATCGTGAGTTGATGAGGAATCCCACGGTTTTGGATGGATAATAGTTTCAGGTGGCGTCGTTCTGTGGTGCGCAATGGTAGAGGTCTTATGTTCATGGGGCTTCGACAATGGAGGGGAGTGGTTGATGGGTTTCTACTTTGGGGTTTCATGTTTTAGGGTGTTGGGGCTGACTGATGTGGCTCGACGGGTAGTGGTCGTAGTTATTTGCACAAAACTCAAAGTAGTAGGTTCATTTTGGACATTTTTAAAGTAACATGACCAAAGTATACATCGCGTATAGTACAATGGTTTTTTTTTTTTTGAAGTTTTCCCTTGATATTATCATGTGTATTAATCAATATGTACAAGTCATATGATGAATAAATTTCGTTTAGCTTATGTAAAGAATGATCTACTTACAAATTATAGAAAATTGAAAGACTTTTAATCTGAAACTAAAATTTATGATAGCCACTTCAAAATAAGGTCAAATTTAAGGTGTGTCTATGTATTTTTCCCAAAAAAAGAAAAAAACATTTTGTTTGAAAGAGAAAGAAATCATTAAAACAAATTAGAAAACAAATTTGTTGAGAGTGGGATTTGAACCCACGCCCTTTCGGACCAGAACCTTAATCTGACGCCTTAGACCAACTCGGCCATCTCAACCATGTGTTATAAACATTGCAAAAGGTTTGATTAACCAAATATTCATACACAAAAGAAACAACCACAATTTTCTTACATCTCTTTTTGCACTATTCTTTATACCATTGATTACATAGTTTTCTCCTCATAACTTTCACATCATAACTTTCTCTTACTTTATCATAACTATTAAAAAATGTGATAAACAATGATGTAAGAACATCATTTTTTCAAAAAAAAACCCACACCGTATACTATATGTGATGTGTAGTTTGGCCATGTTACTTTAAAAATATGCAAAATAGACTAGTTACTTTAATATTTGGGCAAAGTAGTACAAAATGGTAACAAACATATATTTTTGGATGAAAAATCACACGTGCGTTGCATGTGCGCATCTCAAATGTATTCTGCCAAATGTGGTCTTCTTCTTCCTCTTACCCAATTCTAAATTCTAAAACTTCATAACTAAAATTCCAAATTCCCTTAAGATTGTTATATCTATTATGCAAATGACAACAACACTAAACCGCTGCTCCCCCACAATCGTCGCTCTTTGATTTCAAAAGAGTTAGACAGAATCGACCCAAACACGACCTAATTTCTTCGCTTTTGTGCTTGCATCGTGAGTTGATGAGGAATCCCACGGTTTTGGATGGATAATAGTTTCAGGTGGCGTCGTTCCGTGGTGCGCAATGGTAGTGGCCTTGTGTTCATGGGGCTTTGACAATGGAGGGGAGTGGTTGATGGGTTTCTACTTTGGGGTTTCATGTTTTAGGGTGTTGGGGCTGACTGATGTGGCTCGACGGGTAGTGGTCGTAGTTATTTGCACAAAACTCAAAGTAGTAGATTCATTTTGGACATTTTTAAAGTAACATGACCAAAGTATACATCGCGTATAGTACAATGGGTTTTTTTTTTTGAAGTTTTCCCTTGATATTATCATGTGTATTAATCAATATGTACAAGTCATATGATGAATAGATTTCGTTTAGCTTATGTAAAGAATGATCTATTTACAAATTATAGAAAATTGAAAGACTTTTAATCTGAAACTAAAAATTTATGATAGCCACTTCAAAATAAGGTCAAATTTATGGTGTGTCTATGTATTTTTCCCAAAAAAAGAAAAAAGAAAAAAACATTATGTTTGAAAGAGAAAGAAATCATTAAAATAAATTAGAAAACAAATTTGTTGAGAGTGGGATTTGAACCCATGCCCTTTCGGACCAGAACCTTAATCTGACGCCTTAGACCAACTCAGCCATCTCAACCATGTGTTATAAACATTGCAAAAGGTTTGATTAACCAAATATTAATACACAAAAGAAACAACCATAGTTTTCTTACATCTCTTTTTGCACTATTCTTTATACCATTGATTACATAGTTTTCTCCTCATAACTTTCACATCATAACTTTCTCTTACTTTATCATAACTATTAAAAAATGTGATAAACAACGTTGTAAGAACATCATTTTTTGAAAAAAAAAAACCCACACCATGTACTATATGTGATGTGTAGTTTGGCCATGTTGCTTTAAAAATATGCAAAATAGACTAGTTACTTTAATATTTGTGCAAAGTAGTACAAAATGGTAACAAACATCTATTTTTGGATGAAAAATCACACGTGCGTTGCATGTGCGCATCTCAAATGTATTCTGCCAAATGTGGTCTTCTTCTTCCTCTTACCCAATTCTAAATTCTAAAACTTCATAACTGAAATTCCAAATTCCCTTAAGATTGTTATATCTATTATGCAAATTACAACAACACTAAACCGCTGCTCCCCCACAATCGTCGCTCTTCGATTTCAACGAGTTAGACAGAATCGACCCAAACACGACCTAATTTCTTCGCTTTTGTGCTTGCATCGTGAGTTGATGAGGAATCCCACGGTTTTGGATGGATAATAGTTTCAGGTGGCGTCGTTCCGTGGTGCGCAATGGTAGAGGTCTTGTGTTCATGGGGCTTCGACAATAGAGGGGAGTGGTTGATGGGTTTCTACTTTGGGGTTTCATGTTTTAGGGTGTTGGGGCTGACTGATGTGGCTCGACGGGTAGTGGTCGTAGTTATTTGCACAAAACTCAAAGTAGTAGGTTCATTTTGGACATTTTTAAAGTAACATGACCAAAGTATACATCGCGTATAGTACAATGGGTTTTTTTTTTTGAAGTTTTCCCTTGATATTATCATGTGTATTAATCAATATGTACAAGTCATATGATGAATAAATTTCGTTTAGCTTATGTAAAGAATGATCTACTTACAAATTATAGAAAATTGAAAGACTTTTAATCTGAACTAAAAATTTATGATAGCCACTTCAAAATAAGGTCAAATTTAAGGTGTGTCTATGTATTTTACCCAAAAAAAGAAAAAAATAAAAAAACATTTTGTTTGAAAGAGAAAGAAATCATTAAAACAAATTAGAAAACAAATTTGTTGAGAGTGGGATTTGAACCCACGCCCTTTCGGACCAGAACCTTAATCTGACGCCTTAGACCAACTCGGCCATCTCAACCATGTGTTATAAACATTGCAAAAGGTTTGATTAACCAAATATTCATACACAAAAGAAACAACCACAATTTTCTTACATCTCTTTTTGCACTATTCTTTATACCATTGATTACATAGTTTTCTCCTCATAACTTTCACATCATAACTTTCTCTTACTTTATCATAACTATTAAAAAATGTGATAAACAACATTGTAAGAACATCATTTTTTGAAAAAAAAAAAAACCCACACCATGTACTATATGTGATGTGTAGTTTGGCCATGTTGCTTTAAAAATATGCAAAATACAATAGTTACTTTAAGATTTGTGCAAAGTAGTACAAAATGGGAACAAACATCTATTTTTGGATGAAAAATCGCTCGTGCGTTGCATGTGCGCATCTCAAATGTATTCTGCCAAATGTGGTCTTCTTCTTCCTCTTACCCAATTCTAAATTCTAAAACTTCATAACTGAAATTCCAAATTCCCTTAAGATTGTTATATCTATTATGCAAATTACAACAACACTAAACCGCTGCTCCCCCACAATCGTCGCTCTTCGATTTCAACGAGTTAGACAGAATCGACCCAAACACGACCTAATTTCTTCGCTTTTGTGCTTGCATCGTGAGTTGATGAGGAATCCCACGGTTTTGGATGGATAATAGTTTCAGGTGGCGTCGTTCCGTGGTGCGCAGTGGTAGAGGTCTTGTGTTCATGGGGCTTCGACAATGGAGGGGAGTGGTTGATGGGTTTCTACTTTGGGGTTTCATGTTTTAGGGTGTTGGGGCTGACTGATGTGGCTCGACGGGTAGTGGTCGTAGTTATTTGCACAAAACTCAAAGTAGTAGGTTCATTTTGGACATTTTTAACGTAACATGACCAAAGTATACATCGCGTATAGTACAATGGGTTTTTTTTTGAAGTTTTCCCTTGATATTATCATGTGTATTAATCAATATGTACAAGTCATATGATGAATAGATTTCGTTTAGCTTATGTAAAGAATGATCTATTTACAAATTATAGAAAATTGAAAGACTTTTAATCTGAAACTAAAAATTTATGATAGCCACTTCAAAATAAAGTCAAATTTAAGGTGTGTTTATGTATTTTTCCTAAAAAAAGAAAAAAGAAAAAAACATTTTGTTTGAAAGAGAAAGAAATCATTAAAACAAATTAGAAAACAAATTTGTTGAGAGTGGGATTTGAACCCACGCCCTTTCGGACCAGAACCTTAATCTGACGCCTTAGACCAACTCGGCCATCTCAACCATGTGTTATAAACATTGCAAAAGGTTTGATTAACCAAATATTAATACACAAAAGAAACAACCATAATTTTCTTACATCTCTTTTTGTACTATTCTTTATACCTTTGATTACATAGTTTTCTCCTCATAACTTTCACATCATAACTTTCTCTTACTTTATCATAACTATTAAAAAATGTGATAAACAATGTTGTAAGAACATCATTTTTTCAAAAAAAAAAAAAAACCCACACCGTGTACTATATGTGATGTGTAGTTTGGCCATGTTACTTTAAAAATTTGCAAAATAGACTAGTTACTTTAAGATTTGTGCAAAGCAGTACAAAATGGTAACAAACATCTATTTTTGGATGAAAAATCACACGTGCGTTGCATGTGCGCATCTCAAATGTATTCTACCAAATGTGGTCTTCTTCTTCCTCTTACCCAATTCTAAATTCTAAAACTTCATAACTAAAATTTCAAATTCCCTTAAGATTGTTATATCTATTATGCAAATGACAACAACACTAAACCGCTGCTCCCCCACTGTCGTCGCTCTTTGATTTTGAACGAGTTAGACAGAATCGACACAAACACGACCTAATTTCTTCGCTTTTGTGCTTGCATCGTGAGTTGATGAGGAATCCCACGGTTTTGGATGGATAATAGTTTCAGGTGGTGTCGTTCCGTGGTGCGCAGTGGTAGAGGTCTTGTGCTCATAGGGTTTCGACAATGGAGGGGAGTGGTTGATGGGTTTCTACTTTGGGGTTTCATGTTTTAGGGTGTCGGGGCAGACTGATGTGGCTCGACGGGTAGTGGTCGTAGTTATTTGCACAAAACTCAAAGTAGTAGGTTCATTTTGGACATTTTTAAAGTAACATGACCAAAGTATACATCGCGTATAGTACAATGGGTTTTTTTTTTGAAGTTCTCCCTTGATATTATCATGTGTATTAATCAATATGTACAAGTCATATGATGAATAAATTTTGTTTAGCTTATGTGAAGAATGATCTATTTTCAAATTATAGAAAATTTAAAGACTTTTAATCTGAAACTAAAAATTTATGATAGCCACTTCAAAATAAGGTAAAATTTAAGGTGTGTCTATGTATTTTTCCCAAAAAAAGAAAAAAGAAAAAAACATTTTGTTTGAAAGAGAAAGAAATCATTAAAACAAATTAGAAAACAAATTTGTTGAGAGTGGGATTTGAACCCACGCCCTTTCGGACCAGAACCTTAATCTGACGCCTTAGACCAACTCGGCCATCTCAACGATGTGTTGTAAATATTGCAAAAGGTTTGATTAACCAAATATTAATACATAAAAGAAACAACCATGATTTTTTTCAAAACTTTCTACACTATTCTTTATACCATTGATTACATAGCTTTCTCCTCGTAACTTTAGTATCATAAATTTCTCTTACTTTATCATAACTACTAAAAAATATGACAAAAAGTGATGTAAGATCATCAATTTTCAGAAAGAAACCCACCCCTTGTACTATATATGATGTGCACTTTAGTCATGTTACTTTAAAAATATGCAAAATAGACTCGTTACATTGTAATTTGTGCAAAGTACTACAAAATGGTAACATACGTTAGTTTTTGGATGGAAAATCTTGCCTACATTGCACATGTGCATCTCAAATGTATTCTGCCAATCGTGCTCTTCTTCTTCCTCTCACCGAATTCTAAATCCTAAAACTCTATAACTGAAATTCCAAATTCCCTGAAGATTGTTGCAACTAATCTGCAAATGACAACAACACTAAACCACTACTCCCCCACAATCGCCACTCTTCGATTTCAATGAGTATGACGGCAACGACCCAAACATGACCCAATTTCTTCGCTTTTGTGCTTGCATCGTTAGTTGATGGGGAATCCCGCGGTTTTGGATGGACGACGGTTTCAGGTGGTGTCGTTCGGTGGTATACAATGGTGGAGGTCTTGGGTTCGTGGGGCTTTGACAATGGAGGGGAGTGGTTCATGGGTCTCTACTCTGGGATTTTATGTTTCTGGGTGATGAGGTTGGCTAATGTGGCTCGACAGATGGAGGTTGTAGTTTTCTTCACAAAACTCAAAGTAACAGGTTCATTTTGCACACTTTTAAAGTAACATGACCAAAGTGCGCATTGCGTATAGTATAAGGGGATTTTTTTAAGTTTTCCCTAGATATTATCACGTGTATTAATCAATATGTACAAGTCATATGATGAATAAATTTCTTTTAGCTTATGTAAAGAATGATCTATTTACAAATTATAGAAAATTTAAAGACTTTTAATCTAAAACTAAAAGTTTACGATAGTTATTTCAAAATGTGGTAAAATTTATGTTGTGTCTATGCATTTTTTCAAAAACAAAAAGAAAAGACAAACACAAAATTTTTTGAAAAAGAAAGAAATCGTTAGAACAAATTAGAAAATAAATTTGTTGAGAGTGTGATTTGAACCTACGCCATTTTAGACCAGAACCTTACTCTGGCGACTTAGACCAACTCAGCGATCTCAACCACATGTTATAAACATTGCAAAATGTTTGATTAACCAAATATTAATACACAAAAGAAACAACCATGATTTTCTTACATCACATTTTACACTGCTATTTATACCATTAATTACATAACTTTCTCCTCATAACTTTCTCCTTATAACTTTCTCTTACTTTATCATAACTGTTAAAAATATGATAAAAAATTATGTAAGAACATCATTTTTTCTAAAGAAACACACCCTTGTATTGTATGTGATGTGCACTTTAGTCATGTTACTTAAAAAATGTGAAAAATAGACCTGTTACTTTGCGATTTGTGCAAAGTATTACAAAATGGTAATAGACATTAGCTTTTGGAAGGAAAATCGCACGTGCGTTGCACGGGCACATCTCAATTGTATTATGCCAAACATGGTCTTCTTATTCCTCTCCCTCAATTCTAAATCCTAAAACTCCATAACTAAAATTCCAATTTCCCTGAAGATTGTTGCAACTAATCTACAAATGACAACAACACTCAATCGTTACTCCCCCACAATTGCCGCTCTTTGATTCCAACAAGTAGGAAGGAATCGACCCAAATGCGACCTAATTTCTTCGCTTTTGTGCTTGTATCGTGGGTTGATGGGGAATCACACGATCTTGGATGGACGACAGTTTCAGGTGGCATCGTTCGGTGGTGCGCAATGACTTTTAATCTGAAACTAAAAGTTTATGATAGCCATATTAAAATGAGGTAAAATTTAAGGTGTGTCTATGTATTTTTCCAAAAAACAAAAACGTAAACAAAAGAAAAGACAAATACAATTTTTTTTAAAGAGAAAGAAATCATTAAAACAAATTAAAAAACAAATTTGTTGAGAATGGGATTTGAACCCACACCCTTTCGGACCAGAACCTTAATCTAGTGCCTTAGACCAACTCGGCCATCTAAACCACTTGTTCTAAATATTGCAAAAGGTTTGATGAACCAAATATCAACACACAAAAGAAACAACCACAATTTTCTTACATATCTTTTTGCACTACGCTTAATACCATTGATTACATAGTTTTCTCCTCATAACTTTCACATCACAACTTTCTCTTACTTTATCATAACTATTAAAAAATGATGTAAGAACATTATTTTTTCAAAAAAGAAAAAGCTAACACCTTGTACTATATATGATGTGTTGTTTGGTCATGTTACTTTAAAAATATGCAAAATAGACTAGTTACTTTGCGATTTGTGCAAAGTAGTACAAAGTGGTAACAAACGTTTATTTTTAGATGAAAAATCACACGTGCGTTGCATGTGCGCATCTCAAATGTATTCTGCCAAATGTGGTGTTCTTCTTACTCTTACCTAATTAAAAATTCTAAAACTTCAAAACTGAAATTCCAAATTCCCTTAAGATTGTTATATCTATTATGCAAATGACAACAACACTCAACCGCTGCTCCCCCACAATCGCCGCTCTTCGATTTTAACGAGTTAGACGGAATCGACCCAAACATAACCTAATTTCTTCGCTATTGTGCTTGCATCGTGAGTTGATGAGGAATCCCACGATTTTGGATGGATAATAGTTTCAGGTGGCGTCATTCGGTGGCGCGCAATGGTAGAGGTCTTGTGTTTGTGGGGCTTCGACAATGGAGGGGAGTGGTTGATGGGTTTCTACTCTGTGGTTTCAAGTTTTAGGGTGTTGGGGCTGACTGATGTGGCTCAACGGGTAGTGGTCGTAGTTATTTGCACAAAACTCAAAGTAGCAGGTTCATTTTGCACATTTTTAAAGTAACATGACCAAAGTACACATCGCGTATAGCACAATGGGTTTTTTTTTTAAGTTTTCCCTTGATATTATCGTGTGTATTAATCAATATGTACAAGTCATATGATGAATAAATTTTGTTTAGCTTATGTAAAGAATGATCTATTTTCAAATTATAGAAAATTTAAAGACTTTTAATCTGAAACTAAAAATTTATGATAGTTATTTCAAAATGAGGTAAAGTTTAAGGTGTGTCGATGCATTTTTCTCAAAACAAAAGACAAATACAACATTTTTGAAAAAGAAAGAAATTGTTAAAACAAATTAGAAAACAAATTTGTTGAGAGTAAGATTTGAACCAACGACCTTTCGGACCAAAACCTTAATCTAGCGAATTCGACCAACTCAGTCATCTCAACCACATGCTATAAACATTGCAAAATGTTTGATTAACCAAATATTAATGCTCAAAAGAATCAACCATAATTTTTTTATAATATTTTTTACGCTGCTCTTATATCATTGATTACATAGCTTTCTCTTCAAAACTTTCCCCTTATAACTTTCTCTTACTTTATCATAACTATTAAAAAATGTGATAAAAAATATGTAAGAATAACATTTTTCCAAAAAAAACCCACTCTTTGCACTATATGTGATGCGCACTTTGGTCATGTTACTTTAAAAGGGTACAAAATAGACTCGTTACTTTGCAGTTTATGTAAAGTACTACAAAATGGTAACATACGTTAGTTTTTAGATGGAAAATCATTCGTGCGTTGCATGTGCGCATCTCAAATGTATTTAACCTTAAGCGGTCTTCTTATTCCTCTCCCCCAATTCTAAATCCTAAAACTCCAAAACTAAAATTCCAAATTCCCTCAAGATTGTTGCAACTCATCTGCAAATGACAACAACACTCAACTGTTGCTCCCTCACAATCACCGCTCTTTGATTCCAATGAGTAGGACATAATCGACCCAAATTCTTCGACTTTTGTGCTTGTATCATGTGTTGAGGGGGAATTACGCGGTCTGGTACGGACGACGGTTTCAGGTGGTGAACAATGGTGAAGTTCTTGGGTTCGTGGGGCTTCGACAATTGAGGGGAATAGTTGATGGGTCTCTACTATGGAGTTTCAACTTTGAAGTAGATGGAACTAGCTGTTATGGCTCGACGGTTAGTGGTTGTAGTTCTCTGTACAAAACTCAAAGTAACATGTCCATTTTGTACATTTTTTAAGTAACATAACTGAAGTGCACATCACATATAATATAAGGGTTTTTTTTTAAGTTTTCCCTAGATATTATCATGTGTATTAATCATTATGTACACGTCATATGATGAATATATTTCGTTTAGCCTATGTAAAGAATAATCTATTTACAAATTATAGAAAATCTAAAGACTTTTAATCTAAAACTAAAAGTTTGTGATAGCCATTTCAAAATGAGGTAAAATTTAAGGTGTGTCTATGTATATTTACAATAAAAAAAAAAGAAAAATACATTTTGTTTGAAAGAGAAAGAAATCATTAAAACAAATTAGAAAACAAATTTGTTGAGAGTGGGATTTGAACCCACGCCCTTTCGGACCAGAACCTTAATCTGACGCCTTAGACCAACTCGGCCATCTCAACCATGTGTTATAAACATTGCAAAAGGTTTGATTAACCAAATATTAATACATAAAAGAAACAACCATGATTTTTTTACATAACTTATTACACTATTCTTTATACCATTGATTACATAGCTTTCTCCTCGTAACATTAGTATCATAAATTTCTCTTACTTTATCATAACTATTAAAAAATATGATAAAAAATGATGTAACAACATCAATTTTCAGAAAGAAACCCACCCCTTGTACTATATATGATGTGCACTTTGGTCATGTTACTTTAAAAATGTGCAAAATAGACCCGTTACTTTGTAATTTGTGCAAAGTACTACAAAATGGTAACATACGTTAGTTTTTGGATGGAAAATCTTGCCTACATTGCACATGTGCATCTCAAATGTATTCTGCCAAACGTGCTCTTCTTCTTCCTCTCACCGAATTCTAAATCCTAAAACTCTATAACTGAAATTCCAAATTCCCAGAAGATTCTTGCAACTAATCTGCAAATGGCAACAACACTAAACCACTACTCCCCCACAATCGCCACTCTTCGATTTCAATGAGTAGGATGGCAACGACCCAAACATGACCCAATTTCTTCGCTTTTGTGCTTGCATCGTTAGTTGATGGGGAATCCCGCGGTTTTGGATGGACGACGGTTTCAGGTGGCGTCGTTCAGTGGTACACAATGATGGAGGTCTTGGGTTCGTGGGGCTTTGACAATGGAAGGGAGTGGTTCATGGGTCTCTACTCTGAGATTTCAAGTTTCTGGGTGATGAGGTTGGCTAATGTGGCTCGACAGATGGAGGTTGTAGTTTTCTTCACAAAACTCAAAGTAACAGGTTCATTTTGCACACTTTTAAAATAACATGACCAAAGTGCACATTGCGTATAGTATAAGGGGATTTTTTTAAGTTTTCCCTAGATATTATCACGTGTATTAATCAATATGTACAAGTCATATGATGAATAAATTTCTTTTAGCTTATGTAAAGAATGATCTATTTACAAATTATAGAAAATTTAAAGACTTTTAATCTAAAACTAAAAGTTTACAATAGTTATTTCAAAATGTGGTAAAATTTAAGTTGTGTCTATGCATTTTTTCAAAAACAAAAAGAAAAGACAAACACAATTTTTTTTTGAAAAAGAAAGAAATCGTTAGAACAAATTAGAAAATAAATTTGTTGAGAGTGTGATTTGAACCTACGCCATTTTAGACCAGAACCTTACTCTGGCGACTTAGACCAACTCAGCGATCTCAACCACATGTTATAAACATTGCAAAATGTTTGATTAACCAAATATTAATACACAAAAGAAAAAACCATGATTTTCTTACATCACATTTTACACTGCTATTTATACCATTGATTACATAACTTTCTCCTCATAACTTTTTCCTTATAACTTTCTCTTACTTTATCATAACTGTTAAAAATATGATAAAAAATTAGGTAAGAACATCATTTTTTTCGAAAGAAACCCACCCTTGTATTGTATGTGATGTGCACTTCAGTCATGTTACTTTAAAAAAGTGCAAAATAGACCTGTTACTTTGCGATTTGTGCAAAGTATTACAAAATGGTAATAGACATTATCTTTTGGAAGGAAAATCACATGTGCATTGCACGTGCGCATCTCAATTGTATTATGCCAAACATGGTCTTCTTATTCCTCTCCCTCAATTCTAAATCCTAAAACTCCATAACTAAAATTCCAATTTCCCTGAAGATTGTTGCAACTAATTTACAAATGACAACAACACTCAACCGTTACTCCCCCACAATTGCCGTTCTTCGATTCCAACAAGTAAGAAGGAATCGACCCAAACACAACCTAATTTCTTCGCTTTTGTACTTGTATCGTGGGTTGATGGGGAATCACACGGTCTTGGATGGACGACGGTTTCAGGTGGCATCGTTCGGTGGTGCGCAATGACTTTTAATCTGAAACTAAAAGTTTATGATAGCCAAATCAAAATGAGGTAAAATTTAAGGTGTGTCTATGTATTTTTCCAAAAAACAAAAACGTAAACAAAACAAAAGACAAAGATAATATGTTTGAAAGAGAAAGAAATCATTAAAACAAATTAGAAAACAAATTTGTTGAGAATGGGATTTGATCCCACACCCTTTCGGACCAAAACCTTAATCTAGCGCCTTAGACCAACTCGGCCATCTAAATCACATGTTCTAAATATTGCAAAAGGTTTAATTAACCAAATATCAATACACAAAAGAAACAACCACAATTTTCTTACATATCTTTTTGCACTACGCTTTATACCATTGATTACATAGTTTTCTCCTCATAACTTGCACATCACAACTTTCTCTTACTTTATCATAACTATTAAAAAATGATGTAAGAACATTATTTTTTCAAAAAAAAAATCTAACACCTTGTACTATATATGATGCGTTGTTTGGTCATGTCACTTTAAAAATATGCAAAATAGACTAGTTACTTTGCGATTTGTGCAAAGTAGTACAAAATGGTAACAAACGTTTATTTTTGGATGAAAAATCACACGTGCATTGCATGTGCGCATCTCAGATGTATTCTGCCAAATGTGGTGTTCTTCTTACTCTTACCCAATTCTAAATTCTAAAACTTCATAACTGAAATTCCAAATTCCCTTAAGATTGTTATATCTATTATGCAAATGACAACAACACTCAACCGCTGCTCCCCCACAGTCGCCGCTCTTCGATTTTAACGAGTTAGACAGAATCGACCCAAACATAACCTAATTTCTTCGTTATTGCACTTGCATCGTGAGTTGATGAGGAATCCCACGATTTTGGATGGATAATAGTTTCAGGTGGCATCGTTCCGTGGTGCGCAATGGTAGAGGTCTTGTGTTCATGGGGCTTCGACAATGGAGGGGAGTGGTTGATGGGTTTCTACTCTGGGGTTTCAAGTTTTAGGGTGTTGGGGCTGACTGATATGGCTCGACGGGTAGTGGTCGTAGTTATTTGCACAAAACTCAAAGTAGCAGGTTCATTTTGCACATTTTTAAAGTAACATGACCAAAGTACACGTCTCGTATAGTACAATGGGTTTTTTTTTAAGTTTTCCCTTGATATTATCGTGTGTATTAATCAATATGTATAAGTCATATGATGAATAGGTTTCGTTTAGCTTATGTAAAGAATGATCTATTTACAAATTATAGAAAATTTAAAGACTTTTAATCTGAAACTAAAAATTTATGATAGTTATTTCAAAATGAGGTAAAGTTTAAGGTGTGTCGATGCATTTTTCTCAAAACAAAAGACAAATACAACATTTTTGAAAAAGAAAGAAATTGTTAAAACAAATTAGAAAACAAATTTGTTGAGAGTAAGATTTGAACCCACGACCTTTCGGACCAAAACCTTAATTTAGCGAATTCGACCAACTCAGTCATCTCAACCACTTGTTATAAACATTGCAAAATGTTTGATTAACCAAATATTAATGCTCAAAAGAATCAACCATAATTTTTTTGTAATATTTTTTACACTGCTCTTATATCATTGATTTCATAGCTTTCTCTTCAAAACTTTCCCCTTATAACTTTCTCTTACTTTATCATAACTACTAAAAAATGTGATAAAAAATATGTAAGAATAACATTTTTCCGAAAGAAACCCACTCTTTGTACTATATGTGATGCGCACTTTGGTCATGTTACTTTAAAAAGGTTCAAAATAGACTCGTTACTTTGCGGTTTATGTAAAGTACTACAAAATGGTAACATACGTTAGTTTTTAGATGGAAAATCATTCGTGCGTTGCATGTGCGCATCTCAAATGTATTTAACCTTAAGTGGTCTTCTTATTCCTCTCCCCCAATTCTAAATCCTAAAACTCCAAAACTAAAATTCCAAATTCCCTGAAGATTGTTGCAACTCATCTGCAAATGACAACAACACTCAACTGTTGCTCCCTCACAATCACCGCTCTTCGATTCCAATGAGTAGGACATAATCGACCCAAACACGACTCAAATTCTTCGACTTTTGTGCTTGTATCATGTGTTGATGGGGAATTACGCAGTCTGGTACGAATGGCAATTTCAGGTGGTGAACAATGGTGAAGTTCTTGGGTTCGTGGGGCTTCGACAATTGAGGGGAATAGTTAATGGGTCTCTACTATGGAGTTTCAACTTTGTAGGAGATGGAACTAGCTGTTATGGCTCGACGGTTGGTGGTTGTAGTTCTCTGTACAAAACTCAAAGTAACATGTCCATTTTGTACATTTTTAAGTAACATAACCAAAGTGCACATCGCATATAATATAAGGGTTTTTTTTAAGTTTTCCCTAGATATTATCATGTGTATTAATCATTATGTACACGTCATATGATGAATAGATTTCGTTTAGCCTATGTAAAGAATAATCTATTTACAAATTATAGAAAATCTAAAGACTTTTAATCTAAAACTAAAAGTTTGTGATAGCCATTTCAAAATAAGGTAAAATTTAAGGTGTGTCTATGTATATTTACAATAAAAAAAAAGAAAAATACATTTTGTTTGAAAGAGAAAGAAATCATTAAAACAAATTAGAAAACAAATTTGTTGAGAATGGGATTTGAACCCACGCCCCTTCGGACCATAACCTTAATCTGACGCCTTAGACCGACTCGGCCATCTCAACCATGTGTTATAAACATTGCAAAAGGTTTGATTAACCAAATATTAATACATAAAAGAAACAACTATGATTTTTTTACATAACTTTTTACACTATTCTTTATACCATTGATTACATAGCTTTCTCCTCGTCACTTTAGTATCATAAATTTCTCTTACTTTATCATAACTATTAAAAAATATGATAAAAAATAATGTAAGCACATCAATTTTCAGAAAGAAACTCACCCCTTGTACTATATATGATATGCATATTGGTCATGTTACTTTAAAAATGTGCAAAATAGACCCGCTACTTTGTGATTTGTGCAAAGTACCACAAAATGATAACATACATTAGTTTTTGGATGGAAAATCTTACCTACATTGCACAGGCGCATCACGACAGTATTATTCCAAACGTGCTCTTCTTCTTCCTCTCACCGAATTCTAAATCCTAAAACTCTATAACTGAAATTCCAAATTCCCTAAAGATTGTTACAACTAATCTGAAAATGACAACAACACTAAACCACTACTCCCCCACAATCGCCACTCTTTGATTTCAATGAGTAGGACAGAAATGACCCAAACATGACCCAATTTCTTCGCTTTTGTGCTTACATCATTATTTGATGGGGAATCCCGCGGTTTTGGATGGATGATAGTTTCAAGTGGCATCGTTCGGTAGTACACAATGGTGGAGGTCTTGGGTTCGTGGGGCTTTGACAATGGAGGGGAGTGGTTCATGGGTCTCTACTCTGAGATTTCAAGTTTCTGGGTGATAAGGTTGGCTAATGTGGCTCGATAGATGGTGGTTGTAGTTTTCTTCACAAAACTTAAAGTAATAGGTTCATTTTGCACACTTTTAAAGTAACATGACCAAAGTGCACATCGCGTATAGTATAAAGGGATTTTTTTAAGTTTTCCCTAGATATTATCATGTGTATTAATCAATATGTACAAGTCATATGATGAATAGATTTCTTTTAGCTTATGTAAAGAATGATCTATTTACAAATTATAGAAAATTTAAAGACTTTTAATCTTAAACTAAAAGTTTACGATAGTTATTTCAAAATCTGATAAAATTTAAGTTGTGTCTATGCATTTTTCCAAAAACAAAAAGAAAAGACAAACACAAATTTTTTTGAAAAAGAAAGAAATCGTTAGAACAAATTAGAAAATAAATTTGTTGAGAGTGTGATTTGAACCTACGCCCTTTTAGACCAGAACCTTACTCTGGCGACTTAGACCAACTCAGCGATCTCAACCACATGTTATAAACATTGCAAAATGTTTGATTAACCAAATATTAATACACGAAAGAAACAACCATGATTTTCTTACATTACATTTTACACTGCTATTTATACCATTGATTACATAACTTTCTCCTCATAACTTTCTCCTTATAACTTTCTCTTACTTTATCATAACTGTTAAAAATATGATTAAAAAATTATGTAAGAACATCATTTTTTCGAAAGAAACCCACCCTTGTATTATATGTGATGTGCACTTTAGTCATGTTACTTTAAAAATATGCAAAATAGACCAGTTACTTTGCGATTTGTGCAAAGTATTACAAAATGGTAATAGACGTTAGCTTTTGGAAGAAAAATCACACGTACGTTGCACGTGCGCATCTCAATTGTATTATGCCAAACATAGTCTTCTTATTCCTCTCCCTCAATTCTAAATCCTAAAACTCCATAACTAAAATTCCAATTTCCCTGAAGATTGTTGCAACTAATCTATAAATGAAAACAACACTCAACCGCTACTCCCGCATAATTACTGCTCTTCGATTCCAACAAGTAGGAAGGAATCGACCCAAACCTGACCTAATTTCTTCGCTTTTGTGCTTGTATCGTGGGTTGATGGGGAATCACACAGTCTTGGATGGACGACAGTTTCAGGTGGCGTCGTTCGGTGGTGCGCAATGACTTTTAATCTGAAACTAAAAGTTTATGATAGCCATATCAAAATGAGGTAAAATTTAAGGTGTGTTTATGTATTTTTCCAAAAAATAAAAACATAAACAAAACAAAAGACAAATACATTTTGTTTGAAAGAGAAAGAAATCATTAAAACAAATTAGAAAACAAATTTGTTAATAGTGGGATTTGAACTCGCGCCGTTTCGGACCAGAACCTTATTCTGACACCTTAGACCAACTCGGTCATCTCAACCATATGTTATAAATATTGCAAAAGGTTTGATTAACCAAATATCAATACACAAAAGAAACAACCATAATTTTCTTACATCTCTTTTTGCACTACGCTTTTTACTATTGATTACATAGTTTTCTCCTCATAACTTTCACATCATAACTTTCTCTTACTTTATCATAACTATTAAAAAATGTGATAAAAAATGATGTAAGAACATCATTTTTTTTTAAAAAAAAAGCCCACACCTTGTACTATATATGATGTGTTGTTTGGTCATGTTACTCTAAAAATATGCAAAATAGACTAGTTACTTTGCGATTTGTGCAAAGTAGTATAAAATGGTAACAAATGTTTATTTTTGGATGAAAAATCACACGTGCGTTGCATGTGCGCATCTCAAATGTATTCTGGCAAATGTGGTCTTCTTCTTCCTCTTACCCAATTCTAAATTCTAAAATGTCATAACTGAAATTCCAAATTCCCTTAAGATTGTTATATCTATTATGCAAATGACAACAACACTCAACCGCTGCTCCCCCACAATCGCCGCTCTTCGATTTCAACGAGTTAGACGGAATTGACCCAAACACAACCTAATTTCTTCGCTTTTGTGCTTGCATCGTGAGTTGATGAGGAATCCCATGGTTTTGGATGGATAATAGTTTCAGGTGGCATCGTTCCGTGGTGCGCAATGGTAGAGGTCTTGTGTTCGTGGGGCTTCGACAATGGAAGGGAGTGGTTGATGGGTTTCTACTCTTGGGTTTCAAGTTTTAGGGTGTTAGGGCTGATTGATGTGGCTCGACGGGTAATGGTCGTAGTTATTTGCACAAAACTCAAAGTAGTAGGTTCATTTTGCATATTTTTAAAGTAACATGACCAAAGTACACATCGCGAATAGTACAATGGATTTTTTTTTAAGTTTTCCCTTGATATTATCGTGTGTATTAATCAATATGTACAAGTCATATGATGAATAGATTTCGTTTAGCTTAGGTAAAGAATGATCTATTTACAAATTATAGAAAATTTAAAGACTTTTAATCTGAAACTAAAAATTTATGATAGCCACTTCAAAATGAGGTAAAGTTTAAGGTGTGTCGATGCATTTTTCTCAAAACAAAAGACAAATACAACATTTTTGAAAAAGAAAGAAATTGTTAAAACAAATTAGAAAACAAATTTGTTGAGAGTAAGTTTTGAACCCACGACCTTTCGGACCAAAACCTTAATTTAGCGAATTCGACCAACTCAGTCATCTCAACCACTTATTATAAACATTGCAAAATGTTTGATTAACCAAATATTAATGCACAAAAGAATCAACCATAATTTTTTTACAATATTTTTCACACTGCTCTTTATATCATTGATTACAAAGCTTTCTCTTCAAAACTTTCTCCTTATAACTTTCTCTTACTTTATCATAACTGTTAAAAAATGTGATAAAAAAATATGTAAGAATAACATTTTTTCAAAAAGAAACCCACTCTTTGTACTATATGTGATGCACACTTTAGTCATGTTACTTTAAAAATGTACAAAATAGACTCGTTACTTTGCGATTTATGCAAAGTAATACAAAATGGTAACATACGTTAGTTTTTAGATGGAAAATCATACGTGCATTGCAAGTGCGCATCTCAAATGTATTCATCCTAAAGTGGACTTCTTATTCCTCTTCCCCAATTCTAAATCCTAAAACTCCAAAACTAAAATTCCAAATTCCCTGAAGATTGTTTCAACTCATCTGCAAATGACAACAACACTCAACTGCTGCTCCCTCACAATCACCGCTCTTCGATTCCAACAAGTAGGACATAATCGACCCAAACACAACCCAATTTCTTTGACTTTTGCGCTTGTATCGTGTGTTGATGGGGAATTACGCGGTCTGGTACGGACGATAGTTTCAAGTGGTGCACAATGGTGAAGTTCTTGGGTTCGTGGGGCTTCGACAATTGAGAGGAATAGTTCATGGTTCTCTACTATGGAGTTTTAACTTTCTAGGAGATGGGATTAATTGTTATGGCTCGACGGTTGGTGGTTGTAGTTCTCTATACAAAACTCAAAGTAACAGGTCCATTTTGTACATTTTTAAAGTAACATAACCGAAGTGCACATCGCGTATAATATAAGGATTTTTCTTTAGTTTTCACTAGATATTATCATGTGTATTAATCATTATGTACACATCATATGATGAATAGATTTCGTTCAGCTTATGTAAAGAATAATCTATTTACAAATTATAGAAAATCCAAAGACTTTTAATCTAAAACTGATAGCCATTTCAAAATGAGGTAAAATTTAAGGTAGGTCTATGTATTTTTCCAAAAATAAAAATAAAAATACATTTTGTTTGAAAGAGAAAGAAATCATTAAAACAAATTAGAAAACAAATTTATTGAAAGTGGGATTTGAACCCACGCCCTTTCGAACCAAAACCTTAATCTGACACCTTAGACTAACTCGGCCATCTTAACCATATGTTATAAACATTGCAAAAGGTTTGATTAACCAAATATTAATACATAAAAGAAACAACCATGATTTTTTTACATAACTTTTTACACTATTCTTTATACCATTGATTACATAGCTTTCTCCTCATAACTTTAGTATCATAAATTTCTCTTACTTTATCATAACTATTAAAAAATATGATAAAAAATGATGTAAGAACATTAATTTTCAGAAAGAAACCTACCCCTTGTACTATATATGATGTGCACTTTGGTCATGTTACTTTAAAAATGTGCAAAATAGACCCGTTACTTTGTGATTTGTGCAAAGTACTACAAAATGGTAACATATGTTAGTTTTTGGATTTACAATCTTACCTATAATGCACATACGCATCTCAAATGTATTCTGCCAAACGTGCTCTTCTTCTTCCTCTCACCGAATTCTAAGTCCTAAAACTGTATAACTGAAATTCCAAATTCCCTGAAGATTGTTGCAACTAATCTGTAAATGACAACAACACTAAACCACTACTCCCCCACAATCGCCACTCTTCGATTTCAACGAGTAGGATGGCAACGACCCAAACATGACCTAATTTCTTCCCTTTTGTGCTTGCATCGTTAGTTGATGGGGAATCCCGCGGTTTTGGATGGACGACGGTTTTAGGTGGCGTCGTTCGGTGGTACACAATGGTGGAGGTCTTGGGTTCGTGGGGCTTTGACAATAGAGGGGAGTGGTTCATGGGTCTCTACTTTGGGATTTCAAGTTTCTGGGTGATGAGGTTGGCTAATGTGGCTCGACAGATGGTGGTTGTAGTTTTCTTCACAAAACTCGAAGTAACAGGTTCATTTTGCACACTTTTAAAGTAAAATGACCAAAGTGCACATCCCGTATAGTATAAAGGGATTTTTTTAAGTTTTCCCTAAATATTATCATGTGTATTAATCAATATGTACAAGTCATATGATGAATAGATTTCTTTTAGCTTATGTAAAGAATGATCTATTTACAAATTATAGAAAATTTAAAGACTTTTAATCTGAAACTAAAAGTTTATGATAGTTATTTCAAAATGTGGTAAAATTTAAGTTATGTCTATGCATTTTTTCAAAAACAAAAAGAAAAGACAAACACAATTTTATTTGAAAAAGAAAGAAATCGTTAGAACAAATTAGAAAACAAATTTGTTGAGAGTGTGATTTGAACCTACGCCCTTTTAGACTAGAACCTTACTCTGGCGACTTAGACCAACTCAACGATCTCAACCACATGTTATAAACATTGCAAAATGTTTGATTAACCAAATATTAATACACAAAAGAAACAATCATGTTTTTCTTACATCATTTTTTACACTACTATTTATACCATTGATTAGATAACTTTCTCCTTATAACTTTCTCTTACTTTATCATTACTATTAAAAATATGATAAAAAATTATGTAAGAACATCATTTTTCCGAAAGAAACCCACCCTTATATTGTATGTGATGTGCACTTTAGTCATGTTACTTTAAAAATGTGCAAAATAGACATGTTACTTTGCGATTTGTGCAAAGTACTACAAAATAGTAATAGACGTTAGTTTTTAGAAGGAAAATCACACGTGCGTTGCACGTGTGCATCTCAATTGTATTATGCCAAATGTGGTCTTTTTATTCCTCTCCCTCAATTCTAAATCCTAAAACTCCATAACTAAAATTCCAATTTCCCTGAAGATTGTTGCAACTAATCTACAAATAACAACAACACTCAACCGCTACTCCCTCAAAATTGCCACTCTTCGATTCCAACAAGTAGGAAGGAATCAACCCAAACACGACCTAATTTCTTCGCTTTAGTGCTTGTATCGTGGGTTGATGGGGAATGACACAGTCTTGGATGGGCGACAATTTCAGGTGGCGTCGTTCGGTGGTTCACAATGGTGGAGTTCTTGGGTTTGTGGGGCTTCGACAATGGAGGGGAATGGTTGATGGGTCTCTGCTCTGGGGTTTCAAGTTTTTGGGTGATGGGACTAACTGCTATGGCTCGACGGCTGGTGGTTGTAGTTCTCTGCACAAGACTCAAAGTAACAAGTCCATTTTGTACATTTTTTAGGTAACATGACTAAAGTGCACATCGCGTATAATATAAGTATTTTTTTTGAAGTGTTCCCAAGATATTATCATGTGTATTAATCAATATGTACAAGTCATATGATGAATAGATTTCGTTTAGCTTATGTAAAGAATGATCTATTTACAAATTATTACAATTTAAAGACTTTTAATCTGAAACTTAAAGTTTATGATAGCCATTGCAAAATGAGGTAAAATTTAAGGCGTGTCTTTGTATTTTTCCCCAAAAAATAAAAACAAAACAAAAGACAAATACAATTTTTTTGAAAGAGAAAGAAATCATTGAAACAAATTAGAAAACTTGAGAGTGAGATTTGAACTCACGCCCTTTCAGACTAGAACCTTAATCTGGCGCCTTAGACCAACTCGGCCATCTCAACCACATATTATAAACATTGCAAAAGGTTTGATTAACCAAATATTTATACACAAAAGAAATAATCATAATTTTCTTACATCACTTTTTACACTACTCTTTATACTATTGATTACTTAGCATTCTCCTTATAACTTTTGCATCTTAAATTTTTCTTATTTTATCATAATTATTAAAAAATGTGATAAAAAATTATGTAAGAACATCATTTTTTCGAAAGAAACCCACCCCTTGTGCTATATGTGATGTTTAGTTTGGTCATGTTACTTTAAAATTGTGCAAAATAGACTCGTCACTTTGCGATTTGTGCAAAGTACTACAAAATGGTAACAAGCGTTTGTTTTTGAATGCATAATCACACGTGTGTTGCACGTGTGCATCTTAAATGTATTTTGCTAAAAGTGATCTTCTTCTTCTTCTCACCTAATTCTAAATCCTAAAACTCCATAATTGAAATTCCAAATTCCCTTAAAATTGTTGCAACTAATCTGCTAATGACAACAACACTCAACCGCTGCTCCCCCATAATCGTAGCTCTTTGATTCAGCAAGTAGGACGGAATCAACCCAAACACGACCCAATTTCTTCACTTTTGTGCTTACTTTGTGAGTTGTTGGGGAATCACGCGGTCTTGGACGGATGACGGTTTCAGGTGGCGTCATTCAGTGGTGCGCAATAGTGGAGGTCTGTGGTTTGTGGTGCTTCGACAATGGAGGGAAGTGGTTGATGGGTTTCTAGTTTCTACTATGGGGTTTCAAGTTTCTAAGTGATGGGGCTGACTGTTGTGGCTCGACCACTCGTGGTTGTACTTCTCTTCACAAAACTCAAAGTAACAGGTCAATTTTGCACATTTTTAAAGTAACTATAAAATAAAAAGATCATTTGAGGAATTGTGTCTAATTAACACACAATAAACTGATATTTATATACATAGTAGTACTTGAATGATACATGAATATAAAGCAGTATAGACCTATCAACAACCAACAATCATTTTACTATGAGGTAAAGTGACAAGTTCCCAAGTACCACTAGAGTGTAAAATAGTCATTTCGTTAACCATAGCTTGTTGCCTTCCTGGATGAAATGGAACTTCACATGTAGTTTTGAGAATGGAAACAGAGGTGAAAGAGGACACAAAGGCATAATAGGAAGGTGATAAATGATGATAACTCAAATGGAAAGCATAAGTAGGGTTAGGATTACGAGTGGACATGATACCTTTGTGTAATGCTATGGGTAGTTCTAGCATAGGAGGCGGAGCCGGAGAGTTCAATGGAGTAGAAAATTAGTCACAACGAAGATTAGGGACAAGATCTGAGCAACATGAATGGTTGTTTGATTAACTAGGTTGATGGATGCATGAACAGGGTGTGGACGTGGTCTTCGCTGATATGTAATCAAGGAAGGAGCTGGGACAGGTGTGAGACTAACCTGAATAAGAGAAGGACCAACTAGGAGCATACTATTAAGGTCATGATGCTCACTAGAGGTAGATGGAGAGAACAAACGGGTCTCAAAAAAGGTGACATCAACAGAAACAACGTATCGTTTGAGATTTGGTGAGTAGCATTGGTAACCTTTCTCCAACCTAGAGTAGCCTAGGAAAAGACTCTTCAGGGATTTGGCAACCAATTTATCTTTTCTTAGAGTAAGGTCATGGACAAAACAAGTACAACAAAAAACAAGAAGAGGAAGAGGATAGAGATCTTGGTTGGGAAACAACAGAGAATGGGGTACCTGATTTTGGAGGATAGAAGAAGGCATATGGTTAATGAGGTAGCATTGAGTCAATATTGTGTAGCCCCAGAAACGAAGTGGTGTATTGAAGTGATGGAGCAAGGTACGAGTAGTTTCGACTAGGTGTCGATTTTTTCTTTCGGCTAACCATTCTGTTGTGGGGTATGAGCACATGACAATTGATGTAAAATGCCCTTAGAAGTCAAAAAAAGATTGAAATGGGGTAGAAAAATATTTGCAAGTATTGTCACTTCGCAAAACTCTAATAGAGGTATCAAATTGAGTTTGAATTTCTAAATAAAAACCTTTGAATATAAAATAAAGTTTAGAATAGTTTTTCATTAGAAATAACTAAGTACAACAGGAAAAAATGTCAATAAAAGTAACAAAATATTGATAACCCAATGTAGAAGTGATACGACTAGGACCCCAGATATCTGAATGGATTAAAACAAAAGGAACATTAGCTTGTTTATTGCCTCTTTTAGGAAATGAATAACAGACATACTTTCCCAATTGACAAGACTCATACTCTAGCGTTGACAATTTAGAAAGACTACATATCATAACCTGTAATTTATGTAGACTAGGATGTCCCAAACATTGATGAATGACTTCAGGTAACTCAATGGCAAAATAAGCAATAGGAGATGCTGGAACAATGAGGTAATACAAGCCTCGAGACTCACGTCCTACTCCAATCATCTGTCTGGTACCCCGATTCTGTATAAGAACAGTATCATTACCCAAGGTAACAGAATAAGGTAGGGTATGAGTGAGTTTGCTTATAGATATCAAATTAAAGGGACAACCAGATACAAACAATACATAATCTAAAGATAGAGTGGGAAGAGGTTTAGCTTGACTAATGCCTTAAACTTTGGTTTGAGAACCATTGACTAAAGTAATATTAGGAAGTGTATCTGTATAGGTCAGATGAGAAAAAAAAAGAATTTGTTACCAGACATATGATCAGAAGTGCCATAATCAAGGATTCTAGGTCCCAAAGATGAAGACTGTGAAAGGAAGACTGCAAAGTTACCAGGTTGAGTGATGGTTGTAGTGCACTACATGGCAACCTTGAGCTGGATGTACTTATTATACTTAGAGGTAGAGATGGAGACCTCATCAAATGAGTCAGATGGGACAACCCAAGCAACGGGACAGGGAAGAGGTGCTGGTGAGTAGGGAAGCTAATGGTAGAAGGTGAGAATGAGGTAGACATATTGTTGAGGGTAAAGAAAAAAAACTTAATAGGCTAGGATTTAGTACTGGAATGGCTAGGGTAGAGGATGGGGAAAAAAATCCTGTAACAATGCAAAAGAAGGAAAAAACAGAGAGGTGAGATGTGGTTACGGGTCGGTATAGGTGAGAGAAGGGAGGTGAGGTCAGAAAGGGGTACGGGGGTGGCCGACGGTGGCGCCGAAAAAAGACAATGACCGGAGGATGCGGCACGTGCGTTGGCTCGTGAGCGAAGGAGCAGACTATTGGAGCAACACCTAAGAGCGCATATGGTTGTAGGTAATGGAAGGTCAGTCGCAGTTGAGCCGGTCGATAACTTATGCTTCCATTCTGGGTCATCGGCGATGGAGGGCGTCGCTGAAAAAGTCACAGTTGGTGGAGGTGCAGTTGTTTGGACACAAAACCATTAGTGATGCACAGTGGTGAGGATCTTAACCTACTACTGCTGATATCATATAGAATATAGAGATGATTTGAGGAATTGTGTATCTAATTCACACACAATAAACTAATATTTAAATACATAATGGCACATGAATGTATTATGTATAAACCCTAATTCCTGTGAATACACTAAGTCCTATGACACATGTGTAACATATGAAACATGTGAAAAATGAGCTTTATTCTAACAGTAACATGACCAGAGTGCACATCGCGTATAGTATAAGGGGATGTTTTTGATGTTTTCCCTAGATATTATCATGTGTATTAATCAATATGTAAAAGTCATATGATGAATATATTTTATTTAGCTTATGTAAAAAATGATCTATTTACAAATTATAGAAAATTTAAAGACTTTTAATCTGAAACTAAAAGTTTATGATAGCTGATGGGAAATTAAAAGTTTCAAACCCAAGTGTAGGTTGTTTCAAGTACTAAATTCTCAGGAATCTAAGGTCGATCCACAGGAAATTGATGAAGAAAAATTATTTGAGGTAAGGAGAAGATTTGTCACAATACTAAAGGTAATAAAAGTTGTTCACAAATGAAAAGAATTTACTTGGGTTAGGAGATCCATTCTTGGTAATGAATTAAAGACAAGATTATTTATTTTTATAATTCAATTGAAATCATACATAATGGAGGATCTAATCGGAAGATTTAACATTCAAAGTTCAATTTAGATTATACATGTAATCATATTATGGTTCCTTTAATTATCCACCAACACTTGTAATTGGTCTCAAGCATCCACTGTGCTAATGTTTTGTCTATAATGAATAAAGTTCTTCAATATACAAGAAAAATTTCTAAATTGATTGGAAACAATATATAACACATATAATGATCTCTTAAAAATATATTATTTAAGCACAAGAAGGAAATTAATCTAACCTCAACTTATTACTAAAAGCTTCATCCTTTCACCCCAAGCAAAATGAAAATTAGTTACTCGTGAACAAGAAGAAAGAAAGAGATAGGAAGAAAAAAATGAACATAATTTCAATTTAGAACAAAGAAAACTACAACAAGAGAAACATATAACACAATAGCATAAACTAAGCTAAGACCAAAGATCAAAGATGATCTGAATGAGCACCCAAGCTCCCTTTTATAGAGCTCAAGGAGTACAAGAAGACAATTGAGTTGTTTGATAATGAGAAGTAAATGCCAAAATAGTTGCTTGAAGATGATGAATGAACTGAAATTATAAAGATTCTTGTCTCTGTCCATCAAGTGTTAAAAATGTAGGTATTTCACTCAATTCAACTCATGAAAATTGTACTACCATAAGTTTGCTTATCTTCTACTTCTCCACTACACAGAACATATGCACACACAAATCATGAGGACTTTATTCAAGGTTGTAATGGGGTCAAGGTAAAAGAAGGTGGTAATATGAATTTGACAAGTTAAAAACCAAAGAGAATAAAAGAGCATGAGAACTGAGTTTAATTAACAAGCATGAAAGTTCATCCCAACTCCACCTAATACAAATTCCTTTTATATATTCTTTTTTCTTTTTGCCTTGTTGGCCCTTCTTTACACATTTGTTTTTTTTTCTTTTTTTTTATAAATATACACACATAATTTTTTTAAATTAGCCACTCTTTCCTTTTTCACCAACTATTTTACACACACCCCCCCACACTTGTTCAAGAACACATCCATTAACAAAACCAATTATCTCTTATTCCCTAAGATCGGGTAAGAACATGATTTTTCATTTACGACACATAATGAGCTAAAAACAAGGAATGGTCAAATAAGCTCAAAGGGGTTAAGTAAGGGGAAATAGGTCATTTCCAATGCCTTACATTAGCAGGAATCAGAGAATTTTCAAGAAGTCATAAGAGTGCTTGATATCATATTGAGACAATATGCTGCTGAGCAAGGCTACTTATTTGTGCACCAATCATTCTTGGCTATTTGGTTAAAGTAGCTATTTCAAGAAAAATGTCTCAATCATGTTTATGTATTCATGTGAAAATGTAACTTCAAAAATAATCAAAGCAAGTTCTAGAGTAACAATTCCATGAGTAAAAATCACATAAGAAAAAAGAGAATGGTACAAATATTCAATCCATTCATCAATAGCCTCAAAATCTCACAAGGCATATTTATATCATTCTCAATCCATCAATTCAATATTCATATCCAAGCATGTGATTTTTAAGAAAGAAGAAAATTTATGCTATGACCTAAGATATGCTTTTTGCTACTTCTAAAACAATTATTTCCTCAACTAAGATGCGTCTCAAGAATAAAATTACCTCCAGGGCAAAATTGACTCCTTACTCTGTCATCCTTAATTGGTTTAGTAAGTTACTGACAATTATATCATACTTCCCAAAAAAAATTTAACTATCTTTCCCCCCAACCAGGTCACAACATTGTCCGCAATGTTAAAATACAGATGAGTAAAGGATAAAAGATAGTACCTATTGGAGAAATATGACACAAATTTAAACAGAAATAAAGTACGATAAATAAAATCAAAGGTAAAGGAAAGTTATAGATGAAGTGTCAGATCTGGTTTTCTTTGCATGCTGCTTCCCTCACTGCTTTCTACTGACCAATCTATCTGAGCTATTGCTGGATCAGGTTTATAAACAAAAGCTTCTAATTTATCAATCAACTCATCAACAATAGAAGCAGAGATAAGAAGTTGTCTTGCTGAAGGTGTGATAAATTTCTGTTCCACATCTTTGTCAAGAAAAAATAACAAAAAATCAAAGAAATTATTTACATTCAACAAACCAATGGGTTTATGGTGGATGTTCAGTTGGGCCCAAGAGACAATTTGAAAATTTCTTCCAAAGTACCAAAACCACCAGGTAGGGCAATGAATGCATCAGAGTTTTCAAGCATTGTCCCCATTCGTTCATGCATAAATGGTAGTTGAATTTCTTCTCCAACTATCTTTCCAGTGATGTTCCTTTGAGTTAAAGGTTCAAGAATGATACCTAAAACCTGACTGCCTCCTACAAATGCAGAGAGTGATACAGTCTCCATTAACCCATGGCAACCTCCCCCATATACAACATGAATATTCCTAGCAGCAAGTGTTCGACCAAGAGCACTTGCTGCATTTATAAACTCTAAACCCTTCCCAAAACTTGACCTACAAAAGACAGATATTTTTAAGGTTACGAACAGAATGACCTATTTCTATACTCTTTCTCCTTTTGAATGATAATGAGTTAGAGGAAAGTGAAGAGAATGAAGTGTTTAAATAGGAAAAAGAATGGAAAAGGTAATGATAATACCTATATGGGTATGCTGATTGTTGTCAGAAAAGTTTAAAATTAAGAAACACAAAAAAAATTTTATTTTGTGTTTTATTTTGTTCTTTTTTTAACTCCAAGAAAACCATTAGGGTAAAGAAGTCTAGAAACCCCTGAAGGACCTTGCTCAAAGGATCGTCTATCCAAAAACCACAATACAAAAAATCATGCAAAGATAAAAGAAATATAAAAACAAATAAGGACATACATGTATGTACAGTTTTCATGGTGTAATTGGCTAGCTATCATGAGCAATAGTTTTGATGATAACAAACGTGAAGACAAACCAAGTCCAAGATCTTCAAGAATAAGCTTTAGGTCTTAGGATCCTTGTAAAAGCCTCATTGGATATCTCATTAATTGGCATTGCAAAGAAATGTTTTCAAAATTGTTTTTCTAAAATTAAACAACCATTTTCTCGGTCATTTGAAAGCATTTAAAACTGGTTTTATAATAGGGTATTCGAATACCCCGTTAGGTATTCGAATAGAGTGTTTTTCAAGTTTGAACGTTTTGTTTTTCAAAGTGGTATTCGAATACCCATCTATGGTATTCGAATAACCTATTTCAAACCGATATTTCTGCTGTGCCAAAGCAGAGGCATTCGAATACCCCATATGGTATTCGAATACCCTAGATTCAGAATGAACCTTTTTAAATGAGGCATTCGAATACCCTTAACTGGTATTCGAATAACCCAGCCTTAATCAGTTTTTTAAAAGAGTTTTGGCAAGAGGCATTCGAATACCTCATAAGGTATTCGAATACCGTTCTCCAGAATTGGATTTCACGAAGCTTTCGAAAATGGCAGCAACGGCCATATTTTCAATAATTACTTGCCTTTAATTGCTCCAACGGCTAGTTTCTTCCATTGCTCTATAAATAGAGACCTTGGGTCTCTTCTGAAAACCCCCAACCATTTTGAACTATTTGCTTGTGATTAAAACGTGATTATTTCATTTTTTTTTCTATGCTCTTTTTGCCAAAACCTTGAGATATCCTTTAGAGAGCTCATTAGCACTTCAAGTTGTAATATCTGCTCTAAGTGAGAGTTTATTTTTCATCTATTCTCTGCTTCTGTAAAAGGGTGAGGTATCCCTTAGTGAATTTGTGAGGGTGAGGTATCCCTCTAGTAAAAGGGTGAGGTATCCCTTGGTGTAAAGAAGGTGAGGTATCCTTCAAAGGGGGTGAAGTATCCCTCTAGTAAATAGGGTGAGGTATCCCTGTTGTGTAAAGGTTGCAAGCACCGTTGTTAAGCTTGTGTTGAATAGTGAAAAATCTCGAACCGTGTTTCGGGGAATCTGGACGTAGGCCACAAGTGGTTGGTGGTCGAACCGGGATAAATATCGTGCACTGCTTTTCTACCCTTAATCTTTTATCTTTATGCACTTTATTTATTCTTGCAATTTAATTATTATTTGTTCTTCTTATCTTTATCTCATTCTCGCCTTTATTATTTAAATTTAGTATAATTCATTTGTTTAAGGCTTTTGCGAAAAATTTCTAATTACTCAATTCACCCCCTTCTCTTGAATCGAAGCCACTTGGGTAACAAGTGGTATCGTAGCTAGACTCTTGTATAAAGAGCTTAGCCGCTTCAAGAGTACATGGCTTCATCAAATGTTTTATCAGAAGCAACTTCCATAAATCGACCACCCTTTTTCAATGGGGATGGTTATGCATATTGGAAGGAAAGAATGAAAATTTTTATCGAGGCTATTGATCTAGATGTGTGGGATCTTTGTCGAAAATGGCGCATTTATACCTACACGCTTATGTCAATGGTGTAAAAACCGAGACACCTAGAAGTGATTGGTCTAAAGATGATAAAAGAAAAGTTCAAAATAGCTTAGTAGCCAAAAACATCATTACCGGCTTTGGGACATGATGAATTTTTTAGAATTTCAAATTGCAAAACTGCTAAAGAAATGTGGGACACTTTACAAGTTACCCATGAGGGCACTAGTGAAGTTAAGAGGTCGAGAATCAATTCTCTAACTCGTGAATATGAATTATTTACAATGAACCAAGGAGAAAGCATTCAAGAAATGCAAAAGAGGTTCACCCACATTGTTAACCATCTTGCATCACTAGGAAAGAATTTTACTAACGAAGATTTGATTAACAAAGTGTTGAGATGTCTTAGCGAGTTTGGCAGCCCAAGGTAACAGCAATTGCGGAATCAAGAGACTTATCAACAATGTCTCTAGCCACCCTATTCGGAAAGCTTCACGAGCACGAATTGGAACTAAACAGACTAAGTCAAAGTGAAGAAAATGACAAGAAGAAGAAGGGAATAACCCTCAAAGCCACCACCTCAGTAAATGATGACCGTAATGACGAGGATGGAGAAGGCACTTGAAAACAATGAGATTAATGAAGAAAATTTCGGCCTTCTTGTAAGAAAATTTGGTAAGTACCTAAAGAAAAAGGACACAAAGAAGACCGCCTTTTCCCCCAAAGAAAGTTGAAAAGAAACCCTCCAAAGAAAGAAGAGTCTACATAGCATGGGATGACAACGACATGGACTCCACCGATAGCTCGATATAGTGAAGAAGCCCATCTATGTTTTATGGCGAAAGGAGAAGAAGAAGAAGAAGAAAGCGACAACGAGGTAAATGCTGAATTATCTCCTTCTTATGATGAGTTACAAGATGCCTTTGAAGAATTGCATGACGAAACAATTAGGCTTACAAAATTAATTTCTTCATCTAAGAAAACTATCTCTTCTTTAGAAAATCAAATTCTAATTTTGAATAAAGAAATTGAAGAATTAAAAATTGAAAATGAGACATTAGGATTAATTGATGCATGCTCATATCATTCTTCACATGCTTCTACTTAGATTCTTGTTCTTCATGTCATTTGCTTGAAAATGAACTTGAAAATTTAAAGAACACCCTTGCCAAATTCACATGTGGAAGAGATAATTTAAATATTTTATTAGGAAAACAAAGGGTTGTTTTTCAAAAGGTCGGAATAGGATATAACCCGAATAATCAACACAAATCCTATAAAAATTATTTTGTTAATTCTAGCATCTCATGTAGCCCATTTGTTAAATGTTTCTATTGTGGGAAGAAGGGTCATAGTGCTTCAACATGCAATGTAAGGAAAAATATCAATACAAAAATTGGAACCAAAATGGTATGGGTTCCTAAGGGCACTATACCCAAAACTGACAATCAAGGACCCAAGAAAATTTGGGTACCAAAAACCAAAAATTGAATTGTGTTGCAGGTGTGCTTGATAGCCAAGAGCTAACTTCGGCATTTTTGAAAGTGGTTGCTGCAAGCACAAGACTATAATAAATTCCAAGCTCTCCTTCTTGTCTCTATCAGGCTTGGACTTGCATTCATATGAGTATTTCCATCAAAAGGTAAGCTTTCTTGTCTCAAATATGCCTTCTGGATGCAAAATATATGCTTTTATGTTTGAGTTATTCGAATACCTCCCTGTGGTATTCGAATATCATTGCATCTGTACGTGAAAATCCATGTTTTTCTGATAGGTCTATTCGAATACCCTCCCATGGTATTCGAATACTATACATCAGTACAGAGTTCTTGTGGTTTTATTAGCTGGGGCATTCGAATACCCAAATGTGTATTCGAATAACCTGAAAAATCTTCATCAATACTTGTTACATGCTATCTGGAGTATTCGAATACCTTACAAGGCATTCGAATACTTGCCCCTTCTGGAGTTTATAAAATGTGATGGGTATTCGAATACAACAAGAGGTATTCGAATACCACATGGCTGAAAGCAAGTTTTTCATCGTCCTCTCTATTTCGTTTTTCGCTTCTATTCTTTTTTTCTTGCATATGCAATGCAAATAACATGCTTTTAATCTTATTTCATCAAGCCTTCATTTATGGCTTATATGAAAATCACATGATGTTCTTAAATGCATATTTCTTGGCTTGTTCTTGCCCTTTTATTTTTTTCTAAAATATGCTCAATGTAATTGGCTATTGTTTTGATATACGAACAAGTGCAATAAGTGGTATATGAAATATTTAATATCTATGTTTTTATTGACATATGTCAGATTTATAAGAATTTGTTAACAATTGGTAAATGCTTAGAACATCTTGACAAGTGATATCAAACAAGTGGTAAATGCTTTATATTTTGACAACAAGTGATATCAAAGTGGTATGAACATAATAACAAGTAATAACAAATGATAACAAATGATATCAAACAAGTGATTTCTTGGCAAATTAATCGATAAATATATTTTTGCCCTTGAGAATCATTTGCTTTGCTTTTGCCTCATTGTTTTAAATGCTTATTGGCTTATGAGTTTGACTAACTCCTATGGATCCAACATTAATGGATACCAATGAAAGCACTCTGAATTTTGTTGTAGGAGAACACTACCTCAAGCACAAATTTAAATGGACAAAATTCATTCAACTTGAGGACATTGTTTAATATGATAAAATGGGAGAGAAAAATACTTGCCCCATCTTTTTGATCATGACAAAAGGGGAGAATGGTATCAAATGTACAAAAGGGGGAGAACAAGATTAAATGTCTTTGCTTGAGAAAAGTCAGGAAGAAAAAGTCAAAATAAAAATAGAAATTGAATTCCAAAAGTAAGGGGAGTATTGCTGTGCATATCTCGATGTAAATCACCTCTTATGAAAAAGAGGGGGAGTAAGTATCTCTAAACTGACTTTGTGAATTCCAATTTATATGAACTAATACTTTTCTCAAATGTTAGTTTGTCATCATCAAAAAGGGGGAGAATGTAATTGGCTAGCTATCATGAGCAATAGTTTTGATGATAACAAACGTGAAGACAAACCAAGTCCAAGATCTTCAAGAATAAGCTTTAGGTCTTAGGATCCTTGTAAAAGCCTCATTGGATATCTCATTAATTGGCATTGCAAAGAAATGTTTTCAAAATTGTTTTTCTAAAATTAAACAACCATTTTCTGGTCATTTGAAAGCATTTAAAACTGGTTTTATAACAGAGGTATTCGAATACCCTGTTAGGTATTCGAATAGAGTGTTTTTCAAGTTTGAACGTTTTCTGTTTTCAAAGTGGTATTCGAATACCCATCTATGGTATTCGAATAACCTATTTCAAACCGATATTTCTTTGCTTTGTGCCAAAACAGAGGCATTCGAATACCCCATATGGTATTCGAATACCTAGATTCAGAATGAACCTTTTAAATGAGGCATTCGAATACCCTTAACTCGGTATTCGAATAACCCAGCCTTAATCAGTTTTTTAAAAGAGTTTTGGCAAGAGGCATTCGAATACCTCATAAGGTATTCGAATACCGTTCTCCAGAATTGGATTTCACGAAGCTTTCGAAAATGGCAAAGAACGGCCATATTTTCAATAATTACTTGCCTTTAATTGCTCCAACGGCTAGTTTCTTCCATTGCTCTATAAATAGAGACCTTGGGTCTCTTCTGAAAACCCCCAACCATTTTGAACTATTTGCTTGTGATTAAAACGTGATTATTTCATTTTTTTTCTATGCTCTTTTTGCCAAAACCTTGAGATATCCTTTAGAGAGCTCATTAGCACTTCAAGTTGTAATATCTGCTCTAAGTGAGAGTTTATTTTTCATCTATTCTCTCGCTTTGTAAAAGGGTGAGGTATCCCTTAGTGATTTTGTGAGGGTGAGGTATCCCTCTAGTAAAAGGGTGAGGTATCCCTTGGTGTAAAGAAGGTGAGGTATCCTTCAAAGGGGTGAAGTATCCTCTAGTAAATAGGGTGAGGTATCCCTGTTGTGTAAAGGTTGCAAGCACCCGTTGTTAAGCTTGTGTTGAATAGTGAAAAATCTCGAACCGTGTTTCGGGATGGACGTAGGCCACAAGTGGTTGGTGGTCGAACCAGGGATAAATATCGTGCCTGCTTTTCTACCCTTAATCTTTTATCTTTATGCACTTTATTTATTCTTGCAATTTAATTATTATTTGTTCTTCTTATCTTTATCTCATTCTCGCCTTTATTATTTAAATTTAGTATAATTCATTTGTTTAAGGCTTTTGCGAAAAATTTCTAATTACTCAATTCACCCCCCCTCTTGAGTACTGAAGCCACTTGGGTAACACATGGCGTATCTTTATATTGCGTGTCATCAGTGTAGTAGTGGCATATCTTTGAGTTGTGTGTCACCAGTGCAACATAAGAACTCCATAAGGATTGCCAAACCGACAACAAGAACCTTTGAGTCCTTTCCGTCCTGCTTACAGTATAACAGCCCGCTATCTTTCTGCAAACCTAATTAAAGGCATGTATTCTAAGAAGATAGAACCTGATCGCAGCCAGTCAGAACTCGCCATAGAGGCCTACTAATTAAAGTAAGTATACAGCTCAGTTAACAGTTTCCATTCACTGTAAAGACGGGACGCTTCTTTCTGTCCATCGGTGCTACAAAGCCTTGGTTCAAAGAACTAGGAATGTAGCATGCAGCTCTCTACAGAGCATGACACATGAACCTTATTTACATATTGGCGTGTAAAGGTCTCCTCTTGAGTCTATGACAAGACAGGTCATCTGCTCGGGGCTCCTAATCTAACTAAAGACCAAGTACAACCATAGTTTCACCATTTTTTTTGGAAGAAAAAGATGAAGAAGAAGAAGAAAATATGTACATGTTGTTGTGGATGTGGCTCACTTCTGTCTCTGGTTTCACGTCCAGAAACGACTTAAATGCCTTTTATGAGTCAAAGATAAGATTCTTATCTAATTTTCTTATAAATTGGCAAACAGGGTCTTTTCGAGTCAGATTCCCAAGACTATAATGCTTTTGTTCCTCCTTGAAGAGATTCCACAAGTTAAGAAGTTCACGATGCACATAACCACAAGAATGCGTATCAAGAGTCAATAAGATATCATCTAATGATTCCTTACTCAATCCATTCTTAATGAATAAAATTTTATCTTCTTTGTTTGCGGAAACCATCTCCAAAGAACGAGATCGCTTGTTACAATTCTATCATCCACATTTGTGACAGACTTGTAATCTTTTTGCTCTTCTCCTTTTAGAATATGAACTTTTACCAAGACCTGACATGTATGAGTCAAATGAAATTGAAGACTCACCTGCTAGTCAGACCTTTGCTTCGATTATCCAGCGTACATCTTTTGACATACCCTTGTGCATTAACAATCTCAATCTTTCACATCTAGCTTCGTAAATTTTTGTTAGAGCATTTTGAGGAAGATAAGAAAAAATTTTCACAGGTTTGAAAGAATGACATCCATTTTAAAGGAGAATGAATCAGTTATTTTGGAAAACTAAAAAAAACTAACTTGAGAGTCACAGAATACCGTTATCCACCATTTAACTGGGAATACGAAGAACTGCAAAACAAAATAAAGCCACAAAATTAGAGTAAATTTTTTTCATAACAAGGATCAGAAAGGGAAATGAATTCTACCTCAGCAACTTGATTTTCCAGAAATGGTTTAAGTCTTTGTCCATTAACCTTAAACACATTACCATTCCTAGGATTCTCAATGTCTATGGCCCCATAAGGATATATATGTTTGACAATAAAAGAGTCAATCCACCTAGATCTCAATTTTCTAAGGAATAGGTGAAGACGATAATTATAAAGTAGAACTTTTTGACCAATTTCAAAAGATTTTCTCAAAATTGATTTGTCATGAAAAGCTTTTGTTCTATCTTTATAAATTTTTGAGTTTTTATATGTATCATTTCTTAATTCCACAAGTTCATTTATATGCAATTTGCATAACCTGCAAGCATCATCAAGATTTAAATTGAAAGCTTTAATGGCCCAAAATACTTTATGCTCTAGTTCTACAGGTAAGTGACAAGGTTTTCCATAGACTAACCGATACGGTGACATGCCTAAAGATATTTCAAAAGCAGTACGGTAAGCCCAAAGTGCATGGTTTAGTCTTAAAGACCAATCTTTAAGATTTGGGTTAACCATTTTTTTCCAAAATTTGTTTAATTTCCCTATTTGCTAATTCTACTTGTCCACTTATCTGAGGGTGATAGGGGGTGACAACTTTATGGATAATACCATATTTCTTCATTAAAGATTCAAACGGTTTATTGCAAAAATGTGTTCCCCCATCACTGATGATAGCTTAAGGGATTCCAAATCAACTTAAGACATTTTCCTTTAAAAATTTGAGAACAGTTTTATGATCATTGTGTCGACATGGAATCACCTCAATCCATTTTGAGACATAATCAACTGCAATCAAAATATACACAAATCCAAATGAGGATGGAAATAGACCCATAAAATCAATTCTCTAATAATAAAAAATTTCAATGACAAGGATAGAGTTTAGAGGCATCATATTTCTTTTAGAAATATAACCTAATTTCTGACAATTTTCGTAACTTTTACAAAAGGTATGCCTGTCCTTAAATAAAGTGGGCTAATGAAATCCACACTGTAAAATTTTCGCAGTTATTTTCTTTGAAAAAAATGACCTCCACATGCTTCTAAGTGACAAAATTTAATGACACTACATACCTCATTATAGGGTACACATCTTTGAAAGATTTGATCAGGACAATATTTGAACAAATATGGGTCATCCCAATAAAAAATTTTCACCTCAATCAAAAACATTTTTCTGTCTTGATGCAACCACTGAGGCGGCATCTTTCTTGTTATAAGAAAATTGACTATCTTAGAAAACCAAGGCATGAAATTGACAAAAAATAAAATCTCATCAGGAAAAGAATCATTGATAGGAGTGCTATCAAAAGGTGAGCATGTTGTAAGTCTAGACAAATGATCTGCAACAATATTTTCGGCTCATTTCTTATCTTTTATTATGATGTTGAATTCTTGAAGTAACAAGATCCATCGTATCAACCTAGATTTGGCATCCTGCTTAGACATTAAATATCTAACAACAGCATGATCAGTGAAAACAATAGTAAAAGAACCAATTAAATGAGCTCGAAATTTGTCCAATGCAAAAATTACAACAAGTAGTTTTTTTTTCAGTAGTGGTATAATTCACTTGTGCACTATTTAAAGTTCTACTTGCATAACAAATCACATGAGGCTTACATTCCTTTCTTTGACCTAAAACAGCGCCAACAACAAAATCACTTGTATCACACATTAATTCAAAAGGCAAAGACCAGTTAGGGAATTGCATGATAGGAGTAGATGTCAAAAGACTAACTAATTTTTCAAAAGAATTTTGGCATTCTTGAGTCCAATCATATGGTGTATCTTTTATCAGAAGATTGCATAATGGTCTAGATATGGCACTAAAGTCCTTAATAAATCTTTGATAAAATCCTGCATGTCCTAAAAAAGAATGAACTTCTCTGACTATTTTTGGGGAAGGCAAATGAGCAATTAATTTAACTTTGGCCTTATCAACTTCAATTCCTTTAGAAGATATCACATGACCTAACACGATTGCTGAGGTAACCATATAATAACATTTTTCCCAATTTTAAAACATCATTTTTCTTCGCATCTTTTAAGAACTTTATCCAAATTATCAAGATAATTTTCAAAAGAATTTTTAAACACTGTCAGCTCATCCATGAAAACCTATAAATAATGCTCAATCATGTCATTAAAAATACTTAACATACATCTTTGAAAAGTTACCAGAGCATTACAAAGGCCGAAAGACATTCTTCTATATGCAAAAGTGCCAAAGGGGTACATAAAATTAGTCTTTTCTTGATCCTCTAATGCAATTGGTATTAGATTATACCCCAAATAACCATCAAGAAAACAATAGTAGGGATGTCCTACTACTCTTTCTAGAATTTGATCAAGAAATGATAAGGGGAAATGATCTTTCCTAGTGGCTATATTTAATTTTCTAAAATCAATACACATATGTCAACCGGATGAAACTCGCGTAGGTATTAATTCATCTTTTTCATTTTCAACCACTGTTATTCCAGATTTCTTAGGCACAACTTGTGTAGGGCTTACCCACTGGTTATCGGAGATAGGGTAAATAATTCCAACATCAAGTAATTTAAGAACTTCGGCTTTAACTACCTCTTTCATGTATGTATTTAATCTTCTTTGAGGTTGTTGTGATGTTTTAGCATTATCCTTTAAATATATTCTATGTGTACAAATTAATGGATTAATGTCTTTTATGTTTGTTAATGTCCATCCAATTGTACTTTTATGCCTTTTAAGTACTTCTATCAACATACCTTCTTGTTCTTCAGTAAGGATAAATGAAATTACTACTGGAAAGCTTTGTTCTTCTCCCAAAATTGTGTACTTCAACCCAACAGGTAGTGACTTTAGTTCCAGTGTAGGTACTTCTTCATGGGCATTATCATTCATGACTTTTAGTTCTTCAAATCTCGGCTTCTATCCCTTGTATTCCATTACCTGTGTATAATCAAGCAAAGAGCATATTTCAGAAATATCATCATCTACTTACGTACCTAAATCAAATGAATTAATTAAATAAACTTCTAATGGGTCAGAAGAACTCCCTTTTAGAAAATGTTTATCTACAATGGCCTCAATCCCGGCAGCTTCCTCATTTTCATCATTGACTTCTTGTGGTTGCTTGTATATGTTGAAAACATTAAACTCCAGTGTCATGTTTCCAAATGTAAGCTTCATTACTCCATTTCTACAATTTATCAAAGCATTTGATGTTGCTAAAAATGGACGACCTAAAATAACAGGAATTGACTTGGAACTGTTAACCGTAGTCAGTTTCCAAGATAATAAAATCCACAGGATAAATGAATTTATTAACTTATACTAACACATCTTCCACTATTCCTTTTGGAATTTTAATTGATCTATCAGCAAGTAGAAGAGTTACAGAAGTTAGTTTTAACTCACCAAGGTTGAGTTGTTGATAAATTGAATATGGAAGCAAATTAACACTAGTACCAAGATCATGTAAAACTTGATCAATTTTATGTTCTCCAATAATGCATGAAACCGTAGGACAACCAAGGTCTTTATGTTTCAAAACATTATGCTTTGAATAATGGAACTTACTTATTTGGTCAAAAAAACATTCTTTTTCATATTTAATTTCCTTTTAACAGTACATAAATCCTTCAAAAATTTTGCATAAGAAGGAACCTGTTTGATAGCATCTAACAACGGAATATTGACCTTCATTTGTTTAAAAATTTAAAAAATTTAAGTGTGGTGGTTCAATTTCCTTGGTTTGCTTAATGCTTGAGGATATGGGGGTGGAGGAGACGAGAGTTTGATCTCATTTTGTCCAGATGACTAATCAACCTCCTCCTTATTTTGGAGAATTGATTCACCATCTTTCTCACAAGGTTCAAAAATTTCTTTTTCAACAACTTTTCCACTCCTAAGAGTTATCACAGAATTGACTTGATTTATTTGTTAGTTTTCTGAACTACCCTCATTTAGACTATATTGACCTTTGGGATTCGGTTGAGGTTGAGAAGGAAATTTTCCTTTCTCGTGAATAGTGAGTGTAGAAGTAAGTTTGGAAAGAGTGCCTTTTATGTCAATCATAGTTTGAGTGTTTTGTTTATTGGTAGCCTCTTGCTTTTCTATGAATGCATTCAATGTTCCTTCAAGGTTTTTCCTATATGGTGGGACATAAGGTGCATATTCTTAAGAATTTTGAGAATCCTGTTGTTCCTGAGGCGGCAATGGCTACATAAATTGTGCTTGATTATTATTCTTCCAGCTGAAGTTCGGGTGATTTCTCCATCCTGGATTATAAGAATTTGAAAAAGAAGAGGTGAATGATTTTTTAAAATTGTTTATTGCATTTACTTGCTCATGCACAACTTCTTTAAAAATAGGAATATTTAGACATTCATTTGTCGAGTGTCCTAATTCATCACAAATGCCACAAATTTCTTCATTTTGCACAGATTTGACTTCTTTTATTTTTCCTAATTCCATGGATTCAACCTTTCTAGCCAAACTAGCGTACCTAGCATTTAGATCTTCTTCTTGACTCAATGATATTTTCCTTTACTAGTATTTGCAAGGTTATATCTGATTGAATTTTCAAAAGGATTAGTACCATGCCAAGATTGAGAATTTTTAGTCAAATGGTTTAAATAATCTAAAGCTTCTTCGGATTCTTTATCAAGAAACTTGCCATTGCATATTATTTCCACAAATTGGTTAGTTTCAAGTGTTAAACCTTCATAAAAGAAGCTTATCGTCCGCCATTTTTCAAAACCATGATGTAGGCAAGAATTTAACAAATCTTTAAAACGTTCCCAACTTTGAAAATACGCTTCATTTGAATTTTGCGAAAAATTTTGGATTTGTCTTTTCAAAGCATTAGTTTTATGTGTTGGAAATTTTTTTAAAAAAAATTCACCTTGCATTTCTTGCCATGTGCCAATTGATCTTGGTTTCAAAGCGTTAAGCCAAGTTTTTGCTTTATCTTCCAAAGAAAAAAGAAACAATTTAAGCTTAACAATCTCTTCAGTGCAATTTTGATCATTGAAAGTAATACAGACTTCCTCAAATTCTTTTATATGTAAATATGGGCTTTCAAATTCTAAACCATGGAAATTATGAAGTAAAGAAATCATAACTGGCTTAAATCTAAAATTATTAGCAGTGACTGGAAAGATAAAACATGATAAACTAGAATTTCGAGGTGGTTGCAAATATGCACGCATAGTTCACAACGGTTGATTGTTCTGTTCATCATGTCTACTTTCATTTTCAGCTCGTTGTGTTTGATTTTCATGTTCAACATGTGCACCTTCAATTTTAGTCATTGTGTCAATTGTGTGTAATTGTGATTTCGACAAATCAATATATAAAGTACCCAGATTAATTTTTACCAAACGACCAGAATTTGAATCACGATACCAATTAAGCATAAATAAGTGACGTAAAATAAAAATAATGTACTAGTAGGCGGTATAAACCGGCCGTTAAATATTAAGCAAAAATAAATGATTTAAAATTAAAAAAAATAATGTACAAAGCATAAATAAATAACATAAATAAAAAGTTAATAAACGTAAAATAAATTACGTAAATAAAAAGTTAGTAAGTTAGTAAATCAAAAAGCATAAATAAATAAATAAATAAAATAGAAACAGAAAGCGTAAATAAAAAATATTAAAAAGCATAAATAAATGACGTAAATAATAATAAATTAAAAAATAAAAATAAATGGCATAAATATAAAAGTTAGGAAATTAGAAAACATAAATAAATGACATAAATATAAAAGTTAATTAATAAATTAGTAAGTTAATTTGTAAGTTAGTAAATTAAAAAGTGAAAAGAGTAGAGGAAGAATATACCTATTGGTGAAGTTTACTTACAGAAAGAGAACCTCAATAAATTAGAACTTCAAATCAAGTCCCCGACAACGGCGCCAAAAACTTGATGGGAAATTAAAGTTTCAAACCCAAGTGCAGATTATTTCAAGTAGTAAATTCTCAGGAGTCCGAGGTCGATCCACAGGGAATTGATGAAGAAAAAACTATTTGAGGTGATTTGTCACAATACTAAAGGTGATAAAAGTTGTTCACAAATGAAAATGATTTACTTGGGTTAGGAGATCCACTCTTGGTAATAAATTAAAGATAATATTATTTCTTTTTATAACTCAATTGAAATCACACATAATGGAGGTTCCTATCAGAAGATTTAACATTCAAAGTTCAATTTAGATTATACATGTAATCATATTATGGTTCCTTTAATTATCCACCAACACTTGTAAATGGTCTCAAGCATCCACTGTGCCAACGTTTTGTCTATAATGAATCAAGTTCTTCAATATACAAGAAGGGTTTCTAAATTGATTGAAAATAACATACAACACATATAATGATCACTTAAAATATATCATTTAAGCACAAGAATGAAATTAATCTAACATCAACTTATTACCAAAAGCTTCACCCTTTCACCTAAGTAAAATGAAAATTAGTTACTCATGAACAAGAAGAAAGAAAGAGATAGAAAGAAAAAGATGAACATAATTTTAATTTAGAACAAAGAAAACTACAACAAGAGAAATAAATAACACAATAGCATAAACTAAGCTAAGATCAAAGATCAAAGATGATCTGAATAAGCACCCAAGCTCCATTTTATAGAGCTTAAGGAGTACAAGAAGACAATGAAGTTGTTTGATGATGAGGAGTAAATGCCAAAATAGTTGCTTGATGATGATGAAAGAGCTGAAATTATAGAGATTCTTGTCTCCGAAATGTTTCTGCTCTGAGCTCATGGCATGCGTCAGAAAATGATCAAGTTGTCTTCATGAAAATTCTAGGAAATTGTCTTAGCTTTCTATAGCCTCTAGTGTCATCCAAAAATACCACCTACAGCTTGAGATATGGCCTAATTACTGTACATAGGTCAGGCCCAACTTCAGCTCCTTTGTTCTGACTTTCAAGCCCAATATCACCTTCAAGACTTCCAAACTGAATTTTGTGTTCTTCATAAAAGTTGTAGATTTAGGACTTAACTTTCAAATGGCACTAGTTTCATTCCCAAATCTCTCCTATAACTCAAAATATGATCTGATGAGTACGCATAGGTCAAGCTGTTAGGTTCAGAACTCTAGATTTTACTTCAACTCCAATTTGAGTTATCCAAACGTGTGTTCCCAGTCTTGAGGTCTTCATGAAAGTTGTAGAAATTTGTCTTAGCTTTAAAACAAGACCAAAATCACATCCATTGGATATTTGTAACTCAAATTATAGCCAGTTTACTAAAAAAGTCAAGTGAAAAGATTATACATTGAATGAAATATATTGCTATCAATGTGACTCTTGCTATCAAGTGAATACTTATTAGAGAATTATCTTAACTTTTCAACAAGACTAGAATCATGTTGATCAGATAATTGCAACTCAAATTGTGGCCAGTTTACTTAAGAATACAATTACCCAAATTAATGATAATTCAAGCAATAATTTCTTCAATGATCCAATTAAGCTCAATTTCATAAAATGTGACAAAATTAACTTAATTAAGCCAAATTGAACCTTAAGAAGCCTAGTGAAAGGGTTGTAAAATGTATAAAATATATTGTTATCAAATTCCCCCACACTAAACTTTTGCACTCCCGGGCAAAATACATAAGAAAAAAAACTAAGGAACAAAGAAAAACGACACAGACTCAAAAGCTAAAAACTCTAAAAAATTTAATGAAACAAGAAGAGCAAGTAGACATTCAAGGGATCAAAGCATTAATGAGGTAATATTTCTTCACATCTCAAACCATCAAACAAGAAAACTTTAGTTGAAAAGAATGAATCAAGAATGATAGATTCTCACAGAATTCACTCTCAATCCATCAAGTGTTAAAAATGTAGGTATTTCACTCAATTCAACTCATGAAAAATTGCACTATCATAAGCTTACTTATCTTCTACTTCTTCACTACACAGAACACATGGACACACAAATCATGAGGACTTTATTCAAGGTTGTAATGGGGTCAAGGAAAAAGAAGGTGGTAATATGAATTTGACAAGTTAAAAACCAAAGAGAATAAAAGAGCATGAGAACTGAGTTCAATTAACAAGCATGAAAGTTCATCCCAACTCCACCTAATACAAATTCCCTTTATATATTTTTTTCCCTTTTTGCCTTGTTGGCCCTTCTTTACACATTTGTTTTTTTTTTCTTTTTTTTTATAAATATACACACACATTTTTTTTAAAATTAGCCACTATTTCCTTTTTCACTAACCATTTTGCACATACACCCCCACACTTGTTCAAGAAATCATCCATTAACAAAATCAATTCTCTCTTATTCCCTAAGGTCGGGTAAGAATATGGTTTTTCATTTACGACACATAATGAGCTAAAAACAAGGAATGGTCAAATAAGCTCAAAGGGGTTAAGCAAGGGGAAATAGGTCATTTCCAATGCCTTACGTTAGCAGGAATCAGAGAATTTTCAAGAAGTCATAAGAGTATTTGATATCATATTGAGACAATATGCTGCTGAGCAAGGCTACTTATTTGTGCACCAATCATTCTTGGCTATTTGATTAAAGTAGCTATTTCAAGAAAAATGCCTCAATCATGTTTATGTATTCATGTGAAAATATAACTTCAAAAAGAATCAAAGCAAGTTCTAGAGTAACAATTCCATGAGTGAAAATCATACAAGAAAGAAGAGAATGGTACAAATGTTCAATTCATTCATCAATAGCCTCAAAATCTCACAAGGCATATTTTTATCATTCTCAATCCATCAATTCAACATTTATATCAAAGTATGTGATTTTTAAGAAAGAAGAAAATGTATGCTATGACCCAAGATATGCTTTTTGCTACTTCTAAAACAATTATTTCCTCAACTAAGATGTGTCTCAAGAGTAAAATTACCTCCAGGGCAAAATTTACTCCTTACTCTGCCATCCTTAATTGGTTTAGTAAGCTACTGACATTCATATCATACTTCCCAAAAAATTTTTAACTATCCTTCCACCCCAACCAGATCACAATATTGTACGCAATGTTAAAATATAGATGAGTAAAGGATAGAAAATAGTACCTGTTGGAGAAATCTGACACAAATTTAAACAGAAACAAAGTACGAATAATAAAATCAAAGGTAAAGGAAAGTTATAGATGAAGTGTCAGATCTGGCTTTCTTTACATGCTGCTTCCCTCACTGCTTCTTGCTGACCAATCTATCTGAGCTATTGTTGGATCAGGTTTATAAACAAAAGCTTCTAATTTATTAATCAACTCATCAGCAGTGGAAGCAGAGATAAGAAGTTGTCTTACCAAAAGTGTGATAAATTTCTGCTCCACAGCTTTGTCAAGAAAAAATAACAAAAGATCAAAGAAATTATTTACATTCAACAAACCAATGGGTTTATGGTGGATGTTCAGTTGGGCCCAAAAGACAATTTGAAAAATTTCTTCCAAAGAACCAAAACCACCAGGTAGGGCAATGATTGCATCAGAGTTTTCAAGCATTATCATCATTCGTTCATGCATAGATGGTACTTGAATTTCTTCTCTAACTGTCTTTCCAATGATGTTCCTTTGAGTTAAAAGTCCAGGAATAATACCTAAAACTTGACTGCCTCCTACAAATACAGAGAGTGATACAACCTTCATTAACCCACGGCAACCTCCCCCATATACAACATGAATATTCCTCACAGCAAGTGTTCGACCAAGAGCGCTTGCTACATTTACAAAATCTAAACCCTTACCAAAACTGGACCCATAAAAGACAAAGATATTTTTAAGGTTACGAACAGAAGGGCACATTTCTATACTCTTCCTCCCTTTGAATGATTATAAGTTGGAGGAAAGTGAAGAGAATGAAGTGTTTAAATAGGGAAAAGAATGGAAAAGGTAATTATAACACCTATATGGGTAGGCTGAATGTTGTCAGAAAAGTTTGAAATTAAGAAACACAGATTTTTTTTTTATTTTGTGTTTTTTTTTTTTGTTTTTAACTTCAAGAAAACCATCAGGATAAAGAAGTCTAGAAACCCCTGAAGGACCCTGCTCAAAAGATCGTCTGTCCAAAAACTAAAATACAACAAAATCATATAAAGATAAAAGAAATATAATAACAAATGAGGACATACTTGTATGTACAATTTTCATGGCATATCTTTATATTGTGCATCATGAGTGCAGTAGTGGCATATCTTTGAGTTGTGTGTCACCAGTGCAACATAAGAACTCCACAAGGATTGCCAAACCGACAACAAGAACCTTTGAGTCCTTTCCGTCCTGCTTACGAAATAACAACCCTCTATCTTCCTGCAAACCTAATTAAATGCCTGTATTCTAAGAAGATGGAACCTGACCGCAACCAGTCAGAACTCGCCATAGAGGCCTACTAATTAAAGTAATTATACAGCTTGGTTAACAATTTCTGTTCACTATAAAGATGGGACGCTTTTTTCTGTCCATCAGCGCTACAGAGCCTTGGTTCTAAGAACTAGGAATGTAGCACGCGGCTCTCTACAAAGCATGCACACGAATCTTATTTACATACTAGCGTGTGAAGGTCTCCTCCTGAGTCTATGATAGGACGGGTCATCTGTCCGGGGCTCCTAATCTAATTAAAGATCAAGTACAACCGTAGTTTTGTCTTTTTTTTTTTAAGGAAAAGATGATGATGAAGAAAAAAAATATGTACATGTTGTTGTGGATGTGGCTCATATCTGCCTCTGGTTTCACGTCCAGAAATGACATAAACGCCTTCTATGAGTCGAGGATAAGATTCTCATGCAATATTCTTATAAATTGGCAAACATGGTCTTTTAGAGTCAAATTCCCAAGACTGTAATGCTTTTGTTCCTCCTTGAAGAGATTCCACAAATTAAGAAGTTCACGATGCACATAACTACAAGAATGTGTACTGTAACACCCTCCCTAGGGTATCACATGTCTGACTCCCGACTCATAATCTGAAAAGAAATTTGCACAAAGTTTGAGTTATAAAAAGTGGGTTTTAAAATTTCTTCTTTATTGAAACATAAACTTACTGAAATTCATAAGTATTACTGAAAATATATTTAAACTGGTTAATATACAATATTGACACCAATTAACATTTCACAATTTAAATAGAAATATAAAACTAACAGACTCCTTTTTTTTTAACAGTAGCAAACCCCAAGACGGGTCCTACTTAATAGCACGGTACAACACTAACGTTAAAACTTATCATACTTATTCTGTTGTGTATCCATCTTGTTGCACCAGACATCTGTTCTATATTCTGTTCTTTGTCAACATTGCACACCTTCGAGTCTTGAATGTCCACTCCTTATTGTTGTCACCAATCTCAGAGTATCCATCGCCCGTTATGTCTAAGACAACTCGATCTTTCTATTATTTGATTTTAACAATACAGACACAGCAAAACAACATAACAAAGAGGTGAGATCACCTACGCCAATACCAACATGGTAGCACAGAGATAACACAAACAGCAATATCATACAGGGATATCATACCAAACTTCTAATAATATATTCAATATTAATCAACTCTCATCATCCAATCATATATCAATCCAAGTATTCAAAATAGTTGTCATAGCCAATATTCCTCAATTAATATATCACACAGATATAAATGTCAGATTATGTATGTGCATAAAGACTCAGTTTTTCAAAAATAACTCCATGGAGGTTTTCACAATTTCGAGGAGAATGTTCTGTCAATTGTCAGCCTTAGCCCAAAGACAATCTTCCAGTTGTTGAAAAGAATCGTGTTCTTGTCGGATATCGTCAATGCGTTGCAACGGACTGCATCCCCAAGTGACATAGGGTACTCGCCAGCTATCCACTTGGTCGACCGTCGCGCCTCGACGCCCCCAAGATCCATCATAGACCTCACTATCAATTCTCATTCCCTCTTCAACCACTAGGGCCATATACAATGCACGAATATATCCGTGCAAGTCCAACCCCAAAGGGCCAAATCTTTTCAAATTCATTTGTTCAATGTATCATATGCCTCAACGCATATTTTTCCCAATGCATGTATAATGCATCAAATCCAATCACAGGCATCTCTTTCCAATGCATATAAAATGCACCAAAATTATACTGTATTTTCAACAGCAAAAATCATGTTATCACATTTTCATAGTTATAAAACACTTTCGTCGTGTTTTCAAAATTGCGTAATATTTCCGTTTCATTTTCACAATTCCAAAACGTTTCTGTTACGTTTTCACAATTCCAAAATGTTTATATTACGTTTTCAAAATATCGTAACACTTATGTTACGCTTTCAAAATTCTGAAACGTTTACGTTATATTTTCACATACCGTGCACTTCATTACGTTTTCACAATACAAGAATATTTCTATTATGTTTTCAAAATACTGCAACTCTTCTGTTGCACTTTTAAAACACGTACTAATTTTTTTACGTTTTTCTTAATCGCGTAAAAATATACGTTTCTCAAAATTGCATAGTATTTTTTTACTGTTTCAAAATCGCGTAACTTAAAATCATTCTTTTAAGTTGCATAAATCATTTTCCGTCATTCTCAAAATATTTAAAACACTTTCCAAATCACATAACGATTTTTCACTATTTTCACAATCACGTAAAAATAATTCATCACTTTTCCATCACGTAGTGATTTTTCAATAGTAATTCAGATTACGTAAAATATTTAAATGAAATTCAAATCGCGTAGAAATATTTTAACGTATTTAAAATCGCGTAGAAATATTTTTTCATATTACGTAACTTAAAAATCACATTTTTAAGATACGTAAATAATTTTTTCACCACAATTTCATTACAGAAAATATTTCTTGACCTTTAAAAATTCCTTTTTAACTTTTCTCAAAATAATATAACTTTACACTTCATTTAATATATTTTCTTACTCAAGAAATTCTTTTTCAAAATACAATTTATAAAATCACTTTTTCATTGATGTAAATCAACGTTTCAAAACTTAACATTTTCTAACGTATTTCAAAACTTAAAAATAAGTTATACGTTAGTAAATTTTTAAAACACCATTATATTCTCCATTTTTCCCAAATCAATTCTAAAATCAATTCTCTTCAAAACAAATTAAGATTCAAACTCTTGCAACTTTTCTTTTTCATTTTCATATGAAAGTTCATTTCTCAAGTGATAAAATACTTTGATTCCCTTTCCAAAATCCTTATACTAAAACATTTTGTTCAAACATTTTGTTTCCACTTTAAAAATTACTTTATTTCATAAAACCAAAATTATTCCAATCCTCCAAAAATCGTAGAGTCTTTGGCCATTGAAGCCATCAAATATTTTTCTTCTAAATTGATATGGTTTTACACAAACAAAACCATTAAAAATTCTTTGTTTTCAAAACCGAAATACCGATGGTTATAAAAACCAAACCCATTTGTTCAAATTGATTTTTACTTTCCTTACAAATCCTTTTTCACTTTCTTTACAAATCCTTTTTCACTTTCTTTGCAAATCCTTAAAATTATCATTGCTATTTTCATTTAAATCTCATGTTTAGTAAAACACTTAGAAACTTTTCACACAAAATAAATCAATAAAAATCCTTCTAAAACTGTATTCATGTACTCTTTGAAAAATAAATTCTTTGTTTATTTTCCTTATTCTTCAAATCATCCATTTTCATCTTTCATGAAAATATTAATTTGTGAACACCTATTTTGAGGTGTCTTGTTCGAAATCCACCATGTTCTAAGTACTCAAAAATCAATTCTTTTGTTCTTGAAAATTTTCAACATGAACCCTAATCAAGGGCATCAAAATCGTAGCTCTTCCTTAGCTATTGGAGCCAAAAATCAATTTCCTTTCCACCATCAAGTCATGGCATATACATATATATTTCATCATAAATAATATAAGCATACCATCAAAGTCATAAAAGCATGTATAGCATATCAAGCATATCATCAAAGCTATAAAATCATGCAAAGCATATCAAGCATAGAAAATTAATCAAAGCTCATAAACACCCACAAATTAATTACATGACCATGGATATAAATCCTCATATGGATTCAACATCTATCAAATATATAACCATCTCTCACCACCATGCTTGGTTGGTGAGATGAATCTCCCTCTTACCTCTTGAAGATCCTCAAAAACTCTTTGTTTTGCTTCTTTTTTCAAGTCCTTCATCACCAAGAGCTTCTCAAATACAAAACAAAATACATAAAAATTAGTATACTAAGCTTGATTAAGAGGAACCATGGATCAAACATGGTTTAGATCATGAAAAAGAAGAGAAGAAATGAAGTTTCCTTATACTTCACCTCAAAAACCCAATAACATGGATCTTGAAGAAACTCCTTGAAGATGAATGATTTAGAAAAAGTCTCCAACATGAAAGTTGCTTAGAATATCATGTAGATTCAAGTTCTAAGGTTGGATGAAATTAAAAGAGCTTGGATGGTGATTTTAGGAGTTTTGACCGAATGATATCTCTTGAAGAACAAAGATGAAATTTTTGATTTTTGATAGAAACTTGAAGCTTGAATTTGAAGATCAAGATGAATGATTTTGGAAAAACTCATAACTAGAGATGTTCTTAGAATGATGTTTAGGTTTAGAAAATCAAGTTGGATGAAATTTTTGAGTGATGGAAGGTGCTCTTGGAGGGCTTGGCCGAAATCTAGAGAAGAAAGGAGATGGAGAGAAAATTTTCTAAGTTTCCTTCTTGAAAATGAATCAATGAAGACCAAGGAAGACAATAATGACTAAAGCATGCAATTATGGTCTTCCAAACTCCTTCATGCAGCACCAAAACCGTGCCCCCCTTCAAGCATTCTCCTTAGAGTGCAAAAATCAAAAGTAAGCCATTATGATGTCTAACTTGACCAAGACATGCAAAAATGACATAAAGCTTGTCTCTTTGTCTTCTAAACACTCCAAAACCATCACCTTCTCTTCATAATGCATTCAATAAAGTTGTCTTCATTATTTGCCACCATTTGAAGCATTTCTAGCCATTGATTAATTCAATGGTTAGGATTTAGGTAGATTTTTAATTTTAGAAGACTAAATCTAGGCCATTGGATTTTTCTCCTTTAAATTCTAGCCATTAGATGTGTCTCCAAAATAAAGGGTCAAGATTACTCCTTCAAACTTTTAATCCAAGGGTCCTAATTAGTCTTAACCATTTTAGAAGACTAAATCTCCACCCTTGATTAATTCTTCATCTAATGGTCATAAATGGTCTTTGTTACTTTTTAAGACTAAATCTTTACCATTGATTAAATTAACATCCAATGGTCATAAATGGTCCTTGTTACTTTACAAGACCAATTCTCCACCCTTGATTACATCTATGGTTGATATCAAAGTCTTCCTAACCAAGCTTATTCTCACACCATTGATTAAATCAATGGTTATTATCCAAGGCTTCTTTATTAAGTTTGTTTCTTAACCTTTGATTAAATCAATGGTTAATATTCAAACTAAGTATTCTCATCCAAGGGTATAAATCAAGTCAAGCTCTCTTTGTTGACTATGCAGTATGATATTTATTCTTGTATCCTACAAATAATATTTTTTTTACTGTATTTTTATCATCCGATAATTAAATACAGTACAAGAAATTTTCTAAAACTGTTTCCAGATTCAGGTTTAGTAAGATCCCCTGTCTCCGTCTAAACAGTACAAATTTTTCTATGCATAGAAAAATTTTTGCTTTGCGGGACTCACTTGGGCCCACGTATGGCCACCTGGGCCCACATAGGATCACCTGGGCCCACACACAGTCAAAAAAATTTATAATCATCCACAAAAATCACAAATATTAGAAAACACACAAATATTAGAAAACACACAAATATCAAATCAGATTACGTAAAATAATTACCTAACGGTAAAAATTAAATTACGTAAAGTTTTTCCCTACCAAAATTTTTATTTTCCGACACGAGTAAATCACTCAAAACAATCAAATACGCTGACGGAATAAACAAAATAATTTTACAGTGCACAGAAATTACTAAACAGTAAAATTCTGTTAACTGTCAAAATTACTGTTTAAGAGATAGGAAATTTTGGGATGTTACATGTACCAAGAGTCAATAAGATATCAACTAATGACTCCTTACTCAGTTCATTCTTAATGAAAAAAAATTTATCTTTTTTGTTTGCGGAAACCATCTCCAAAGAACGACATCGCTTGTTACAATTCCATCGTCTACATTTGTGACAGACTTGTAATCTTTTTACTCTTCTCCTTTTAGAATATGAACTTTACCAAGACCTAACATATATGAGTCAAATGAAATTAAAGACTCACCTACTAGTCGGACCTTTGCTTCGATTATCTAGTGTACATGGGATTTGTTGAGAGTGGGATTTGAACCCACGCCTTTTCGGACCAGAACCTTAATCTGGCGCCTTAGACCAACTCGGTCATCTCAACCACATGTTATAAACATTGCAAAAGGTTTGATTAACCAAATATTAATACACCAAAGAAACAATCATGATTTTCTTACATCCCTTTTTACATTACTCTTTATACCATTGATTACATAACTTTCTCCTCATAAATTTCTCTTCATTTATCATAACTATTAACAAATATAATAAAAAATTATGTAAGAACATCATTTTTCTGAAAAAAAACCCACCCCTTGTACTATATGTGATGTACACTTTGGTTATGTTACTTTAAAAATATGCAAAATAAACCTGTTACTTTGTGATTTGTGCAAAGTACTACAAAATGATAAAAGACGTTAGTTTTTGGATGAAAAATCACATGTGTGTTGCACATGCGCATCTCAAATGTATTCTGCCAAATGTGGTGGTCTTCTTCCTCTCACCCAATTCTAAATCCTAAAACTCCATAAACTGAAATTCCAAATTCCCTGAAGATTATTGCAACTAATCTGCAAATGACAACAACGCTCAACCGTTGCTCCCCTACAACCATCACTCCCCCGCAATCGCCGCTCTTCTATTCCAACGAGCAGGATAGAATCGACCAAAACACGACCCAAATTCTTTGCTTTTGTGCTTGCATCTTGAGTTGATGGGGAAAAATGCGGTCTTGGATGGATGACAGTTTCATGTGGCGTCGTTCGGTGGTGTGCAATGGTTGAGGTCTTGGGTTCGTGGGACTTTGACAATGGAGGGGAGTGGTTGATGGGTCTCTACTCTGAGGTTTTAAGTATCTGGGTGATAGGGCTGACTGATGTGGCTCGACGATTGGTGGTTGTAGTTCTCTACACAAAACTCAAAGTAACAAGTCCATTTTGCACATTTTTAAAGTAACATGACCAAAGTGCACATCGCATATAGTATAAAGGATTTTTTTGAAGTTTTCCCTAGATATTATCATGTGTATTAATCTATATGTACAAGTCATATGATGAATAGATTTCGTTTAGCTTATGTAAAGAATGATCTATTTACAAATTATAGAAAATTTAAAGACTTTTAATGTGAAACTAAAAGTTTATGATAGCTATTTCAAAATGAGGTAAAATTTAAGGTGTGTCTATGCATTTTTCTAAAAAAAACAAAAAACAAAAGATTGATACAATTTTTTTGAAAAAGAAAGAAACGATTAAAACATGTAATTAGAAAACAAATTTGTTGAGAGTGGGATTTGAACCCATGCCCTTTCGGACATATATTATTTTTTAAGATAAATTTAATTTTTTTTATCCTTTTTGTTTAGATCAAATAATTCAAAAAGAAATTAAATTAGAAGGAGAAATGCTTTTAGTTTTTTTTAAAATAATATGAATATATTAGATATTAGGAAAAACTTAAAAAAATACTTTGTAATATATGTGATGTGTACTTTGATTCTATTACTTTAAAATTATACAAAATAGACTCGTTTCTTTGCGATTTGTGCAAAGTACTACAAAATGATAACAAATGTTAGTTTTTGGATGAAAAATCACACGTGTGTTGCACGTGCGCATCTCAAATGTATTTTGTCAAATGTGATCTTCTTCTTCTTCTCACCCAATTCTAAATCCTAAAACTCTATAAGTGTCCGTTTGACTCATTGAATTGAGGATGAAATTAGAGTTTGAAATTGGAATTGGACCTCTTAATTCTAATTTTTATGTTTGGAATGTCATTTAGAATTAGAATTATAATTCCATAAACCAATTTCATGAAATTGAAAATACCTAAGTTAAGTCTTTCTCAATTCTTAGTCTATACCTTAAAAATTACTAATTTCATAACTTAAAAATTAAACTCTCTATCTATCTCCACATTTATTTATGAACAATCATATTAATTGAGATTTTATATTTATATAGAAAATTATTTTATATTTATATAAAAATTATTATAATAGCTATTTATTTTTTCTAAAAAAATTCATGAAAAATTTCTTTATTTAAAAAATCACTATTATATTATAAAAATATTATTGTATGAATATTTTTATTAATTTTAATTTTGTAAATAATTTTGTAATGTTTTAGATCATATCTTTAACCAACAAAATTATAATTGAATTTAGAATTATAATTTCTTATCCTAATTCTTTGACAACTCCAAATATAGAATTTAAGATTCTAGACTAATTCTAATTATGAAAGAATTAAAATTAAAATTAAAATTATATGTTTCAATTCAAATTCCGCTATCCAAACGAACCCTACTGAAATTCCAAATTCCCTGAAGATTATTGCAACTAATCAGCAAATGACAACATCACTCAATCGCTGCTCCCCCACAACTAGCACTCCCCCACAATCACTACTCTTCGATTCCAACGAGTAGGACGAAATCGACCCAAACACGACCCAATTTCTTCTCTTTTGTGCTTGCATCGTGAGTTTATGGGGAATCACGCTGTCTTGGACGGATGACAATTTCAAGTGGCGTCATTCGGTGGTGCGTAACGATGGATGTCTTGGGTTCGTGGGGCTTTGACAATAGAGGGGAGTGGTTGATGGGGTCTCTACTCTGGGGTTTCAAGTTTTTGGGTGATGGGGCTGACTGTTGTGACTCGACGGATGGTGGTTGTAGTTCTCTGCACAAAATTCAAAGTAACATGTTCATTTTACATATTTTTAAAGTAATATGACCAAAGTGTACATCGTGTATAGTATAAAGTTTTTTTTTTAAGTTTTTCCTATATATTATCATGTGTATTAATCAATATGTACAAGTCATATGATGAATATATTTCGTTTAATTTATGTAAAGAATGATTTATTTACAAATTATAGGAAATTTAAAGACTTAATCTGAAACTAAAAGTTTATGATAGCTATTTCAAAATAAGGTAAAATTTAAGGTGTGTTTATGCATTTTTCCAAAAACAAAAAACAAATACCATTTTTTTTAAAAAGAAAGAAACTGTTAAAACAAATTAGAAAATATATTTGTTGAGAGAAAAAGATGAGCTAATGTTGATGTAAGATATAATGAGAGAAAGTGATAAAAAAATGTATAATAAATTATATTAGATAAAATATAAAAATAAGTGTATATATTATTTGATGTAAGATTATCAAAATTATTTGATGAGAATGAGATTTAAATTTTAAACTCATACCCTTTCCGTAAAAGAACTTTAATCTAGTGCCTTAGACCAACTCAGTCATCTCAATCACACTTTATAAATATTGCAAAAAGTTTGATTAACCAAATATTAATACACAAAATAAACAATTATAATTATTTTAATTATTTTTTATACTACTTTTTATATTATTAATTACTTAATTTTTTCCTCAAAACTTCCTCTTACTTTATCATAACTATTAACAAATATTATAAAAAATATATAAGAACATCACAGCCCATGCCTTGTTTAGTGTATTTGGCTATTCGTGCCTGCTGTGGAGTATGGAGTGTGAAGCGTGAAGTAAAATAAAATAGTATAAAAATTGGACAAATCATGGTCTTTAACTTACAGTGACGCCTTTTGGTATGGTCCCTCTGTCTGTGCTGTGATTACTTTGTTGCTCACCTGCTCCATTTCTTTTCCTCTTTTGGACTTTTGAGTTTTGACACTTCTATTTTAAGAGCTTTTCATTTTATTTATTTTTTTGCGGTATAATTATAAGAGTTCTGAGTTTCGACGCTTCTATTATAAGAGTTTTATTTATTTATTTATTTATTATTATTATTATTATTATTATTATTAAAAAAAGAATAAACAGGGTCTTCAACTTCCATTCAGAATAGATTTGTTGGGCTACTTTAATTAAAAAGAATAAATTCAATAGCTGTGAATATGATAATTATAATTACAGCAAAAAATAAAAATTTCCTATATGCCTGCTTAATCTAAAAATAAAACTACATTCGAGTGAAATGGTAGTAGGTCCGTCTTAATTAAACATATTTTTTAAACAATGCTTTGATAAAAAATCAAGTTATAATATAGTGATCTACATAATAATCCATACATCTTAATAAGAAGTGAAACTAAGACCAAAGGAAAAATGAGATACGTAAATAAGGAAAAGAATTGCAATGCAAAAAATAAAGAAATTAAGGAAATAAGGCCCATAAACAGCTTAGTGTATGTTTGGCTGGGCAACCCACGTTTGTGGAGGGTGAAAATAAAGTTTCATTCTCAATTTAATATGTCTGGTATGTTTAATGGAATTTTGATTTCAAATCATAATTTGAGTAGAAGTGAAAGATCAAGAGTTCTTTTTATGTTGGGTTGGAAATATTTACAGCCAAATCTTTCTTTTTTCATATAAAAGTATCAAAACATAAATAATTTCAGTGCAAACTTTTGACCAATTATATTAACTTTATAAAATTAATTTAATCTAAAATTAATTTTATAAATTATAATTCAAACACATACTTAAATAAGTACTTATTAAAGTAAAGCAAAAATTAATTCCACTATCATAAGTGTGGTATAAAATAAGCTGAATATAGTTGAATATAAACTTCGAGAAGGACTTATGTAAAAATGAAAATTTGACAATTTAATCATGCTCCGATTGAATACTTTTTAATCCTATTAATACTAGTCAGTTTATTCACTGCAGTTACAGCAAAATATATCCTTCGCCTTTTGACCATTCATTTGTTTTCAATTGTAATCTATTATTATTATTATTGAAGAGATGGAGTGTTCAATAATGCTTAGCGAGTGACATATTTACCCAACCAATAATTCAGATGCAAATATTTTCATAATCATTGATCATCAAGCTCGGCATTGACCCTTGCTATTGTCACTATGTTATTTATAACATGTGAGATGTAAAATGGACGTGTCTCATCATTTGATTATGCAACAAAGTGGCGATTGGTATGATGCAAACTAGCAAGGTGTCAAATCTAAAAATAATATTAAAAACATAAAACTATACACCCTTAATTATATGACTGATGTTCCTTTAGTTGATGATAATTTGAAGCAGAAGATGAGGAAAATAGTTCCATCAAAATTCGTAACATGCTATGATGGGATGGATTGAATTCACCTATTTTTATTTAACTATTTATCTTTCTTAATTTTGAGTGTCGTGTTACTTTGAAGCTAATTAGCTCCACTTATACTCTTTGTATGAATGATAAATGTGCTAATTTATCATTCATACATTGATTTTGGGTTGGGTCTTGCGAAGCACATGCAATTAACGGGGTGAGCAATTTTCACTTTGCTTGTTTGCTTCCCGTCTCCCCTCAACATCTCCCTTCTTAATTAGTATACAGAATCACAATAAAATAAAGAATATAAGATTGAGTGTAAGTATCTTTTATTTACATTAGGTGTAAGTGAATCCCCTTCCATATATATATATATATATATAAACTCCTAGTTTTTTAGTATGATTTTTTTGTTTTTGTTTTTGTAGATAAAAAACTCATGCTAAAAAGTGAATTGTTTAATTATTAAAAATATTAAATCAGCTATTTTAAATAATTTAAATCAGCAAAAAGAGTAATTTACTAACGTAATCAATAATAATAAAAAATAAAATAAAATAAATAGTTGATAATTTTCACGGACTTGCATTATTACACGCCAATATGTGATTATAATAAAAGGGCAACTACTTTCAAGGACAAGATTTTTTTTTTTTAATTTTGTCAAAAAATGTATGGACATTTACTAAATTAAAACAGTTTTTATTTCAATAAAAATGAACTTGAAAATGTACTACTACTACAATAATAATAAAAAGATCCAAATCTCTAAGCCCATATATATATATATATTCACATTAATATAGATACGACATTGTGATTATTAACAAACCAAACATGAGAAAATGAATATATATATATATATATATATATATATATATATATATATTTATATATTCTTATATTCTTATTTTAACTAATAAAACGTATCTTACATCGTTATTATTCATAAGTTGCTATCTGTTAGGAACGCAGACAAAAGGATAAGGAAAGTTTTACTTACAAAGAAACAAAAAGAAGAGGGATAATGGGATCTTTTCCCCATCCGTTCTTGTAAAAAGTTGAGACATATATAAAGGACACTCTTATGCTACAACTGGCAAAGGGCACTTGAATAATCCTGCTTGAATATAAAGGACTTTGGGGTTCACGATATTGGGACCCAAGGAACAATATGTTACAGAAGGGCTTAGTTGGAGGCCATGATAAATGAATCATTGTGCTGAAGTGACCTCCATCACTCCCTCAAATGGTACTTATGTGGTTTAGGCTCCTAAAGTTGATAATGGGGTTAGAGGGAATGCAGGGCAGGCATATCCAACCTCGAAACCTCCCAAACTTTCACATGCATCATGCCCACCCAACCCCCTCTACCACTTTTCCAAAGTAATATTTCCTTGATCCTATTGGCACTATCTTGACTTGTTGGCCCCTATGCCTTTTTCGTACCCTATATAATCCATGATTAAGCAGTTTTGTAGTTTTCATACCTAAAAAAATTCAATTGATTATATTTTGTCATCATAAACTATACTCTCTATGCTCACATGTACAATTGCTTTCAGGAGTCAGCACGATTTGCAGCTCTTACATGCAGTGTGGTTAACTCACAAAAGAAAAAAAAAAAAAAAGGTGTCTGAGTTTGTTTGTGTTAGGTGTTTTGTTTTAAATTTTTTTTAAAAAAAAGTAGTATTTTTTATATATTTAGTTGTGCTTTCAATGGAAAATATAACCAATATAACCTAGTGAAATCTTAGATTTAAAAATTGAAAAAATAGTATGAAATGTTAAATATTTATTCTTTAATTCTTTAATCTTTAAAGCAAATTTTAGATGCATACACCCTAGAACAAAACACTATAAGACCTAGGATCTACATTATGTCAGATTATTAAGAATTCTTGAATTTTCATAAATATCTGGATAATCCATAGCTATTGATCACTAACTGTTGCGGAATATTTGCGGCAATCAATCACGAACAAGGGAGTGATTTGTAATCTTCCTCAACCAAATCGTCTTAGCTCCTCTATGGGACCGTTGTCTCTCTTCCAGATGAGGAGAAGAGAAACTGTGTTATGATTTTGGTATATTAGGAACCATAACAGTTCCTGATATATATTAACCAATTAGGGTTCCCATAATCCTCTAATGGGCCAATATGGTATCTACTCATTAAACCCACATCAAGTTGTAAAGTCTACGGGTTCACTAAATTAGATCACTTCATAACAAGCCCAATAAATTAAATAAGTAATATAATTATCAATTAAATATGATGCCCAACATTTATTAGGAAATGTAAATTTCCTAACAGTCTCCCACTTGGGCTTCATATTATTCCTGAAACAATTATATTACAAATTCTTTAGGCGTGCATCTGTATGCTATTTATCTTTAGACTTCTCCTTAATACAATCTAGTTCATCTCATATATTAGCTATGAAACTAGGGGTGTTCTTGGATCGGTTTTGAGACAAAAAATCATTCGATCCAAACAAGATAAATATTATCGGTTCGGTTTGGATTGGATTAATTCCAATAACTAAACCGATCCAATCCAAACCGATTTTAATCGGTTTGGATTGGATTGGATGATTCGATTTTTAAACAATAACATAGTGAAAATGCAATCTAAATAAAAATACACAGCAACAACAATATAATTGAAATTCCAAACTCCAAATCAATCGTAAAGTCATACAAACCATACGAACAAATAAAATTTTCAAAGTTCAGAATTCAAACAAATAAAAATATGGACTGCACCTCAGAAATGGTGGTCCACAGATGCCGGAGTTTCTGAAGGCGGATCTGGAAGCAGATCTGAGGGGGGGAGCAGCGGATCTAGAGAGTAGAGGCACGGTACAGGAAGATCTGAAAGGGGAAGAGGGAGGCGCGGTGGGCCGTCAGCTGTGGGGAAATGGAGAGGGGAAGGGGTGAACGTGTGGGGGAACTCCGTTCACGAAGTGGTGGACGGTCGGCCGTGGGGGAATGGAGGGGGGAATGGGTGCGGGGGGGGGACTCCGTTCGCCTCGCGGTGGGGGCACGTCGGCCGTGGGAGAATGGAAGGGGGAAGGATGAAGGTGGGGGCGGGGCTCGTTTGCGTCACGGTGGGACAAGTTACCGTGGGGGGAATGGAAGGTGGGGGGAGGGGTGAAGGTGGGGCCATTCGCGTTGCGGTGGGGCAACTTACTATGGGGGAATGGATGGTGGGGGAAGGGGTGAAGGTGGGGAGGAGGGGGTGAACTGTGAAGGTGGGGGAGGGGTTGAAAACGTGAAGAAGGAAGGGTGAATAGTAAATGGTGTAGGGCAAAAGTGAAACCGAAATAGGGGACCGAAAAGTGAAAACGTGTAATAGGGGATTAGGGGTGAAGGTGGGCTGAAAAGTGAAAACATTACCTATTATTGTAATAGTAGTCGTAGGGATTGAAAACGTAATTTTATGGATATTGTAGGGACATTTAAGTAGTTTTATATATATATGCAGTGTAGTAATCGATTCGGTTCGGTTTGGATCGGTTTCACAAAATGGAACCAAAAACCGAACCAAACCGATCGGTTCTTTTAATTTTTCATTCAAAACAATCCAATCAATTTTGGTCTTTGTCGGTTTTCGATTTTTTTGGATCGGTTTTCATTTTTTTTTTGGATTGGTTTGGATTTGAACACCCCTATATGGAACCACTACAACTTTTATCACAATCAAGTGTAACTAAACCACAATGATCACCATAGCAATATACTTAATGACATAGATCAAATATGGATGAGTAGCGTGGAAATTACATGCAATGTGATCTCAGACATGCTTATTTCCAACTGGTCATTCTTTAGTCCTTAGTGAGATCAATCCAAAGTCTTTAAATGCAACACTAACATTGCATATACAAAGCATAAACAAGTTCAAAAATAGAATCATAAACCATCAACTTTATTCTACAGAAAATCAAATAGCACAATGTCTAAAGTAAAACATAGAACATAAAAAGACTCCTACTAAACTAAGGTATCTTCAAGAATAACACCTATATGAGCAGTATGCTCATGAAAAACCTTAAGTGTCAAGCCCTTAGTTAATAGATCAGCTAGCATAAAATCTGTCCCTGTATGTTCTATAGAAATTTGTTTATCCTGAACTCTTTCTTTAACAACTAGAAACTTGATGTCGATAAACTTCGACTTCGTCGAGCTCCTATTATTGTTGGAGTAAAGAATTGTTGAGTTATTGTCACAATAAATCTTCAGTGGTTTGTCAATGCCATCAACCATACGCAAACTAGTTACAAAGTTCCGTAGCTATATCACGTGGTTGGAGACCTCATAACAAGCTATGAACTCTACTTCCATGGTTGAAGAAGCTGTAAGAGTCTGTTTAGCATACTTCCATGAGATAGCTCTTCCAGCCAACACATAGATGTAGCCTGATGTGGAGCGTCTGCTATCTTGACATCCCGCAAAATCGGAGTCAAAGTACCCGATGATCTCTAAATTGTCAGATCTTCAATAAGTGAGCATGTAGTCTTTTGTTCTCTTCAAATAATGCATCATGCGTTTAGCCGCTTTCCAATATTGCATACCAGGATTGCTCAAATATCTTCTCAAAACTCATACTATAAATGCTATGTTAAGACGAGTACAAATTTGAGCATACATTAGACTCCCTACCGTTGATGCATAGGGAATCTTCTGCACCTCTTTCATTTCCAGATCATTATTGGGGCACTGTTTGAGACTAAACTTGTCTCCTTTGACAACAGGTGTGTCTCCTGGTTTACTATTTTTTATGCCGAATCTATTTAAGACTTTATTGATATACTCTTTTGTGACAACCTAAGGATACATCGAGAGCGATCTCTTAGTATCTGAATACCTAATACAAAAGAGGCGTCCCTAAGATCTTTCATCTCAAAATTTTTCTTTAGAAATTTCTTGGTTTCATTCAATAAGCCTATATCGCTGCTAGCAAGTATAATATCATCGACATATAATACCAGGAAGATGTATTTACTCCCACTGAACTTGTGATATACACAATCATCAACGACATTTGCCTCAAAATCACACGAGGTAATGACTTGATGGAACTTGTGATACCATTGACGGGAAGCCTGTATGAGACCATAGATGGATTTCTTTAGCTTGCATACCATAAACTTTGGGTCATCCAGCACAAAGTTTTTTGGTTGTGCCATGTAAATCATTCCGTCAATGTTTCTATTTAGAAATGCAATCTTGACATCCATCTAGTGTAGCTCCAAATCAAAATGAGTTACCAGTACCATTATTGTCCTAAAAGAGTCTTTCGAGGATACTAAGGAGAAAGTCTCTTTATAGTCAATGCTTTCCTTTTGAGAAAAGCCTTTAGCAACAAGACGAGTTTTATATCTCTCGACATTATCCTTTGAATCCCTCTTGGTCTTAAATATCCATTCACAATAAATAGGCTTTGCGCCTTTAGGTAATTCGACGAGATCCCAAACGTCATTGTCCTTTATAGACTTCATCCCATACTTCATGGCATCAATCTACTTTTGAGAGTTAGAACTGTGCATAGCTTGACAGAAGTTAATTGGATTATCCTATGTTAAACCAATGTCATCCTCATGTTCTTGGAGAAAGACGATATAATCAGTTGATATCGCGCTTCTCCTCTCTCTAATGGATCTCCTTAATGACACTTCTTGAGGTTGTTGAGTTTGTTTTATAGGTGGTGCTTGAGGAAGAACCTCATCAATGTTGCATTGTTCTGGAACAATGTCAGGAATAATAGTTTGAACATTATTGTCTAATACCAGAATTATTTCTCGAACAGTGATAGGTACGGGGACTTGATCACTGTCAATAACAGGTTCTTCTTCGAAAAAAACATTCCTTATATTTCCTTCCCCCTCAAACTCAACTTTCTCAAGGAATCTCGCATTTCCTATTTCAAAAAAGGATCTTGATGTGGGATTGCAAAACTTATACCCCTGAGAGCGTTCAACATAACTAACAAAATAGCAACTAACCATTCTTGAGTCCAACTTTCTTTCATGCAACCTATAAGGCCGTGCCTCAGTTGGACAACCCCAAATGTGCAAGTGTCTTATGCTAGGCCTTTTGTTAGTCCAAAGCTCATAAGGGATTTTGGTTACTGTTTTGCTTGGTACCCTACTAAGGATATAAACTGCAGTCTTTAAGGCTTCTCCCCAAAGTGACTATGGCAAGGAAGAATGACTAATCATAATTCTTACTATATCCTTAAGAGTCTGGTTTCATCGTTTTGCAACATCATTCATGCTGGGTTTGCCCAGCATGGTGTATTGTAGGATAATTCCACACTCATTGAGGAAAAGTGCAAACGTCTTGGACGTTACTTTCTTGATCCGTTATATCTGCCATAGTATTCACTTCCACGATCAGATTTGATAGCCTTAATTTTCTTTCTAAGTTGAAGTTCAACTTCAGCCTTGAAAGACTTGAAAACGTCTAGGGATTGAGACTTCTCATATATTAAATATAAGTAATCATACCTAGAGTAATCATCTATGAACATAATAAAGTATTGTTGTCCATTCCATGAAGACGTAAAGAAAGGACCACAAATATCTATATGTGTTAGTTCTAAGACATCCTTAGCTCTTTCAGCACTTAATTTTCTTATATTTGTTTGTTTTCTCCTGATACACTCAATACAGACTTGAAAGTCTGACAGATCTAAGGGTTCAAGAATTTCATCCAATATAACCTTTTGAATTCTCTGTTTAGAGATATGGCCTAAACACTTGTGTCATAAGGTGACTAAATTCTTATTTAATTTTTGCTTTGTACCTTTTGAACTTGTTTGCAATATTTCATTATAGGAACCAACAATGTCAAGCATATATAGATTATCAATCAAAGAACCAGAACCAATAACACATGAATTTTGATAGAGACTAACTTTATTATTTCCAAATGAATAAGAAAAACCTGATTTGTCCAAACTAGAAATAGAAGTTAAATTCCATCTAAATGATGGTGCAACAAATGTCTCAAACAAATCCAAATGAAATCTAGTTTTCAATTGTAATATAAAAGTTCCTATAGCTTCTACCTCAGCTTTATTGTCATCACCCACAAAGATGAATCTTTCGTCATCACTTGGCGGTTGGCTCCACAGGCAACCCTGCATAGACATATTTATGTTAGTAGTAACACCATAATCTACCCACCAAGTATCCTTAGGTACAGAAGCTAAATTAACTTCAGAACAAACTAAAGTGAGAAGCTTAGCCTTCTTTACACGTCAGTCGGCGTACTTGGGACACTATTTCTTCATGTGTCCAAACTTCTTGCAGAAGTAGCAAGTAAATTCCTCATCTTGCTTCTTCTATTTCTTTTGATAAGAAGAACCTTGCGCCTTATCCGTAGCTCTCTTCTTCTTCTTGTTCTGAGAGGTCGAAGCCAAGTGAGCACTTTCTATCTTATCTCTCTGCAGCCTCTCTTCCTCTTGCACACAGTGAGATATAAGCTCATTGAGGGATCATTTGTCTTTCTGAGTGTTATAACTCACCTTGAATTGCCCAAAATGTGCAGAAGAGAGATCAAAACCAAATGCACAAGCAAGTCCTCAGACAACTTTAACTTGAGTGACTTGAGCTTTGATGCAAGATTAGACATTTCCATAATGTACTCCATTATGTTCCCTTTGCCCTTATATTTCATTGAGAAGAGTTTGGCCAAAAAATTACTCGCCTCCGACTTTTCATTCTTGGCAAAATATTGCTCAATTTTCTCAATGAACTTCTTGACATTCTTGCTCTCAGCAATAGAGTCCTGAAACGCTTCCAGAATGGAACGCTTCATAATCATCAAGCACATTCGGTTAGAACGATCCCACTTCTCAATTTTAACCTTATTAGGGATTTCCAGAGTATGAATGAGTCGCTCTGTCCTAAGTGTCATATCTAAATCCATACAATTGAGAATTATCTCCACAGCTTCTTTCCAGGCTTTGAAATTCATTTCATTCAGCATTGGGATGGTATTAACTTGAGCAGAAATATTTACAGCACTAGCAACAAAAGCTGGATAGAGAACAAAATAAACAAGCATATATAAATAAGCACGTCAATAAAAATAAGACATGAACAATTATCTAGAATTGAGAATCCATCACAAAATACCTAGCACAACATTAATTCCTAGTCTTTGGACAGAGAAATTAACTGTAAGTGGTACTCTCGATGCAATGATCAAATATTGACGATAAGTTCTGTCAAATAATAACCTTTCTTTGGACCGACTATTGTTCATATGAAAAATAAAAACTTTATAATCATCACATATTCACCACCGCAAGCATGTCATTATTTGGCCAAATTGTGTCTTCCTTTGGGCCAAGCACAATTTGCATAAATAACTTCACGCAAATATCTATGTAATTTTAATCAAATTAATTTACACAATAGGGGTTACTTTGGTAACATGTTGTTTCAATTAACTTAATTAAAAATACTAGACCAACCAAAAAATTTTTTATCAGTACAGGTCATGGCCGTATTACTCAACACGGCTTGGCCGTGTTCCATTCTATTAAGGTTATCGGATTCAGTCTTGACGTATTACGACCGTGGACCCCAACACGAGTAGACCGTGTAGCTTACTAAAAAAAAATTACTTTTTGCAAAAGAAAACACAGGTTTCGTGCAGCAATTGTGCAACAACTATACAACAATTGTGCAACAAACATGCAACAAATACACACATTCTCGGCCAATACATTCTTGTGCAGCAAAAAAAAAAGGTAAAAGCCCTAAATTTCATAATTAGGGTTCATAAAAAATGGGAGAAATAAATATTATAGGAAGATAAAAAATACCCTAACTATGCTCCGAAAAAACCACAAATCCTAATAATCTAACAACAATGACTGCTCTGATACCACTTGTTAGATATTTATTCTTTAATTCTTTAATCTTCAAAGCAAATTCTAGATGCATACACCATAGAACAAAACACCATAAGGCCTAGGATCTACATCATGTCAGATTATCAAGGATTCTTGGATTTTCATAAATACCTGGATCCATAGTTATTGATCACCAACTGTTGCAGAATCTTTGCGATAATCAATCACGAACAAGGGGGTGGTTTGTGATCTTTTTCAACCAAATCGCCTTAGCTCCTATATGGGACCGTTGTCTCTCTTCTATATTGGGAGAAGGAAAACTGTGTTATGATTTTGGCATATTGGGGACCATAACCATTTCTGATGTATATTAACCAATTAGGGTTCCCATAATCCTCTAATGGGCCAATATGGTATTTACTCATTAAATCCATATCAAGTTATGAAGTCTACGAACTTACTAAATTAGATCACTTAATAACAAGCACAATAAATTAAATAGCTAATATAATTGTCAATTAAATATAATGTCCAACATTAATTAGAAAACATAAATTTCCTAACATGAAAAGCCTCTCAAGTAAAGCTTACAAAGTGGATAAGTATAATAAATCAGCTATGGCTAGTTATAGTCTTTATAATAATGTATTTGATGTTATGTGTTGGATTTTTTTTTCTTTTTTTTCAAATTTATAAATTCTATGTATTTTTTTTAAATGACCTCGGCAAACATTGTGGGATACCTCCCATCATTGTTTTTTTTTGGATTGGAGATGTGTATCTCCAAAGAATTCTTTTTCTTTTGACTATACATCCTTGAGAAACATAGAGTGAGTGTCAATGAAAAGTGGACATTGTTCTATCATAGGTGCCTTGGTTGTTGAAAATAAATTCAATGTGCGCCCCATAGGTTACTTTATCTTACATTTGTAAGAAGTTAGTTTTACTATTTGAACATGTGACTTTTAAGTTATAAGGTGACAACTCTAACCTTTGTTCCAAGATTTAAAAAAAAAAAATAAGGAAAACAAGAAAAACTAAAGAAGATATATATATATATATCTACCATGACTCCAAGAGAATGAGTGGTTCATTAGAGATGAAAGAGTGTCATAAGTGTGATAAAATGGAGAGAAGCTAAGATAAAACAACATCAATTTTGGTGGCAGCATGTGCCTTGTAACATTTATATTAGGATGACAAAAATATTTATACTTATGGATATTCGCAGAGATTATCTGTGACGGGTCAGGAGATGATATCCATTTAATAAATGAGTGTGAAAGCGGTGATTATACTATCTGTCTTGCGGGTATTCTTGAACCTACTAATATATATATATTATGCTTTTTTTTCTCTTTCACTTTGAGATGAGATAAAAAATTATATATTTTTAATTATTTTACAATGAATTTTTTAATTAACATATATCATTCTTGTAATAATTATTTATGTAAATTGATTATTATAAAATATAATTGAACTTGATATCTTATTTGTGACATTCTTTTAATTTTGTAAGAATTTTAAATTATTGAAATATATTATTATATGTGATATTAAAGTTTATTTTTTTATGTTTTATTTTTTAAAGTTTTATTTTTTAAAATTTTATTTTAAATTATTAGATACTCGTAGGTACTCATGAATACCTACCTCCCTCATAAGATCATAAATGAGTACTTACGATAGGGACGATGACAGGAGTGAGAGAAGTACTACTCGCTCCTGCCACGTTGACATTCCTAATCAATATATAATCTAGCACAACATCAATATTTAAGGAGACAACTTTCATTAGTATATATATATATATATGAAGCATTAGTATTTTTTTTATATGTGAAGTATTAGTATTTTTAAATAAAGAAAGATAATTTCATTAATAGTAAAGTAAAAGGATAAATCTAACCACAAAGAGTGTGACTAAAATGGTAAATAAACTTGAAGTCAGTAATTCGAGCACCTACCTAATGTTAGGGGTGAAAGTTAATAGGTTTAAGATGAATTACCGGTCTCACTATTTTTACTAATCTTGAAAAATTCTAGCCGTTTTTTGCTTATGCTATATATAAAAAAAGTAATGAAATACCAGCTTTATTTTCTCTATAAATGGTTTAAACACGGGACCTCCAATAGGAAGCCTTCTGGCGGTGGCGAAGGGTAGGTGCAAAAGGATGATTCTGGCAAGCTAGTTATCTCTTTTATGGACAAGGTAACAGACAACAAACAACCACCACCTCTAAGAGAGAAGATGAATTTGATAAAAAAGAACCTAGTACATGTGGAATTTAAAGATGGCAATAGGCTAAAGCCTAAGGTGTTCTTGGATGACCAAGTTTTTCAGGATCTTTGTCAGCCATGGTATGATGCTCTGGTGATTAAGCTTCTAGGTAAGAACATCAGTTTTCTTACGATGAGGGACCGAATTAAGGCGTTATGAAAGATTTCAAGAGGGTTTGAATTAATGAATGTAGGTAATGGATTTTTCTTGGTGAAATTTGATTTAGAGGTGGATAGGACAAAGGTCATGGAAGGTGGTCCATGGATGCTTTTTGATAACTATTTGGTTGTGAAGACTTGGACACCTGATTTTGTTTCTCCTATAACCCAAATTGATCGCACCTTAGTATGGATTCGTTTTCCAATAATGAATCTTGTTTTTTATAATGAAAGTTTTTTAATGGTTCTAACTTCAGCAGTGGGGGTTCCAATAAAAGTAGACATGAATACTTTAAATGTTACAAGAGAAAGATTTGCTCGTGTTTATGTTGAGGTTGATTTAACCAAACTTATTGTAGGTAACGTTTGGTTGAAATAGCATTGGTATCAGGTGGAATATGAGGGTCTTCATCTCATATGTTCATCATGTGGTCACTATAGGCATCTTGGTAGGGATTGCAGTGCTACTAAGTGTAAGGAGTCTATTGATGGTGGTTCAAGCAAACAAGTTCAACCATTATCTCTGCTAGTTAGCGTAGATGGTGAATCAACGCTAGTGCAAGAGGCTGGTTCATCTTATATCCAGAATAATGGTGTTATGGAAAAAGACTATTCGGATGCGTTGCATAGGGAATAGCTTGTTGTTTTCCAGGAGGAAGCATAACGGTAGGGAGAAAATTAAAGACTACATTCAAGAACGTGCAAAATCAACGGTAGAGTTGCGTTTAGTGTTAATGGAGATATTAAAAAAAAGTATGTGGGAGCACTGACCCCTAAAAAATCGAAGGATGGGCTTTCTAAACAGGGTAAAAAGGTTTAAGGGTAAAGCCTATGTTGGAAACAAGCCTTGTCCAGGAAAAAAAGGCCTTGTAAAGAAGCCTATTTTGTCAACACATCTAGCACCCATCATTTGCCTTTCCCGATTGAAAAAAAAAATTGTTGTTGTCTCCCTTTCTATTTAGAAAACCAGGGGTAAAAACCAAGCAAGACTAATGACGGAATTAAAAGATGTAACTCAAGTGCAGGTTGTCTCAAGTAATAAATTTCTCGGGAGTCCGAGGTCGATCCACAGGGAATTGATGAATAAAAATTCTTTGAGGTAAGGAAAAGATTTGTCACAATAATGAAACTTGTTCACAATTAAAAAAAGAACTTGCTTGGGCTAGGAGATCCACTTTTGGTAATAAATTAAGGACACGATTATTTTTTTTATAACTCAATTGAAATCCATGCACAACGGAGGTTCCAATCGAAAAATAAAACATTCAAAGTCTATTTAGAATTATATACGTAGTTATATTATAGTTCCTTTAATTATTTACTAACACCAACACTTGTAAATGAGTTCAATCATTCATTGTGCCAACCACTTGTCTACAATGAATCAAGAACTCCACTTTACAAGGAGGGTTTCTAAATTGATTGGAAACAAAATATAACACATATAATGATCACTTGATAATATATCATTTAAGTACAAGAAAAAAATTAATTTAACCTTATTTTATTTCCAAAAGCTTCACCCCTTCACCCAAGCAAGATGAAAATTAGTTATTCATGAGCCAAAAGAAAGAAAGAGAGAAGAAGAAAAAGATGAACATAACTTCAATTTAGAATAAAAGAAAGCTACAACAAGAGAAACAAATAACACAATATGATCTTGATCTCTAAGCCAAGATGCCCAAGATAATCAGCTAATGCTCCCTTTTATAGAGCTTTAGGAGTACAAAATGACAATGAAGTTATTTAATGAGTTGGTAGATGATGGGTGGATGAGTGAAAAATAACAATGAAGTTATTTAATGAGTGAGTGGATGATTAATAAGTGGGTGGATGATTAATGAGTGGGTGGATGATTATTTAGTGGGCAAATAATTAATGAGTGGGTGGATGATTATCATGCTTGTCTCTCCACTTATACCAACTAATTCAACTATCTTCACACAATTATAACTCTATTAAAACGTCATTTTATGAAAAAATGTTTTTCATGAGAGTTGAAGGGTTTTGTCTTAGCTTTCTAATGCCACTAATTTCAGCTCAATCCAACTCCTACAACCCAAGTTATGCCCTGATTAGTGCACACTGCTTGGGTTCTAGTAACAGAACCAATTTTCTGACTTTCAGGCCCAATTAGTTCTACTAGATGTCTGATTGAGACTTCGAGCTCTTCATCAAAGTTGTAGAGCTTTCTCTCAGCTTTCCTACAAGGTAAAATCCATAATTTCTAGATATCTAGAACTCAAAATATGACTAAAATACAGAAATAATGTAAAATCTCAATAATGCTGAAAAAGATCAATTAAGCCTAATTTGAACCCAAACTTACAAAACATGACCAAGCTCAATCAATTAAGTACATGAAGAGTGTAAATGATTAAAAATGAGGGTTTATTAATGTAAAAAATATATGATTATCAACTAATAAGGATGATTGAGCCCCTTCTTGGTGGAGGGGTGCGGAGTCCATAAGGGGCTTGGCTTTGGTGTTGTAAAAACACGACAACTTGGTGGAGGTCTCAAGGTCAAAACCCCCGGACCATGGCAGAATCACCACTGTAAGTGTCATTAGTCATGTGGTGGAAGGGGTTATGGAAGATGTTGATCATATGGAAGCAGTGGCCGAGACACCCATGAATAGTGGATAGGGTACATGAGGTGCTAGCCATCAAGCCATGGAAACGTTGTCTTCCAAGGCCAACGTTGCTCTCTATTTTTTCCTTCCTTATGATTGAGTTCAAACATATGTTCATACTCTTCTAGATATTAAAGAAGATGCAAAACAATATTGCCAAGAGGCATATTTGCTAATTAATGTTGAAATACAAACTGAGTTTATTTTTTATTTTGGAAACTCATGTTGCTTTTTCCAGGGTAGAGCGTTTTTTGTAGCACTTGGGTTTTAATCCAATTGTCATTGAGGAGGCTCGTGGTCATGCAGGTGATATTTGGATTCTTGCAGTCGAAGGTGGTTATTCTTATAATGTCTTTGCAAAGACTACTTAATCAGCAACTGTGAAAATTGGTCTGGCTCAAAGAGAGTGGTTTTGTTCTGTCATTTATGCTAGTCCAGTTCCTGCTGCTCGTTGCTTGTTTTAGGATCATCTTGTTCAATTGAGAAATCAAATTCATTTGCCCTAGCTCTTGATGGGAGATTTTAATGAAGTTCTATTGCCTTCTGAAATCATGGGCGGGGCTTTAGTTTTCTCTCAGGCTTCTCAGTTTTCTGAAGTCCTAGAGAAGTGTAATTTGGTTGATTTGGGGCAATTGGGAGTAAATTTACTTGGACTAGGAACTCTAGAGGCAATAACCGGGTATCAAAAAAGTTGGATCGTGAAGTTGCTGAATGTGACTGACGCCTTAGTTTCCTTGAAGCTTTTGTGGAGCACTTGTGCAAGGTCTATTCTGACCATAATTATATTATTCTACGTTGCGAAAGAACTTTTTTACATGCTGGTGAATGTCTTTTCAGGTTTATTGCAGCTTGGTCTATGCATCCTGCTTATCATAGTTTAGTTGGTCATGCTTGGAGAAGTGTTCGTCTTGTTATTACTAATAAACTCGAGCTAGTCAAATATGCTTCCATTAAGTTTATCAGGGAGGTCTTTGGGAATATCTTCAGAAATAAGCGTCTCTTAGAAGCTAGACTAAAGGGCATTCAACAACAACTTGAATTCTCCCATTCTTCTGACCTTCTTCTTTTTGAAAGAAATCTCTAGAAGGATTATCAAAAGGTTTTAAGACAATAAGAGTTGTTACAGTACCAAAAATCTCGTGAGAAATAGGTGAAGTTTGGAGACTATAACACGAAGTTCTTTCATACACAAACTATTATCTGGACACGCAGTAATCATATTAGTGAACTTTTTATTGATGATACTTGGTGTCCTGATGATGAAACTCTAAAAAAAGAGGTTCATGGTTATTTCAAATTTCTATTCTGCTCGAATAAGAGATGACAACCGAATGTAATGAGGCTTACTCTTTTTCTATGTCTCAACCTTGCTGCTTGTAATGAAATACTGAAGCCAGTTTTTGAGAAGGACGTCTTTGATGCTTTATCTAGCATGGACTTTTACAAGGGTTAGGGTCCAGATAGGTTTCGGCCTTTTTTCTTTAAACAGTATTGGGATGTGGTGGGGGATGATATTTGGAATGTGGTCAAGGAAGCTTTGTCACATGAACTTTTAACACTAGGCTTACTTAGACTTTAATTGTTTTGATTCCTAAGGTGGATCCACCAACTCGCTTAAAAGAGCTGAGACCGATTAGCCTTTGCAATGTGGTGTTCAAGCTAAGAACCAAGGTTCTGGTCAATAGATTGCGCCCTTTCTTGAATGAGGTTATTGGTCCACTCTAGAGTAGCTTTATCCCAGGAAGAAGAACTTCTGAGAATGCTATTATTACTCAGGAAGTCATTCATTACATGCAGCGTGCTAGAGATAAAAAAAAAAGTACTCTTCTCTTTAAAATGGATATTGAAAAAGCCTACGATAGAATTAATTAGGACTTTTTGCGTATACCTTACATGATTTTGGATTTCCTGATGTTAGTATCAATCTAATCATGCACTATGTTACTTCGTCATCTTTATCCATGATGTGGAATGGGTCCAGGTTGCCAAGGTTTACCCCTAATAGAGGGTTACGTCAAGGTGACCTACTTATTGGTGTATGCCCTAGAGGCCAATTTATTTTGACCATACTAGCTTATATTGTATTATGTTATTTATTTAATATATGAGGCATTTCATTTATTGTGTGTTATTTATGATAAACATAATAAAATCCTTAGAATAGTAAGGTTTATGCCATAGGACATCAAGTGGATGACTTGATCGTGAGATCCTATTGGATAGAAATAAAACACTATTCTTAAATGTCCCTAGTCAAGTATTATTGTTAATCAGGATGACAATAATGCATTGAGACTAGTATGTGCGTAAACTGATGACCACATTTCACGGGTCATGAATATGAGATATCGAGTCTTCACATAAATACATATTAGAGTAATGATGTATTGGACTGACTCATCATGAGAACGCTACGTGGATCGTTATGTGAGTGTCATAAGCAATTCTTATAGTGACAATGGTGTATGTGGTCGTTTGACATAAAATCACTACGATTCCTACATGAGGAGTTGTATGTTTTAATGTCATCAAACGTCATATGTAACAAGGTGATTATAAAGTTAGTTATTGGACATACCGCGAATTATGTGGAGGGATGTGAGTGACCTAGATGAGATTTGCCCCTTCTACATAACAAGAGTGATATCTTCGAGCCCTCTAATTGAATGAGACTACGAAATGCATGACCATGCTCAAATGAGTCAATATGAGATATTGATCTCATTTGTTCTTACTACGTCTACTCGAGTATCAGAAACGAAAAATTGAACTATATAAGGGTTTTCATGCATTATGTTCAATCTAGATATCTGGACAAATTGACTAAACTACACGGTAACATTGATCACGAAAAGGTTATGTCAAATCACTGACATTCTCATTACTTGGGTAACAGTGATGTGTTGCTAGATACCACTCATGCTTGTAATATTAAAATAAGATTTTAATATTATTTCCAACGTCATGAGAACTTGTAGGGACGCACACATAGAGCAGACTAAATTGAAGCAATTAGAATCCAAGTTAGACTGAGATTCAATCGTGGATCGGACTCATAACATATGAGTCTAGAGTTGCACAACTTACCTTGTTGCTGCTCTCACTCGCATAAGGCAGTAGCTATTATAAATAACACTGCTAAAGGGCTGTCAAGGCACGCATTACAAACCCTAGTCGCACTTGACAGAAATAGTGAGTGAGAGAGTGATAAGTTTTTCTTCTCTTCGCAGCTAGCACTGTGCCAGAGACATAGGACTCTTTTTTGCAGACGTTGGACGTTTATAAGTCTGTTCGTGTGGATACCGTAGAGACATTATTGTTGTTACGGTGTTGGTGATTCACGTCGCTTGATTTTATCACGCCTCAAGAGGTAAACTTTTTTAAAAAACACGAATTATGATCTATTTCGCATGGATCCTTGGTGGGAATTTTTGTTATTCCACTGCGTGATGTATTTGCAATTCCCAAAAAGTTATTTATTTATCTTGTGTATAGAAAAACTTGCTCTGTTAATATATGAGAAAGTTAATTCTGGTGCTTGGCTTCTAATTAAGATATCAAAAAGGGGTCCCATAATATCTCACCTATTTTTTACTGATGACTTCTTACTGTTTGTTAATGTTAAAGCTTCTCAGGTCCAGCTTATTACTAATATACTTAATGAGTTTTGCCTTGCTTCTGGTCTTAAAGTGAATCTTGACAAATCCAAAGTTATAGGTTCTAGGAATGTGTCTAGAAGAAAGTGTGAAAAATTTAATGCTATCTCATTTGTCCGATTTACCACAAATTTGGGAAAGTACCTAGGCTTTCCTTTATTAAAAGTAGAGTCAAGAAAGTGGACTTCACTTATATTGTTGAGAAGTTGTAATCTAGATTGGCGGGCTGGAAAAGTTTGTTATTAAATAAGGTTAGTCGTCTCACTTTGATTAACTTAGTTCTTATTGCAGTGCCTAGTTATCTGATACAAATTATGTGGATTCCTAGTGGTATTTGTGATGCTATTGATGTAACTATTCGTAGGTTCCTCTGAAAAAAATAATATAGATCAGGCTCGTAGCTTTCCCTTGGTGAAATGGGATACAGTTACACATCCTAAGAAACTGGGGGGGGTCTTGGTATTCGAAGAGCTCGACTATGTAATCTTACTCTTATAGGCAAGCTATTCTGGAACCTTATTTGCAAGAAAGACAAACTTTGTGTTCAAATCCTTTTTAACAAATATTTTAGAGGCTCCTCCATTTTGTCAGCAATGGGCAGGATTGGAGATTCTTATACTTGGAGATCTATAACCAAGGTAATAAGAGTGTTTAAGGATGGCTACTAGTATAGAGTTGGTTATGGGTCCATTTTATTCTAGTTTGATAGATGGCTGGAGGAGAGTCATTTGTGTGATCAGGTTCCTTTTGTTGATATTCAGGATACTCATATTCTGATCTCTGATGTGTTTGACAACCAGACTTGGTAGCTAAACAAGTTAGCTAATGTAATTCCTCATAATCTTGCCCCTTTGATTCAAGCAACTCTGATGCTCACAATTGTAGCATCCATGATATAATTGTTTGGGCTACATAAACTTCAGGTATTTATACAGTGAAGTCAGGTTATTCATTGCTCTTTCACCGAGATAACATACTTCATCTTGAGCAAGAGAATTAGAGTTGGCTATAGAGGATTCATGCTCTAGAAAAGTTGTGTTATTTTTTTTAGTTGATCTAACATGATGCTTTCCCCACAGGTTCCATAAGAAAGCGAAGGAAGTTGACATTTGATCCATCATGTGGTCACTGTGCTTGCCCACTTGAAGATGTGCTACATTGGCTCTGTGATTGTCCTAAATCCATAAGGATATGGGATTGGTTGGATCTTTCTAAAGTAGATATTTTCTTCTCCTCTAATATAAAAGAGTGGATTCTTCCCTTTATGCATGGCTCCTATTCCACTATTTTTCTTGTTGGTATTTGCTGGATTTGGCGAGCCCGTAACGATGAGCTCTTATATACTAGTACATGGATTGAGTATGAGCTTATCAGGAAAATAATTATGATGATGGAGGACTTACGTACACCTTTTTGTAATTTCAGTGTCAACCATCCTCATAGTATGTGTTTGGTTTGTTGGGAAAAACCTCCTCACAATTTCTTTAAGCTGAATGTTGATGGCATTCTTTGGGTAATTCATGAAGGGCTGGTTGTGGTGGCCTGATAAAAAATAGTGATGGTGAATGGATTTTGCAGTTTCTCTAGCCTTATTGGAATCACGACAAATCTTTATGCTGAACTTCTTGCTATATTTAAAGGTCTCAATTTAGTTTGGGAACAAGGGTTTAGACTGCTTGTTTGTCACTCATATTCTCAAAAGGCTCTTAACTTAATAGCTAACAAAACATCTTTATTTCACAAATATGCTTGTATAATCGCGGATATTAAGCTCTTATTATCTAAGAACTGGTTTGTGAGCATGAAGCATACTTTGAGGGAGGATAATATTTGCGTTGATTGGTTTGTTAAGTATGATTCAAAGAATGATGACATCTTTAGGACTTGAACGCTTCCTTCTCGAGAGGTAAGTCTATTGTTTCTTGTTGATGTCATAAATATCACTTTCATTAGAGTTTAGTTTTATTTTTTAGCTTGTTTATTTTTAGTTGTACCAAAAAAAAAATTTAAAAAAAAATTAATGAAATTACACATCATATTATAACAAGTTTTATCATAACAAAAAATAGATAAAATTAAATCCTTTTTAACTTATAAACAGAATTAAATTACCAGAAAACATGTACATGTCATCATCAAGTAAGGGTAAATACCATATCCATTCTCCAGTTTAAAAAAAAAAATCATATTCATACGGCATAACCTGAATTCCCTCGCAAATTTCCCTCGCACTTTCCCTGAAAACTATCTCAATTTCCCGCTTCCAACTCTTGTTAATTGTTATTAACCTTTTTATTAAGTTTTTTGGTGGTATTTGATATATTAGATTTGATAATTTGATCCTGAAACTGCAACTTGGTGTGTGGACTTTCACTCTTAAATTCATAATCCAGAAGTGAAAGACAATCGTAATAGCGGGTGGTTGTTAGTTGGATTGGAAGTCCATGAAGTCTCGGGAGGCTACTCTAGTGGCCACGGCTACTGTGTTGGGTGCCTTCGCCTCCGCAATTGCTCTCCGCTTCTTCTTCCGCTCCCATTCCGAAAACCATAACCATAACCATCCCTCGCAATCGCAAAACGACATCGTCTCCAACAACCGCTCTTCAATTTCAAGGGACCCTTTTGATCCCTCCAAGCGCAAAGGGTTAGTAAATATAAATCAGGCTTTAATTTACTATTATTTTATTTTATAGCTGTCGAGCATACAACATGGATCGCTTGATTTTTATATGTTAATGAACACAGATATTTGTCGTGGGATGACTATTTCATGGCAATTGCATTTTTGTCAGCTGAAAGATCCAAAGACCCTAACAGGCAGGTCATATTTCATTCTCCTAATATATTTTTCAATTTACTTTACTTGTTTTCCTTGGTTTAAAAGCTTATGTGTTGGTCTTGTTATTTTATTGTAGGTAGGGGCATGCTTGGTGAGCCAAGATGGTATAATCCTTGGTAAGTTCATTCGGTTCAACCCTCAAACACCTCGTACACATTCTTTTTCTTCTGTCAAATTATGTGGGACTTACTTCAGTAAATTATTTTAAGAGAATTCCTACTTTTTTTTTTTTTTTGGGTGTCAGGTATTGGTTATAATGGATTCCCAAGAGGTTGTTCTGATGACAAGCTACCCTGGGCAAAGGTTGGTATTTAAGGGAGGGGGAGGAGGAGGGGCGTGGGGCAAATAAAAGAATGAGTTTAGTATCATTAAAACATTCTCATTCTGAAATCTATGTGTTTCAGAAATCCAGAACTGGGGATCCTCTGGAGACTAAGTACCCGTAAGTGTTTTACTTTCACATATTCACTCTCCTTGAAATGTTAGTTATACGTTTATTTCAAACACATGCATCTTGTTTTGCCTTGAATCTTGTGTGTGGTTTAGCTATGTTGTTGCTGTAGTCATTGTATTTTTTCACTAAACAAGATCTCGTTGATGATGCTTTGTGTCTATTTTAGTTATGTTTGTCATGCAGAAGTAAATGCTATTCTTAACACAAATCATGCCTCTGCTGCTGGACAAGTGAGTTCAACTGCACTCTGGTTACCATATCATTTAACTGTCTTGTTTAATTCAAAATATTGCAGCTTCTAGATATTACTTTCACTTCAGGTTTCTTTATCATTTTCCTTTTTTAACCACCACCTGGATCATTCACACACACTGAGCATGTGATCACTTACAGTCTTACACCAGTTAGCACATAAAAGAAATTTCTTAGTTCGCATATGAACTGCGGAAACATTTTTTTTAACCACCTGATGCTAAGAGATTCCTCTTTCCCCCCCCCCCCCTTTTTTTTTTTTTTTCTTTTTAATCCATGCAGCGGCTATATGTGACCATGTTTCCTTGCAATGAATGTGCTAAGATCATAATCCAGGTCGGTAGCCTTGTTGATGAGACTGCAGATATAGTGCTTTGCGTTCCTTACTCTGTTAATAAAATAGAATAAATCATCTCATCCATGCTAGTTTTTTCTCCTATGAGACCTGTTATGCATCCTTGATCAGGTTTCAGTTACAGCTGCTACATTTTCATTGCTCAATTCTACTGTAGGTTGTCTTATATGGTAAAAAAATTAAGCTCACAAGTTAAATGGTAATGTTAATTACAAATGTTTTTAAGTGATAAGTTGATAGAAATTGCAATAATTAATTAGCTCTGTATTAGTTGATAATCATATATAATCCTGCTCTGATTGATAAAAATCAGGAAGAATTTTTGGCACCACTACCTGTCTTATATGTGTGTTGGGCATCTTAATCTTGTTATTCGATCTTTAGATGAGGTGCACTATATTATCTAAATTTTTTCTTGCAGTCAGGAGTTTCTGAAGTCATTTATTTTGTGGAGAAGAGGTTAGAAAATTCAGATATTGCATATATCGCCTCTCACAAGCTACTTTCATTGGCTGGTGTAAAGGTAAGCCCTTCCTTTCCAAAATTTTCAGCATCTTTTTGGGTATAATTAACTTTGTTGGCTTAGGGATACTTACCGATGCTGATCCACTATAATTAACTTCTGCATTTGTTAGTTCCTTATATTTGTGTTTCATATCTCTAGCCAATGTTTTGAAGATCTTGAATACAGCTTTGATGAGAATTTTCCATAATTTTCAGGTCAGAAAACATCAACCAATGATGAATGAAATTCATTTGAAGTTTGAGGAGCGCTAGATTGTGAAGCTTGGCATAAATTCAGTCTTTGTTCTTGTAGTCACTATCTTCAGAGTTACTGGCATAGCTCTATCGATTCTGAAATTCTTCTATTTCAGAAGAGATCCTATAGTTGAATGGCTCCACAAGCCAAATAAGCACGGATAATGATAACATCTTTTGGCCCTTCATTATTACTTCGTGCATTCCTGCTGCAGAGCTTGAATTAAACTTACATTTATGGTCTCAACACTCAACATCGTGCCTCTGCCATGCTATATGCAAAACCGTCTTTAGACAATTGAGAAGGGAACAAGTTTATGTATATGGTATTTATTGTCACTCTTATTCTATTAATTTTTTAGTAAATAACCTTTAATTTTGTTTTGATTTCATAGTTCAAAATAACTTAAATAAAAGTTGATTAAATAAGAGTGACAATAAATACAAAAAAATAACAATAAACACTTTTAGTTAAGTAAACTGTATGCAAGTTTATCTTGATGAGTCTCCTTTACATCTATAACTGCCCCAGTGAATATACCGTGTCTTTTCCAAGGCTGGCGATAGGTAAATTTGATTGTTTATTATTAGAGATATCTCCAACCGCAGATACTGTGGCTGCAATCCCGAACGTGGTAAAATCAAATATGAGGAGAATGCTATCCAAGCTTCAGTTAAGAATTTTTTTTTCCAAATAGCATTGCTTAAGTGTATTGTCACCATAGAACTTTGTCAATAAGTAAAAAAATATCACATCTTTGTATAATATAAACTGTTTTTTGAATAATGCAAGATGTATAAATTAAACTAACAAATCAAGTAAAGATCAGCAAAGCTGTCATGTAAAAGAAATGAACCCCAGTTTTAAGTTAGACCTGCTTGCTTGAACAATTAAAACCCAAAAGGGTTTTAAGTTTTTCTTTTTTTTAATAATTAAAAATATAACTTTCACTAAGCAGAATTAATGGCTTCAAGTTGCCTACGGAGATCTTCAAGGTCATCATTGTCAACGATTGGAGCTTCAGTTGTTACCTTACGGAACTCGTCCGCACTAGGAAGTTCATGAGTGAGGCCTTCTGGAAGAACATCTGTAATAGATTTTGGGGAAAGGAAGGTAACTAATTTAAATATTAATTGAAAACGAGTAATAGAAGTAAAACAAATCCAGAACCCGTCAGCAAAAAAGGTAAATGCTTTCCCAGCTATTATTGTCATTAGCAATAAAGCAGAAGCATGTAAAGACATATGAACAGGTTGAATGTTATATTGATAGAATTTTTTTGTTTTTGCAGTAAAGGTGCAAGAGACAAAGCAACATTTTGCATGAAAACATTTCCACGAAACAGTTGGATAAAAGAAAACTCCCATGGCCAAGAGTAGAATTTCCCCACATAATCCTCTTCCACAAAATTGTATCATATAGAAAGACACGTAGCACTTTAGTTCACTTATAGGAAAGGATAAATTCATTGGACTTACCAATATAAACTTCAGCATGTAATTAAGTAAATACCTGAACTTCTGGTATCAGGACCATTCGGCTCACAATCATCAACGACACTGAAAGTTTAATGCAAAAGGACATCATCACTACATGCGAAGGCTAAAATTTCAAGAAAGGAATCTAAACTTTGATATTATATGGTCATCGCATTAATGATTACAACCAGCACATCAGTAACTAAATCTATTCCAACTGATAGAGCATCTTGCATCTTCTCTTCTACACATGCAAACGAAATGAAAAAATATGATCAGAAAAAGATCATTAAACACCTTATATTCCATTCATTATCATGGTGAAGTGGGCCTTTCTCAGTTGATAACACTTCAGCTTCCATTTTTGCTTTAGATGCAGCATCTCTTGCTGGCTTTGCAAGAATGTCCTCTTCCTGCATTAACATTTATAGTTCCATAATCGGACGCAAAGATACGAGTTTATTGATGAGATCAAATTTGTGCAACAAGGGCATGATTGAAAACAACTTACCTGTCTTTTCAAGCAATGTACATTCGAACATTGAGGGTTTGGCTTCATTTGCATAGTTGGGAAAAAAAGAGAATTATATCCCTAGAGACAAACAAATAGAAGTGAGGGTATCAGCATACAGTTACTGTATTTTCAACAATGACAGAGACTGTCCTTCATTAAGGTAGCCTCACCAGATTCCTCTTTGAAGAATAAACTCAGTTTTTTTTTTTTTTTATAAAAGAGAATACATAAGGAACTATTTGCAATAACTCAGAAAAGGAGAATGAAGGGAACATCAATGCAGTACTTACCAAATAAGGAGAGATTTGTGCAAAATCTAATAAGAATTTGTGTGTTTTGGACTAGAAGGCCACCAATAACGCCCTGGGAAATCAAATAAGATTTTCTAATGTCAGATAATAATAAACTAAAAGTGTGCTGCACATTCCATTCTAAACAGTAAAGAGATAACTAAATAAGCCACTAAAAATAGTATAAAATGTCAAGAAAATATTTATTTAAAAAGAAACAGATTTTTTTTTTCTTTAATATGTCTACAAGCCACCAGATTCAGTATACTGAAAAGAAAAAGAGTTGCCGAACAATTTATTTAAATTTTAAACTATAAAGAAGAAAAGCAGCCAATGTAAGATATGTAGAATTACAGTTTACCATGGTGATGATGCTGCACAAACCCCTTCACATTTGAGTGTATGTTCATCTACCCCAGATGCAACAACCAAAGAGGAAAAGATAATTCTATGCTTCACATGTCTGTACATACTGCATAAAAATTTCACATTCTCTGTAAGGTGGGTGTAGTAATATGTATCAATAGATTTAGCAACATAATCATTAGTCCACAGTTTTTTATAAATTGTGATTAAATAGTCCACTGATTTATATCATATGGTTGAGCTTCAGAAATTTCGCTTACCACCAGGTTAATTAAGTTTTCCATTTATTGTCACTTGTGAATAATAGCCAAATTCAAATAGGAAACAGACATACAAGAGGAGGTGCACATGCAAAACAGGCAGTTTCACCAGGAATAAGTAACTGAATATGACCAGAAACAGCATCCTCAGAAACACCTGTTCAAATTTTTAGATTATGTACGAATTTCCAAACAAAAAACATCGCTCATACTTCATGCTTCATACTTCATACATCTAGATAAGCAAAATAACCATAACGAATTGGTAAATAAATCATGAAGATAAATTACTCAACTATAATTCTATTAAATAAGTAATTTATAGAATGTATTAAATGCTGACACGTGATAAAACATATGCCAGTGTACACAGTCACACAGATTCATCTACTTATTAAGGTATGTATACTTTTATAGCACCAGAAAATATCTGTCAAGAACAATTTTTAAACAATGTGGAATATCTACCAGAAGCATGTCTATTTCTATATCTCTGAGTATCATAGATTCTTTTCATATTACTACTCTGCACATATTGATAAAGATGGTGAAGTCAATTCTGAGCATTTTATCTTTCCTTCCAAAAACAAATCCAAGAGTTTTAGCACTACAAGAAAGAGATTTGGAAATCTTTTGCTTACCTGATTCCAACCATGTTTGGCTCAGTTCATTACAAGCCTGCAGTGCTTATAGAAGCCAGTTAGACATGAGAATACCTAAGCAAAACCAAAAAGAAGAAATTTCTTCAATTTTAATTGAAATTAAATTATAAATACATGGTTAACAGCCATTCTTGCTTCATAATTATCCACACAGCTTAAGACAAGATCCACACCACTACCTTGTTTACTAGGGCGAAATGACTTATTTTTCAAACTTGACACGAATGTTTCAAAACCTGTGACGGTGGTGATATTCAGTGTATAGCCTTGTATGTAAAATCTATAATTTGGTCCGTACAAAAGTCTGAGTCTGACAGTCAGCTATTAGCATCAAATTTTCACATTTCTACTTTGTCAACTCAGAGAAGATTTATGTCAAAAATCACTCATGGGACTGCCCCTTCAGTTTCAAGACTTAATCTCTGGACTCTGGAAATGATAGATATATCAAAAATAAATTCAAAAGAATCAAAACAAGAAAATGAAGATTTGGATACTCACCTGATCTGGACAAAATAACAGCCTATTCATGGTTGCAAGCTCCATTTTGTCATAATCATACAACAAAATTCGACCTATGTCGCATCTAGTTAGCATCTCAGCTGCAACACTTCCTACACCACCTATTCCCTGTGGTCATGTAAGAATGACCAAAATCAGAATTTGCTACCAAAATATAGGAGAAAAAATCTAAAGAATGAGAGAGGAACTTTCAGAAAAATTTAAAATAGTCAGGACCACCTATTTGGCTAATATTTAAAAAACGATTGTCCATTTTTTATATTCATGACCAAAAAGGCATAAAGTATCTTACAATCTATATAAACTCTTTGCATAGTTCAAGGATTTCCCTCCTTATTCATAATAATTGAGCTGGGTTGGAGTGAGTATGAAGTGGGTTATGGGCGTATAAATCCATACCGAGCTAGCCAGTGATTCTATCTCTTTCAATTGAATGTCAAATCTAACAATCCTCTCATTATGAATACAATATGTAACATCCTCCAAACATACTCATACAGGTTTGACCCAAGATACTTTAATTTTATATCAACAGTAAATTGGGTTTAGGTTCTCCTCAAATATCAATAATGTCTTCACCATCAGATATTGTACTAATGGATAACAAATACACCAATAATATATTATCTAGGTTCAGAGCTTGGATGGCATATAATCCTAATTTCATTTTGTAAAAAAAAAAAAAACACCACCATAAATAAAAAATAATAATGTCACTTTCAGTTGTTTCCCAAAATTAAAAGCAAGACCTTCTTAATTAAAAAAATAAGAATCCCAGGTGAACTGGGAGCAGAAGGAATGTTTCCTTATGGAGATTAGTTCCATGAGCGATTCAAATAGGCCGAATTTGTGGGGATACCTCGTAGTCTCACAAAAAAAAAAACAAAGAAGAAATGTTTCCTCTTCTAAAAATTCGATGTTCTTCTGTCTTTGAAATTCACTATTTCTTGTCATTATTAATAGAAATAAGTATTAAATATTTAAATGACTACAAAAAAATATATGTGCAGTTGTGAGTAAAATAGTTTGCATGCATGTCACAAATCAGAAACTGTATTCTAAAGCAAGCAACAAACAGTGAAAGAGGAGATTAGTACAGACAACTATGGCAACGGAGAAATCGCGTATTCTTTCATTGTTGTCCACAATACCCATTCTCTGAAGTGCCATAAGCCGACTGTGGGGATTGCTATCTAAAACCTCAGCACTCATATCCTGGTAAGACACAATAACAAGAGGAAAAATCAATGAAACTTAACAATAGAAATGCATCAAATACATGAATGTGACTCTCAGTCTGAGGCAATTACCTCAACTTTGGAGCGTCGAACAGGTGCTGCAGCCTTTGCAACATTAGCAAGATGCTCAACACGCAATTGAATCTTAAAAAACATAACATATAAAATCAAAGCCCATGCTAAGTGACCAAAATCTACTAAACGAATAAAAATGACTAGGATTTTTCGGTTTTGTTGAAGGAACCGGAATATGAAATGAGAATTGAAAAGGAATACCTGATGGAGCGAAGCATGATGAGAAGGATAAGGAAGTGAAAGATTCAGAGATTGAAGATCAGGGAGCAACTCTTTGAGTTCGACCTCCTTGTCTCTTGCTCCTGTTTTCTTTCTTGGTTTTTGTTTTTGGATCTGGGAAACCCTGCGCTCAGCTTTGTTTGTTTCAAAGGCCTTTTTTGTTTTGTTTTTGCGCTTTTAGTTTACTATGGACTGTGTGTTGTGGATATATGGAATCTCCCCAAACGCTAAATTCAAACTTTAAAAAGCAATGTTAATGCTCTCCACTGTTGGTAGAGCTGCCTGCAGTTACTGTGTCCAGCCAAAGCCAATGACTCCAGTGTGAAGTTCTCTTCTTTCCCCCTGCTCGTTCCTTTCAGCATGTGTCATTGATGTCCGTGTGTTTGTTTAATAGGTAGGGGTGTGCAAAAAATTCAAAAGAACCAAACCAAACTTTAAATTGAACAAAACCACTCCATAAATAACCATATTTTTCTGAACCAGTTTTTTAATCCAAACCGTTTTCTTTTAAAAAAGTAGTTTGGTTAACCATTTTTTATCCAATTCGGTTCATTGGTTTCCTACTAAACCTATCCTTTTTAGAAATATCATTCTGAAACCAACTCTCAAACTCGGTCCCTCCCTCCCTCACGTTTTTGAGTTTTTGAACCTTAACCCCCAAATCAATAATCCTAACCTCAAATCAATAATCACGATTCGACGAGGTCGCTACTCACTACGTTGCTGGTGATCTGCATAATTACGTAACTACGCTGCGTAACTGCGTTTTCTTCTTTCTGGGTCAATCTGCGTCTTAGTCTTTCTGCTTCGGAATTCGATCTGCATCTTAATCTTTCTGCTTCTGCTTCGATCTGCATCTTAATCTTTCTGCTTCGATTTGCGTAAGTTGTTGTTGCTGTATATCTTGATATAGGTACTTTTTTTTTGCTCAAAAAATCTTGCTATAGATTTGTTTGTTTTAGTTTTGTTTTAGATTATGGTGTTTTGGTGATTGTTGGAGTTCTAATTTCTGGGTGAGGTGGTTTGCGAGTGAAATCTGGTTTCTGAGTTATTGCTTGTCCATAGATGAGTATCAGTTGCTTGATGAAATGCCTAGGCCAAGTTTATTTGTTCTGACATTGATGGCCAACTAATTGAAGTCGTGCAATCCAACTAATTCCTAGTCAGTTTTCATTTCCATTGCCATTTCTTTTCGTAAGTAAAGCTAATATTGCAGGATATTTGAATTCAATCTGGTATTTTTTTTTTGGTTTCTGCGTTGAAATTTGAATAAAGATCTTGATATTATAATGACTTTATAATACAATATATAAAAGAAAAACTGAGATTTCTGGTCTCGATGGCATTTGTGTGAACCAAATTTTTTTTGGTCTCGATGGCATTTATGTGAACCAAAATTATTATTATTATTTTGGTATTGTACATTTTCTTCCTGAAAAGAATAACTGTTAAAATGATTTTTTTGTCTTTGTCTGTTTCTTGTTTGGATTAATTTATTTCATGGTCCTACCACTTTTTTTTTTTTTTTTGGTTTGTTTCTTTTATTTATTATCTGAGAACTTATCTTATTTGTTCATTACTTGTCAGAGCAAGATGTAATTGTTGAAATTTGAAAGTTAATCCTACTGTGCAACTTCCAAATCAATTTGGCTGTATGTTGTTGCATTCCATTGTTTGTTTTTTTTTTTTTGGTTTTTTATTTCTCCCCAAAGTGGTAATACCTTATTTTCCTTTGGTATTTATTTTGCAGGCAAGGAGGTTGTTACTAGATCCGGCTGTTCATGAAGAGTTCACACATTTAAAGGTTTGTTATTCCACTTTGTGCTGACTTCTATTGAATCAAATTTGGTCTTTTGATTGACACATGGAAGTGGGGATTACGTGTCATAAATCAGGTTGTACTAGGAAAATGTTAGTCCAAGTTGTCTTCTTAGTTTTATCACCCCTGAGATATAGTGAAGAAACAACATCTTGTTATCCTTTATGGTGAACAGTGTTCTGCTTATCATGTAGTGGTAGTTCCATCCCTTGTTCACTGGGGGAACTTATTAAGAGATTTTATTACTTTGGAGGTAACAAAATGAAATGGAACCGTTTTTTTTTTAAGTGGAATGCTGGAAGAGGGTAGGCACTAGACAAGCATTATATTTTGAGTATTTAGTACAAATACAAGCCATAGAGACAGAGAGGATAACTTCTAGGGTGGAGGGTGGTGTTAAAATGGGGTTTTCACCAAGAATTATTAGGAAGTGTTTCCAAATTTCAGTGATGAATCCAGAGGGAACTTAACAAAGCATCGATAGGCAAAGAAAATAGTTTTTGCAATCTGCAGGACATTGGTGGGCATATTATGAAAATTAGCCATTTTCATAATATGTGTTGTTTTACATATTATGAAAATTAGCCATTTTCATATTATGACGTAAAACTTGGTGGAGACCAGCTTGTTCCATATTATGGTGACATTCTTGGAGCCATTTTGCCTTGCATATCCGATAAAGAAGAGAAAATTAGAGTGGTAGGCTTACTTGAGCTTTCTTGTTTTTTCCCCCACTCTTTTTATGGGTTTTTTTAAATATTTTTTTAATTCTCTGTTTTCTCCCTTGTTTAATTTCAGTGTTGCCTTCTATGTAAAACAATGAATTTAAAATAATTTTTGGCTTATGTGTTAGGTTGCTCGTGAAACCAATGAAGAGCTACGTGCAATCAAGGCTGATCCTGCTGAAGCATTTGATGTAGGAGCAATCCTCTCCATTGTTAGGAGGTGTAGTTTTTCTAACCTGGGAAAAAGGCTAGGTTTGAATTTTGAAATACTTGTAATTTAAGAAATGATTATTGAGAAACACCATACTCGTAAGTGTCCTATGTTGTCATTTATGTCTTTATTCATTCTTATGATGTTTGTTCTCTTGCAGTTTTGCTCAATAGTCCACCAATTTTCGAGAGAATTTTTAGTGATGAATTCATAGTGGACATTATTGGTGCCCTTGAGTATAAGTTCATTCTTCAGAAATTTATTTCTCAATTAAGTGAAATGAGGTTTTCATGTTTAGCCATTATATCATGTATGTACATTTGTTTTTCTGCTTCTTTTTTTTTTAATAATTTTTCTGTTGAACAAACCCTTCTAAATTAAATATGTTTTATGATATCTTGGTTGTATTTTACCATTCCTTACTTGCTGATAGAGGTTTAAAAATTAGGAGATGTAGTTGATTACTTGATTTTTAGATGGTTTCATTTTAATTTATTCATTCTTAAGCCCAAACCGGTTTTGAACCGGTTTTCTAAGTCCAAATCGGTTCTGAACCGGTTTTTAAGTCCAAACCGGTTCTGGACCAGTTTTTTAAATCCAAACCAGTTCTCCAAACCGGTTCTGAACCGGTTTTAAACCCAAACTGGTTTTGAAACCGGTTTTAAATCCAAACTGGTTCTTAACCTGTTCAGAACCGGTTCTAAACCGGTTCGCCGAACCAAAACCGGTTCAGATCCAAAAAGAAACCAGTTCGGTTTTTGAACCGAACCTCTTTATAGGTTCGGTTTGCTTTTTCATGCTGAACCGAACCATGCCCACCCCTATTAATAGATGGATAACGCGAAACGGGGGTGTCCTCCATTAGAAGGTCGAGTCAGCTGGTTAGCGTGTGTTTGGATTAAAATTAGTAAACTTAAGTTTGAATGAAAGTATGTTTGCAAACTTAAGTTTGATTAAAAGTGAGTTTGTAATAACGTGATTTATGTTTGAAAACTTTTATTTCAAAAGTGAATTTGACAAAATAAATATAAGAGATAAAAATTACAAATAGAGTAAATGTAACTCAAAAGCAAGATTTTCTTGCCTTTGAGCAAACGTAAGTTTGCAACAAAAGTGAGTTGAAATAATACAAATGAAAATGAAGCCAAACAAAATTTCACTCCCTTCAAGAAAGCTCAACTTAAGTTTGAGACTCCCAACTGAAAACCAAACATGCACTTAGTAGTGTAATGTAAGTTAAGCGGTTGAAAAATTCAAATCAATAATAAATATTTTTTATAAAAAAAAATTTATATATAAAAATATTATATAAAAAAGTATTAATAATGTAATTAAATTAATAATGATAATTATTTAGTTTTAATATTTTTTTAAATTGAATTTATTAAATAATAATATAAATTAAAAAATTAAAAATATTATTCAACAAGATTGTGTAGTTTAATGATAAATACATTTTATCAAAAGAGTCTTTAAATATTATATTTAAATTTTAAAAATTGTTTTTTTGAAATTTAAATTTTTTTAAAACAAAATTAGAAACTCAAGTCAAATTGTCTGAACGAATCACTTGAGTTTGACTAGATTGTTTAGAAAACTCATTTTAATTAAGAATCGACCGCCCGTAAAATGTGTCCCGAAAAAAACTTGTTAAATAAAATGTATTCTTATAAAAAAAATAAAAATAAATTTATATATAGAAGAGGGGTAAAAGCAAAAAAAAAATAAAATCACATGGACAAAACTATACCAAGCAACCTAAGATAAATCATTAAAAATTAGCCTAATTATGTTATACAAATAATATCGTTGGAAGAAGTTTCAGCTTAAGCACTTAACTATATTCTGAAATATTAATCTATCACTTATCGAGTAAAAGAATATTCTGAAAAATAAAATTAAAAATTAGCCTAACTAAATCTCTTTGGGATTCAACATCCCATGCAATTCAAATTCTTCAGTCATTCCCTAGCTGACCAACTAGTTAGTACAACAATTCCTCTCACGCCAGGTAAAAATATAATAAAATTATTAGTTTAAATATATATATAATCATACATCTGATAAGTCTCTCTATACCACTTAAAGAAATTTTATCATAATGTACTTAATATTTGAGTTTGATTCGTAATTCATTGATCAATTAGCTTTTATCCAGAAAATACATATGTAAAAAAATGTTACATCTTTTTTTTTTGTTCTTTAGTTGAAATATTTTTACATCTTTAATAAACAAATTTTTGAAACATACATAAAAAAAAATTGGCCTAATTGATAGCATTTTTATAACTTTAAAATGTAAATATTTTATTAGGGTTGGTGACTGTAGTCTTATACAAAAGGTGAGGCTATATCATGGACTTGGCCATTGTTGGACATAGACGTGAAAAAGATTTTATTTTTAGCTTGGTCAATGCAAAAGGTGAGATTATATCATGGACAACGGTATGACTGACATTTTAAAATATCAGTGTTTCTTAGTCCTCAGCTTCCTCCTGATTAGTATTGACTGTTAGGGAAAAGCTAGGGGTTCTACAGGAAAAGAGAAAATCTACAAAGTTCTACAAAGAAAATGACTAAATTGACTAAATGATCTTTCTTACTTGCATTTCTTATTGTAAACTGTTATATTTATAGTGACTTATAGAATATCCTAGTGCTCTTTAGAATTTCACAATGTGCAACTAACTCATAGCAAATTCATAGACGTATTCAAAACTTTTAGGCAATAAGGACAAATGTAATATTATCAATACAGAAACATAAAAAAAGTATTAATAATTATATTTATATATTAAAAAATATATTAATACAAAATTATAAAAGATTAATTTATAATTATTTTTTTTGTATTTTATATTTTGAAAATATTAAATGATTTTTTCATTATTATTTCTTTCACTTTTTATGTATATAATCAAACAATTATTCAATAAAAATAATATATTTAAAAGTAGAGATATGAAGACAAAAAATACATATATAAAAAATAAAAAATATATTCTTATATAAAATCAAAGAAAAGTTTTAAAATAGAGTGCGGACATGAGTCTCCACTCATTTATATTTACATCCGTCCCTGTTCATATACACATTCATTCCCTTAATCCTATTCCTTTCATTGACTGAAGCAGTTTTGCTTCTCCTCAGTGCTTACTTAGAAGGTATCTTTTCTCTTCAAGGATGGCAGATCCTGGTTGTCTGTCTATGTAGAAACTAGTGTAGCAATTTTTTTTTAATCTTCTGACCATTACACTAGCAGCAGAAACATGAATCCGGGGTCAGCCCAAAAATATCCGTTATGATAATTAACATTTTAATGAACTCCTGTAATGTGATGAATTACGAAGCTAGTTAGGTTTTAACCAAGTCAATCGCACCAGATGTCATCTGGTCTGGTCAATTGTGGTACTTACTAGTTGTTAGAAACTAGAAAGGATGGCTCGAACAACCATTGAAGGTGTTTTCGCATAGTGTGTCTTAAGCCAATTAGATCTCATGTTTTAATGGATAAATCATGACCAATTAGTGAACTGAGGGCAGCAGAGCATGTTGTGTTCATTGGTCTCATTTAATAAGATATACGTATTTTTAATTATTTTTAATGAATTCTATTAATGTTTAGGTAAATCTAGTTTTCATTCATTGTTAACTTTTGGTTTCTATAATTTTGCAGAACATCAAGTCCATTTGTGATCTTTTTATAGCTGATACCCATGGTTAATAGCAAATAGTAACGGATATTGAAGACTAGTAAATATTTAAGCCAGACTAATTTAACAAGCTTTTTTAGCTGATTTTGCAATATGCAGCATGAACTACAGCAACAACTGGAAGCATATAAGCTAAACGTACATTAGAATTGATACCTTCTCTTCTCAATTTTCAGAGAACACAGTGCATATGTAAATAAAACCTTTATAGTAGGGGCGAAAAAGAAAAAGAGACACCACTTTATATTGTTGGTAGGTAAATGCATCATCCACCTAAACTCCTCTTATTTGGATGCTTAACTACAATAGGACTCCTGACATGGTGTTTGCCATCGGTCCAATCCAACCTCCCAAAGAAATAATCAGCCTTATACTTTTTTAGTGGCCTCAAGGTCAATGTCACTCTAAATTCCTTTTTTACACCCTTTTCCTTAAAGCTCAGAATGTTATTATGCTGAACTGAATTATAACTTCTAGAGGTGTATTGATGCGCACTCTATGTGTGCTTGGGAATCCAACATTGGTAAGAGTACGAGTAACATTCAGAGAATGTCCAAGGTCAAAGTAAGGAATTGTGATTGATGGATAAATGAAATCAGCTAAATTGAATGACTTTGGACATGTGTAAGGCTTGCCGTAGAACAACTTAATCATGGAACTGTTGTAGCCACTACCGCACAAGATGTTCAAATAATCAGTAGTATTCAGGTCATATACAAGTACTGCTGCACCATTAGGTTGAATGTGCCCAGCACCATAGGCAAATGGAGTTGCCTCCTCCAGTGATGAATCTAGCATTGGCCTTCCGGAGTTATCTTCTGTTGTTGGTGTAAATGGCATGAAATTTTATATTTAGAGGGCATAAGAAATTGATTGCCATAACCTTAGATGTGTAAAACTTTGCTGTACTTGTGGTCATGATTGCTGACTTAATAGCTGCAGGGCTCCAATCAGGATGAAGTGCTTTGAGTAGCCCAGCAAGGCCAGAAACATGAGGACATGACATTGATAAAAAGAAAAAAGCTAATTGTAAAATCCTTAATATGTTATCACGCGACACATTGAAATGACAACAATGGTAAGATTTAATGTAGGAAAAATTATGGATTAGGATCCTCTCGGTTAAAAGCAAAACTAAAAAAAAATAAATTATATTGAAGGCAAAATAATTCATGGAATACTAACCCTTGATGATTAATTGCACCTCCTCCAATTCTTTTCAAAACTACTGAGGATCTAGTTCCAGGAAATTATACATACCTCCTCCCCCCCCCCCTTCCCCGACTAGATTACATTTAATATAATTTTGTTTTTTAATGTAATTATTAATAAGTACATTTAATTTCAATCTTTTAATTTAAATTTAAGAATGAATATTAAAAAATATTTTGTTTTAGCTGGGTGGATATGTACTCAAATTGCGCTTTAGTAATCTTACCATGAAAGAGAGATTCCAAGATATTTTTGGGTTAAACTGTGAAATTCTCTTCCTTTCCCCTTCTCGTTCCTTGTGAGTGTGCGCGTTTTTGTATGGGTTCAACTTGTTAAGCAAAATGTATATTTAAAAATAAATATAAAAGTAAAATATATTAGTTTTTTTGAGCTAAAAATATAATGATTTTTAATCATATCATCTGATAATTCTCACTAAACCATTTTAAGAAATTTTATTATAATGTACTTAATATTTGAGTTTGATTCGTGATTCATTCAATTGGGATCAATTAGCTTTTATCCAGAAAATAACAAAACTCTAAATCCATATGTAAAAATATTTTTACATTTTTTTTGGGTTGAGTTGAAATATTTTTACATCTTTAATAAACTGATTTTTTAAAACATACATAAAAAGAATTGACCAAGTTGATAACATACTTATTAAAAAAAAGAGGTTGCTTGTTTTTTATTTTTTTAACTTGGGATGGGTTAAATTTTTTAAATGTAAATATAGCGGTGTTATGGAAAAAGTGAGGCTATATCATGGACTGGACCCTTGTTGGACAAGGACATGAAAATGTTTAAGAGAATTGATTAGCTACGTCCAGTGTCCAGAGATTACAAGGACTATAGTTTTGCGAGAGCCATATGTTCGTCTGAAAAATTTTATTATGGACCTCTTCATAGGTATATGAATAGATTATTGGTTTTGTTTTATTGATTTATTATTAAAATAAATTAATAGTTTAAATTAAAAATTAAATTCTTATAAATTTTAATTAGTAATATTCAGATTCGTATAAAAATTTAGTCAAATTATTATATTTTCTTTTATGAATAATTATAAATATAAAAATTTATAAATTTTAACTTATAATTTTTATATACACATAAATCTATATATAAATACTATTAAGTAAAGTCTATTGATAGATCCAAACTTATTAAGTTCATATTAATATTCTCGTGTTCATCCTATGGGTTTTTTCTTCCATGCTTACTTCAATTTAATAAGCATAGATGCTCCAAGTCATTCATAAAATAGTTTTAAATTGAACGGTTGAGATGTGTTACTTAGAATTTGGAGAACGGTTAAGAGAAAAAAATTAAAAACTACAAAGTTAAAAACCAAATTATTTGGAAGCTATCTACAATGAAGTCATTGTATTTTCTTGTTTCACACCCCTAAGACCAAAATGAGAGGGTTTTAGTTTTAGCTATGGATACCGTGATGGAAAAGGGTGATGGAGAATGAGTCGTGCGACAGAGGTTAAGTACCATAATCCATTTGTGCAATAGAGGACAACAAAGTCGTGGAGATGTCAACGACGGAAGAATAGCCAAGGAAAACAATGAGGGTTGAATGTGTTCAAAGCATTGCCATGTTGACGGCGGATGATGGTGAAGCCATGATCGGTGCTTAGGAGGAAGGTTAAGCACCAGAATCCATGAGGTCCTCAGGAGGGGTTGAGGGCCCTAAATTGTTGAGGTCCCTCCATGTTTAAACCATATATATAATAGTTTGCATATATTTGTCCCAGTTTCTTCGTTATGAATATAAATTGTTTCAAATGATGAAGGGTTACTAATCTATCATATTTTTAGTGTAACATTCATTAAAAAATGTTTTGCATAATTAATTTGTTTTAATGTTTGATATGTCTTTTTCAGCAAACCTTTGTATCTTAGAATAAAAAAGTTATACAAATATATTTCTGAGGTTGTTATTTTATTTTTAAGTATAAACATAACTAATAAATGGATATACTTATTTTAAATTAAAAATTTCTTATTAGATAAAAACAAATTAAAAGATAAATCCATATAATGTCAAAATATATATGAGTTTGATCTCTAAAACAAACTATCTTATCTCAAAAACTAAAGATGCATATTATTAAAAAAAAAACAATACAAAAAAATACACACACACATATTGACATAATTACATGTTCTCTCTTGAAGTTAATGCTTATTACACTTAACACTTCTATTATTCGAAAAATTACACTTATCTCTCCAATTTTATTTTTTTAAAACCCCATTACTTTATTATTTACAAGAAAAAATAGTGTAGGAATCATATTTAGGCATAAGTTTGAGAGTTTTAGAGAAAATAAAATGGAGTGACTCTTAATGTAATAAAGAGACAAATAATGAATTGAATAGAACATGTTACTCTATTATTTAGTTTGATGGGAGAGGGGAATTGGTTCATGTCATTCCTTAACCTTTAAATTTGGAGGGACAAAAAATTTCAGATTTTAAGTGGTAAGGGAGCTTCTTATTCTCTCTCTCCTTTTAAAAAACTCTCAAACACAATTTTAATAAGTTTTGACATTTTATTTTATGTCATTCCCTTGTCATCCTTTCAAACATAAATATGAGAAGTATATATAATTTCTCAAATAAAGAATGATATTAAATGTAAAAACAGTGTATATTAAGTAAATGATGTGAGTGTAGTTTCACAAATAAGAAAAATATCAAGATATAACAAGAGTTAAACTTAGGGGATTACTCTCATTGACAAAAACATTAGTATAGTAGTGTTTAACTTGATTTTTGTCAAAAGACAATTCAATTTCTATTAGTAATCTGGAAAAGGAATATTTTTCTCTTAAACATTCTCAAGTATTTGGTAATTTAAAATTTAGAATGTCATAAAGCAATCTCGATTGAATAATGAAAATAGTGCATGTAATTACAGTTTGCAACAAAGTGAATAATGACAAGAATTGATACTTTGAAAATCGAAAATGGGAAAGCAAAGCATAATGGGAATGCAATGAAGAGAATTGAAATAAAAGCAATAAATTGCAATCAAAAGTAATGTAGCAAGATAAAAATGGACAAAAAATGGCAAACAACAATGTAATCTAATAATGGCAAGTTAAATTAACGAAAGCAAATAAAGAACTGAGATTAAACTTGTAGAACGATCAATTTGACTGAAAGGATAAATGGAAGTAGGTAAAGAACATGTAATGTAAATGAAAGCAATTAAAAGATGATCAAATGATCACAAAAATCACTTAATCAAGAGATGAAAAGAATTGCTTGAATGTAAAGAAACTGAATGAGATTTTCATTAGAAATATAAATATTACTTAAAGAAAAGTAAAGTAGAAGACATACTTGATTAAATCATTTTGAATCCGTGAATTTGTTAGAATAACTTTTGGATGTGTGAAAAATATGTGGAAGTGATTTCCAACTATGCATCTTAATACCTTCATCTTTTTTGGTATTTTTAGACAAAAAAATAATTGTCATTTTGATAAGATCTTCACAAGTGTATTTACCTAAAATAACTTCATAATCTTGATAATGACACTTATCTTATTTGATTGCTGCATTATTAATTACTAATAACTTATTAAATTAAAATCTTCAACTGTCCCAAACTGTTGATAGATCCCCCTTGAATCATTGATAAACCTACATTCATCCTTACAATTTTTTTGAATTTGGTTAAGTGTTTAGCATAAACTTTTGATATTTGATTTTTCCTTTCATCTCGAACTCATCTTTGACTCGAATCGAAATCTTGTTGATTCCTTCAAATTTTATATCAAAGATCTTATTGAAGTTTGACCTGAATCATTCATAACATCGAAGCTTAATGAACGTTCAATTCCTTCATGAAATCAAAAAGATTATTTTTAATACCAAGAAGCAGTAATAGCGCAAAATGAATGGAGATCTAACTAACCCAAACGCAAAGCATAGTGCAGTGGGCATACGCAACGCAGCAACGCAGCAACACAGAACAAGTAAATGCCTTGAGCGAATTCGTGCATGCGAAGCCATACCCGTTGGGGTATCTAATTCTAATCTAATCTTCCAAAATCTCAAGAGTCTTTTCTTTTTTGGTCTTCCAAAATCTCGTGAGTGAAGATCACGCATCAACCATGGAGACGTTTAGTATACAACAACCATGCATTCAGCAGCCTCTTTTACTTTCAATCACTCGTTTTTCGGTTTTTTTTTTTCTGTCCTTTTGTCTTTTTTTTTTATTTAGTTAGATATATGTACATATCTAAATATATGTAAATATTATCAGTTAAAATTTGTATAATTTTTATATGTATAATTATTTTTAATTAAAATAAAAAATAATTTAATTAAGTATGTGTACAAATTTAAATATATATAAATATTACAAGTTAAAATTTATAAAAAAATTTTATGTATAATAATCTATAAAAAATAATTTAAATTTTTTATATGTAAACTTTAATGTACATAAACATTATTAATTAAAATTTATATAAATTTTACTATGTACATTTACTTATTGAAAAAAAGGGTTGAATGGATTACAAGAATCTATTTTTTTTTATGCAAAGATCAAAGGTGCAGTACGTGGTGTATTGAAAACAGAACCATCAAGCAAACATATAATTTGTTCCAATATCATATTTGGGAACGTTTACACAGTGCTTTTAAATTTTGTTGGGAGCACTAGTGTTTTATAGCCAGACACTATTGATTTATTAGTAAAATAAATCATCAGTGCTGATTTATTATTTATAACTTATATATCAAATAATAAGTATGATTCTTATTATATATATAAATTTTAATTATTAATATTTATACACACAAAGATTTACATAAAAGAAGCTTAGATTAATCATATTTTTTTACTGTAAATAACAATACATATAAAAAATTATATAAATTTTAATTAATAATATTTATATACATAAAAATAAAATTTTAAAAAAACTAATTAATCGACTATAAAGTATAAATTGGGTTAGAACACCGTAAACGTAGCCTATTTTCCCAGTTCCCATCTTAATTTTGATTTCTTAATAGAAGGATATGTATCCGACAACCTTTAGTCTTATCTCGACATATCTATATATTGCAGTCCACATCAGCGATGGCTAATAACCTCTCTTTTTTGCTGGTAAAGCTGAACTCCAATTGGAAGAGGAGGCAGCACTCGAGAGCCCACAATTCAAATCAATACGTACCAGTCACAAATACGATCCACCGGCCAGTTTTCACGGGGAGCAACACAGTTTATACTTGATACGCTACTCAACCACATCATTAATTTTTTCAAGTCAACTGTTAAGCTTCAACTCTATTAACATTATCTATGCAGTTTATATGCACTTCTATTCACCCTGCGCAGTCATACTTTTTGCAGTGGGGCACCGAACTTGCATCACTTTGAAATAAACAATTTTTTTTATATGTTCTTGCCGGGCATTGCTTTTTATGTTATTCAGGTTCAACTTATTAAGTTATTATATATTGAATAAGTTATTTAAAGATTTTGCTCTGTATTAATTATGAAACATTTGCAGGGGCGAAGTTAGATAATTTTTCTTAAGGGACCAAAGACTCAGAGAAATAGTACCTTATTTACGAAAACTAAGCTTATAAATAATTCACGGTACTCCACCCCTTGAGCAGTTGAATTTTGTTTCATAAAAGATCAACAAGATAAGTCATATAATTAATTAATATATCATCGAAAATGAAGGTTCTCATATCACTTTTAATTATAGAAGTAATTAACATGGAACATTCCTTTGGCCAAATCATGATTGACGAGTGAGAAACTCAAATCAGATGGGTGACTTTCGAACGCGTTTACAATACAACAACCCATGGTTGTTGTATGGTTACAACAGCCACTTCTAACATCAAGCACGAGTTTTCCAGTTTTTTTTTTTTTTTGTACTTTTATCCTTTTTTTTTTACTTTGTTGGATGCACGTGTATTTTTAGGTATATATAAATTTTACAAATTAAAATTTATAAATTTTTGTATATGTATAATTATTTATATATAAAAGAAAAGAGTAATTTAGTTGAGTCTATATACGAATTTAGATGTATATAAATATTATGAATTAAGATATGTAAAATTTTTTATATGTATAATTATCTATAAATAAAAGTGATCTAATTTTTCTATATATATATATAAACATTACCAGATAAAATATATAAAGTTTCTTATACTTAAAATTATTTAAGATAATTTTTTTTACTGGTACTCAAAGTTACATGTAATCAATCATCACCATAGATCTGTTTTTTAGCAAAAATCAAGGTGATTTTTACTTGATGTATGCGTACAAGAAGCTTCACTTGTTGTATTGAAAACGTAACCGTGATTTTCACGTATTAGTTGAGTTTTTTGTTTTATGTTGATGGGTATAAATCAAATTAATACACACGCTGCAAACAGAACCAAAGCTGTAGAATATTGATTCAGAACTTGCATTGTATTTGTTATGTCCCTATTTATAGGGGTTTTATTGGGTACCTTACTAGACTTTACCATGAATGGGCAAAGCGACATTCACCTGTGGTTATGCAACCTCCATATCTGGCTCCATTAATTTGATCACTTCGTTCATGATAAAACTGAAGAATCTGAGAAGATGTATAACCAACTTAGCGTGAACGTACGAAGGTAGCTAAGTTTCTACATGTGCCATATCCATTAATTTAGCCGGATAAATCCAAGACAAAAATATGGTAACAGATTTTGTTAGCTTTCTCAGTGGCAGCAAACACTTTTGCGGGATGCCAATCACGCCCAATTTGTGACTATTTGAGCATGGGAACAAATTGGGTGGCCATTCTCATGCATTATCTCATGTTCTTTTATACTGAGGACGGGTTGAAACTATGCGTAGTACTACTAGTCTAGTACTAATACTGCTGGTGAGTGGCCCGTGCGTGAATGGTTTCCACCAGCAAAGCTTCCTAGCCATGAACAACCCAAAAAAAGTTGCTTGACTCAACGTGGAAATTCTTAGGCTGAGAGCATCCTCTCAAATAATTTCGGGAGTTTTTTTTTTTTTTTTGCCACTCTTGAGAAGTTCTTATGTGCTTTTATTAAAATAACATAATTTTCTTACTTTATAGCATTGAATTGTCATTTTAGTTATATAAATATATTTTTTTTAATGCTATAACTAAGATAATACATTAAACAATACCGAGCAAGCTCCGGAAGCACGAATTTTTCCTATATGTGTAGCTTAGTAGAACATTGTCAGTTGCTTTTTCTTCTTTTGAGCTTCAGAGATCCAAGCATGCATGTGGAAGTAATTAGTACTGTCATTATATATGCGTCCGAGTATTTATCTCCATTCTGATAGAATCATTTGGAAGGTGGAAAATTCCCTCTCTCCCTGTTTCAAGCGTGCTATAAGCACAGAGAGGATGTGGGGTTCATGAATCGGTATACTACTTTCACATAATTTAGTCGTTTTTTTTTAAAACAATAAATTACTGTATTTTAGTGCAATGTCAATAGCTAAGCTAAAGCTTGTCGTCTAACCCTTTTGTATAATTGACTTCCCCATAAACATTGAAGTTATGCTTTACACTAAAAAACACCAATGGAATCTAATTTTTCTCCTACTCAAAATGTTAAATAAATGAGATGAGAAAATAATAAACTTACTAATTAATCTAATTTTTTTTCATTGAAGTAATATTTTGGTCAGAATAATTTAGTAATTTAAAGTACTTTAAGCTTAATATTGTTTTTTGGACTGTCAATTTTTTCAAGAAAATAATTTTAAGAGAGTTTCGAAGTAAATTTATTCTCCAATTTTAGTACTATCCTTTATTAATTGTATTTTAATTACTTATTTTTTAGGCTCTTATATATTTATTTCCATTTTTTCTCTTTATTTTTTGTGTTGACATGAGAGCCTTTTTTTTTTCTCATAATTTTTCGTGCTTATACGTGTTACTTGATTCATTGGAATATTTTATTATTTTAATTTGATTAATTATATTTTATTTACTTAATTTTTATGCCCAATTTCAATTGAATAATATTGATTAATTTTATTAACATTATTCTTGATTAATTAAATTTTAGTTATTTGATTTTTAGGCTTTTATTTTTTTATTTTTTTTTTTTCTTGAGTTTTCGTGTTAACACATGTTACTTTTTTTATACGATTTTTGTACTGACATATGTCACTTTTTTTCATTTGAAAAACTTCATTATTATTGATTAATTATATTTTATAGACTTGATGTTTATGTCTTAATCGTAATAGAATAGCCTTGATTAATTTTATTAACACCATCCTTGATTTATAAAATATTACTTATTGCTTTTTAGGCATTATATTTTTTCTTATTTATGCTTAATTTCCAAATCAAATAATCTTAATTAATTTTGTTAGTATTATCATTAATTCATTATATTTTATTTATTTGATTTTGGTATCTTATTTTTTTATATATTTTTAATTTATTATACTTACATGTGATACTTTCTTTTTACACTTGTAGCTACTAGTTTTCTTCATTCAACTACTTCTTCTTCTTATTAACAAAGTGATGCAATCTAAGATCATGTTCAACACAAACTTACTTGCTAAAAAATTATGATTGTTCTGAAGTGAATTCAGAAGGTATCTGAGATAGACACGTATATGGTGGTTCCCTCCTTGCGCAGCTGCAGCCAAGCGTATAGAATCAGGGGGGTGGGTACCTACAATGAGACTCCAACGCTCAAGTCAGACAATGCACAAGTAGGTGTTATGCAATGGAATAACAGATATCTCATTAGGGTAACTTAGCCTGGTATATATAGAGAGCGCGACTGGAATTCTCATACAATCCGTGTAGGACGAAGGTACAATAGGATCGTGCCTTAACAGAGGTTTCAATCCATGATCGTTGCGGTCCGTCTCTGACCTTTCAGGACTGTCCCACGATCATTGAGGTCTGTCTTTGACCTGTCGGGACTGTCCCATGATCGTTGAGGTTCGTCTCTAATTTGTCAGGGTTGTCTCCTTAGTAGTCAATCCTTATTGAAGGTAGTTATAGGAATCTGCGTAGGTCTGGCTATCATTAGAGTCCGATGCCGTGGACCGGGGTCATAAGGCCTTGGCTGGGGTGCTTATGGAGGAGTCCGATGGTTCATATGCCGGGTCGATCCTTCCGGATGGGACCCCGGACTATGGTCTAGAACAGTTGCCCCCAACTTGGCGTTTGGATAAGACCTAAGTGTCAAGGTATAGGATCATTAGGCTCGCCACGGACTTTGCCCTAGCTTTGAAGCCAGGTTTCGCGGTGTCTCGTGTTGAGGCCAACATCCATCATTGAGTATGGGGTACCCCGGAGGTTGGGATGTGGTTGGAGACCGCAGTGGGCCTTTGCCTACATCACCATTCCTTGTTCCGAGGTTTTCCTCCTGTTGCCCCCGGATGTGGTTCACAGGGTCTTTGGTCTTGCAGCAGCGTCCTTCATTGGTCTTGGATCCCTTGGAAACCGTTGCTCTTGACTTCCTCGAGAATTGAGCAGCCTTTAATGGGAAGCGTCAGCTTCGCGCAGTTTCTAACCGTTCGCTGTTCCTGCAGCCAATGGCAACGGGAGAGCATTAAACGCAGTGTTTATGATTTGACAGGCTTTTCCTTCCTTAGGAACCAATCGGAGCGTTCCATCCTCTTTATAAATAAGAGATGTTTGTGTTTGATTTTGGCATTCCCTTCTTCCTCTCTACGTCTCTATTTGGAAGTGACTTCTCTTAGAGAAATGGTTCCTTCTTTTCCTATGCGTTTCTAGAGAGTTTTGCCTCTTGCGAGGGTTTTCTTCTTGTTCTTCCCCAAATCTCTGAAACTTTATCATGTCTTCGTGATCGGTTCCTCGAGTAGATATCTCACTTTCTTAGCATATTAGCGGTAGATGTTTCATTTTCCCAGCGTACCCTGATTGCTTGTTTGATATTTATCGTCGCTGGGGAGGCTTGAGATATCTATCATGTTGGGCGGAGGTAATTGCAGAAATAGAGCCCAAAGTCGCTCTCCTTGCCAACAAATCCTAAGAGCAGTTGGATATGCATGAGGGACTATTGAGACTGCTTTTGTAATTTGGAGTTGCTTGGGTAATCAAGGTTCTGGTGGAACGATCTTCCCACGAAAAACCTGTGCCTCGTCCAACAAAAGGGAGTGCTCCCCGGTCTCTACTATCCTGGCAAAGGAGGCCGCGAAGAATGTGGTGGGGCCCCAAAGTTCGGCAACAGTGTTCTATTCCGGGTTGCGAAGCGTATCAACTTTTTCAAGAGGCCGCTTCGAGGGGGGGAGGGGGGAGACCGGTGCTGATTCTGGAGGAAATGTGGATGCGACATGGTTCGGGATACAACTGATGGTGATGTCTGTTCCTTCCTCCGGGGTCTTTATCCGGGCTGCTTTTTGCTTATAAATTCTGTCTCAAATGTTTCCACTTCTCTCTTTTTAATTTTTGACGATGTATGGAATGAGAAATTAATAAAATTCTTCTTTTGTTTTGAATCTCATGTCTTCTATCTTCCTTTCTTTTGCAAATTGTGGTATTTATATTATACCGGGGTGAGTCCAATGCTCACCCTGACGACGCGATATGTTAAGTTACCCCCAACTTGGTACTTAGTCAAGACCGGCAAAGTGCCAAGTTTAAAAACCTGGATCCGGGGTCTCTATACCTCAGGGGAACTTTAACCGGGGCAGGCAAGCTTCCGATGTCTGAACGAGTTTTTCGAGCTCTTGGACCTTGCGGTTGCGTGTCTCTTAGTCAGCTGGATAACTGTTCTTTGGACTGCCATGACGGCTACGTGGGCCACGTGGCATGCTTGGGTTGAAAGGATGTGCATAGTGCTTCGCGCGCCATAATGAATATCTTTTCAAATCTGAGGTGCTCGGACGGAACTGCCCCCTAACCGTAACCCCTATAAGTAGGGTGTTAGCCTTTTTGTTTCGTTTTGTTGATTTTCATTAAAACTGGTGGCCTGAGGTGATTTCCGACGAGCGCTGCGACGAAGCGTTTCTAGGGTTTTTGGACTTCCCAGAGCTTGATTTCTGCCTTCTATTTCTACCTTTTTTCAAGGTATTTCCATTTTCTCGACTCTAATTCTGTTTATTTTCATTTTATGAACGGTTACGCATCATTTTTTTTCCGCAAACGAGGGTAGGGAGAACTGTTTTAGCCCCCTATCTTCTGATGGTGTTACCATATGGAGCACCTCCTCCATCGTATTGCGTGCGATGGAGGTGTCCTTCCGAGGTTTTAACCTTGGTGGGTGCAGAGGCCAGTGCATGGGTGCATTCAGTTTTCTTCTGTTTGTCCATTGCCATGTTTGGATCTTTGAACTTAACTGGTTCTGACCCTACGCCTCAGTGTGTCTTCCAGGGATTCAAATGGCCAAAAGGAGAGCGCTCGTTCTTGAAGTGCCTGCCCCGGTTCCAGAAGTTCGGGAACCAGAGAATCAAGATGCCGAGGAGGAAGCGGTTCGTATTCGCCGAGGTCTGGGATTGCCTTATACCTAGGTTGCGGACGATGCTTTCGATAGAATCTCCCACTATGAGTCTAGGGCCAAGTTGGACAAATTAATAGAATACTTGGAACTTACCGAGGGAGGATCCCAGGATGATGAGTTCTTGATCTTGTCCCTGGGGAGAGAACGGGTGTATTCGACTCGTCAAGCGGGGAAACACTTCATGTTTCTTTATGAGGACTTTTTCACGAAGTTTGGGCTTTGCCACCCTTTCAATGACTTCCACATTTCCATCCTCCAGACTCTTCATGCTGCCCCCAGCCAAATCCACCCCAATGGTTGGGCAAATATCCTGGCTTTTGAGAGAATATGCCAGTTGTTGGGGTTGCGATGCTCTGATGGGACGTTTTTTTATTTTCATATGAGGTATTTTGTGCCCGTGCTAGTCAAGAATCTTGGCTGTCGGTGCGATCTCGGCAAGGAAGAACGGTCTTCTTTCCATACTTGGAAAGTTATAAGAATTTTAAGGAAAAGTTCTTTAAGTTGATGGCAGTCTGCGGCACTCGTCCTTTTTGGTTGGGGAGTGGCGGGGAGCCAACATTCAATCTATATTGGAATCTGGCAGCATGAAGCATCCCTCCCCAATCATTTGAGAGGGAGATCAGCCACCTGAATGACGAAGAGATTGAGTGTGTCAATTTCTTCGAAATGTGGGTTGACGAGGTCGGTAAAATCCAACCTAAAGATATATTGGATGCCGTGGATGATGTGGAGCTTTGGGCTGTGCTAGGTAGTGTAGGCCGTTATTCATGTTTATTTTCTTTTCTTTTGCCGTTTATATAGATCTAACTGTCTGTATTTGCTTTTCAAAGAGCTTAGCTGAGATGTCTCAGGAAGGAAACGCGCTGGCCATTCTTGAAGCTCTGAGGGCCAGAAGTGAACCGGGGCCGTCGGACCTCACTGCCGACGTTATGCCAGTTTTATCACCCTGTCAAACTGAGGTACCGATTGCGGAGTAGGAACCGATCCAAGTGGAGGATTCCCCCTCGCTTGCGAGGCGTAAGAGAAAAGCGGCTGGCGAGGGACAATCAGACAACCAGGGTAAGAGGACCGCGGTTGAGGAAGATACCGGTCCAAGTAGTGGGGGGCCGATCAATCTGTACTACGAGAATCTGGATCCCCGTGAGTTTATCAGCTTCCAACTCTTAAATGAAGAGGTCGAGGCTCATTTAGCCCCGCGTAGCAAGAAGGATACCTTCTCTTGTTTTGAGACTCTTGGCCTCCATCTTGCTTTAGAGACTCAGTACTTAGAGCATATGATTAAGGACCATGAGCAGAAGTTAGCAGAGAAGGTTGCTGCCGCGGAGCGGGGCGAGAATCAGTCTCTTAGAGCAAAGGAAGAGGCTGTAAAGGCCAAAACTGATGCTGATGCACGGGCCTGGGAGTTGGAGAGTGAAGTGGTCGCCCTAAAGGATGCGGTGAAAGAAAAGGAGGCGAACTTGACAGAGGTCAAAAGGTATATGGCCGACTTAAAGGCTGAGAATGAAGGTCTTCGCGTCGAGAACGAACATCTTGGCGGCCAAGTTACTTTGTTGTAAGGCGATGTTAGGAAGCTTATTATTGTCTGCACCGATATCAATAAGGAGCAGTTTCAGAATGTCATTAACCAAGTTCAGCTCTTCAATCCCTGGGTTGATTTGGTTTTGGATCCTCTAGACTCTGGGAATGTAGTCCGAGATGGTCAACTCGTGCTTCCTCGTCTTGCTGCTGAGGGTCCAAGTGTTAGAGGTTCTTCTGCCAAGGCTCGCGGTCCAGATTCCCCCGCGGAGCAATTCTGATGTTTTTTCTTGCCCCCTGCGTGGGGTTTTATTTTTTTATAGACGAAAATGTTTCTCCGTTTTTTGGGGTTTTTTAATTAAGTTTATTTCTGTCGTATTCCTTTGTCTATTTTGGGGTCCAATACCCTTTTTGACTTTGCGAACGAGACCGCGGTCCGGGTCCAACACCTATTATCGTTGAGCGCTTTAGGGTTCCCTTTAGGACTTCGCGTGATAAGAAATTTAGAAACCTTGGCTTGGGATCCAATGTCCAAAGTGGACTGACATTTGGGATCCGTACCTAAGGTAAGAAACCTTGTCCGGGATCCATTATCAATTGCTTTAGTATTTAGGATGTCGCGTGACTTTTGAGGGACTGGTCGTTACCAGGGTCTTTTCGTGCTTATGGTTTGGTGCGAGAATTTTCCTGAGTCAGGATTTTTCTTCTGCACGACCTATCTGGCACAAGACAATTTCATAGGTGATACCATGGGTCATTCGTACATATGGTTTGGTGCGAGAATTTTTTCAAGTTGAGATTTTTCTACTACACGACCTATTTAGCACAAGACAACTTCACGGTCGGTATCATGGCTTCTTGGGATGTCGTGGTGGGTCTATGAAAATTTTGCTATCAGAATGCACTAACTCCGTGATGCTTATTTCATTAAATATGTTGAATGACCGAGGTCCGTGTGACAATTGGGCAGATCAAACATAAAATAGTAGACTAGGCCTTAAGAGGCACTTAGCTATAGTACTTTCTAAGTTTATCTGCGTTCCAAATATTCTTCACTGGTTTGCCCGTCAATGTCTCTAGAGTGTAAGCTCCTTTGCCGGTACTGATCATGATATAGTAAAGGTCTTCCCAATTAAGGGCTAACTTCCCTTAGGAGGCATTCCTTCCTCCGATGTCGGTCCTGCGGAGTACTAGATCACCTGGCTGGAACCTTCTAGGAACAACCTTCAGGTTGTACCGGGCTGCCATTCTTTGCTTGATCACGGCATCACGTATGTGCACGATGCACCTTCTTTCCTCTAACAAATCCAAGTCTTCCCTGATTAATTCGGGGTTGTTATCAGATGAAAAGTTCTGGAGACGCCAACTTGGTTTCCCTATCTCCACCAGGATCATTGCTTCACACCCATAGGTTAGCTTGAATGGGGTTTCACCCGTTGTGGAGTGAGGAGTGGTTCGGTAGGCCCAAAGGACGTGGTCTAACTGCTCGGCCCAATTTTCTTTGGCTTTGTCCAGTCTCTTCTTTAACCCCCTGACGATAACGAGGTTGGCCGCCTTAGCTTGCCCGTTTGTACGTGGGTTTTCTATGGCACTGCAATGATGCTTTATCTTCAGCTCGTTGAGTAGTTCTTCGAACCCCTTGTCTTTGAATTGCGTTTCGTTATCTGTCACGATGGATTCCGAGACCCCAAATCTGGTAATAATGTGGCGCCAAGTGAACCTTTGAATCCGGGCCGAGGTGATGGTGACCAAAGGCTCTGCTTCTATCCACTTGGTAAAGTAGTCCATAGCTACAACCAAAAACTTCAATTGCCCAGGCGCTTAAGGGAAAAGACCCAAGATATCCATGTCCCATTGGTAGAAAGGTCAGGGTATGGATGTCGTGGACAGTTCCTCTAGCGGGGCATGGTAATGGTCAGAATATCATTGACATTTATTACACACTTGGACATGCGCAAGGGAGTCTGCCTCCATCATGGGCCAATAGTAGCCTGCCCTGAATGCCTTTAACGCTAGAGCCTTACCTCCTAGGTGGTGCCCTTAACTTCCTTCTGTTGGTGTATGCCCTAGAGGCCAATACATTTTGTCTGTGTTTACATACATTATATTATGCTATTTTTGATATATGAGGCATTTCATTTATTGTGTTATTTTTGGTAGACATAATAAAGTCCTTAGAATAGTAAGTTTGATACCATAGGACATCAAGTGGATGACTTGATCGTGAGATCCTATATAGAGCACTATTCTTAAAATGTCCCTAGTAAAGTATTATTGTCAAATAGGACAACGATAATGCATTGAGACTAGTGCGTGCGTAGACTGATGACCACATCTCACGGGTCATGGATATAAGATATCAAGTCTACACATGGATACATATTAGAGTAATGATGTATTGGACAGACCCGCCATGAGAACGCTACGTGGATCATTACGTGAGTGTCATAAGCGATTCTCATAGTGATAATGGTGTATGTGGTCCTTTGACCTGAAATTACTACGATTCCTACATGAGGAATTGTGTGTTTTAATGCCATCAAACGTCATCTGTAACAAGATGATTATAAAGTTAGTTATTAGACATACCGTGATACATGTGGAGGGATGTGAGTGACCTAGATGAGATTTGTACCTCCTACATAACAGGAGTGATATCTTCGGGCCCCCTGATTGAGTGAGACTACGAAATGCATGACCATGCTCAAATGAGTCAGTATGAGATATTGATCTCATTTGTTATTACTATGTCTACTCGAGAATCAGGAAACTGAAGATTGAACTAAACAAGGGTGACACGTTCCATGCCTTGTGTTCAATCTAGATATCTGGACAAAGGGACTAAACTACACGGAAACATTGGTCACGGATAGGTTATGTCAAATCACTGACATTCTCATTACTTGGGTAGCAGTGATGTGTTATTAGATACCACTCACTGTTTGTAATATTAAAATGAGATTTTAATATTACTACCAATATCATGAGAACCTGCAAGGTCGCACACTTAGAACAGACTAGATTGGAGCAGTAAGGATCCAAGTTGGACTCGGATTCAATTGTGGGCCTAACTCATGACTGATAGGTTTAGGGTTGCACAGCTTACCTTGCTACTACTCACACTCACTTAAGGCAGTCACTATTATAAATAGTACTGCTAAGGGGGCTGCTACCAGGTTACAACATAACCCTAGCCGCACCTACAGAAAGTGAGTGAGAGATAGTGAGGTCTTCTTCTCCTCTCTTCGCAGCTAGCACTACAAAAACAGAGGCGTGACTCCCTTTTGCAAGTCTGTTCATGTGGATACCGCAAAGACATCGTCACTATTACAGTGTTGGTGATTCACCTCGCTTGTGATTATCACGCTTCAAGAGGTAATTTAAAAAAAAAACCCGGATTATGGACCTTTTCGCATGGATCTTGAGAGGGAATTCTATTATTCCGCTGCGAGACTTTTGATCCGCAATTCCCAACACCTTCGTGGACTTCGGCCAGGACGTATTTAGCTTCTTTCGGCGTGAGGCATTTGAGGAGGGGTAAAGAAAATTCACGTCGATATAACTGCCCATCAAAGATGGTGTATCTGACTGTGGCTTTCTTCAATTTAGTAGCTTCCTTGGAATCCTCAGAGAGGCTACCGGACTGTATGTATTCCAATAGTGGTATGATCCAGGTACGTTCTTGCCCGTCGACTTGGAAGACGGCTACGTCGGAGACTGCGGGGTGCGAGAGTGTTTCCAGAATCACTGAACGGTTGTTACCCGGGCTCTTGGTACTCGCCAACTTGGACAAGAGATCGGCCCTAGAGTTTTGTTCTCAGGGTATATGCTTCACTTTAACTAGCTGAAAGTTTGGGAGGAGTTCTTACACTATCGCCAAGTATTTCTGTAGGAGGGGCTTCTTGGCCAGATATTCTCCTTGGATCTGGGAGGTCACGAGCTGGGAGTCACTGCAAAGTTGAATCTTTGCGACCCCCAAGCCTCTAGCCATTGCCAGTCCGGTAATGCATGCTCCATATTCTGTCTGGTTGTTCGAAATGGAAAATTCGAACCTTAGCGAATTCTTGACAGTCACCCCTTCTGAGTTTTCCAAGATTATCCCGGCACTGCTTCCTTTTGGGTTTGAGGATCCATCCATAAATATGGTTCAGGATATCTCCTCGGCATTACTGGATTCTGAAGTGAGTTCGACTAGGAAATCCGAGAGTGCCTGTGCCTTGATTGCCACTCTGGGTTCGTAGGTTATTCCGAACTCGGAAAACTCAATGCACCAAGCAATCATCCTTCCTGCTACGTCCGGTTTATACAGTATATGTTAGATGAGTTGATCTGTCCTTACTACCACCGGATGACACTGGAAGTATTACCTTAGTCTTCTAGCCGTGATGATGAGTGCAAAGACGACCTTCTCTTTCTTTTGATATCTGAGTTATGGGTCTTGCAGTACTTTGCTTACAAAATAAACTGGTTTTTGACCTTCTGGTGTTTCTCTGATGAGTACCGAACTCACAGCCTCCTCGTGGATGGAGAGGTACACGTAAAGTGCTTCACCTAACTCTGGCCTTGTGAGGATATGAGGGGATGCCAAAAGCTTCTTCGGGGATGCAAAAGCGTCTTCACATTCCTGTGTCCACTCGAATTCGGTCCCCTTTTTCAATAGCTTGAAGAGAGGGAGGGATTTATGAGCGACTTTGGCCAAGAATCTGGTAAGAGCCGCGATCTGTCCATTTAACTGTTGTACCTCTTTGATGCTCCGGAGACTATGCATGTCGAGCACCACCTTGCATTTATCGGGGTTTGCCTCAATACCGCGGTGAGTCAACATGAACCCCAAGAATTTCCCGGCCTGGACTCCAAATGCGTATTTCTCTGACTTTAGTTTCATGTCGTGATTTCTTAGCTGTGCAAACACTTCTTCGAGGTCCGAAGTATGTGATCCAGACGATGGGGTCTTGACTATCATATCGTTGATGTAGAGCTCTAGCATTCTCCTCATCTACTCTTCGAAAACTTTGTTCATCATCCTCTAGTAGGTAGCCTCAGTATTTTTCAACCCGAATGATATTACCTTGTAGCAGTAACTTGCCTTTCAGTGATGAAGGTCGTTTTATCTTGGTCTCTGGGGTACATCGGAATCTGATTATACCCAGAGTAAGCATCCATGAAGGACATAGTAGCCGGAAGCTGGAGGAGCTATCAACTAGCTTGTCAACGTTTGGAAAGGGGTATGGATCTTTAGGGCACGCCTTGTTCAGGTCGGTGTAGTCCACACTTATCCTCCATTTTTCGTTAGACTTTTTTACTAGGATAACGTTTGAGAGCCAAGTGGTGTACGAGATCTCCCTGATAAAGCCGACGTTTAATAATTCCTTGACTTGCTCCTCGATGGCTTGTTGCCTCTCAGGACCAACTTTTCTCTTCTTTTGGGAGACCAGCTTAGCATCCCGTTTAATAGATAAACGATGGTAGATGAACGCGGGGTCGATCTCAGGCATGTCAACGGATGTCTAAGAAAAAAGATCTTTGTTTTTCTTTAAGAGCTTTATCAACTGGGTCTTCTCTTGCTCTTCAAGGTTTGTTCCTATCTTGGTGACTTGGTAGGGGTTATCACCCAGTTGAAGTGGGATCAATTCTCCTTTAGGCTGGGGTCTTGTGCCTCGGATTTCCTCACGAACATCCAACTCGATCATCAGGATGTTGACTTGATCACCGGGGGGGGGAGGGGGGCTGGATGTTCGTGCCTTTGTTTTTCTGGAAGCCCTACTGCTGTTCAAGCTCTCATTATAGCATTTACGGGTTGCAATTTGGTCGTCCTTGATCGTTACCACTTCATTGTTCTTGTTGAGGAACTTCATGGCCTGGTGGGCGGTAGAGACTGTAGCGGCAATGCTATTTAGCGTAGGACGACCCAGGATGATATTATAAGTCGAGGGACAATTCACGATAAAAAATCTCACCTTTATCATTTTGTAGGTGTCGTCGTTACCCAAGGTCAAGAAAGTTTTAAAGTAACCGACCGAGGTAACTTTTTCTCCGAAAAAACCAGTCAGCTCACCTTCATACAGTGTCAGTGCAGATAGAGGGAACTCCAATTTTTCAAAGGCATCCATGAACATGATGTCCGCTGAACTCCCATGATCTATAAAGATGCGGCGGACTTCGATGTTAGATATTATTCCTGATATAACCAGAGGGCCGTCATGATCTCGGATAATGTCGCCATAGTCCTTATCGGAGAAGGAGATGGATGGCACGTCCTTGTTCTCAACATGGGGTCTTCGCGAAGAAGAACCAGATACGTTTAAGACCGCTGCCTGGAGTGCCCTTTTCCGGGAATTGTTAAACAGACCGCCCCCTACAAATTCTCCTGAGATGGTACTGATGAGTCTGTCCTTCCTATTACCCCTACCTTGAGTATCCCGTTCCTGGTCCTGCCTATTTTCAACATTGTGGCGTGGAGGGGTCTAGGATCTTCTGGCAGGACTTTGACTTCTTCTTAGGCTCTAGTTTGGACTTTGCTAGGGGTTACGGCTTCGTCTTTGATCCCTGCGCCTACCACGGTCTTCTCCTCCTCGGAGACCGCTGATGTACTTTTGCAATCGTCCCTCCTTGATCAGGGACTCGATAACATCTTGGAGTTGGTAACAATCTTCCATTTCATGGCCATTGCTCTTGTGCCACTTGCAATGTTTCGAATGATCCCTTTGGAATTGCTTCTTTACGGGTGGTGGCCTCTTGATATCTTGGAACTCGGTTTGAAGGACCTCCTTCAAGATTGTCTCTCGAGTGTGTTCAAAGGAGTATACTCAAAATACTTGGGCCGATACCGTTCGCTCTTAGAGGAGTCACGGGGTTGGTTGGAGTTGTGGTTCTTTTTCTGATGAATCGGTTCGCCTTTCTCCAGATTCTCTTTAGCCCTGGTGACTTCTTCCAGCTCAATGTACTTGTTCGCCCGTAAGTGAAATTCATCTAAGCTCGCCGGCTTCTTTTTTGCTAAAAACATGAAGAAGCCCGAGTCAGTTTGGAGTCCGTTTCTGGCATAATGGAGGGTTATCCTGTCGTCTAAGTTTTCAATGCCCACACAGACCTGATTGAACCTTTTGACATACGCGTGCAAGGATTCAGAACTTCCCTAACGGATCCCGAAAAGGAAGTCAATCGACTTCGGTCGTTCCTTTGCTGTGGTGTAGTGTTGCAAGAAACGTTGCGTCAAGTCTTCCCATCAGATAATTTTTGTTCGTAAGGTGACAAACTAACATAGGGCGTCCTTCTTTAGAAAGAGGGGGAAAGCTCGGCATAGCAGCTCTGGGGCGTATTCGTAGAGCTGCATAGACTGAGTGTAAGCATCCAGGTACTCTTGGGGATCCGTAGTTCCATCATAGGCCTCCAAGTTGCTTGGAGGCTTGAAGTTCCTCGGAACCCTATACGCCGTTAGAGCATCCCAGAATTGTTGTTAACGGCCAGGGACCAAGTTATGATTTCCATAGACCCCGGCGCCAGCACGTTGGACGGTGTGCTCATTATGAGCTATATCCCACTCTCTGTTGTCATTGTCTGTCCTCACCAATCTTTCAAGGTTCTCTAACCGACGATGTTATTCTTCCAGTTGACGCCGCTGACCCTTGATGAGCGCTGTTTGTTGACGCAAAAACTCTCGAAGGCCATTCTTCGTTGTTTCAAATTCGACATTGTCTTCGTAGTGAGACGCATGGTCCATGTTGTTGTGGGAGGTTCCCAAGCAAGCATGCACAAGGATCCTAGCTCCATGGTTTGTATTATTGGCTCCATCATGAGGAAAGACAAGTCTGTTACGGATTGAAACCCTTCGAGATGGAACAAGGCTTTCAACAGAGGCTGAAGTCTCGTGTCCATCGTTGAGAGTTTCCACCATAGTGGGCCTGCTTCTAGCAGCGGAAGTTTCTGGTGGTGTGACAGAATGAGGGTCGCGCTATGCTACTGGGCCCTGTATTTGGCCAGGAGCAGCATGCGCAGTGCTTCCCTTCCTCTGGTTATGTCTTGTGCTCACCATGGTTAACACAGGAATGAAAGTTTATCAGTTTTCCACAGACGGTGCAAATGTTCTGAAATGGATTCAGAAGGTACCTGAGATAGGCACGTGTATGGTAGTTCCCTCCTTGCGCAGTTGCAGCTAAGCGTATGGAATCAGGGAGTGGGTACCTACAATGGAACTCCAACGCTCAAGTCAGGCAATGCACAAGTAGGTGTTATGCAATGGAATACCAGATATCTCATTAGGATAAATTAGCCTGGTATATATAGAGAGCGTGATTAGAATCCTCATGCAATCCATGTAGGATGAAGGTACATTAGGATCGTGCCTTGACAGAGGTTTCAGCCCATGATCGTTGCGGTCCGTCTCTGACCTGTCGGGACTGTCCCACGATCGTTGAGGTTCGTCTCTGATTTGTCAGGGTTATCTCCTTAGTGGCCAATCCTTATTGTAGGCAGCTATGGGAATCTGCATAGATCTGGCTATCATTAGAGTCTGATGCTGTGGACCGAGGTTATAAGGCCTTGGCCAGGGTGCTTATGGAGGAGTCCGATGGTTCATGTGTCGGGTTCCTTCCAGATGGAACCCCGGACCATGGTCCAGAACAATGATTAATTAATATGCGGTATATATATATATATATATATATATATATATATATATATATATATATATATATATATATATATATATATATATATATATATGTCTTAATTAATCTAACGAAGTATGGACACTTTTTTCTTTTAAGGAAATAAAAGTTAAGAAGGAGGGGAGACTACATCATTTGAAAAATTCTTAAATGTACTTAAATATTTCTATAGGTCATTCATATTTATTCACGTAAATTATGTAGGTCTCCCTTGTATCCTATAGTAAACCATGGTTTATTTGTATAGTTAAAAATATAAAATGAAAATTGTTTGCTCCCTCAAATAAAAATCTAGCACCCCTCCTCCCCAGCCTCTGTCTTGGCCTCTGCGGCCACTGCCGTTTAGACTCCCACTGCCGGCGCCTGCCATAAGATCGGAGTCACTAACAACCTCTCCAATAAGAGGGCCTACACCATCCGATGGGTCGTCCACCACAACATTCGGCCTGACGACACCGTCGTCCTCATCCATGTCAGCCCCACCAACATCCTCTTCGACGCCCATTGGGGCTCCGTTGACCTATCCATCAATATTGATAATGACGTTGCTACAGTCGTGGATGATTTTGACATGTTCACGGCGTCAAAGGCTGTCGATCTCTTGCGACTGCTTCCTTAATAAGGCAGACGAGTAACGATCAAGGTGCAGTGCACAGGGGGTCATGGCAGAGCAGTGGGGGAGCGTGTGGACAATGGGTCTTGTGGTGGAGCGTGGCTTACGACTGATGGCGGTGTTGTTGCAATGGACTGAGATTTGGGTTGGAGGAAATGAGGTTTACGGCAGTGCTAGTGTTTTTCTGGGTTATGGGTAATTATTGTTTTCAAGGTTTGATTTTGTTTTGAGGTTAAGCTCTGTCTAATATACACCCTCCTTTAGAGGGTGTATAGTACACCCTGGGTATCTCAACCATTGATTGTGTTGAAAAACACATCAATGGCTGACATGAAAGACCTGTAACCTGTACCACCTTCAACTGTCGCTGGCAACCGCCCTTCGCCGCTGGCTGCCATCCCTCCGCCTAAAAAAAAATAAACAGCAACCCAAAAAAATCACCGTTACCCATAAACACCAGAATCCCAACCCGTCGGTCGCGCTCCACCAGATGACCCATGCACAGGGAGTCACCGGACCCGTGTCCACCAACAACCGCACCGGCCGAGCTCATCCCAATTGCCGTCGTGCCTCCCAAGTCCAGATCCATCACCCACCGAGCTCCATTGTCGTTCTCGTGGTCCCCCACTGCCATCGCCGTCGCCACTGCACCAGAAGCCGCTGCACCTGTCTCATCCAACCCAGTCTTGGAAAGCCCGGATCCGACCATCTCAACCTACGACGCCGCCGCCTCCCCCTCCGTCTGTACTGCTTGAACCAGACTGCACCGCCGAACACACGTCGCACAGATCGGAACCGATCCAACGTCGTAACACCCGATCCACCCGTGAGCCGACGTCGCAGAACCAGATCCGCTTTGCTTGACCTCGGATCTGCACCGCAACAGCTCCATCTTCACTTCCAGCAACCCAACCGAGCCCATTCGACACGCCGGCATCCGCTCTTCCACCACCGTCGACCGCACCAGAAACCACCAGATTGGGCTGTCACACCAAGCCGCACCGTCAATACCTCTCCGTCCAGCTACTGTCAATAGCAGGTAAATTATGAGGTGTATGGTACACCCAAACTTAGCAGGGTGTACCATAGCATCCGCCTTAAGGTTAACGGTGGAGCAAACAGTTTTTATTTTTTATTTTGGCACAAGGAGCAAACAAATTTTTTTTATTATTTTATTATATTTTTAACTGTACAAATAAATCATGATTTATCACAGAAGACTCACATAACTAATGGATAAATATAATGACCCAGAGTAAAAGAAATGTTTCATTCAAATTACTTCTAAGAATTTGTTTACGGATGACAAAATTACCCGCATTCGCAGATATTCGTGGAGATGACTCGCGACGGAGAGGGGGATGGGTATCTGTTTGATAAATGGGAGCGGGCGCGGGGATTGGGATTATAGTACTGTCCCCGCATGGTATTCCGCAAACTCATTAAGTATATTTTTTTATTTAATATATATAATATATTATGATTCTTTTTTTTTTTAACTTTGAGATGAAATGAAAATACATATATTTTTATTATTTTAAAATGAATTTTTTTATTGAATGAGCCTCTAATAATAAAACTTGTTGAAAAAATATATACTATTTATGTAATAGTTATTCATATAAACCGATTATTACAAAATATAATTGAATTTAGTTTGTTATTTATAATATTCTTTTAATTTTGTAAGAATCTTAGATTATTGAACAAAGTTGTAGTATGTGGTGTTAAAGTTTATTTTATTTATTTTTTTTGTAATTTTTAAGATTTTATTTTAAATTATTAACTACCCGCGGATACCCGTGAATATCTCATCTATCCGCAAAGATCATAAATGAGTACCAATGACGGAGGCGGACCGGGTGGGGGCGGGGGAAGCACTACCCACCCCCGCCCTGCCCGCCCCCCCAAATCCCTCCCCATTGCCATCCCTAAATTTGTCACATCATTTTGAAGTGTATATCACATAGGGTTTAAATATGATTTTAATTTTAGAGAGATCACGATTAAAGATTAAATATATGTTTTTAAATATTTAAGTTAAAAATTTTAATTATCATATAATATAAACATAAAAATAAATTTAATTCAATTTATAATTAACATATTTTAAATTAAAAAATTTATAATAAACACAATTGAATATAAGACAATCTTAAATATATATTTTTAATTTTTATTGCATCTATGATGAATGTTTTGATAATCTCCTTTTCAATGTAAACAATTATGTAATCTATTAAAAAATTATTTTTTATCTTATTTTGTAATCTTGTTTTAATAATTTTCATAACTAAAAAACACGTTTAGTAATTGTTATTGATAGAATTTATCAATCAAAAGATAAATATTTGATTTTTTACTATAGGGGTCAACATAAAAATATACCATAAATATATATATATATATATATATATATATATATATATATATATATATATATATATATATATATATATATATATATATATATAAAAAGAAGTGTATCAAGTGAGAAGAATATTTATTATGAGAGGGTGAGAGGAATAAATCTTGACCATTAGATCTTATATGAATGGTCAAGATTAAATAAATGCACGTGACTTTTTAAGTGGTCATGGACCTTTAAGTAATTTTTTAATCTTGACCATTCATGTATGATTGTATGGTCACAAGATTTACTCCTCTCATTCTCTTACAATAATCACTCTTCTCACTAAATATGTTCCATATATATATATATATATATATATTCAATTATTCAAAGTTGGAGAGATCATGACTCATACACGTCCTCCTGATTCTGCCCCTGATATCACATATACTTACATAAGAATAGGATTGCTTACAACAAAAATCAAACCTAAGCTCTACAAATTATACTTCAATCCTTACCAGCTGAACCAATCTTATTCACTAAAACATCCTAAGAAGTTACATGCTTATATTGGGCACATGTTAGATAGTATTTATATATTTCAAATACAACGCAAAAACTTTTAGTGTTACTGTATTTATATTTATGTCGCATCTCTATCTACATTGGTGCTAATGCTTGCTTACACCGGACAGGAATCCCATAACGTTATTCATGTTGCAAACTTACAATAAAGATATGCACATAGATTACTTGCCTCTGAAGGTGACGACGGTGAAAATAAAAATGAATAAAGGAAGGTATAAGTAACACGCAAGACGGCAATGATAACGTAGTACTCGTCATATTATACGAAATACTTATCTCTTGAAGCAGATCGAAAGGGTGGTCATTGACCAACCGACAAATATAATCTCCAAAGTTATATGAATTGTTGCCTTATGCTCATATTCGCACAAGCACAACAGGGGAAGCGGATACAATAATTTTAGAAGGAATTAGTGAAAAAGACGTACACTAACACGTTTAAGGGCCAAACATTTGAAGGCAGCAGACAAATTGGCATCCATGATCTACCCAATGACGTGACAACCGAATTTGAGTTGAATGAACTTCTGATCGTTGCTGAACTTCCCACACAAATTTAAAAAAAAAAAAAAAGAGTGATATAATATGAAAAGGACGCAATAATCCAAGTGGAGGAAAATATTATGACCGCAAAAAGTCATAGACACGAACCTCTAGTAATTACTTGTTATCCAATCTATATATATGTTTGAGATCCTTTCCTATATTTCTTTGACAAATATCTCAAATAAAATGATATAATGACCATTTCCTCTATATTGATAAGGAACTCCCGTGTAGGGTGCACTTCAGGTCTAGGGCCAGTCATCGGATCATATTATTCTATATAATTCCATGCGATGACATATCAGTATCACTCTACTGAACAACCAACACACGACACTGATTTTCTCTTTGGTTAGGTTGGCTTGGGCTTCTTGATCAGAACTTTCTTCCCTTTGGTTTATAAACTGAACCGTACCAGGCCTAGTATGTAATATGTTTACCATAGATTATGTTGATCGATCATATAAGCCCACATGTTAAAGCTCATTTTGGAACAACAGACTCCGAAATAACTGGGTCAAATCCGACCGATCTCTTGCCCATATGAGCTCGGTCAGATTATGTCCGACGAGTACACAAAACATGTGTTAATTATGATCTCTCAACGGTTATTGGCTGGTCGGCACAATAATGATGACCAATAGTTGTGAACGACTTACCGCTTTAATGATCGGATGTAACGAATCTCAATACTCGGAAACTTAAATACTATGAACGGTAAGTATTCGATGAGTTTGTGTTCAGACCATCTATATAAATTGGCATGACAGTCTAAGTCAGTCATGTTCCAATCTTTCACTTAGCATTCTTATCGTTTGAACTTTGCGTTCATTGCTTTGACCAGCTTAAGTGTCCTAAACCTCGTTGCGGGCCTTATCATAGGCCTTGAGTAAGCTACCCCCTCTCCCCCCCCCCCCCCCCCAAGTCTTTTAGATCATTTCGACTTAAGTCCCGTTCAGTATTCGGAACATGAACCAACCCAAATTAATTATTGGATACATCGATTCGGTTAATATTTCCACTTTTGTTTTCAAAAGAACAAAAAGAAATAACAAAATTGGTTCAGATCGGATTAATATTGAATCAGTATATTGTGTTGGTAATAAAACCCCCCCAAAATAACGTCATTTATCACAAATTAATTTTTTTTTCAATTGCGTTCATTGGGTTGAGTTAGACTAAAGATCAGCAAACCCAATTGAGTCAAGTTTGTAGGTCTACCTAACCTAATAAACGCCCTTCACTAAAAGTCAGTTATTTATTTTATGTTATTAAAAATAAAAAGGAGCTTGGCTAACCGCAAACGCAGCAATTATTTTCTACCAAAATTCCTTAGGAATCGGATATATTCATTTCTTTCTAGTGGGGCTATGCGAGAGAGGAAAAGGTTTTGTGTTTTACCAACTCCACATCTTCAAACCTTATCCGAACCTACAATGGAGTATATCCAAATCAGAGGGAGAGGAGGAATCATTAAGTTACTTTACTATTTTTTTTCTTTTGTTCTTGGCGATGTCCCCACCCGTGCACAAAATAAAAAGATATCTACTACTTTAAATTGATTTGCAAAATTCGTAAACAGATCGCAACTTGTACTTTGTCCCTTCATCAACTGAAAACTTTTTAAGTAAGTATAATTTATTAGATATTTCTTAACACTTAATTCATTATTTGAAATATAAAAATATTTTTAAAAATTAGTTTATTTTTATTATAAACTTTAACTTTACACATATAAAATAATGATTCAAATATTTATAATAAATTATATCTAATTAAAAATTACTCTCATCAACTTGCACTATGCTTGGAGATATGAAAGTGTAACAAGGATATTGGTTTGAAAAAGTGGTGCTTCGCTTGTTAGTTTCATAACTTCATATCATGGTATACCTAGTCTCTTTAAACTTAAACCCATTTGTTTCTTTTTTATTCTTGTCTGCCTAGCCGTGAAAGTTATATCACGTTGTGTGCTTTGCTTTCTCCAAACTAATCCCACTTTTTATTTATTTTTCATAAACCTAAACAATTACTGCAACGAAACTGTTAACGAAAATTCAGGTTTCAAAATAATCATCTATACGTACAAATTAAACGATTTAATTTCTTTTAGACGAGAGCGTTTTTTAAAAATCTCGTCTAGTTTGAGTGGTCTAATTGTGGGAGTTGTCCAATATACTTTGGCTTCTATGACTTGACGTGTATTATTAATTAAATACGGAGCTTTAAAATCGATAACAATTATAATCATCAAATTTAAAAAAAAAAACTGATTAAATGTTAAATATACTTATATATGGTAAAGTGTGCAAGAAGCCATTTTTTGGGTTGTAAGAAAGACAGGAGTTCCAAATCCAATGAACACGATCACTAAGCCTCAGTTTGGATCGTGAGAAAATGAGAGAAAAGAAAATAAGAGAAGAGAAAATGGGCATTTGGATAACGGGAGAAAAGAGAAAATAAAGAAGAAAAATATAGGTAGGACTCGCATGAAACTTTTCTTCGCCAATATGCGAAGAAAATGGCCAAAAAATGGTTAAAGTTGTAAAGTTATAATTCTACTCCAATCTTTTCCACAACCAAGAATAGAGACAGCCACTCATTCAAAAAAATGTGCCACTGTGGGTAGATCGACAGAGTCACCGGCACGCCTTCGCTGCCGCTTAACTTGTTGGCCAATTAGTAGAGGCAGAGACAATGAGTGGTGAAAGTTGAACGGCCTCGTGTGTAATGAATGGATTGATGGGTTAAAAAAATGGAGCAAAATTTAGGTCTATTTTTTTATGTTCATTATATCTATTTTATCAATCAAACTATAATATGTGTGTATTTAAAAAAAAAGAGTAAAAAAAATATTAATAAACACATATCATAATTTAATTGATGAAATAAATGTAATGAATATATAAAAATTGACCTAAGTTTTATCCTTAAAAAATAAATGTAAGTGGGGTAGAGGAGGAAGCGCCATGGACGAGAAAAATAAAGGGGATGAGAAGAAAATATGACAAGGGATAGGTCGTGGTGGGAACGAGGAAGGGAATTGTGGTTGGTGGTGGAGCCACGTTGAATAGTGAAAGAAGGTGAAGAGGTGAAAATGATGATCAGGAGAAGTTTTTAGAATAAAGAAAAATTATATTAAAATTTAAAATTAAATATTTTTTATAAATGAAAATATTTTAAATTTTATTATATATTAAAAATATTACATAATGTAATAACTAATCATAATTATTTTATCAACCAAATAAATTTAAATCAAATTTTATAATTTATATTTTAATAAATTAAGTTTTGTAATAAATATTTGTTGTAAAATTATTTATTTATGTAATATATAAAAGAAGTTTAGAAATTTAAAAAAATAACATGTTTATACCTCATTACAATAAGGATATATATGTCATTTTATAGGATTATAATTTTTTCTCTTTGATTTTTTTATACATATCTCATTTTTCTTTCATCTATTTTCTCTTTATCCAAACATATATAGATAAAACCCACTTTTCAATCCATTTTCTCTTCTCTCCATTTTTTTCTTCTCATTTTCTTTCTTTCTATTTTCTCTCATCATCCAAACAAAGCATAAGACTTTGTTTGGATTGATAGTAAGCGAATGAATTGAGTAGAATGTGATGGAAAGAGATATGATTCTCTTGTTTGGATTTTTAAAATTAGGATAGAATGAAATGATATAGGATGACATTTATTCCTTCTCATTCCATCCTAAACTCACTTTTTCTTTCCCCTCAAATTGGGTAGAATGAGATGGAATTGAATGACATAGGAATAAAAACATTATAATTCTTGTCATTCCATCACATTCCACCTACCATTCCAAACAATGAAATGAAAACTTTCTTTCATTCCATCTTTAAATATCCAAATAATTGTATAAAAATTTTATATCATTTCACTCTATTCCATCTTATCTCATCTCATTCTATTCCACTCACCATAAGTTATCCAAATATAGCCTAAGGGTTTGAAGAAAAGAGTATATTACTCACACATACTTCCACTTATATTATTTAATATTTTCATAATTTTTACTATTTGATTATAACTAAGCCTACCTCATTTTCTACACACTTATATATTGATTCAGTCACATAGGTATATGTGAAATAGATGTATGTGACACTGATATATGAATAACATTTTTCTAAAGAGAGGAAACTACATATCCAAAGGAGAAAAATGATAAGAAGTGTTCTAATGTAGAACTAGAAGGTGTCTGAGCAGACATGTGTACGGTGATTTTCTCTTCCTCGTGCAGTTGCTACCACCGAGAGTCTTAAACATGGGGGTTGTGAACCTGCAAAGGGATTCCAACGCTTAAGTTAGGTAACGTACTATAAGGGTATATACCATAAGATTGCAAGTTAAGTTGTTAGAATGATCTAGCCTGATACTTATAGAGCATTTGCAGAGTCCTCAGGCACTCCGCGTGAGTGTAGGTACGTTGAAATTATGGCCTGACGGGGGCTGCCTCATCCCCACAATCGTTCAGGCAAGTTCCTGACAGATGGTGTCTCTCTCCCATAATCGTCCAGGCAGATCCCTAGAATATCGGGATTGTCGCGTTAGTGGTCACCTACTGTTTGCAGGTAGTTATGGTCAACACACTCTAAAAGTCATGATTGACAGTTATCAAGATCTGCGCAGAGCTAAGAAGTACCATTAGGGCCTACGACTGATACCCGTGTCCAGACGGCCTAACCGGAATGCTGATGCCTGAGTCTGGTGGTGTGCATGTCGGGTTTTTCCCTTTGGGTGGGGTCCCGGACCACGGTCCAGAACAAAAACAAAATTAAATCTAGTTTTATTTTTGCCATACATAATTAATCTAAGAAACCACTTTAATCTCAAGTCCTTACACTCACTTGTAAAAAACTTTACCAACTAAATTAGTTGGCAACTTCGTAAGATAAAAAATCTGATTGTAACATATTCATCTGAGAAAGTTAATCAACCTATAATATTTTTTGAAAAAATTGTTAGAAAGACAAAAAATTTTACATATTTTTTTGTTCAAATAATGTGATATATTTATTGACTCTTAGATGAATAGGTGATTTTTACCACTTTATTTCATCCAACAATCATCCATGTATTCTATCAAATATTCTGACTATATAACATTACTTTATTTTTCAACAGCCTAGATCAAAAGTCATCTAAAACTTGACAATCGTTCAACTGAAAAAAAAATTCATTGAAAAAATCATGAAGGTTATATTCACTGATCAAACACATTTAAAACATAAGAATAACATAACGAAATATGGGATTTTATCCTTTTTTTTATCATTTGGAAAAAAATGCACAATTTTTTTTTGTTAAATTAAAATTTTAGTCTTTATATTTTACATCTATTTTTTATTTAGTCCTTATAGTTTTTTCTTTTCAAATTAATTCTTATACTTATAAATATTTTAAAATAGTCTTTATTGTCAATTTCTATTATAACACTATTAATTTAGTTCATACTAGACATTTTACAAAATAAAAAAGAGTAACTAAAAAAGTATATAGTGAACAAAAGAGCACTTACTCAAAAGAAAAAAGCACCAACAGGAACCAACTTATGTTGGTCAAAATAGAAAGGGCTTAGGTCCCTTAAACATATGATATTGGTTTGATTCCGAGACTCATGTGTATAAAAAACATCGTTGGGAGGTTTCTACTTAGGCGCCTAATCATACTCAGAGAGATCAATATCTCACCAATCGGATGAGAGGATATTCTGGGAAACAAAAAGAAAAGCACCTACAGGAACACTTACTGGAATGCAAAAGCATCTAATGAATGTTTTACATATAAATGGACATTTAAAAGAGCACATACTAGACAAAAAAATACTTACTAAGTTAGTCAACTAACGGTATTATAACGGTGACATAATGGAAGTTAACGGTAGAGATTATTTTGAAAACGTTCAAAAATGTGGTAATTGATTTGAAAAGAATAAATTATAAGGACTAAATTAAAAATAAATAAAAATATATGGAGCAAAACTTTAATTTAACCTTTTACTTTTATTTTTATTTTTGGAAAAAAGTATAGAGATTCATTAAACTTTGATCCTTTTACAAATTACCACAACGAACTTTAAAACAATTTTAATTAATCCATAAACTTTAATTAATGACCTAATAGATCTTTATATTTAATTTAGATTCGTTAATTCATTAACGATAATATTGCATGATATTATTTTATTTGTATTAACATTAATTAATAACTATTTATTAATTAATTTATTAAAATTTAATTTTAAATATATTTTATTCTTTATAAAATAAATAAAAAATAAATTTATTTTAAAACAAAATTTGTTTTTATTTATTTTGTAATAACAAAATGTATTTATAATCAAATCTTAATAAATAAATTAATAAAGAGTCCATAAAATGTTAAAACGGATAATATATTGTTACATAATATTATCGTTAATAAATTAATGAATTTAAATTAAACAAAATAATCTATTGGGACATTAATTAAAGTTTAAGGACTAATTAGAAATATTTTAAAGTTCGTAGTAATGATTTGTAAAAAAAATAAAGTTTAGAAGGGTCGCATATTCTTTCCCATTTTTTTTAATCTAAAGTAGAGGAACTTTACATGCTTGTTATTCACAGGCAAATACTATGAAACAAAAATGTGGGAATCAACTTGACTTGAAATATATAATAAATCATTTCTCCCAAAAACTTAAGTTATTATATGTTCATCTTTAACATGTGTTAAAATTTAACTTTTATTTAGTAGAATAGAGCCACAATGATGTTGAACTTCTGACCACTTGAGCAAATGGGCTCTGATACTATGTCAGGAACTAACTCCTTCAAAAACTTAATTTGGAAGAGTTAGTATGATTTTAGGATAGTTGGGTCGTGACAAAATACACCTATATAATTTCAATGTCATATGATAATTGTCATTAACTAAATTTTCCAAAAGTTTAAGCTTTTAAGTATAGACACACAAATGACTTTTATTATATCTCTAAAATCACATAATCTTTTAGTGAGATTACATGAATATATATACAAAAATAAAATAATAACCATTGATTCCCTTTGACACTTAGTAGTTGTTGGAGGAAGAGGGAAAATATAGAGGAATATTATTTTTATTTCTTAGCACACTTTTTTTTTATGTGGAAGATGCACTTTTTATTCATGAGAAGCATTAGCATCAAGCAAAGAAACAATAAAAGGTGGCAAGTCTTCAAGCCAAATATAAGACTCATTGTCTCTTACAAAATGAGTCAAAGAATCCGCCACTATGTTTCAAGTTCTAAGAACTGAATTACACTTAAAATGATAAAACTAAGAAGCAAAACAAAAAACATCTCTAAGGATAGTACCAATATAAGAAAGATCTTCCTTTCCTTCCAAGATTTGAGAATAAACATTCTTCTTGTCCCCCTCCAGCTGGATATTTTTGAAACCCAATTCCTAGGCAAAAATCAGTCTTTCTCTTGTAGCAAGGATCTCACCTCCACAAGCATCAAAGTTACCATGAACTTGTTGTGATATTCTAGCCATAAAGAGACCATGCTCATCATGAATCACAATACCTATGCCCAATAAATTGGATTCCACAAATATAGAAGCATCAACGTTCAATTTATACAAGTTCTAGGCTAGTTTAGACCAAGCCACCTAATCCTTGTGTGTTATGTCTCCAAACATATTCTTGTCACGGGCTTAAATAAACTTGTTGAAGAACACCATAGTAGCCACACCAACATCCTAAGAAGGAGCAACTGACTTACCCTACCACACAGAATTTCTAGTAAGCCACACATTAAACCCTACTTGAACCACCTTTTAATGCTTATCTATCCTCAAATTCTACAAACAGCCACATGCTCTATCCAACCAACTCGACTCTCCACCATCATGCAACACAAACGCAAGGTCAGCTACAAAAAAAGCATTGTATGTATATGGACAGTCCAATAGAATATGGTCAATAATTTGCTCTTGAAAGCCACAAAGATAATATGAGGAATAGGAACCTAGGGATCCCTCCAAATGTGTATGCTATGACCATCCCCTACTTTCCATAGATTACCCATCTTCAAAACATTTATTCTTTCAATTAAGGTACTCCATGTAAAAGAGGAGTTAATCCCAATATGAGCATTCAAAAAATTGTCTATAAGATAATACTTAACTCTTAAAATTCTATCCTCCAGTGATTCTTGATTATGCAATAGTCTCCATTCCTATTTAGCCAACATGGCTAAATTAAAATCAATGCAGATCTCAAAAACCCATACCCTCTATATATTTGGGCCAACACAATTTATCCTAACCAATCCAGTGAATTTTCCTATCATCTGTTTGATTTTCCTACTAGAATTTACACATTATACTTTCAAGTTCCTTACAAAGAGATAAAGGAACCTTAAAGCACGACACTGTATAAGTGGGAATTGCCTAAGCAACAGCTTTAAATAAAACTTACTTACCTATCTTCGAAAGCAACTTTTACTTCCACCCTTTAAGCCTCTTCCATACCCTGCCCTTCAAAGATTACAAGGCATAATTTTTAGATCTCCCAACCATAGTAGGCAAGCCAAGATACTTTATAGAGTAAGCAACATTTTGCGCATTACAAGCTTGAAGAATGTTCTCTTTGACTAAAAAATCCACATTTGGACTAAAGAGAATTGCAGACTTCTGAAAATTTACCTGCTGACCTGAAGCTGCCTTGTAAAGAGATAGAATATCCAAAATTTCCTAGTAGTCCTCCATAGATGCCTTAGAGAAAATCAAGCTATCGTCAGCAAAGAAAAGATGAGTAACCATGGGAGCAGCTTTACAGACTCTCAGACTCGTTAAAGCTTTTTCCTGTTCCACCCTATATAATAGAGTAGATAGACCTTCAGAATATAAGACAAATAGGTATGGTGACAGAGGATCTCCTTGCCTAACCCCCCTTAAGAGCTTAAAATTTTCCCTCGTAACTCCATTAAGAAGCACTGAATAAGAAACAGTTTGAATACATTGCATTATCTTTGCAATCCAACCCTCAGAAAACTCCATCTTCCTCACAATGGCATCCAAGAATGACCACTCCACGAGATCATAAGCTTTACTCATGTCGAGTTTCATAGCTAGATATTTTTCCCTACTAGATCTTTTGTTTCTTAGAGCATGCACCAACTTGTAAGCAATCAAGACATTATTCGTTATTTGGTGATTCCGCACAAAAGCGCTTTGAGAATCATTAAGTTCCTGCTTGAGATCTGTCGCGACCGTGATCGCGGCGGGATGCAGTAAACAAAATAAATTGTTAGGAGTCGCCACTAATTTTATTTAAATTAGGAAAAATTGAAAAACCCGTTTGGAAAATGGTCTTTGGAACCAGATTGGATTCGGGAGTCGGTTATGCATAGGGAAGGGTGGAGACTTAATCCCACAGCACTCCTAATACATCCGTTCTAAAATGGTTAACCTTAATTAATTATGCAAAACTTAACAATCTCATAATATATTTGTTTTACCCCTTATATAAGAACAACTAAAAATAAATAATTTGTGAAAATTTAAACTTTGACTTGACAGAATAGAGATTCTGCTCCTACGTATCCTCAGGTGCAATAAGGAACTCAAAGTCATGTAGTTCTGTAGAAAATAAGTATAAGTTGGTTGATTTCATTTAAAGAAAAGATTTAAATTGTTTATTTTTGTAAAAATTTGAATTAACAGATCGTTGCGACTCTGTTAATCAAATTAAAGTTTGAATAAGTGAAACTCGCGTTACGCTAGAGACGTCACCCACTGATTATTGAGTTTACTACTATGAAATGAGATTTTTTATTATCTAAAATTATCTAAATAATAATAATAAAAAAAAAAATTTGAGTCTTTATTAAATAGTGATTTATTTTTTTCAATAATTTGAATCATTAGGTTGTCATAACTCAGATGATCCAAGATAGTTACAAGATTAACAAGTTGTCACAACTTGGTTAATCCTGTTTTGCTCTTAAAAAAAACATTTAATTATTTTTATATTTTTTTACTTTGTAGTTTTATCATTGTTACCTTTTTCATTTTTTTTAGCCTTTTTGGCCCATTAGATTTAAGCCCACCTCCCTTTATGTAAAAAAAAAAAATTAAATCTCAAAAACAGAAAACAAGGCTCACGGTTCTGCAAATGAGGGGAGGCTATTGTGTCTTCTTCTTGAATATTTATTGAAGCACCCACCAAGAGAACTAAGGGAATGACTGATGCAGGCATAAGTAGGCAGAAACGTGGCGGCGCCGGTCTGGGTCGGGCGAGGACTGCCGGCAGGGACGGCCAGCACTCGTGCGTGGTGCTATGACTTGACGACTGCGGTGGATCGGCTTGATAGTGGCGTGGACGGGCCGCGGTTCTGGTTTCGGCGGCGGCAGAGTGGAGTTCCGGATCTAGCGGTTGGTGTGGCGAATGGCTTGCGGTGCATGGGGCGAATCCGGGTTATGCGGGTCATGTGGGACGATGGCGAGACAGGTTATGCTAATGGAGAGGAGAGGACGTCGCGAGGCGCGGGTCAGTTTGTCAGCGCCGGTGGCGAGGCTGAAGGCTCCAGGGTTGTGACTTTTATGGGTTCTGGTTGTTGTTTGGTGAATGAGATAGTGATTCTAGTTTGGGTGGTTTAAAGGGTGTTTTTTTTTTTTAAGAAGATGATGGGGATTTTGGTGGTGGTGGATTGAAGGTCGGGATGTTGTGCTTGATAGAAATGATGATAATGGTTGGGTGAAGGATGGAGATGAAATAGAAGATTAAGGTGGGATGTGGGTTATGGAGGATTGTGTTGTGGTGGGATGGTGATCACGATTGGTAGAGAAGAAAATAGAGGATGGTTATGGTGTTTGTGATGATATGATTAATAACGAAGATGGTTATGGATGGTGGGTAGATGCGTGAAGGTGAAAGCATTGGTAGTTTGTGAAGAAGGTAGCTGCTGCCGTAGGGTAAAAATAAGGATTGTTTTGATGTATGTGTTAAAGCTCGAAGTGGGTTTTCTGAAGTTCATGTCTTTTGTGTGCGAGGTTATAGGTTAATATAGGAAGAGATTAGATTGAAGAGTTTGAGTTAAAGTGTGATTAGGATTGATTTAGGATGATGAGTTAGGATCTGTTTAGGATGAGTGTTTGGGTTAGTTTAGGATAAGTTTAGGATAACGATGGGATTTGATTAGGATAGGTTTAAGGTTAGTATAAGATGAGTTATGGGTTTATGGGTAAATGGGTTAATGGGTTAATAGGTCGTTATGGGTTGATGGGTCAATTGAGTTGGATAATGGGTTAATGGATAGGATAATGGATTATGGGTTAGATACTAGGTCAATAGTTTGGATAATAGGTCAAAGACGAGTCTTTTCTTTTTTTACTCTTTTTTTTCTCTTAATTTTTCTTTATTTACAAAATGCCTCAGATAAAATTAGGTGTTCACAGTTGTCCCTCTTTACTTGTTTCTTACTAGATAAAAAGAATAACCACAACTTTTCATTTTATCATAGTGAAGAACGAGTAAAGAAATGAACTCAAATTTTGTACGAGAGAAACAAAAACAATGTGAGGACAAAGAGCGATGCGCTCAAAGGTAAAATGATAGAAATCTAAATGATAGGAGCCGATGCGCTCTCAAAAGTAAATGACATGAGCCGATGCGCTCAAAAATAAATGACAGGAGCCGATGTGCTCAAAAGTAAATGACATAAACTGATGCGCTCAAAAATAAATGACAGGAACCGATGCGCTAAAAAATGAATGACATAGAACCGATGTGCTCAAAAACAACTTTAAAATGTAAGGAGTCGATGCACTCAAAAACTTAAAATGCATGGAGCTGATACGCTCAAAAAAATAAATGACAAGAGTCGATGCACTCAAAAATTAAAATGCTAGGAATTTAAAATGCATGGAGCAGATGCGCTCAGGAAAAAGTAAATGATAGGAGTCGATGCGCTAAAAAATAAATGACAGAGATTTAAAATGCATAGAACTAATACGCCCAAAAGGGATTTCAAATGCAGAGAGCCAATAATTGACAAAAATTTAAAAAGTATGGAGCTGATGTTCTCAAAATGCAAGGAGTTGGTTTGCTCAAAACAATTTAAAAAGTAAGGAGCCAATGCACTCAAAAGAATTTAAAAACATGGAGCCGATGCGCTCAAAATGATGCATGGAGTCGATGCGCTCAAAATACAGGGAGCTGATATGCTCAATGATGTATGGACCCGATGCACTCAAAATATAAGGAGATGATGCGCTCAAAATGCAGCGAGCCGATGCGCTCAATGATGCATAGAGCCGATGCGCTCAATGATGAATGGAGCCGATGCGCTCAAAATGATGCATGGAGCTGATGCGCTTAAAATGCATGGAGCCGATACACTCAAAATGTAGGGAGTCGATGCGCTCAATGATGTATGGAGTCGATGCGCTCAAAATGATAAGGAGTCGATGCGCTCAATGATGCATGGAGCCGATACGCTCAATGATGTATAGAGCTGATGCACTCAAAATGAATGAATGGAGCCAATGCGCTCAAAATGAATGGAGCTGGTGCGCTCAATGATGCATGGAGCCGATGCGCTCAATGATGAATGGAGCCGATGCACTCAAAATGATGCATGGAGCTGATGCACTCAACATGCATGAAACAATTTGTGCTAGTAAGTCATGGACTTAAGATCTTTTTCTTCTCAATCTTTTTCCTTTTTTCTTTTCTTTTCTTTTTTTTCTCAAGAAAAATAGACCAGCAACAATTCTGGAAAGCTTTAACCAATCAAACTCTTGTTCACGTGTTTTTGCCCGTTGGACCTGATAGTCTCGATCCTTGTTGTGAACCCTTGCTTTGAGCCACTAAGTCTTTGGGAGAATTTTTTTTTTGCTCCAGTATTTGTTCATTGATCATTGATTTCCTGCAATGGCCTGGTAACTCAATCGCTGTCTTTATTGCTACTTCCCTCAACATATATTCTCAGAAGTTTTGTCCCAGTGTGGCTAATTGAATATGAACCAAGTTACCCCTGTGTAGCCAATCAAACCCAAATAAAATTGTCCCAGTTTAAGTAATTTCAATTTATTTGTCTTAACTCTTGTTTAAACTGCCCTTTTGAGTTTTCAACCTAACGAGCTCTTTTCCTTTTTTGCTCGGGTACATCTTATTTCTGGATTATCTCTTGGGATATCATTTTTCCCTTTAATTGAAACTTCTAAGTTTTTTCGATCTGAATTGTTCATCAGGGGATTGCCATCAGATGGTCAAATCATGATGTTGTACTTTTGTTCCCTTTACTTGAAATATTATGTAACAAACAAACATGGATTCAAAAGTACGACTTAAAAGGAACTTACTGGGTAAACAACTTCTAAATTGGTCTTGGAAGTTTAACTACACAAAAAAGACACAAATGATGATATGAGATCCAAAGAGGTGTTGACCCAATATGAATAGGTTTAACCTTCATGAGACTAATCTTTAGTTATCTACTAGACATTATGGCCGAGGATTTTCTTCTACTGAACATCTACATTAAGCCAAATTGAACTGAAGAGAAATTTGCTCCTGTCTAAGACTGAATTGAGTAGGACCAAGACTTATCCTGGTGACTAAAAGATTTGCCCAAGACAAATTAAACCAAGGAAAGGAAAAATTGCCCCAATTTAGAGTCGAGTCAATTGGGGTACAAATTTGTCTTAGTGTAAGGCCAAATTGAACCAAAGAAAAATTTTTCCCAATCTAGGATAGAAATAAATAAGGCAGGAGCTCGTCCTAGTGACCACAAGATTTGCCCCAGTGTAGATTAAATTGAACTAGGGAAAGAATGCCCTGGTGTAGAGCTAACTCGAACAGGGTACAAACTTGTCCTTGTGTACGTCTCTTTTTTTTTTCTTTTCATTTTCATTTTTTTAGGAGCAATAAACTAAATACTTGGATGAACATAACCTTTGTCTCAAAATTAAAGTTAACAAAAATGATAACAACCCCTCATTGATCATAATGGACTTTTTGAGGCTTGTAATGTGACCAAAGTTAGGGGTTATGAAAGGAAAGATATAAGGTTCAAACAAATGTTTAAGGGTGGAATGAGACTAAGGATCATTGTTCACAATTAGACTTCATTAACTGCTTTTCCACTTTCAAACACTTTTATCTTATTATTCTCTTTTTCTTTCCCATTTCATTTCATTTTCTTTCATCCTCCTTTCCCTTTTCCTTTTTTTTTATCATTTTTTTTTATTTTTACTTCTTGTCCTTTTCACCTTTTCTTTCTTTTCCATTATGCTTCAGAACCTTTATCATTGCAATCAACATTTGTTTCATGTTATCCCCTAGTATAGAAGTGATCCTTATTTAGGGTTTTTTTTCAAAAAAAAAAATCAAGCTCAAAAGGGATAACAAGAGATAAAAATGATGAAATTTTATAAAAGATATAGAAAAATAGTCAATCTTCATTTTCAAATTATGATTGTTTATTTTCAAAAATTTAATTTTGAGACAAAAAGATTGTGCAAACCAAGTGATTATTTTTTTGCTCTTTTTTTTATTTTTTTCTTTTGCAAAGACACTTATACACGCGGACCCAACTGAGAATTATCAAGGAAGACCCTTTAAAGAAATGAAAGAAAATGATTATCAAGAAAGACAAAGCGATGAGAGGAAACAAGGTACCCATGCAAATTCATTACATTAATGTTTCAAGAAAGTTAACAGGAGTTCAACATCACTAATTATCACTTCAAGAGTTGTTAACAATACTAAGTCCAACTATTTCTTCAATGTCAAGCTTCCCATAAGCAATTAGCTTCCTTACTGTAGTCTTGAAGGATTCACAATCTTCAATTGAGTGCTTTACGGCATCCATGTGATAATACCCTCTTTGGAAGCCAAGAAAAATAATAATAGCCCTTTTCAGTCTAACAATGAGAATAATAACAATACTCTTACCAATGATGACAATGAAGACATTATGCCTAATATTAGAATTAACATGTGCTTAAGCAATCCCAAAATACACCACAGGACAACCCACTGAAACACAAACACAAACACATCAAAATTAGACAGGAAAGCAGGAGCAGATCCTAGTTCATCTTGACTACCCATCAAAGTGTTTTTCTTACTCAGCCACCTAAAACAAGTTCTTCTTGCTCTGCCCCGAAAGGAGAACACATAATCACAACTTGGAAGGAGTCCGACTCAATCTATTAAGTTTTAAATTGTCTCTCCAACATTATTTTTTAGGTAACTGAATGACATCTTTCTGCTTTTTACTATGTGCAATTTTCTTAAATTGCTAAGATAAACTTCCATCTAGAATTTCCTTTAATATAATTATTATTGAAAATAATCAAGTCAATAGGATAATAGACATCACCATCTTCCAGAATTTTAATTATAATATATATATATTATTATAAAATAATATATATATATATATATATATATATATATATATATATAGATTTTTAAAAATCAAAAGTCAATAGAAAATTGTATAATAGACATCTTACCCATAGTGGCCACACTCTTCATCATCAAGCTATTTCTTGACCTTTTTAGTATATATATATATATATATATATATATATATATATATATATATATATATATATATATTTCATATATATATATAATATATATATATATATATATATATATATATATATATATATATATATATATATATGTTTAGATTTTTTAAGATCACAAAGGCAAAGAAAATTGTATTTCTATAGCTTAGATGAGAATACTTACCCACAATGGCAATCTTTACCACATACACTAGAACAGGTGATGAAGTACAGGAACATAATATGCCATCATCATCAAGCCGTTTTTTTACCTTTTTAGTCAGATATATATCTTAAATTTATAAGAATCAACAAAAGATTATCAGAAACTAAAGGATCAAATACTTCATAACTCATAAGGAAACTGTGCACAACTGAAGATTGCAATTAGCTAGGGTTATACAGAATGACATTCATAAGAATTAAAGAAAAACTTCAAATCAAGAAATGAAAATCTGAATAAGAAAAATAGAAAAAAATATACTCTAACTGAACTACATATAAGATATACTATTATAATCATTTCTGAACAAAATTATACTATAATCTGAATATGATTCACAATCTCACAATACAAGAAACAAAACATAACACATTCAAACAATTCAAACACGCTTGACATTCAAGCCAAAAAACCATATTTGCATCATACTTGTATTGAAATGGGCACAACAACATTCAACTCACACGATCAATGATTCTTGTAGAGAACACAACAAAGAACCAATACCAATATCTCTTCTATACTCACTGTGATTCTAATCATATCATGAGCAAGATTAAAAAGGAGTTCAAGTCACATTAAGAACTTGTTATATATTTTTAATCTAAATGAGTAGATCCACATTACTCAAATAAAATGCCTCAGATTATGATATGATTAGAACCAACCAGATCTAATCATATGATTCACACAAACCGAAAGCAATAGATGGATTACCCACTGAAAACGTTGCTGGTCCTGCCTCTCTACTCACACTCCTGCGTGCTAGTGCTCAAACCTTGCTGTCTCATTACAAGATCATTACAATAAGATTTAACATGAATTAATTGCAAGATCATTACAACTTACAATCCTATAAACTAGTACATGAACTTAGGATTAATTTTAGAGACCAGTTACTTTGTTTTAAACTAGTACATACACTAGTATATGGACGACATTAGCTGAAGCCCCAGATGGCTCTTAAAGGAAGTGGCAGGTTCATAGTAACCCCAATTACGTATGTTAAGACCATTATCCCTATCAATCATAACAGCAAATGATGAAGAAAATTGCAGGACAATAATGTACACTTTGTTAAATATCCTCATAAATCATCCAGGCCATTGCATTCTCCTAACAAGCCAACAGAATTCAAAACACAATAAATTTAATATGAAAATAGAAAAAGATAAAATAAAAACAACAACAAAATGCAATTGGATGACCACAAACCCACATTTTGTTTCAGTTCAAATACAGTCAAATCAAAAAGGGGCTCAATAGGATAAATTACACAAACCCTATAAATGTATGCATGTAAAACCTCATACCCCAAATATTTTAGCTTCTGGGTTTTGATCAAAGATCTATTTGACCAAGAAAAAATAGCAAAAAAATCAGATCTTTGTGCAAAAAACGAAATAGGGGAAAATAGTGGGCATTACGATGGAGCTTAGAACGGTGGAGATCCGTGCGGCGGCTGTTCGGTGATGGGTCATGGTGGTTTCGAAAGTGGGTCACGCAAACAGCGGCACAATGGGACGGCGGCTGGTACGCAGCTGCTGAGATGCAGCCAGACCAGATCTGGGTGAGGCGCGACGGTGACGCGGGTTCTGGTGCGATTCTTGGTGGAGGAGCGACGCGAGTTTTGGGGTTGATAGAGATCCGTGCGAGTGAGCCGCGGGTTCCGGGTCACGCACGATGGTGGAGCTCTGATTAGAGATGGGGGCGCGACAGTGAAACGGGTTTCATGGAGGCTAGGCTTGCGGAACGGCGGAACTCGCGAGTTACAGATCCTGCGCTGGTGACGCGACGGTGGGAGTGGTTCTGGCGGCGCTCCTCGGAGTGGATTTTGAGTGAGATGGAGAAAGACAAAAATGAGAGAGAGAGAGGGGGACTCAAAATTCAGAATGAGGGACTTTGGGTGAATTTTCGGGGAAACGAAATCAGACGAGGGAGCCAGAAAATTAGATTTTTTTTCATTTTTAATTTATTTTTTTAGCGACTGAAAATCAGAATGAGGGAGCCAGAATGAGGGACTTATTTTTTTAAAATTTTTGTTTAGAGATCGAAATTTCAATCTCTAATACCTTTCTTTTTTATTTTTTTAGTGACAAAAAATTCGGTCGCTAATTATTATTATTTTTTATATATATTTTTATTTAGAGATATTTCGGTTTCAAATTTGCGGTCAAATTTAAAACTTATTTATTTATTTTTTTAATAATTTTTTTTTTTTAAAGATCAAATATCAATCTCTAACAATAAGATACATTTTTTTTAAATTTATTTTATAGCATAATTTTAGTCTCTAAAAAATTTAGAGGCCGAATTTTTTTCAGTATTAAATTAAATTTTTTTTAATCGGTCTTTATTTCGATCTCTATAAAGACCGAAAAAATCAATCTCTAAATCGATCACTAAAATCTAAATTTCTAATAGTGTAAATATTAGCCTAAATAAGCAGTTTTTTCAGCTACTGAGGACATCCCATCAAACTGCATAGTATCTACCCAACTACTAAATATGACTCTATTACAATCATCATGAGAGAGCCACATCTTTTCAAACTAAAAGGTCTTTCTTTTTCCTCTCCATACAAACCCTTTTTTTGTTCCTTATATACTTATCAAAATAGGCGAATAATCTGAATGAGAAGAAAAAAGATGCATAACATGTGCTCCCTAATTTGTGGCAATCTATGAAGAATTGGCGAAAAATCAATCCAGCTTAACCGGGACATTTTAATCTTCTTTTCTTCTGTAAGTTCCCATAAAACAAAGTAAATTTCCATTCATCTCCACATCTTCCTATATTAATAATAGCAACAATAATTATTATTATAACCAGATATAGCCAAATCAATATCATATTTCCATAAAATACCCAACCCACATTTCCTGCCATCACTACTAACTCCTAGACAAAATTAACCCTTTTTTCACATTGACGGCGGGGATGGTGCTGGTTTAATAAATGGGGCGGGCGAGATATATCTCGCCCTACGAATGAATACCCGTTTAAGATATATATATTTTATTTAATATATATCTATATTATAATTCTTTTTTTTTTTAACTTTGAGATGAGCAAAAATACGATATTTTATTATTTTAAAATAATTTTTTTATTAAATGAACCCATAATGATAAAACTTGTTGAAAAAATATATAATTTATGTAATAGTTATTTATGTAAACTAATTATTACAAAATATAATTAAATTTAGTTTGTTATTTATAATATTCTTTTAATTTTGTAAGAATCTTATATTGTTAAATAAAATTGTAGTATGTGATGTTAAAGTTTATTTTATTTATATTTGTTTTATAATTTTTAAGATTTTATTTTAAAATATCAAATATCATGATCTGCATGATACCCATATATCCCATTTACCATAAAATACCCAAAAAAACGCAGAGGAGGGAAGAGCATTCCGCCTGCCATTGCCATCCCTATCCTAGACCATATTGATAGCTCACCTTCCATCTCATATTAGCAAACTTAGTGCTTGATAATCTTGTTTCTATCAAGCACACTACGTCGGGTTTCTCCTATCTCAATAGGAGGCATAGAGCTGGAATTGCCTGTGGATTCTTGAGACCACAACAATTCTATATGAGGATCTTTATATATCTAAAAGAGGATGTTGTGCTAGCGCCACGACAATTATAGAAGGCAAATCCATTTCTGAGTCACCCACTCTATGCGACCTCAACGCCCCTATATCTCCATCCATTCCCATATGTTCCTCTTCTCCACAAGTAGACCCTTGGATTCCTTTTGGCATTCATAACTTGACTTGCTTCTTTTATTTTCTAATTACTCGACGTCATTATCTCATTCTTTTCATGGCTTTTTTCCTTTCCTACTTCCACTCTTCTTTCAAGGTTCTGAGTTGGCATTACGTGAGGACTTAGATCCGTCCACAACAAGCCTCCCCTGTTTTTGAGAGCTAAATTATCCACCTTGCACTCCAACATCATCTATTACATCTCTTATCATAGTTACCATATTACGACCTAGATTGGTGGCTATCCTGGCAGAACTAGAAAGCTCCTCCCTTCTACTGCTCTTCTGCCCTCTTGTGTTTAGAACATTGCTCAGAGCCACCCTAGCCATCCCATGTAGGATTTTTGCCCACTCGACATCACTATTTGCCCTCATCCAATCCCAAAACTATTCTTCCCCTTCCTTTCCATCTTTACTCTCACAATGATCTTGACAATGGCCCAACAAACCACATGTGTAACAGAAGTTTGGTAACCATTCATATTAGAGAAAGAACCACTGATTGGATGCAGTTTCTCCCATCTTCAACACTACTCCCCTTCTTACTGGCTTTAAGACATGCAACATCACTTTTATATGCAGATGATCACTTATAGGGGTGGAAACAGGTCAGACCAGATCAGACTTTACCTTAAATAGGCCTGACATGTATCTCAGTTATAAAGTTTGAATCTAGCCTGTGAGCCTGTAATAAGTCAATTTTTAAGACATGGTCTGACCTTTTTAAAAGCCTAGTCTGGCTTGAAAGTCTATTTAAAAATTTACTTTACAATGAGGCCTTCAAATAGGCTAACAAGTCTACCTTTAAATAGGTCAACAAGCTTTTACATAGGCTAACAAACCTATCTTTAAATAGGTCAACATGTCTTTACATAGGCTAAACAACTTACATTTAAATAGGTCAACATGTCTTTACATAAGTTAACAAGCCTACACCTTGAAATAGGCCAACGAGTCTACTCAATGCCAACAAACCTTTATTATAACTTAACACTCACCTTTTACTTTTATAGATATTCAACACTTTCTTACTCTAGTCTTTGGTCGATGTGAGACTTGGAGATATATCAAAATAATTATAATTTTGTAACTTGGTATATTTTTAAGTCATATATCGACCAAAGACCAAAGCAAGAAAGTAGTGAACATATATAAAAGTAAGATGTGAGTGTTAATTTATTATTTTTATTTTAATAAATATATTACATTAAATATATTAATAAATATATTATTTTTATTATAACTTATTAATTTAAGTTTTCGTTATTGACTTTTATTAAAATTTAATTAAAAAATATATTAATATATTATAATAAATTAATAATTATAATTATTATAATAATATATATTATATTATATATAGTTAAGCAAATCAATCCGATCTGTTAAACTTAAAATGTCTATTAGATAACCTGTGACTTAACATTTTTAGTTAAACAAACTTTTTAAAAAGTCTTAACCTAACTTGTTCAATAAACAGATCAGGTCAAATTAAGTCTCAGGCATGCCAGGCCATAAGGCCCTGGCTCGCAGCCTGACATATTTCTTCCACCCCTAATCACCCACAACCATCCTATGTTGATCCACCGCAACCTCCAAAAACTTCCTTATCGCAACACCTATCAATTCCCCCATGGTCTTCGTCATTGCGTCTATAAGCAGGTCCATAACTCTAACCCAAAACGAAGACTGGGTGAATGATAATTCTGACGGCCTCGAACTTCCATCATATTCTTGAACAAACAGTAACTGCTTGTCAAAGGACCAAGGACGACCAGCCATCACACGATCACGGTCTCACTGGCTCCGAAACTCAAACAAAATTATGTTTTCTCCCATCTTCCTAAATTCCACTCACTTCATAGGTTGCCATATGTGTTGCATGGTACGTCCCAATGTCGTTAGGTTATACGGCCTTATCGTCAACAAACTCAAGACAAGGAGATGCTTCCATGCTGAACTGGATCAACCACCCCTTAACACCCCCATCCCCAATAATCGTCGTCTACTCTTCCATAAGTTTGAGATTTTTGCATCTACTTATCAACTATTCCGCCATCTGCACAAACCACCACACACAGCCTCCTATGCCCTTTATCACCACCTTACAACGACCCTCATACGCCCCAACGAAGAGATTCACTCATATCACGTGAGACACACCCTTCACTATATAAAGTTGCCAAAGAGAAACCATAACAGAGTTACAAGAAGGACTTTTTTGGGGATTTTTTATTTTGAGGAGGGATCGGTTTACATCAGTGTAAGTCTTTTTTTTTTGTTCATTTTTATAACAGACTTATTTTATTAAAAGTAACAAGAAGGACTTTTTGAAAATGGATTTTTCCTTCGTTTTTATATATAGTTAAAAATGAATAAAATCTAGATTATTTCTTGGCTCACTTGATAAAAGGTTAGAGTCTCCTGTTTATACTTTATACTGGAGTTAGGTAGATATTAAGCTATCATTCATAATTGCTCCACTTAAAGATGATAAAATGAGTAGAATTTGTTGAGTTAACCTGTTTAACTTGTAAAAAATGATAGGTTATGTTACATTTTGTAACACATATTTTAAAATAGATTATTTTAACCCATCATTTTTTTATTTTTTATTTTTAATTTTAGACAAATTGACTTATCAACTACTCAAACTTATCACAAAACAGAGTAGGTTGACACTTCTAATTCATATTCCAAAAAATGGGTCAACTCATTATGTCCATTTTTTACCAACCCATGACGGGACTAGGCGGATCGAAGCAAATTAACCTACTTTGTCACCTCTAATTTCACTAATACTATAATACTAATTACATAGTATTATATTTTGAAGAATTAAATGCGTAATGTTTAAATAAATACATATATTTTCTTAAAATAAAGAAGTAATTTATAATACATAATAATATCTTAGTCCCTACATCATTCTTTACTTTCCTAATTATTATTTCTAATTAACAGTAGTCACTCCAAACTCAAAACAGAGACTGCAAGGTGGGTTGGCCGAAGAATGCACGTGACTATTCTTTTTTGTCAATATATTATTTGTATCGCAATAATTTATTAAATTATAAGTCCATTTTTTAATCAAGAAAATTATAATCCTTTTTAAAAAATTGTATAATATAAAGTAGAATAATTTTATAAAAAAAACATTTCAAAGATAAATAATCTAAAAATACAATTAATATATTTTAAACTCAAACCCAACTTACCTAATCCAAACTTCTAAAATTACTTGGGCATATGTCACTACAGTAAAAAATTATTGGCAACCATGTAACTCTCTCTTCATTTGTCATGAAAAAACAAATATATTACTCTCAAACTTTGTAAATGGCACTCTCGGTCTCGGTCAAATCAATTTTGGCATTATATTTTGATTATTTTCTTTTGAAGGGCTTTTATCAACTTCGTAGATCTTTTATTGACGAGATATTAACTTTTCATTTGTATCTTTTTGTCCAATATAACAACATTTGATTTGACTTAGATCCTAAAAAGATGATCTTATTCTTATTTTCGAATAGGTGCCAGGATATTTAAGAAACTAAACTAATGTTCGTTTTTTTAGTATGTACTATAAAAAATGGAACATGCTCGACTTAGGATGTCAGATAGTTGAGATGTTCGGATCAATCCGAACTCCCGCTTTAAGACATTCAAAGTCCGAACGTTTTAGATTGGATCTTCTATTCACTAAATGCCAAGCTTATAATTTGGTTAATTTAATTAGTCGGCAAGTGGTAAAATTTTATTTTTTGATACATCGGTCTAATCAACAGTATGAAATCAAATTGGCAAGTCGTTATTATGTTGGGCCTACCACTATATCGGGCTTACTTTATCGGACCCGATTCCACGCCCACTGCTGGCCATATAGAAGATATGAGCCGAGCTATACGAGACAATTAAATGAATACGAGAATGGTCCAACCCCACTAGAACGGTAATAAAAATATTACCGAACTATAAGAGACGATTAAAATGCCGAGTGCAAAAATGATTCGGTAGAAAGAGCCAAATAATAATCGTCTTCAATATCAAGCAAAAAAAATCACCTTACAGACTTTGATCGATTACTAGAAACCAAAAAGATAAACTTAGCTTCCTGCAATCCTACTTTGCTCAGGTACATTAGGACTCGTTGTTCAAGATGCCTCGTATAACCCGTAGTTGTTCCAGGAGTGAAAAGACGTGTGCCACGTGTGATTCACCTATTACTCAAGTGTCAGTTTCATTATTGCACCATTAAAGCAACTGTACCAGTAACCGTCGTGCAACCGTTGATCTTCACTGAAACGGCCTTCCAACCGTTGATTTTGGCTAGGATCAATCCTGGGCGCAAGATTCATCTGACGGGTGAGAACACAACATTTCGTTTCTCTTGACTTTATTACCCTTGATTTGTGGCGGCCTAGCCATTATTTAAAAAAGCCCTTCTTCCACTTTCTTCTCATTATTCCTCCAAGTCCAACCGTTAGCTTCCCAAAAACACTCCACGTTTCATCTCCCTCTGTATTGCTTCCTTTTTCAGAACATTTCATTGTTGTGCCTTCCTCCATTCTGGAATCCTTCTTCATTCGCTCATCAAGCGTATTTAATCAAGTTCCTAGGCCCTTCACTATCTCCTCACAAAGTTCCACTGCAACGAAGCTTTCGCATTTCGCCTTCCAAAAATAGGTACTTCTCTCACCTTTCCCTTTCACTCGTGTAAATTGCCTCCATTTAGGATTTAGGACCGTAAGTAGTAACATGTCCATTAGAAGCGATAGTAGTGATAGTGAATCTGTAGAGATTCTGGGTGAATCTCCGGTGGGCGTTTCCAGTCAACATATAACGGGCCTACCCACTGTCAAAGGAAAAAACCCAGCCGACGAAGGAACGCCCGATCTTGAAGGTCGGACGTCACCTCCAAGATCAGAGGAGGAATACAACTGGGTTAAATCCGCTGTTAAAAATTACTGCTCAGATTTTAATTCGGCCGAAAGCATACACATCCTCCGAAGTTGTATAGTGATGGCATCTAATGGAGACGAGACCAAATTTGTGTGCCAACATTGCCGACCTGAAGAGAGGATTTTTATGTCTCTAGGAAAAGATGACGACCTAGGTTGGATTTATGCGTATGAAACCTTTTTTACCCGCCTCGACTCGGACTCGTTCCCTTCTCGGATTTTCAATGTAAAATCCTCGACTAAGTTAAACGTCGCGCCTACCCAACTCAATCTAAATAGCTGGGCATTTGTCAAAGCTTTCGAAGTACTATTTCGGTTTATAAGTCGGGAACCTAGTATCGGCGTGTTCTTTTCCCTTTTTCAATGCAAGGGGGTCGGTAAAGGGGTTGGGTATCAATTAACACCACCCTCGTAGAAGATTATTTTCTCGCTTTAGACTCGTCGTACAAGAATTTTAAAAATAAATTTTTTCGGGTGAGTTCTGCTCCGTCGACCTTTCATTCTTCTTGACGAATATGGGATAGAAAAATTCCCTTATATCTTGGCGTGCTAACTTGAGCTTCCATCTTGGGTATAGAGTATAGAAGTTTACCACCCGAAGACCGAATTTTGGTCGACTTTTTGGAAGAAGCTTCAGTGTTGGATATTGCTTCCTTGGTAAAGTTTGGAAACAATCCAACCGAATTACAAAAAATAATGCGTAAGTCTTATTTATTTTTACTATTTTACCGATATTGGATTTCTACTAATGTATTTTAACTATTTTAATCTTTTTTAAAAAAAAATGGCTCCTAAGATAACTGTTCGCGAAATGCAACGAAGACTAAAGAAATTGAAGAACGAAGGAACCTCGGCGGTAAGAAATGTTGATGACACCACTTCCCGACCAGAACCTATACCGTTAATCCTCAACCAGAATCTTCGGATACCAACTCGGATCCTATGATTCGAAAAAGACGTCGGTCAGAAGTCCCGGAGCAAAGTATGAAACAACTTGCCTTGACATCAGTAGTCGAAGGCTCTTCGCAGAACTCGGGTTTAAAAATTCGAGGGGCGAGCGGTTTTTGGAAAAGACAAGTCTTCCCTAAGGTCGACTACTTTTCCCTTCGAGTCTTTGATAGATGATCATATTTCTCTTCCGGACGACAAGGAATGCAAAGACAAGGTTGGTGATATTGGGCTAATACGATGGGCAAGTAAATACAACTTCTTCGGTCATTAGTGTACTTAGGTCGGTGAGGTGAAGTAGCGAGAAACAAAAAAGAAAGTGTCATCCAACAACCTTCTTTTTTCGAGAAATGGAAAAAGCAACGAAGGCTCATCATGCCGAAGTCTCCGAAAAAAAATGAAATGGAAGTTTTAAAAGTGAAGGCTCACCGAATCGATTCTCTTGAATCTTCGGTAAAAGCTTCCGGAGGAAGAAAAGAAAAACTCGAAGAAAGCTTGTCGGCCGCCCTAAAGGATAAGGAGGAGTCTGACCGAGCTCTTAAAGAAGCCTTGAGAGAGAAAAGTAAGTTGTTTGCTGAGTTGGAGGGATTGAAAGATGAAATTACAAACCAAAGAGTCGCTGGTTTTGATACTTGCCTCCAACAAGCCAAGCTTTTGAATCCCGACGGAGTCTTCGACAATCGCTTCGGGGAGATGGGTCCCTTCCACAAGGTAGTCGGTGGTCGTATCGTTGAAGATGAAGATGAAGATGAAGAAGAGGGAACAAAATCTTAAGTATTTGAAATTTCAATGTATAACTTTATCGTCTTAAAAACAATGAATTTTAGTTTTTGATACTGTATGTGTTTTTTTTTTTTTAAATTTCAAAAAATATGTTAATGCTTGTCAACGTTGCCTATAACATTTAACGGCTATAACACCGAAATTTATGCCCCTTGAAACATCATTTAAGTGTTTTAAAGAGATTTGATTGAAAATTATGGATTGTTAAAAGGTCTTGTTTGTCAATAGACTTTAGAATTTTCGGCAGTTTACTCGGATTCGGTCCTGGGTGATTTTGACCCAACTTGGCGCTAAGGCTATTTTTATCGGCATTGATGATTTTTCCGATTTGACTAAAAAGTCATTTTCGCCGGTGACTATGACCGTTCATCGGTAACTTTGACCGGATTTTGCTATAAGGCCACTATCTTTGGTGACTATGACCGGCATCGGTGACTTTGACCGGATTTGGCTCGAAGGCCACTTTCTTCGGTGACTATGACTGCCATCGGTGACTTTGACCGGATTTGGCTCGAAGGCCATTCTTATACAAACTAAGTTTCAAGATGATGATCTTTATTTGAGTAAACTAATGAGTTAACGGTAGGCCTCGTTAAAACCTTTCAGGAAAAAACCCATCGGGAAAAAATCCTGATAAGGAAAAAGAGTAAACTACCTTTAACTTGCAATACAAAGTCCATAAAAGAAAAAACAAGAGTTTAGCTATAGTATCTTGATGACGCCGAATTCCAAGTTCTTGGAAGCGAACATCCAAAGTGATATCTCCGATCTTATATGCTCCCCGCCAATATCTTTAAGTATTCTCGAAAGGTCCTTCCCAATTAGCCGATAGCTTTCCTTCGCCGGCGCCCTTCTAGAGTCTTCAATTTTGCGCAAGCACTGGTCCCTTCCACGAATTTTCTTGTTTTCACCTTCCGATTATATTTTCTTTCTGCCCGAGCTTTCGCAGCTTCTTCCTGAATGTGTGCCATTTCCCTTTCTTCTTCTAACAAATCCAAATCGGCTTTTCTGACTGCCATATTTACCTCTTCATTAACGGCTGACCTTCGAAAACTTGGTGCCCCGATTTCAACTAGGATCATAGCATCCGCCCCGAAAGTAAGTCAGAATGGGGTTTCTCGTGTTGACGACTGTGGTGTAGTGTGATATGCCCACAAAATGTTCAGAAGTTCTTCTGGCCAAAGGCCTTTAGCATGGTCGAGCCTCTTTCGTAGCCCGAGTAATATAACCTTGTTGGCTGCTTCGACTAATCCGTTAGTTTGTGGATGCTCTACCAAGGTGAATACCTGTTTAATTCCATTTCTCATACAAAATTCTCGAAATTTCTTGTCAGTGAATTGTGTTCCATTATCAGATACAATCGAACGGCATATTATATTTTTCCAAACAAATTTTTTCATCTTTTCAGAAGTTATACTAGCAAGTGGTTCGACTTCAATCCATTTAGTAAAATAATCAATGACAACAACAATGTACCTTAATTGTCGGGCAGCTGTAGGGAAAGGACCTAACGAATCAACTCCCCAAAAAATGGCCATGGAGTCTCAATGCTGTGTAATTCTTCAGGTGGGGATTTATGTAGATTGGCGAATTTCGGGCACTTGTCACATTTCCGAACGTATTCTAGACAATCAAACTTCATAGTAGGCCAATACATTCCCGATCTTAAAACCTTGCCTGCTAACGATCGTCCTCCGATGTGACTACCACAGACTCCCTCATGAACTTCGTCCATAACCGATTTCGTCTGATTTTGATTTATACACTTCAAGAGGGGGAGAGAAAATCCTCTTTTGAACAACTCTTCTCCTATCATCGTGTAATAGCTTGCCGTTCGTCGTAATTTCTTTACTTTCTTTTCATCAGTTGGTAACTCACCGCTTTCCAAAAACTTGACGATTGGGCTCATCCAGGAACTTATATTGTTGTCGACTGAAAATATCTCCTCTTCTTCCACGCTAGGTCGGTCAAGCATTTCTTGAATAACAGATCTGTTGTTTCCTGGACCTTTTGTACTGGCTAATTTTGATAAGAGATCAGCCCGGGTATTCTGCTCTCTTGGGATATGAACAATCTCGAATTGTTCAAACTTTTTAACCATATCCTGTACTTTGAGTAAATACTTAACTAATTACGGATCTTTAGTATGGAACTCGCCACTTACTTGCCTTGTTACCAATTAGGAATCCGACTTTGCGATTAACCTAGTAGCCCCTAATTCTGCTGCCAATACTAGCCCGACAATGAGTGCTTCGTACTCGGCTTGATTATTTTGGCCGAAAATTAAACTTCAGGGACTTTCAATTAAAATTCCGTTCGACCTTCCAGAATAATTCCAGCTCCACTTCCTTTGACATTCGACGCTCCATCGACAAAAAGAATCCAAGTATCATTATTCTCATTTTGAGGAAAGGGGGAAGATAATTCAACTAAAAAGTCAGATAATACCTGGGATTTGATAGGTCCTCTTGCCTGATATTGAATGTCGAATTCCGACAATTCGACGGACCATGATATCATTCGTCCGGCAAGCTCTGGTTTTCGAAGTACTTGTCTGATCGGCTGATCTGTCCTTACAATGACTGAATGACTTTGAAAATATTATCGGAGCCTCCTAGCCGTTGTGACTAGCGCTAATGCCATCTTTTCGATTTTTTGGTACCGACCTTCTGGTCCTTGTAAGACTCGACTAACGAAATAAATAGGTCGTTGCACCTTTCCTGTTTCTTTTACCAATACAGAACTCAAGGCTTTATCAGAAACAGAAATATACAAAAATAAAATATCACCTGACTCTGGTTTTGTCAAAATTGGCGGAGTCGCTAAGAAAGTTTTCAGTTCACTGAACGCTTGCTCACACTCCTGCGTCCAATGAAAATTTTTGGTCTTTTTGAAGCATTGAAAAAACGGTAGAGATCGGTTGACCGATTTAGAAAGGAACCTAGAGAGGGAAGCTATCTGTCCTGTTAATCTCTGCACTTCTTTAATCGTTGCAGGACTTCTCATTTCCATTATTGCTCTACATTTCTCCGGGTTTGCTTCTATTCCTCTGTTGGTGAGGAGAAAGCCAAGGAACTTTCCTGCTTGAACTCCGAACAATTTTCGGGATTTAACTTCATGTTATACTTTCTCAGTTGGGCAAAGCACTCAGATAGGTCGGAACAATGATCTCCACCTTCAGGTGTTTTGGCGACCATGTCATCTACATAGACCTCGATGTTTCTTCCAATTTGTTTTTCGAATATTCTATTCATTAGTCGTTGATAAGTCGCTCCGGCATTCTTAAGGCCAAAGGCCATCACCCTGTAACAAAAATTTCCAAACTCAGTGATAAAAGTAGTTTTTTGTTCATCGTCCAGGTGCATCCTAATCTGGTTGTATCCAGAGTATGCATCCATAAAGCTAAGGAACTGATAACCAGAGGCACCATCAACTAGTTGGTCTATGCTGGGAAGAGGATAGGAATCCTTCGGGCAAGCTTTGTTCAGATCAGTGAAGTCTGTACACATTCTCCATTTTCCTGACGACTTTTTCACCATGACAACATTCGACAACCACGTGGTATATTCAACTTCTCTTATAAAGCCTGTCTCCAAAAGTTTTTTCGTCTCCTCGGTTGCAGCCCTTTGTCTTTCCAATCCTAATTTTCTTTTTTTCTGAGCTACTGGTTTTACCTTTACGTCTAAGGAGAGCTTATGGGTGATGATCTCGGGATCAATTCTAGGCATATCTGCTGCAGTCCAGGCAAAGATATCAACATTCTTCCTCAATAATTCCTCCAAAGCTCTTTTAAATTTGGTCGGTGAATGGGCCCCGATATGTGTTACTTGGCTGGATTTGGGACCCAATGGTACTGCTTGCAATTCTTCGATCGGTTGAGGCCTGTCTTTTTCATCACTCCTTGGGTCCAGTTTGGCCATGTTGATGTTATGTATCGGTCGCTTACGGTTGGTTTTATGAGTCTTTTCATCTTGTCTGGGTTTCAAACTTTCGTTGTAGCAAATCCGAGCTTCTTTCTGATCTGCATGTACTGTACCAACCTCAGTCTTAGAGACTGAGAATTTCATTGTTAGGTGGGGGGTTGAGACGACAGCCCCTAGAAGATTTAGGGACGGTCTCCCAAGGATAACATTATAAGGAGTATAATAGTCTATAACCAAGTATCTTATAGGAATAGTTTTAAGTAAAGTACCTGTCCCAAAAGTCGTTCGAAGCTCGATGAACCCCTTGACATTTACCTGCTCCCCTGAGAACCCGATCAAAGTTCCATTGAATGGAGTTAAGTCGTCTTCCGACATCTGCAACCTTCGAAGTGTGGACATGTAAAGAACATCGGCCGAACTTCCTTGATCAACCAGGACTTTCTTGATTTGAAAGTTCCTTGCTATAATGGATATAACCATCGGATTATCCAGGTTTTCATCCAACCCAGCGTAATCACTGCTTGAAAAAGAGATGACCGGTCCATCATCGAATTGTTTGTGCTGTAATGGGGAAGGGTAGCTTAAGGACATTACTGCTCGGAGATGTCGTTTCCGAGATGAATTGGAGCTCCCTCCACCGGCAAATCCCCCTGCAATTGAGTCAATGATCCCTCTGACGGGTTGGTCTCGGTTACCAGAGCTCGTGTCCTCGGACCTTTTCTTCAAATCCGGGCTTGGTCCCTTTCGGTCGGATTGACCTCCTGCTTTTGCCTCCCTGCTCCGACTTCTGAGGCGATAAACATATTTTCCTAGATGTCCCTCCCGAATGAGTTGCTCAATCCTATTTTTCAGGCTGATGCACTCCTCTGTGGTATGTCCGTAAGTTTTATGGAACTCACACCTTTTACTTTTATCAACGCCGGGTGGTGTCTTTTGATGTCCGGCATTTTTTGGGAGACGGATCAGACCCGTGTTGTATATCTCCCGGAATATTCGATCTCGACGAGAATTTAACGGAGTGTACTCATCAAACCAAGGTTGTACTTTATCCGTTATTGCACGCACATTTTCGTATGTCCGACCATTCCTTTGTAAGTGTTTGCCTCTTATTTCCGTTCCCCGTCCGTTATATGGTCGGTCATGACTACTTTGTTTGATAGAAATATTAGGATTATTTTTTTCTCTGCGTTCCGGTTCGAAAAAACGTTGCTCCATTTGCTTCCTGGCGAGAGCGATTTCTTCCATGTTGATGTATCCTGTAGATCTGTTCCTCAACTCGTCCAAGTCTAAAGGCGATTTTCGGCGTGGGAGTCTTAAATGGTCCCGACAAAATTGACATGATAGCATGCAAAGCTGCCGGATTGAGGTCTCTTATCTGCACAACTTCCTCCCCGAACCTTCTCATGAAATCTTTAAGAGATTCTTCTCGGCCTGCCTCAGATTGATTAAGCTTGCCGATGTCTTCTGATGTGTCCTGCTCGTAGAAAAATGGTTAAGAAATTTAGCAGATAATTCAGAAAAATCATAAATCGAACCTGATTCAATACTTGAAAACCAAAGCAAAGCTGATTTTTTTAAAGTTGTTGGAAAAGCCCTGCATTTGATCGGGTCCGAGCTTCCATTTAGAAGCATCATAGAATTGAACATCGTCAGATGTTCCTGTGGGTCAGACGTCCCATCCGAAAGCTCCATCGTCGGGAGTCTGAATCCCTCTGGAAGTGGGATTGACATAATGAAGTCGGAGAAAGGATGATCAGCTCCAGGTGGGTTATTTGCTTGTCTCTTTCCGTCATGATCATTTGTTCTGAGGATACTGGTATGTCTTTGAAAATCCCCGTTCCGAATATCTTCTTCTGGAATTCTTTCCCTCTGTCTTCCTGCTCAATCCTCTGTTGATCCCTGCCGTGCAGGCCATTTGATCAATTCGGCTATTAATATCTCTAATAGCTTGTAGGAGCATCTCCATTGTATTGAGCTTGCTTCCTTGATTCATTCCGTTCAGGACACCGTTTTCACTGCTAGCCATTTTAGGTCTATAAGGTGATTGGATGGGCCGCGAAAGGAGCTGAAGGGTTGTGGAGTAGGAAAGTTTTACCTAGCCCCACGGTGGGCGCCAGATGTTCAGTCTTGACCGAACCTAGATTGCTTAGAGGACGACCTTATTCTTGTTTCCGAACAGTGCCTTGGGGATGTTTAAGAAACCAAGCTAGTCACCAAGACAATGATCGTGTCATAAGTTTACAAGTAGTAGTATGTACTAGGCTAAAAGAATGGAACATAAGTCGCCAGATGTTAATAGTTTCGACCGATCAATCTGAACTCCCGTGTTTAAGACATTCAAAGTCCGAACGTTGGGATTCTTCATCTATTCACTAAATGCCAAGCTTATAGTCGTTGGTTAATTTAATTAAGTCGGAGTGGTCATTAATTTTATTTTTATACATTGGTGATAATCATTGAGTATAAAATCAGGCAGGATTCTACCAAGTATACTTAATGAATATATCGAAATATCGATTTTTAATATTCCATAACAACATTTGATTTGACGTCCCTAAAATACAAAGTTTTGTACAAATAATGTTAGTTTTTTTTTTTGATAAAAATAATTAGGATGTCAGATAGTTGAGTTGGATAGATTTTACGATAATTTTAGATTGGATCTTCTCATTAAATTAGTAAATTGAGTTGAAAATTTTTATTTTTTGAAATTTGGTCTAACTCAACATGATCAAATTGGGTTACGTTATATCAAACTCATAAGTCTAATATATATTTTTATTTTTTATTAAAATAAATATCAAAATATAAAAATAAAAAAATGTTATGCATAGCATGTTTTAGTTACAAACTAACAATGTCTCAAATAAATTAAAATTATATTATTAATTTTATAAAAACATAATATAATAAGTCTTAAACAAAATAAATAAATATAATAAATTTTATTAAGTTAATAAAAATTTGAAATAAATTAAAATAAGATTGAAGTTTTAAAATTCACAAACAACAAATCGTATTAGTTAATCAATTGAACGTCATCACATATATTATATAGATTTACATAATCATTTATTTTATTTTAATATTCTCAACATACTCTTTATTATCTAAATGATCTATTAAATTTTTATTACAATAATATGTTAAATGCTTTATAAATTTTTCATCTTTATTTTCTTAATTGTTCATATTATGATCACGTGACTAAAATATTTATATCTAAATTTAATTGTTACTATAAAAAAATAAAAAAAATAATTTAAAATGTCATAATAGCTAAACGACGTTTTTTATTTTTTAAAAATAATTATTTTAGTAAATTAAATTTGTATAAATTGATATTTTTTAAATCAACTATCAGACTTGTACCTCATGATTTGAAGTATTTTCTAATCCGATCTAATTTATGAACTCTGTCAAATTTGTATTTTATGAGTTAAGTTGAGTCAAAATTTATAAATTTATGAATTGACACAATCTGTTAAATATTTCTAAAAATTATGTTTGTTAAAATTAATATTTAAAAAAAAATCTTTCTCTACTACTTAAACAAAAAAAAGTTGACATTATGGGTACAATGTCACTCGAAAGAAAGCGATTACGCTCACTAGGATATGGGTACAACGTATTGTTTCATATAACTAAATTGATCAAATCAATATTGTTTACGTACATTGATTAATTCAATTTAATTAAACAAACCACTTATCACTTTGACGAGTCCCTTTGACCAGTCGCCGGCACTCGCAGCCCAATCTCAGGTCCATCCCCACCGTTGAAAGAATGCGAATTCAAGAACCAAAACCTTGCGAAACTATCATTATTGTTAGCATTCCATGTAAGTAGATGCATATTGAGATAATGAGATCTTATGCACATGGAATGTTGGAAAAGCAGAAATCATCTACTATTATGATAAGTTTTGCATTACAAAAAAAAAAAACAAAATGATATTCTTCCCAACAAATATCTTTATTATCATTTTAATTACTTAAAATAAAATGTATCAAATACGGCTAAAAAAATAAAATATTAAATAAAAATGTTAAGATGCATTTAATTTATGTTATACTTAACTAATATCCCGACTCAAAATTGTCTTAACAATTGGTCAAAACCAAAATTTATGTTAATTTTTTGGGTTGCACGTATAGGATAAATTAATATGTAAGTGTCTATACTTTTTAAGAATGTTTAAATATATGTGTTTATATTTTAAAAGTTTATAATTGAGTCATTGTAGTCTTAAAAGATTTTAATTGGGCAGTACGATAACAATAAAACGAATTTAGTGATCGCAATTAAAAATATTTAAAATTACAAAAACTTATTTATAAACTTTTGAAACTATAAAAATCTAATAAAAGAGTTTTAAAATTTATGAAATTCTCAAAAATTTATAAATAGGTCTTTAAATTCAACTTATGATACTCTAACGATAGAGACTTGATTAAAAATTTTCAAAATTATAGAGAATTAAAACAAATTTTACAGAATAGAGATCAATTTAAATATTTTTAAAAATACAAAGACCTACAAATTAATTTAAATTTTAATATATTAAAAATTTTAAATTTATTTAATATTTTATTCTTTTTTACGAGAAAGAAAAAATTCATTAAGAATTAAACCTAACATACTTACAAATCATTAATAAATATAGAATTATTTAAATAAGACTTATAAATTTTTTAAAAAAACTAAAAGGCCTATAATTAAATAAGTAAGAGTATATCTATCATTAAATTTTAATAAATTAACATCATGAGATTTTAGATTAAATTAATAATAAATATATCCTTAATTGCGAAAATACTTGTGTAAATATTATTTACACAAATTATGTAGACTAAATTAATTAATGATTAACACATTATTATTTTTAATATAAAATAATTATATGACATAATAATCTATTCAATTATTCAAGTGTTGATTAATTTAATCTACACAGTTGTTAAAACTTTTATTTTAGATCAAATTTGAATTATACTTGGTCATTTCAACTCAACCCGATATATCAAATTATTTTAAAACTTATATTATTATTTATAATTAATTATAAATAATAAAATTTATTAACTTAAATTAATAATTTTTATATAACATAATAATATATTTATATTGATATTATTTATTTTAAAATATATATTTAAAATATACTTAATTTTTATTTTTTAATTTTATAACTTAATTATATATAATATTTAAATTTATATATTATGTATACGTATTAAATTAACTTAATTTAAAGCCAATTATGTTTGAATGGGGAAAAAGTCGAATAAAATAAGCCAATCAAAATATAAAGCCGAATTGAAGTAAAGCCAAATCCGTCCAAATACATCGCAAGTACACCCCTTATACCCAATCCCATTAGCTTTTACGGGTCTCTCACTCTCCTGCTCGTCTTCAAATATAAAATCCCTGTCTCTTTAGTTTCGCCATTACAGAGTAACAGTACCAATAACCACAGAGACGAGAGATTCAATCCAGAGAGAACAACTACCAAACATATTGATCACACACACACACACAAAATACTGGACCTTTCCTTTTGTGTATTTTGCATATCTATCAACAATCTCTTTGGAAAATGAGAAGGCCACTGCAATATTCGCACAAGCAGCAGCGCACCGACAAAAACAACCCCTTAGATGGCCTACCCGACGATCTCGTCGTTTTCATTCTCTCCAAACTCAGCTCAACCGCTTCCTCTCCTTCCGATTTCATCAACATTCTCTTAACGTAAGTTCCACTTTCCCACTCACATTTTCATGCTATGTCTATTCCCCAACCCTAATCGTATCACATCGTAATCTTATTGCTATCTTCATTTATTATATATTTTTCCCATAATAATCAACAGATGCAAAAGACTGAACCGGTTAGGTCTGCATCGCCTTGTATTATCCAAACTTGGGGCTAAGGCATTCGCCATCAAGGCCAAAAACTGGTCAGAATCCGCTCACCGTTTCCTCAAACACTGTGTCAACGCCGGCAACGTCGATGCCTGCTACACTCTCGGAATGGTCAGTCTATATATTAACATTAACATTATTATAACTAAATGATTTCAACTATATAATTTTTCAGTGATTTATTTGATTTTTTTTTTTTACAGATCCGTTTTTATTGTTTGGAAAATCAAAGGAGCGGGCTGTCTCTCATGGCGAGAGCGGCGATTAAATCGCACGCGACGGCGCTGTACTCACTGGCGGTGATACAGTTCAACGGCAGCGGCGGCTCCAAGAGCGACAAGGATCTGAGAGCCGGCGTGGCTCTGTGCGCGCGAGCCTCACTCCTCGGCCACATCGACGCGCTTCGCGAACTAGGCCACTGCCTCCAAGACGGTTACGGCGCCCGCCAGAACGTCGCCCAGGGGCGCCGCTTGCTCGTCTTAGCCCACGCGCGTGAGCTCGCGTTCGTTATACAGGCGGTCGCGGAATCCTCCTCGCCATCCTCTTCCTCTCTGCTGACGCGGCGCACTCGACGGTTTCGGAATTCGGTTAGTCCGTTACTGGGCGGTTACAGGTGTAATGGTTTGGTGCAGCCGGTGAATTGGTTTATGAGGGAGTGGTTCGAGTCGGGTCGGGGGAGTTTGGGAGAGGGGCTGAGACTTTGCTCGCACGTTGGGTGCGGGCGACCCGAGACCCGGGCGCACGAGTTTCGGAGGTGTTCGCTTTGCGAGACTGTGAACTATTGCTCGCGTGGGTGCCAGGCGCTTGACTGGAAGTTAAGACACAAGATGGAGTGCTCGCCGGTTGAAGTTGAACTGTGGGGGGAGGAGAACGACGGTGATGGTCATGGTGCGGTTGTTGGAGGAGGTGACGGTGACGGTGACGGTGACGGTGACGGTGACGGTATTGCGGACATGGGAAATGACGTAGTGGCCTAGAACGGGTTCTACCGGAACAAAAGGGCGAAAGAACATGTAGTTTGCATAATTTTAAAAATTAGACCGTACTGTATGGTTGAATCCTGAATCGGCTTCGTTTTTAATTTGATTATTTTTTAGTTCAATTGTGATTTAATATTGATTAAATTAATTAAATCATGATCAAGAAATCTCGTTAATTTAATATTTAGTTTAGTTTTTAAAACATTACTAATTTGATTCTCTGTACAAATTGGGCAAAGTTTTCTTTTAATGAGTTTTTGGGAAATTTCTTTGAAAATTAGTAGTAAGAAACTAAGAATCAGAGGCATAGTGAAGATTATAGATTTATTATTTTTCTTGTCGAAATCGCAGTGGAGGTCTTTTTCTTTACTGGGCTACGGCAGCTGAAGCTGGGATCTGGATTCCCTTTTTTTTTTTCAGAAAAAATAAGAGTGGTTTTTATTTCTCTCTCTCTGCTTTTCGAACACACGTGACGTGTGTTTTATGTCTAATAGACTAATATTTTATTTGAGATTCGCTTATTTAAAAAAGTAGACATAAAACAAATATTAACTCCATTTCCGTGAAAGTAATACGGGATTATACACATGTAAAAGTTTGGAGTAATATTGTTTACGTCTAATTAATAAGATTATAGATAATTATTATTAAACTCAAGCATACTCATGAATATTATAAATGTATAACATCAAAATGTAGGATTTGGTTTTATTATGACATCATTTAAAATACGAGTCTTTTCTTTCTATTTTCTTTATATTTTGTTTTAAAATAGAAAAGTGTGAGTTAGAAAATAATGATTTTAAATTTAAAAAAAACTAAAAGTCAAATTTAATAGTTGGATTGAGATGAATGCGTTAAATAAGTTTGAGATCAACTTTTCTTCATACAGTTAATACAAGTTTGGATTTTTTCTTTAAAAAAAAATCATTAATCATAAGATACTGAAAATAGATTTATATGAACAAGATGAAAGAGATGGAGGTGGAAGAAGGGATGGAGAAAAGAAAAAGAAAGGAAAGAAAAGGAGCTGTAAAGTTGTTTTGTGGGGGAAGGGGAGAGAATTTGTAGGGGAACAACAGTAATGTAAAGTTGAAAATTCGAATGCACGTTGGCGTTTCTGTAGTGGAGAGTGAGGACATCCATAATCCATTGACTCTTTTTTGTTGAAGTTGCATTTGCGCTATCTGAATAATCCCTGCCTATTTGGGCTGCGAGTTTCGCACGAATTAAACTAGTTACCAAACTTTATTCATCTTCTCTACTTGTCAGAATTCTTTACCAATATCCGCAGCTAATTTGCATCAAATCCTTATGCAGTTGTTTCATACTAAGTCCCTTCTAAGCTATCTTTTTTTTTTAATCTGATCTTATAATCTATTCTTAGTCAAAAAATTATATAATGTTTCTGAAATATCAATAAATAAATATTTCAAGAAATTTTTTATTATTAATTTAAGATTATTTTTTAATTTATATTAATGTATTTAAAATCAATGAAGAATACATATAATAATTTCTCGTCATTAGTCAAACTTATTTTGAGATTTCTTTATAACAAAAAAAGAAAAATTAATTTTCCCCTGTACCCAAAAAAGAGAAATTGTTATTATATATCTTTTCTCTTTTTCTTTTTGGGACGAGATTATCTTTGTCAGAGGCAAAGTACGGATCTTCTTTCAGCATCGCTTTGGATTAGATGTGGCCCATGTGGATGGAGCTAGATAAGTCCTTAACCTAACCCTGGAATTGGAAACCACACATTGGAAAAAAATGGGCTTGTCCAATTATCAGTGTTATTGAAAAGCCCACTATGACATTTTCCAAAAGTACATTATCTTGAAGATTTATTGGGAAATGGGATTGAAGATTTATACGCAGACTGTTATTTATTAATTAATGTTTATTTAAATCTAATAACTTAATAAAAATAATTAAGTTAAGAATATTATTTACTATCAATGTTGGTTCTTTGATATAAATTCTTTTATAAATATATACAAAACAGTTATTTAAAAAAGTAGTTTTCATTAAAATATATCATTGTTGATTTGTTGTATTATATGATATCTATTTGTATCTCCTAAGAAATGTTACCATTCAGCAAGAGATGATCCGTGGCAGATGGCATGTCCAAAATCTCTATACAACATGTACTAGTAGCTTCACGATTAGCAACAAAATCAGCACAAACATTTACTTTCTATTCATAACGAGTCAAAAAATGAAGTACGAATTATTTTGAGAAAAATGTACTTTATCAAAATCAATTGTACCAAAACGATTCTAATTAATTAGGATCAATTTAGTTTGATTCGAATCTTTTATTAAAATAAAATAGGTTATTAAAAATTAATTAATTCAATTTGAATGAAAATCAAATAATTCAAACCGAAAAACATTAAATATTTGAGTTTGAATGAAAATAATTCACTTAAATCAAATAATTCAATTTGAATGAAAATCAAATAATTCACTTAAATCCCAGTAGGTATTAAAAAAACTCTTAATTTTTTTTTATTTTATATAGCATACATAAAACCCAAATCAGAAAACCAAATCCTCCTTCCACAAATACGAGTCCACGTGTTAACTCGTTATTATCTTATCTGAGACTGAGAAATAAGAGGCTACGGTGATCCTCGCAATCGAATCTCAGCCCAAAGAAAACAGACGAACCCTTGTGTTCTCAATTTCACAAACACAACACACTCATTTCTCACCCTTTTTCACTTTCTGCTTCCGCCTCAGCAAAAATGGCGTCTTTGCAGCACACCACAGCCACACTTCAATCCAAACAAATTCACTCCACCCAAATCCCCAGAAACATCCTCACCCAGAAACCCATCCTCAACCTCTCCCTCTCCGGTCCCACCTTCCCTTCCCTCAAGCTCAAATTCCTCGGCGGCGGCGCCACCACCAGCCGCCGCTCCAATGGCGGCGTCGGAGCCAGAATGTCCTCCACCGCGGCGGCCAGCTACGCCCAAGCCCTCGCCGACGTGGCCAAATCCAACAACACCCTCGACGCGACCACCGCGGACATCGAGAAAATCGAGGAAATCTTCTCGGACCCCCAAGTGCTCAAGTACTTCGCCAACCCAACCGTCGAAATCGAGAAGAAGCGCAAGTTAGTAGAGGACATTGCCACGTCATCGAGCTTCCAGCCCTACACCCGCAACTTCCTTAACGTCTTGGTGGACGCGAAGAGAACCGATCTCATTAAGGAGATAGCAAAGGAGTTCGGGTTCGTGTATAACAAGTTGACCGACACGGTGCTCGCAGTGGTGAGCTCGGTGGTGAAGTTGGAGTCGCAGCACTTGACGCAGATAGCGAAGCAGGTGCAGAAGATCACTGGGGCCAAAAACGTGAGGATCAAGACCGTTCTTGACCCCAGTTTGGTGGCTGGTTTCACAATTAGGTTTGGGAATTCTGGGTCTAAGTTGATTGACATGAGCGTCAAGAAGCAGCTTGAGGAAATTGCTGCTCAGCTTGATTTGGGTGATATCAAACTCACCGTATGAGTTGAGTGGAATAACTTGAGTCTTTTATGATTCCATTTAATTTGGTTTATTTTTATTATTATTTTTTGGGTTAAGTATATATGTATGAACTGCGAACCGTCAAGTGTGTGTAGTGTACAACCTTCTTACAATATATAGCTTATGTGCCTTTTGATTTTGGAAAATTGGGTTTGATTGTGTTTTTGAATTAGATATTATTGACATTGTCACAAACGAAGTGGAATAAAAATATTCGTCTCTGCCACATAATTTGCATCTTCGGAATAGAAAAACAAGAGGCATGGATACAGTGTAAAATTATGAGATTTGATTACCGATTGCTTTTTTAAGTTTTGAAGATTTTAACTCTACAACTACAATGAATTAGACAAGCCGATTAAAATTTGCCTCAGTACTGATTTGGACGCACCAATTACCTAGTATTTTTGCAAGGAATTGGATTTCTTGTACATCAAAATTTTCACTAGATAAAAATGGGCACGGCATCTTTCATGCTTTATTAGATATATAATAAAGTTATTTATACCAACTATATCTAATAATTTGTGCTTTCCGGAGAGCTGGTACATCACATATACCAATTCAATGACTTTGCATATGAGTTTTCTTCTGTATTTATTTCTACAATATAACACTTCTCTAATCTGTTTATGGATCGAACTTTGTGTATCAGATGTCTAATGATGAACTTAATTTAATTTGGATGTTTTCTGGTCTTGATTAAGTTGGGTTTGGGTGAATTACTAGATGCATAAATATAGTCGTCAAAATAAGTTAAGTTCGATAAGTCGAATCGAATAATCTGACAAAATGAGCGGATTAACTTAATAAAAGTAAATACAAAAATTAAAAATAACTCAAATTAGTCGGGCTCGAATGAGCCGGCTCATTAACATTACATTAAGGCGTATTAAGCTAACAAAATATCAATCTAAAATTTATATAATATGATCTAACTTGACCTAAAAATAGTCTGATTCAAGCCGAACTGACTCATTTTGACAGGTATACTAAAATCCTCACCCACCTTGTTCTAGGCTTGCCCAACAAGGCCAACGAACTTATGCTAAATGCCTAAATGTATATATATATTATATTATATATATATATATATATATATATATATAATATATATATATATATATATATATTATAAAATAAAAGTTAAGTGGAGAAGTTTAATCTGCCGAATTAAGTTGGACTGAAGGATACTAGCTCAAGTAGGAAACTTTTTATGTTCTTTGACCAGTAGGTCAAAAGGGGCGGTTGCTAGTATACACCTTATTAAGTTAAGGTGTATCATGCACAACAAAAAAATACCTGCTATTGCAGGTTACTTTATTTTTTTTTTAAAGTTTCTAGGTCATTCCATATTTACCCCAACATCCACCCAAGGCTAGAGGTTGCAACTCGCCGGCGGAGTTGTGGCTTGGAGTGGAGGCGACAACGTCAATGGACGGCAGCGGTTCAGTTTGTACGGATCTATAATTAGGGGGTCTAATGGCAGAGCTGCGGTGTGGAGCGAACAGATGCATTTGGATCTAGCGCATCCGCATCCGTCTGGTGCTGAATTTGGTTCCGCAGCGGTCCGATCTGGACAGATTTGGTGCTACCAGCTTGGAACCACGTTGAAACCTTAGCTTCTACTCCAACCAGCACGTGACTCACGAGTCAAGTCCGAAACCACTGTCCTGTTCCACGCCCAGTCACCGCGTACCTCTGTCTCGATGGTGAAGTAGGTCGAAAGGTTAGAAACATTGTTTTCTATTAGGCCTAACTTTTGAAAGTTGTTTTTCATCATAAACCTAAGCTACACTTATACTTTAAAGGATCTTACATCCTGATTGGATTTGAGGATATTAATTTAACGCAATGGCTCTTCGCAATGACAAGGGTATATTTTGACTAAAATAGATTTTCAAGCTTCAACGTAACTGACAAGGCAGTAAAATGAATAAATAAAAATTCCAGTTATTGTTCCAATCCAATAATAAAGCTAAGACGTTTGACAACAAAAGTCTCTCTCGTCTTTCCCCAGTATTCTCAAAGCTTCCAAGCACAAACCAATGACCCTGGCTTGGAATCATCAACTGCTGTGTCTGCAGATTGATTAATGCAGTGACTAGGATTAGGAACTTCCTGATGCATCCTCACCTTCCTCAGTGCTTAATTTTCAGAGAACACACTGCACATGTCAATAAAACCTTTGTTGCAGGGGACAAAAAAGAAGTGACACATGTCCCCTTTAAATTATTGGTAGCTAAATACAGCTTCAACCTAAACTTCACTAATTTGGACGCTTAGCTACAATAGGACTCCTGACATGGTGCTTGCCATCGCTCCAATCCAAGCTCCCAAATAAATAATCAGCCTTGTTCTTCTGCAGTGGACTCGAGGTCAATGTCACTCTGAATTCCTTTTTTTCCCCCTTTTCCTTAAAGCTCAGTACGTTAGGCTCAACTGAAACAGTAACTTCAGGAGGTGCCTCGATGTGCACTCTATATGTGCTTGGGGACCCAACATTGGTAAGAGTACGAGTAACATTCAGAGAATGTCCAAGGTCCAAGTGAGGAATTGTGATTGTTGGGTAATTGAAATCAGCTAAATTGAATGACTTTGGGCAGGTGTAAGGCTTGGCGTAGAACAACTCAATAGTGGAACTGTTGTAGCCACGACCACACAAGAAGTTCAAATAATCAGTAGTATTCAGGTCATACACAAGTCCAGGGTCTGCTGCAGCATTAGGTTGAATGTGCCCTGCACCATAGGCAAATGGAGTTGCCTCTTGTAGTGAATAATCCAGCACTGGTCTTCCGGAGTTATCTTGTGTTGTTGCTGTAAAAGGCATGAATTTTTTTATATTTAGAGGGTATAAGAAATTGAATGCCATAATCTTAGATGTGTATAAGTAAAACTGTGTAATGTACCCGTGGTCATGATTGCTGACTTAATAGCTGCTGGACTCCAATCGGGATGAAGTCCTTTGAGCAGTCCAGCAAAGCCAGAAACATGAGGACATGACATTGAACTGCCAGACAAAGTAATGTAAGGAGGTGAAGATGGTATGGATTGAGAATAAGCGGCAATGATGTTGACTCCTGGTGCAGTGATGTCAGGCTGAAATATAAAACAAAAATTATAACTGCCCAATCACTTCAGATTAAAGATCAACTAAAGGGTGATTTATATTAAGCCATAGTGAACCTTGAGGATGGCTGGCTCAATGACATTGGGCCCCCTCGATGAAAATGCAGCTATAGTAGGAGCTGGCTTTGTACCCAATTCCGTTTTCACTGAAAAGTCCACTGCCACAGGAGACCTGCATCATTATCAAATATGCATAATATAAAATGCTATAATATGAATAAGCCCAATTCTAGCTTCAAACTAGGAAGAGTTCAACAAGGCTGGAGCATGAGGAAGAAAGTTACTTAGTGCGGTTGATGTAAGTAAAAATGTAATTGCCATCCGTGAAGTTAACATGTGAAGCAGGAATCAAAGTTGGATCAAATCTAAATATAATTTCCTTCTTTGCGTCCTTGCTGCTAGCCACAATCACTCCAATAGCGCCTGTATTAGCAACTTGGACAGCCTTATTAATTATTACATCGTTATCACCATCTTCACTAAGACAGACCAATATTTTCCCCGCCGCCTTATTTGGATCAAGAGCTCCGAGCTGGCAACCAAGGCTACAACAACAATTGACAAGGTAGTTTAAGAGGATAATTTGTGTCGGCGAGGTGATAAGAGAATATTCACAAGAGAAAAGTCATTAATGAAGGTCATATTGGTATAAGTATTCTTACGCCTCTGTAGCAGATGCAAAGTTAGCTTTAGCATCAGCCCCACTGATCAATGGGTACAACTTGTGAGATGGTAAGCCAGACGCAGAAAGGCTTTCTCCCTAACAATAAAAGAGGTAAGGAAAATGAAAACAAAAAGTGATATAGGTTTTCATATAACAAAAAAGGAAAGGTCAAAGGTGTAATAGACAATATAATATACCTTGAGGATTTTCTTGTCACCAAGCGTAACATAAGTACTGAACTCTCTATCAATTGTGCTAGCTGCAACTGTGACAACCCATGGCTCCACGTTCAATACAGTATCAAGAGATGGTCCTGAATTTCCAGCTGAACTCACTACAATTATGCCGTTGGCAACTGCATGGAAGGACGCTATGGAAACACCACTTTCAGAAAATTCCGAGGGATTTTCACCCAGAGATATCGAAATCACATCAACCCCATCACTTATGGCAGCTTCAAAAGCAGCTAAAATGTCTGCATCAGAACATCCACCCCCACTGGATACAAACCAGCACACTTTATAGGTTGCAACACGGGCTTTTGGTGATCCACCGCTTGCTGTTCCATTGCCAATGCCAAACACACTAACTCCAGGAACAAAATTACCACCAGCAGTTGATAAAGTATGTGAACCATGACCTTCATTGTCACGCGCACTATTAAACGTTTCACCGTTTGGAGCAGCACCGCCCAGATAACCTTTGTAAAAATATCTTGCTCCAATAAGCTTCCTACATATTTTTAATATTTTTATTACAAATAGTTTGCAGGAATTATAGCAAGAGTAAAAAGTAAAAAGAATGAACCCGTTGGACAAAAAAAAAAAAGAAAAAAAAGAATGAACCTGTTGCAGTGAAAATTATCTGAATTATTTTTATCAGTTTGACAGATTCCACGCCACTTTCTTGGGACCGGCCCTATCCCTTCATCACTAAAACTCTTGGATTCAGGCCAAACACCTATCACAAGTCATAGCACATGGATTCAGGCCAAACACCTATCACAAGTCATAGCACATCAAAAAGAGGGTGAGCATTGTGCATGAAAAATTGATTTTTTTTTTTTAAAAAAAAACTTGCAACTGATGGAAGAATATTTTAAGCATCATATTAAGTATTAACAAGAGCAAAAAAATTGTTTGAGTTTAATAGTGAATCTATTAGATATAGGGTGATTGATCAGAAAACAAAAAATGTTATATCATAGAGGAAAATAAATATATTGCAAAAAGAAAAGGCAAAATAAATCATTTTTTTTTATACTGGAGGCAAAATAAATCGTTACGGTTGATGACCTGACATGCTTCATTCAAAACTAAATTCTTGGTCACTTGTTACAATGTGCTGTTGTAGTAGTATCTTACTAACTTTAATTATTTAGTGGTTCAAGATAAAAAGGCCAGTGTAATTGAAACAATAATTTAGGTAGACATTATAGTTTCCAAATAGTTTTGTGAAACAGAAAACTGGGTGTTGGCCTCCTGGGTGCTATGAGAAAGATCACAACCATTAAGCTTAAGTTAGTAAACTAAAATTTATATAAAGTAATGTAAAATTAATAGCTGAGATCCTTCTTAAAACATGTATTAATTGTACTTCATGAATAACTTAAAATTTCTCATAATTATTAAAATTGAGTTTGTTTGTTTTGACATATGATAATTGACAACATGTGGCCAAATCAAATCAAATCAATAAACAAAAATTGAACTGATCAAGTTTACTTAGATTGGGTTGAGTTGAGTTTAGATATAATTTTTATATTGAGTTGATTTGAATTGAGTGATCAAATCGACCATTTTTTAACTCATTTGAAAAAAATTCTATTAAAATGACATTGATTTATAATATTATAATTTTGTAGAAAAATATATTTTATATTAAGATATTCATAAAAAATATAAAATTAAAGTTATCTATAAATAGATTGGTTTAGGTCAAAATCCAATAATCAATCTGATTAAAGTCATGTTGGTTTGGGTTGAAAGAAAATCAAATACACTACCCAACACAACTCATATTTTGTAGATTAGTTTAGGTTGGGTTAGTTAGGCCATTAAATTAAATCAAACCCATATTCACCTTCAAGACGTGTTAAATAGTAGGAAAAATATGTGTAAATCAATAACATATCATCAAATAGTTCAAACCAAGTCTTGTAAGGTGGATCAGATGCATGGGCATAAAGAGAATTTTCATCCTTCATTACCTGTGTCTAAATTTGCAATAATGACATCTTCACCAAATCCCTTGTTCCATATTGAGTCATTTGGAATTACACCATTTCTCCCTAATCCAAGGAAATCCCAAGAGTGGGTTGTGTGTGGTTTTCGTCTTTTGTTTAAGAAAACTGACACTACACTCGGATGCTCTGCACCAATAAAAAAACACCAGTTAAAAAATTCATGTAATTAACTATTTATAAAATGTCCATAGTGTGCATTGTGCAAAGGATAAATTTGACAGAAAAGTATGAATTCGAACTACATACTTGCAACCTTCGCTGCTTCATCTTCATCAAGTATTGCAGCAAAGCCATTGATATATCTATTATAAGAGTAAAGTATTGCATCTTTGGCCTTCTCGGTGCTGTGTAATAAAATACATCCTATCAGTTCATTGGTTTTGCCACCAGATAATTTCATGGACGATGTGGTTAAATTCTATACCTTCCAACATATGATCCAAGTAACTCATAGTGAGAGTTCGTGACAGATTCAACATCCTCAGATGAAGGGTTTGAACCAAAAGAATGTGATCCTAAGTATACAATATAGGTCTAACAAAACAAAACATGAATGATTATTAGGCCGCGTTTAAACATTCAAATATGAAAATTAAAACAAAGAACTTCAACGAACACCAAGATGAGTAATGGCTATAATAATAAGCTTTCCACCATCACAAAAAAACTCAACCATTTTCATGGTTAGAAATCAGAAAACTAGTGAATAGTGATAGATGAAGCTTGACACAGAGCTTGCCTGTTTGATTGCTTGGGAAGGTTCTTGCAGCAGAGAGCAAAGAAGAAGTGACAATAGCACATGATAAATGAATGACGACATTGTGCTCATCAAGAATGATGTATAAGACATGTGCAAAGGGTCTATGCTTTCCTTTGCTTATATAAACCTGTTGTGTGACTGCTTCTGAAACCAAATCAATCTCCTCATGTTAACAACCATTAGCCATTCCAATGGAGCCAACAGAGTTAGGAAAATCAATCAACATTGTCCAAAATATTTTTGGTAAATAAAGAAATTGAATGAATTATGGCAAAATAATTTTTTAAAGTAAAAAAACATGAAAAAATATGGGCAAATAATCACTATATGAACTCAATTGTTAATGAAAAAATCGTTGAAATGATAACATAGGTAAAATTTAATCTATTTCATATTTTTTTTTTTGGGTAAAAAATCATTAAGAAGGTGAAAGATAATTAAATAACATCAGTGTTTGTACCCGTACGGGTAATTAATATAATTTTCAGTTTTGAAGTAATAAAAAATAAGATAAAACTTAGATCCATTTTCTTTTGTCTATTACATTCATTTCATCAATCAAGTTATGACATGTGTGTATTTTTTTAAAAAAAAGAATAAGAGAGAGAACATTAATAAACACATATCATAAAATTATTAATAAAATGAATGTAATAAACATAAAAAATAGAGTTAAATTTTATACTAAAAAAATATAATTAAAAGGTGTTTGCTAAACACTCCAGGTGAGTAAATCCCAGATGCAACTGATTCTCTTATTCAATATGTAGTGTTTCTACTTTAAAAAGAAAATGAAATAAATATACTAAGCTACAATTTATATTGTACGGGATCCATACGGTCTCGTACGTCCGAGTTCTCTAACATTTCTCATAATTAAAAAGTAGTTTGTATTGGAAACGATTTAAATAAATTATATTTTAATTAATTTTATTATGTATTTATATAAAGTTTTCATTCCCATTATATAGGCATTAGTTAATAGATTTTTTATTTATGAAATTATTAAAGATGTAATTAAAATATAACTATAGTAAAAATATTTACTAAATTCACTTTTGAATAATTTTATATTGTATTTATATGAAGTTTTGATTCTACTTTGGGGAAGACATTTCTTAACCACTATTTCAGCTTGAAATTTCATGAACAATTTGTTGCACAAAAAAATTATAAAGTTTTCATCATGTGATTTAGGTATTAAATAGTAGAATTTTTATTTATGTAGTTATTGAAAATATAGTTAAAAGCTATTTCGTAGTAAAAATATATTTAATAAATTAGATCTCAGTTAATTTTATTATCTATTCATTTATCACTTTGGTGATGTAAATGTTAATATAATTTCATATAAAGTTTTTCACAATATAATGTGGATGTATTTTTGTTAAATAAAGAAATTGAATGAATTATGGCAAAATAATTTTTTTAAGTAAGAAATCATGAAAAAATATGGGCAAATAATCAATATATGAACTCAGTTGTTAATGAAAAAATTGTTGAAATGATAACATTGGTAAAATTTAATCTATGTACTTTTTTTTAAGGTAAGAAATCATGGAGAAATCTGAGCAATAACTTATCTATCTATATGTATATATACAAGTAAAACTGTCATGAAAGCCAATTAAATAATATTAGCATTTGTACATGTGCATGCGTGGGATAATTAGTATAAATTTTATTTTTGAAGTAATAAAAAATATAGTGAAAGGGTGTTGTTAAACATCCTAAGTGAATAGATGTCGATGCACCCGACTCTCTTATTCAATATGTAGTGTTTCTATTTTAAAAAGATAATGAATTAAATATACCATACCACAGTTTATATTATCCGGGATCCATTCAGTCCCTCACGTCCGTACTCTCTAACATTTCTCATAATTAAAAAGTATTTTGTATTGGAAATGATTTAAATAAATTATATTTTAATTATTTTATTATGTATTTATATAAAGTTTTCATTCCCTCTATATTGGCATTGGTTAATAGATTTTTTATTTATGAAATTATTAAAAATGTAATTGAAATATAACTGTAGTAACAATATTTACTAAATTCATTTTTGAATAATTTTATAATGTATTTATATAAAGTTTTCATTCCAATTTAGGAATGACTTTTCTTAACCAACATTTCTAGCTTAAAAATGTGTGAACAATTTGTTGCACAAAAAAATATAAAGTTTTCATCGTGTGACATAGATATTAAATAGTAGAATTTTTATTTATGTAGTCATTGAAAATATAGTTAAAAGCTATTTTGTAGTAAAAATATATTTAATAAATTAGATCTAAATTAATTTTATTATCTATTCATGTATCACTTTGGTGATGTAGGTGTTAATATATTTTTATATAAAGTTTTTCACAATATAATGTAGATGTATTTTTGTTAAATAAAGAAATTGAATGAATTATGGCAAAATAAAATTTTTAAAGTAAGAAATCATGGAAAAATAGGGGCAAATAATCAATATATGAACTCAATTGTTAATGAAAAAATTGTTGAAATGATAACATAGGTAAAATTTAATCTATGCCATATTTTTTTAAGGTAAGAAATATGGAAAAAATTTGAGCAATAACTTATCTATCTATATTTAGATATATAAATAAAACTGCCATGAAAGGCAATTAAATAATAGTAGCCTTTGTACCTGTACATGCACAGGGTAATTAATATAATTTTTATTTTTGAAGTAATAAAAAATATAATTAAAGGGTGTTGCTAAACATCCCGAGTTAATAGATTTTGGATGCACTTGATTCTCTTATTCAATATGTAGTGTTTCTATTTTAAAATGAAAATGAATTAAATATAACATGCCACATTTTATACTGTCCTGGATCCATTCGGTCTACCACGTCTGGGCTCTCTAACATTTCTCATACTAAAAAAAAGGGAAAATGATGTTCATTTGTCATTTTTTTCTATACACTCCTTTTTTATACTTATTTTAAATAAATATAATTAAGTGAGAGAAAATGATGTAATCAATAATATAAAAGTTGTGTACAAAATGATGTCAGAAAAAAATGATGTAAAAAAATTAGAGTTGTAAAAAAATATTTTGTATTGGAAATTATTTAAATAAATTATATTTTAATTAATTTTATTACGCATTTATATAAAATTTTCATTCCTGGCATTAGTTAATAGATTTTATTTATGATATTATTAAAGATGTAATTAAAATATATATTTAATAAAAATATTTACTAAATTAACTTTCAAATAGTTTTGTAATGTATTTATATAAAGTTTTCATTTCATTTTGGGAAAGACTTTTCTTAACTACCATTTTTAATTTGAAATTGTATGAATAATTTATTGCACAAAATGTTATCAAGTGGCTTCAATATCTCAATAGGGGGTAAATTAAGTTTATAAAATATTTTCACAAATTTTTTATAAAATACTTGATTATCAATTTTCGTTGAAACTATTGAATGATAGAGATGAATGGATAGAGAAGATAAAATACTTTCACTCACAAATATCACAGCTAAGCAAGATAGTATTCAAGCAATACCAATAAAATAGTGCACAATATTAAAGAGTAGATATTAGAAAATCAAATATAAAATTTATCCTGATTCAGCCACCAATCCACTTGTGGCCTATGTCAAGTCATCAAATAATCACCCAAGATTTTCTACTAATTCTTCAAGTTTCAACAGGTGCTTGATAACTTTTACAAGTTGGAGCACTTAACACACCTTGAGATACCTAACCATTTGTACTTGAGCCTCTTCTTTTAAGGAATGCCTCACACTTACAATTTGAGGGATACCTCACTCTCTCTTTTATAGAATATACAGAGTATGAATGATAAGAAACTCTCTCAAGAGTGGATAATACAAATTGAAACTTATGAGTATCAAGGATTCACACTTATAATGCCCAAAACATAGGGTTGATTGAAACAAATAGTAAAACTCGTATTAATGCTCAACTCAAATTTTCAGAGTGATTGTCTAACCTTCATAAATGTCCATCAACTTGTTTTTATAGCTTATTTAAGTTTAGAGTCGTTGGGGTAGTTAGAGGAACATTAATAGCTGTCAAACTAGTCGTTATTTCTATATATGGAACGAGCTCTTATTCGAATAACAAATTTGTTATTCGAATAAGACTTCAAATAGCATGAAGGTAGTTTTGCCTATGAAACATGTTATTCAAATAACAAATGTGTTATTAGAATAATCCACTTAAAATATATTTTCTGAAAAGCTTGTTATTCGAATAACAGACTTGTTATTCAAATAATTCGTTTAAGAACAAGTTTTTGAAAACATGTTATTCAAATAACTATTTAGTTATTCGAATAATAACATATGCGCCCTGATAGATTTTGAACCTTTATTCGAATAAAGCAAGACCTTATTCGAATAAGGCTTAACCAGATGAGATTCTTGACTTCTCTAACATTGGTTATTCGAATAACAAAACTATTATTCGAATAAGTCATTTGAAAAACATTTCACTTAACTTTTAAATATTGTCAATTGATCCCAAATGATCTTATAAGTTTTTGGGCACTTTGTGTTTATTTCTTTGAAAATCAAAAACTATTTTGAAGCCTTGAAAACATATGTGCTATTTAAATTCTTTGAAAAGGTTATTTAGAGAGCATTAGAGTGAACCTTTTATACATTTATAAAGCGATCTAAGTCCTAAAATTATTCTTGAAGGTCTTGGACTTGATCTTGCAACATCTTCATATTTGTTATCATCAAACAAAGTCTTTCACATATCAATAGCCAATCACACACAAAAATTATAAAATTTTCATTATGTGATGTAGATATTAAGTAGTAGAATTTTTATTTATTTAGATATTAAAAATATAGTTAAAAGCTATTTCGTAGTAAAAATATATTTAATAAATTTGATCTCAATTAATTTTATTATCTATTCATGTATCACTTTGGTGATGTAGATGTTATTATATTTTCATATGAAGTTTTTCACAATATAATGTAAATGTATTTTTATTAAATAAAGATATTGAATGAATTATGGAGAAATAATTTTTTTAAAGTAAGAAATCATGGAAAAATATGGGCAAATAATCAATATATGAACTCAATTGTTAATGAAAAAATTGTTAAAATGATAACATAGGTAAAATCTAATCTATGTCATATTTGTTTTAAGGTAAGAAATTTTGGAGAAACCTGAGCAATAACTTCTCTCTCTCTCTCTCTCTCTTCTCTCTCTCTCTCTCTCTCTCTATATATATATATATAAAAGTAAAACTGCCATGAAACGCTATTAAATAACACTACTAATTAATTATTAAATTAAATATCCTATTAAAATAAAATTTAAATTTAAAATTTTAACTATGAAATTAAATATCATTTTAATTAATTATTAAAAAGTAAAATTGCCTTGAAAGGAGATTAATAACACTACTAATTAAATATGAAATTAAATATCATATTAAAATAAAATATTGTATAAGTAAAATTGTTTTGAAAGGTAATTATTAACATTACTAATTAACTATCTAACTGAATACCATATTAAAATGACATAAAACTTTTCACTATTAAATTTTAAATTCAAATTATTTTTTTAATTAATTATGCTTATCTCTCTTATAATTTTAAATATTTTTCTCTCTTAATCTATCTTTTTATAGATTCTACCTAAATCAATAAATTATATATATATATATATATATATATATATATATATATATATATATATATATATATATATATGTATATGTATATATATTCTTTATAATTTTAAACTTTTTTCATCTTTTAATCTATTTTTATTTAGATTTTATCTAAATTTTAATTTTTTTTAACAAAACATATATACTTGTCTGTTTCAATCAATCATCAATATAATAATAATAATAATAATAATAATAATAATAATAATAATAATAATAATAATAATAATAATAATAATAATAATAATATAATACATAAGGAGAGAATTCATATATGAAATCTAAAAAAGATATGCTGCTATGTGATAAGTTCAAATGATGACACTTATTAATTTTTACTAATGCAGGTGAATGACGGGTGAGAATCTCACCCTCTATTAGTCATAAAACAACAATGCAAAAAAAAATAAATTTAAAACTGAATTTATTAGTTAACATATATATATTTTAAAAATCAATACTAATTGTTAACATATATCTCTCTAAAACTAGTCCTCTTTCTTAGCATATGTCTCTTAAAAACAAATCCTATTATTACATCTATTAGCAAGTAAAATGCAATTTTATTGTATTAAAAAGCGATCCTACCAAGAGAGTTGAGAAAATTAATAGGACAAAAGCATATTATTAGAATAATTGCCTTATCTATGTTTGTTATTATTTTTATTTTATCCTTTTCTCACATTTAAGGTTAAAAGTTTTTTTATTAAGGTTAAGGTTAAAATGTTTTTAAACTATTATAGAGACAAAATATATCTTTATATGTTATTAGGATATCCTTTTAAAATATTCATATATATAAATAATATTAATAATTTTATAAAATATATTTGTGCTACACTCCCATAAAATATATTCTTAAAAATATATCTTAACAATTCTACTAATAAAAATATATAAACTACAAAGAAAAGACAGGTTATATATAAAAAAAAAGTTATAAGATTCTAAAAATATGTTTATTATTTCCTTTAAAATAAACAATTTTTATTATAATAGGCTACGATTAGTTACATCTAATTTATATAATCGATTATAAAGTATTGAAATAACATACTCACACAACAAACTCAAATAACAACATATATAAGTTTTATTGAAGCATATAAACGTTAGGTGAAAATACATTTCATTATTAATAATTGTAAAATAACTAATGTGGTTAAAAATAATTTTAAAAGTAAGTTTTATCTCTTACCAGCCAATAACAATAATTAAAATTTAAATTATTCCGAGTTCCTCCAAACAATGATTGAATGAAACAAATTTTAAAATATAATATCAAGCTGTAATAAATATGAATAATGTTATTGATTTACTGCTTTTGAATTTGTACGGTTAAAGGCAAGTCAAGCAGCACTAAAGAATAGTGTCCATTATACAACAAAGAATGGTATAATGTCCATTCCTCCCCTGTTTCTTTGAAAATTGGGGTAGTTTAGGATATTTAACTATTAGCTCAAGTTCAACCGTCCAGGGCCCCGGTGCAATCACGCCTAGGCCCCCTGAACAACGATGCTGCTGATTGTGCTTCAAATCGAGGCATCGCCCGTTTTGAGATGACCAGAAACCGTCTCTAAGAGTTGGTGGCCCAACAAATGTTGCAGATCGACGAGCAACGTCGTTAATTAGATGACCAACGTCGTAGGCTTGACGAGTTAGAAAGGTCTGTCCATGTCGAGAATGACCATCAAAGGCGGAATGCGGCTCATATCCCGAGAAGGCCACTGCATGATGAAGGCAGCAATGCTTATGGAAACAATATTCTGACCCCCGGCTTCCAACAGCAGCCATTTTCAGACTAACTAATGAGGTACAGGGTCCTTAGAAGCTTCAAGTTCCCTTTCAACCGGGAGCCCTATGATGGTACAACAGACTCTCACGAACATCTTGACGTTTACTGATAATAATATATTTTATTTATTTTATAATTATTTCACTAGGTTTTTTAAGGTTCAATTTGACTTAATTAAGTTGATTTTATCACATTTTATGAAATTAAGCTTAATTGGATCATTGAAGAAATTATTGCTTGAATTATCATTAATTTGAGTGATTGCATTCTTAAGTAAAGTGGTTACAATTTGAGTTTCAATTATCTTATTAATGTGATTCTGGTCTTGTTGAAAAGTTAAGATAATTATCTAATAACTATTCACTTGATAGCAAGAGCTACATTGATAGTAATATATTTCATTCATTGTATTATCTTTTTACTTGACTTTTTCAGTAAACTAGCTATAATTTGAGTTACAAATATCTGATGGATGTGATTTTGGTCTTGTTTTAAAGTTAAGACAAATTTTTACAACTTTCATAAAGGCCTCAAGGCTGGGAACACACGTTTGGATAACTCAAATTAGAGTTGAAGCAAAATCTAGAATTTTGAACCTGACAGCTTGACTTCTATACACTCATTAGGCTATATCTCGGGCTATAGGAGGTCAACAATTCTGAAATTTTGACAGTGGAAGGTTAAGACCCATATCTACAACTTTCATGAAGAACGCAAAATTCAATTCAGATCTCTTGAAGGTGATATTGGGCTTGGAAGTCAGAACAGAGGAGCTAAAGTTGGGCCTGACCCATGAACAGTAACTGGGTCATATCTCGGGTTGTAGGTAGTGGATTTGACTAAACTCTTTGTCTATGGAAAGCTAAGATGATTTCCTAGAACTTTTATGAAGACCACCTAGCCAGAAAATGACGCATGCCATGAGTTCAGAAGTGAAACATTTCAGAGACAAGAATCCACTCATTCAACATCATCAAATAACTATATTGGGATTTTGTTCTCATCATCCATCATCTCCTTTGGCATTTTGTACTCTTCTAACTCTATAAAAGGAGGAAAGGGCTGATCATTTGAGGGTGTTAGCTTAGAGTTTACTTTCATATTTGTATGTTAATTGTTTCCTTTGTGTAGTTTTCTATTGTTCTTAATTGAAGTTATGTTCATCATTTTCTTCTTTTTTCTTTCTTTCTTCTTAATTCATGAGTAACTAATTTTCATTTTGCTTGGATGAAAGGGTGAAACTCTTGGTAATATGTTAAGGTTAGATTAATTTCTTTCTTGTGCTTAAATGATATATTTTTATGTGATCTTTATATATGTTGTATGTTGTTTCTGATCAATTTAGAAACTCTTCTTGTATAATGAATATCTTGATTCATTGTAGACAAGACGTTGGCACAGTGGATGCTTGAGATCATTTACAAGTATTGGTAGATAATTAATAGAATCATAATATGATTACATATATAATCTTAATTGAACTTTGAATGCTAAATCTTCTGATTGGAATCTTCATTATGTATGATTTCAATTGAGTTATAAAAAGAAATAATATTGTCTTTAATTTATTACCAAGAGTGGATCTCCTAACCCAAGCAAATTTTTTTCATCTGTGAACAACTTTTATCACCTTTTAGTATTGTGACAAATCTTCTCTTTACCTCAAATAATTTTTCTTCATCAATTCCCTGTGGATCGACCTCGGACTCCCGAGAATTTACTATTGAAATAACCTGCACTTAGATTTGAAACTTTTAATTATGCCCATCAACTACATTCACTCTATGCAGTTCCATAGGGAGTTACTTTGTCGTGTTTTCCTTTCTTTTTAAAGAAGGGTGCCCTCTGTTAGTTTATAACTCTACAGCCAAAGTCCGTCTCAGGATGGGACGGTCTCATGCAACGCTTCCTATTACACTACACAACTGCCAAAGAACAGCCCAAGTCGGTTGATTATCTTTCTGCAATTCGCCAAGGGAGCAACGAGCCCCTTCATGAATACATCAAGAGATTCAGGGATGCCCTCACTCGTATAGAAAAGCCAAATGACAGGATTGCTCTTTATTACACCCGGACTAGACTCCAGACTAATTCCAACTTCTTCCAGTCCCTAGAAAAAAAGAAGCTGGAGACTATGAATGAATTTCATGCTTGCTCCAAGAAATATATCGACTTGGAAGAGATCATCAAGGATAAAGAGACTCTAGAAAAAAGTGAGCCCACTCACCAGAAGAATAATCAAAGTTCTAACCAACCCTGAAATTCCTCCAAGGGCGATATATACCGGCCTAAATATTCTGATTATACCCCTCTGAACATCCCGTGAGAAACGATTCTCAAAAAGGTGCTTCAGACTATGTTCAAGGATATTAAAAGGTCGCCATCTCTGAAAAAGGCGAAAGACCACTAGAAGCACTGTAAATAGCATAAAAGCTATGACCATGAAACAGAAGAGTGTTATCAACTCTGTGATGTCATTGAATCCCTGATTAAAGAAGGATGGCTGTAGAAATATATCACCAAAATCTGAAGTAATCACAATCGCGGAATACGGAGGGACCGAAGATATAGCCGTAGTTCGCGACGAAGTCTGACCCTGCGCTAAAGGAGAATGACACGTAAACCAGCTAGAAAATCCCAGACTCCATCTCACTGTGACACATATAATGGCAGGATTGGAACCAGGATACTCCAAACAGGGCTAACAGGAAAGAATGACTTGTTAGTACCATATCTGGGGGATTCACGGATGGAGGATCATCTAATAATTCTCGAAAGAAAGCACTACGAACTGCGGTATTGAGCATTTCTGGCTCTACACGCAAGCCTTGTACTGAAGACAGGGAAGGACCATCCATCTCCTTTTCAGACAGAGACTGTGGTGATATTATCTGGGATCACGATGATCCGCTCGTCATCTCTGAATAATATCAAATGTCGAGGTCCATCATATCTTCGTCGACCAAAGAAGCTCAGCATACATTATGTTCATGGATGCCTTCAAAATATTTGAGTTCCCTATGTCTACATTGATCCCCTATGATGGTGAGCTCACTGGTTTTTCTGGAAAAAAAAGATAACCACGGTGGGCTACTTTGATACATTCCTGACTTTGGGTGATGATAAAGTCTACAAAATCGTCAAAGTCAAGTTTTTGGTTGTAGACTGCCAGTCAGCATACAACATTATTCTGGGACGCCCCACGCTAAATGGCATTGTCGTTGTAGTCTCCACCACTCACCAAACCATGAAATTCCTCAGTAAGAATAATGAGGTGGTCATGGTTAAGGATGACCAAATTGCGGTGCGCATATGCTATAACGAAAGCATAAAAATATGTCTGACTCCTTGGAAGACCAGGGCATGCACCTCTAGCCCGACTTTAAATCAACTCAACATCCTTATGACCAAGCTCGATGTTCGTGAAGAAATATGGGGTACCAGACCCCCAGCTCGAAGGAGAGCTGCTCCTAATCCAACTAGGTGACAAGCCTGACCAAGTCACCAAGATAGGCGCAAACCTAGAAGAACAGGAGAGACACCAACTAATAGAGCTATTGTAGAAAAATAAAGACCTATTTGCTTAGACGTCCTCTGACATACTTGAACTTGACCTCGCTTTCATCTGTTATTGTTTATCTATTAAATAGGATGTGAAGCCAGTCTCCCAGAAGAAAAAGAAAATTGGACCCAAAAGACAAAAAATTATTGAAAAGTAAGTCAAAGAGTTACTCAGTGCTGGGTTTATCAGAGAGATCTCATACACTACATGGCTCTCTGATAATCACATATTTTATTCATTAAGAAACCCTTATGTTTAGTCATTTACACTCTCCATATTCTTAATTGATTGAGTTTGGTATGATTTTGTGAGTTTGAGCTCAAATTGTTCCTAATTGAATATTTTCAGCATTATTGAGGTTTGACACTGTTTCTGTATTTTGGCCATAACTTGAGTTTTTAATATCTGATGAACATGAATTTTACCTTGTAGGAAAGCTAAGAGGAAGCTCTATAACTTTGATGAAGAGCTCGAAGTCCGATTCAGATGTCTAAGGGACCTAAGTTTACATGGAAGTCAGAATACGGGTTCTGTCAGTAGAATCCGAACAGTGTGCACTCATAAAATCATATCTCAAGATGTAATAATGGAGATGGGCTGAAATTTTTAAAGTGGATAGTAAAGATCCAAATAAACAACTTTCATGAAGAACACATTTTGAGAAAAAGAAGTTTAGTAGGTCATTTTGAGCTTGCAAGTCGGAACAGAGGTGCTGAAGTTGGGTTTGAGCAACCTACGGTATTTGGGACATATCTTAGGCTTAAGGAAGCCAAATTGGACGAACCAGCTATCCATTTTATAGCCAAGACAAGGATCTACAACTTTAATGAAGAACAATTTTCGTGGTTCTGAAGTATAGTGGGTCGTTTTTGGCTTCCAAGTCAGACACGAAATTTTCGTCCTCAACCACCCACTCATCCATCCACTAATCCACTCATCCACTCATCCACTCATCCACTCATCCACTAACTCACCCATTCATCCACTCATACACTAATCCAACCACTTAACCACTCCACCCACTCATCCACTAATCCATCCACTCACCCATTCATGTCCATAATTTCTCACTCACCAAAAGTCCTTTGGCATTTTTCACTAATTCAACCACTCAACCATTCCACTCACTCATCCACTAAACCAATCCACTAAACCAACCCACTAATCCATCCACTCAAACACTCCACTCACTCATCCACTCATCCACCCACTTCCCTTTGTCATTTTGTTACCTTAGACTTCTATAAAAGGCACCATTTATCATGAACAACATGTAATTCTCCTTCATTTCTCTCTAAGTTTCTTCTTGCTTCTTCATAGTTTCTCATAGTTTTGTATATTTTGATGCTCCCCTTCATGGTAATGGAGGGCTAAGCTACTTTGGGTCAATTTAGAACTCTTGAAGAGATTGTGGTTTGGATTCTTGAGACCTTGGTTATGCATTGTATTTGATTTGTAATTAAATTCCTCTTTTCTTCTTCTTTCTTCTTCTTCTTGATCTTGAATGCATGAATGGTGATTCTATTTATGTTGATCTGATTGATCTTGGTTTAAGATTGAGATTTGTGATGAAACTTAGAACTGATTGATCTAAACTAATCACATAAATGAAGATTGAGATTTGTGATGAAACTTAGAACTGATTGATTTAAATTAATCACAGAATTAAAAAGGTTAGGTTATTGATTTGTGCCTAAGTTAATTGAATTCGGTACTTGAAATTAACATAGATCTTCATGAATGGTGCGATTGCGGATTTGTGTTTATCACTTGTTAATTGAATTCTAGACGATCGTCTAGTATGAATTCTGGATTTGATGCAGAGATCTCGGTTAGATCCAAATTAACAATTCAATTGCGCTTCAAGTGTTCTATGAAGGGTCTATGATTGAATCCACCCAATCTTGTATAGGTTTCTAAATTGACTAAAATTCTTTAATTGTTATTTCTTCCTTTAATTTTGTTAAGTGCGATCTTAAACTCAAAACCCCTTTTTTGCTAACTTTCACTTGATTTGATCAAATTGCATTTACGATCCTTGAGGAGACGATCCGGTGTTGTCAATGCTACAAGCTTAGGTAATAACTTCGGTTATAATTTTGATCGAGTTCGGCGCTCGTCAAAATTTTGGCGCAAGTGCCAAGCTAGGGGGATTAGTAAGTGTAATCTTTTCATTTTAAGTGTTTTTACTAACCTTTGCTTTTTATTAACTTTTATAACAATGGACCGTGCATAATGGAGTCAAAACTTGAGGAGTTGACTTCTTTGGTAAGACATATAGTAGTGAGACAACAATCACCTGCGAGAAGCTACACTTATGTGTAACATTTGTTTTTGTTCATCTCACCCCACATATGCATGCCCTACACTTCGGATGCTAGTTCTGTTTTTCCAAATCAATTTGTTGCGCAAGAAATTGGTTATTTTCCCGATGAACCACAGCCAAAGAAGAAGAACAGAGTTATGACCCCTTCTTCAACACATACAACCCTAGCTGGGAATACTATCCGGATCTGGGATATGACAATAAGGCATCACTACAGCAACAATCATTTCAATATGAGCAGCCATTCCAGCAGATAACAAGTCCATCAACCACAAAACTTGAGCCTTCATTAAAGGACTTGATTGAATTCCAACAGAATTTCACTGCCACTATTCAGGATTTAACAACCCAAATTGAACAGTTGACAGTCACTATTAATGAACTGAGAAGTCAAGAGTCAGACCAACTCTCTTCCCAAACAATTCCCAACTCCTTGCATTCTAATTGTCATATTGATTTACCTGCATATTTAGTTGAGGAAACTTATGATGAGCTGTGTGTTGAATTTCCTGATTTTATTGGTTTTAATGATTCTATCAATTGCAACTCATGTACTGATTGTGACGGTGAAATAAAATGTGTTGTGTGTGCTGAAATTTCTGCATATTTGAAAACTAATGATTCTGTTTACGCAGGATCTAATGATATAGAAGGGTCTATCAACAATGTAGTTGCGAAATCAAACATATAGGGAGGTGGAGTTGAAGGCCATTGAGGAATTTTCAAAGAAGGAGGAAAAACAACATATGACAGTAACTATTGAAGTGGATTTTGTTTTTGGGTCATGGTCCAATATAATTAATGAAAGCAGAATTGCCAAATTACATGTGTTGCATGCCATTGGTGAAGTCAAGGAAATTAAGAAAGACCAATGGGACCCCAATGGGAGCCCTCATGCTGCAAGCTTAACTTGGTCATTACACTTCAACCAATGGGACCCTAGTAAAAGCTATCATGTTGTGTCAACCATAACTTGGTCATCACGTTTCAACCAATGGGATCCTGGTGGAGTCTTTTCACCAACCTCACTTAATAAGACCAATGAACACCATCTCAAGCAAAAAAATGTGAAAGTGAAAGTGATGGGCTTTTACCATCCACATTATAAAGATCACTAAGAAGTGTCCCAACGTCGAGCTAATGACGTTAAACAAGCGCTTATTGGGAGGCAACCCAACTAGATTTGTTTTCAAGATATTTGGGGATGGTTTTCGCAATCTGAGAAGATAAAAACATACTTCACCTTAAATGGCTGAGTAAGGAGTCAGTAAGTTATACCTTATTGACTCTTGAGACGCATTCTTGTGGCCTGGTACATCATGAACTTCTTAATTGTGGAATCTCTTTAGAGATGAACAGAAGTGTTACAGTCTTGGGAATCTGATTCTAAAAGACCTGCATTTCCTCTTTAATTTTATATTATTCCAGTCATGTTATTTTGGTTTTACATTTTACTCATTTGTTTTGTGAGTTTTCAGGTTCTGTTGCAGCTTTGATTTTTACACATCTTTTCTGCTTGCCATTATCTCACCCCTCATCAGGTTGTGTTACTCTTTTCTTTCCGTTTTATTTATCACTTTCACATTGAGGACAATGTTTATATTAAGTGTGGGGGAGAGATTTTAGCATGTTTCTTTTCTTTTGGTTTGTTAAAAAAAAATAAAAAAAAAATCAAAACAAAAAAAAAGGGTTCATTGCATGATTGAATAACTTTTCTCCCTTCTTGAACTGATATGCTTGGTGATGGATGATTGAATTAATGAATTGAGTTTGATGGATGCATACCTTGTGAGATTTTGAGCCTAATGGATGGATTCAACATTTGTGCCATTCTCTTCTTTCTTGTGTGATTTTCACTCATGTTAATGACCACTATAGAACTTGCTTTGATTCTTTTTGAGGTTACATTTCACTTGCATGCATGAACATGATTGAGGCCCTCTTTCTTAATTAGCTAGTTTAACCAAATAGCCAACCTTGTTTTCAATATGATATCAAGCACTCTTTTGACTTCTTGAAAATTCTCTGATTCCTGCCAACCTTGTATATTTTCCTTTGCTTAACCCCTTTGAGCTTATTTGACCATTCCTTGTTTCTAGCTCATTATGTGCCTTAAATGAGAAATCGTGTTCTTACTTTACCTTAGGGAATAAAAGAACATTAGCTTGGTTAATGGATGAGTTTTTGAACAAGTGTGGGGGTGTGTGTACAAAATGGTTGTTGAAAAAGAAAAGAGTTAAAAAGAAAAAAAAAATGTATGTATATAGTTATGTTCATATATATATAAAGAAAAAAAAAAAAAAGAAAAAAAAGAAAAAAAAAAACCAAGTGTTTAAAAAAAAGAAAAGGATTGGGAAATGAATATGTAAAGGGATATACACTAGAGTTGGGATGAACTTTTATGTTATTTGAACTCATTCTCATTTGCTTTTATTCTCTTTGGTATTTATCTTCTCATATCCATTTTATCCTCTTCTGTTACCTTGACCTCACTACAACCTTGAATAAAGTCCTCATGATTTGTGTGTGCATGTGTTTTGAGTAGTGGAGAAATAGAATATAAGCAAGCTTATGATAGTGCAATTTTCATGGGTTGAATTGAGTGAAATACCTACCTTTTAAACACTTGAGAGATTGAGAGGGGATCTTGTGAAAATCTATCATTCTCGATTCATGTTGAAGATACCTTGCTTGTTGGTTTGAGATGTGGAGAATTATTAACTCATGAATGTTTTGATCCCTTGAACCTTTGGTTGTTCTTCTTGATTGTAAAATTTTGGGCTCTTGAATGTCGTTGGAATTTAAATTTTTAATCTCTTATGTCCTTGTTTTGGTCTTGAGTTTTGCCCAGGAGTGCAAAAAGCTAAGTGTGGGAGAATTTGATAATCACATATTTTATTCATTAAGAAACCCTTATGTTTAGTCATTTACACTCTCCATATTCTTAATTGATCGAGTTTGGTATGATTTTGTGAGTTTGAGCTCAAATTGTTCCTAATTGAATATTTTCAGCATTATTGAGGTTTGACACTGTTTCTGTATTTTGGCCATAACTTGAGTTCCTAATATCTGATGAACATGAATTTTACCTTGTAGGAAAGCTAAGAGGAAGCTCTACAACTTTGATGAAGAGCTCGAAGTCCGATTCAGATGTCTAAGGGACCTAAGTTTACATGGAAGTCAGAATACGGGTTCTGTCAGTAGAATCCGAACAGTGTGCACTCATAAAATCATATCTCAAGATGTAATAATGGAGATGGGCTGAAATTTGGACAGTGGATATTCAAGATCCAAATAAACAACTTTCGTGAAGAACACATTTTGAGAAAAAGAAGTCTAGTAGGTCATTTTGAGCTTGCAAGTCGGAACAGAGGTGCTGAAGTTGGGTTTGAGCAACCTACGGTATTTGGGACATATCTTGGGCTTAAGGAAGCCAAATTGGACGAACCAGCTATCCATTTTATAGCCAAGACAAGGATCTACAACTTTCATGAAGAACACTTTTCATGGTTCTGAAGTATAGTGGGTCGTTTTTGGCTTCCAAGTCAGACACGAAATTTTCGTCCTCAACCACCCACTCATCCATCCACTAATCCACTCATCCACTCATCCACTCATCCACTAACTCACCCATTCATCCACTCATACACTAATCCAACCACTTAACCACTCCACCCACTCATCCACTAATCCATCTACTCACCCATTCATGTCCATAATTTCTCACTCACCAAAAGTCCTTTGGTATTTTTCACTAATTCAACCACTCAACCATTCCACTCACTCATCCACTAAACCAATCCACTAAACCAACCCACTAATCCATCCACTCAAACACTCCACTCACTCATCCACTCATCCACCCACTTCCCTTTGTCATTTTGTTACCTTAGACTTCTATAAAAGGCACCATTTATCATGAACAACATGTAATTCTCCTTCATTTCTCTCTAAGTTTCTTCTTGCTTCTTCATAGTTTCTCATAGTTTTGTATATTTTGATGCTCCCCTTCATGGTAATGGAGGGCTAAGCTACTTTGGGTCAATTTAGAACTCTTGAAGAGATTGTGGTTTGGATTCTTGAGACCTTGGTTATGCATTGTATTTGATTTGTAATTAAATTCCTCTTTTCTTCTTCTTCTTCTTCTTCTTGATCTTGAATGCATGAATGGTGATTATATTTATGTTGATCTGATTGATCTTGGTTTAAGATTGAGATTTGTGATGAAACTTAGAACTGATTGATCTAAACTAATCACATAAATGAAGATTGAGATTTGTGATGAAACTTAGAACTGATTGATCTAAATTAATCACAGAATTAAAAGGTTAGGTTATTGATTTGTGCCTAAGTTAATTGAATTCGGTATTTGAAATTAACATAGATCTTCATGAATGGTGCGATTGCATGATTTGTGTTTATCACTTGTTAATTGAATTCTAGACGATCGTCTAGTATGAATTCTGGATTTGATGCGAGAGATCTCCTTTTTCCTACAAGGTTAGATCCAAATTAACAATTCAATTGCGCTTCAAGTGTTCTATGAAGGGTCTATGATTGAATCCACCCAATCTTGGATAGGTTTCTAAATTGAATCTCTTTAATTGTTATTTCTTCCTTTAATTTTGTTAAGTGCGATCTTAAACATAAACCCCCTTTTTGCTAACTTTCACTTGATTTGATCAAATTGCATTTACGATCCTTGAGGAGACGATTTATTGGTGTTGTAAGTCAAAGCTTAGGTAATAACTTCGGTTATAATTTTGAGAGATTCATACACTACATGGCTCTCCAATGTGGTCTTAGTGAAAAAGTCTAACGAGAAGTTGAGGATGTGTGTGGATTACAATGACCTAAATAAGGCATGCCCCAAAGATCTTTAGCCCTTCCTTAACGTTGATAAACTTGTTGATAGCTCATCCGGATTCTGACTACTGTTTTTTATATATGCTTACTCCGGGTATAATCAGATCATAATGTACCCTGGAGATGAGGATAAAACTACTTTTATCAGGAAGAAAACAAGTTACTGCTACAAAGTCATGCCATTTGGTCTAAAAAATGTAGGAGCCACCTACCAGCGGATGATGAATAGAGTCTTTGAGGATCAAGTGGAGAGAATACTGGAGGTTTACATCGACGACATGATAGTCAAAACCCCACAATTCGGATCATATGCCGCATACCTCAAAGAAGTATTTGCACAATTAAGAAAACATAACATGAGACTCAATCTGGAAATATGCGTATTTGGAGTCCAAGCCGGCAAGTTCTTGGGCTTCATGTTGACTCACCGCCGAATTAAGGCAAACCCAAATAAAAGCTAGGCAGTGCTCAACATGCGTAGTCCCCAGAACATGAAAGAAGTTCAACAGCTTACTGGACGGATTGCGACCCTTACACGATTTCTAGCTAAAGCTGCTCACAAATCTCTTCCCCCTCTTCAAACTCTTAAAAAAGGGAAAAGGCTTTGAGTGGACTCAGGAATGTGAGGGGCCCTTCACATCCTTAAAAGGACTCATATTTTCCCCTCCCATCTTGACGAGGCCAAAACCTAGAGAGACGTTGTACGTATACCTCTCGGTTCATGATGAGGTCGTCAGTTCGGTGCTCATAAGGGAAACGACTGAAGGTCAGAAACCTGTCTATTTCATAAGCAAGGTGTTATAGGGCCTTGAGTTCCGTTATCAGAAGATCAAGAAAGTTGTCTTCGCCCTAATCATCATGGCTAGAAGGTTGATGCAGTATTTTCAGTGTCATCCGATGATGGTAAGGACAGATTAACCAATCCGGTAAATATTGCATAAACCAGACTTAGCAGGAAGGATGATCGCTTGGTCCATTGAGCTCTCTGAGTTCAGAATAGCATATGAGTCCAGGTTAGCAATTAAGGCACAAGCACTATTAGACTTCCTCACTAAACTTACATCGGACCCAGGTTACCATGAGGATGTATCGTGGACCGTGTTCATTGACTAGTCCTCTAAACCTAAAGGAAGTGGTGCCAGGGTAATTCTTGAAAACTCAGAGGGCATGACTATCGAGAGCTCCCTGAAGTTCGAATTTCCCACTTTGAACAACTAGGCAGAATATGAAACATGCATTGCTGGATTGATAATGGCCAGTGAACTGGGAGCAACAAAAATCACACTTTGCAGTGACTCCCAAATCGTGATGTCCTAGATTCAAGGCAACTATCAGGCTAAGGAGCCCTTCTTGCAAAAATACCTTGCAAAGGTACAAGGGCTCCTCAAGAGTTTTCAAACAGTAAAGGCGGAGCACATTCCCCGGGAACAAAACTCAAGGGCCGACCTCCTATCCAAGTTGGTTAGCAAAAAGAGTCAGGGCAATAACCGATCAGTGGTCCAAGAGATCCTCTCTCACCCTTCTATCATGAATTCACCCATTTTTCAGGTAAAAGAACAGAAGCGTACTTGGATCACTCCAATAATAGAGTACCTTCAGTCTGACATCTGCCCTTAAGACCCAAAGAAAGCCTCAAAATTATCCAAAATTGCAGTCTTGTACACCATCTATGATGGACAATTATACCGACATGGATTCTCTTCGCCCCTCCTTAAATGTCTCACGCCAAAAGAAGCTTATTATGTATTGGCTGAGGTTCATGAAAAGAGCTATGGACACCATCTGAGAGGCAAAGCTTTAGCTTTAATAGCACTTACGGTCGGATACTATTAGCCTATAATGGAGGCTGACTCTATTGTACATGTCCAAGTTTGCAATAAATGTTAGCGCCACTTGGACCATTATAATGCTCCACCCGAGGAACTCTCCACGACATCTGTACCATGGCCATTCTATAGATGGAGTATAAATATCTTGGACTCGTTCCCTCAAGCACCTGGGCAGCTGAAGTTTCTAGTGGTAGCCATGGACTACTTTACTAAATGGATTGAGGTCGAGCCCTTGGTTACCATTACCTTGACTGGAGTCCAAAAGTTCATATGGCGCCACATCATTACAAGATTTAGAATCCCGAAATCTATTGTGACAGATAACGAGACGCAATTCAAGGATAAGGAGTTCGAAGAGCTACTCGCAGGTTTGAAAATCAAACATCATTATAACATTGTGGAGAACCCTTAGACTAATGGACAGACTGAAGCCGCCAACCGGGTTATTGTTAGTGGACTAAAAAGAAGGTTAGATAAAGTTAAAGGAAACTGAGTTGAATAGTTAAATCATATCTTTTTGGGCCCTAGACCATACCTCACTCCACAGCAGGTGAGACACCTTTCAAACTTATATATAGGTGTGAGGCTATGATCCCTGTAGAGATAGGAGAACCCAGCTGGCGCCTCCAACATTTCTCTCCCGAAATCAACCTCAGGATGATAAAGGAAGACCTGGACCTCTTAGAGGAAAGAAGGCGAGTTGCTCATATAAGGGACCCTGCCATCAAGTAGAGAACAGCAGCGCGCTACAATCTAAAAATCGTGCCTAGGAGATTCTAACCAGGTGACCTCATACTCTGCAGGGCTGACATCGGAGGTAGGAACGCCTCCCAAGAAAAATTAGCTCTTAACTAGGAAGACCCCTACCGTATCGTGATCAGTACTGGCAAATGAGCGTACATATTAGAGACACTGATAGGCAAGCCAGTCAAGAACTTCTGGAACACAGACAAACTTAGAAAATACTATAGCTGAGTGTCTTTTAAGGCCTAATCTTAGTTTATTTCGTGTTTGATCTGTCCTAATTATCATGAGAGCACTTTGAATGGACCTTAGTCCTCTATTGAATTAATAAAACAAAGGGCATTTTACTTCATTGCATGATCGTTGCCAGCATGGACAAGCTATTATGGTACCCACCGAAAGTTGTCTTGTGTTAAAAAGGTTGTGCAGTAGAAAAATCCCAAGTCTTGAAAAAATTCTCACACTAAATCATAAACATGAAAGACCCCGGCAAGGTCCACTTATGCCAAGGTCAAGAGAGATCCTAATAGCTAAAGCGATTGACAATGGATCATAGACAAGGTTTCTTTTATGCCTAAGTCCTAAAAGGATCCCCAAGTCCTCAAAGGGCGTCGGACCATGGATAAGGCTTTACTTAAACCAAAGCCATGTGAGATCCTAAAAGCCAAGTTAATTAGCAAAGGACAACGGGTAAGGTGTTTTTTTTCTATAATACCCAAGTCCTAAGGGGAACCACAAGTCCACAAAAGGGCGTTGGACCCCGGATTATGGATTCTAGCACTTGGAAATTTCCTAAGTCATAAAAGGGTTGCATAATAACCACTATAACGGGCATTGGACCTAAGATAGACCATGGAAATAAACAAACTCATGGAGCAAAATTAAAGGTAAAAGATTAAGTTAAACACCCCGGTTTACGGGAGAATTGTCTTTACAAAATCACACCTCATGAAGGAGGCAAAAGCAAAAATCAAAAGGCAACTTCAGCTACTCCTCAATGGTACCTTGACCACGGGCCACGACAGATGAAGTTTTAGCAACACTTGGATTTTCTGAAACAACACTGGGAAGCACGAGGTGTCCATCCTGGACCACCCTCCTAGAATCAAGTGTGTCTAAAACCAGTGCCACCCCGAAATTAAAGAGCTGGAATTGGTCAATGGCATTATGGAATTGCTTCCCACTGATATCGTTGTAAATAGTGAGAAACTTCTAGACATCACCTTGCAATGAGGTAGTCTTGTCTTCGAGCTGTTGGTTCTTGGCATGAAAACCCTTGTTCTCAACCTGAAGCATGATTACATACCTCTTAAACTCTATCAAGCTAGACTCCATTTGCTTCCCAGCATCCTTCAGGGTAGTCACTTCACTTTCTAACTCTTGGGCCTGAGTCTCAACATTGTTTTTGGCCTTTACGACCTCCTCCATGGCCCTAAAAGCTTGGTTTTCGCCTCGCTCAGCTCCTACTGCCATATCTGCCATTTCTCGCTCATGCTCTCCACAGATCTACTCCAAATATCAAGTTTTGAAGGCAAGGTGGAGACCAAAAGTTTGAATCCAAGAAAAGGTATCCTTCATGCTACGTTGGGCCAGATGAGTTGTAACTTGCCCATCTAGGAGGTTGAAGTCAATGAACTCCCGATGGTCTAACTCCTTATAGTACAAATTGATCAGGCCGGTGACATCTTCAACTACTGCTCTCTTGCCTCGACCATCCGACCCATTATCCTCTGCTGCCCTTCTTTTATGTGTCTCAAGCAGTCGAGGAGAATCCTCCACCTGAATAGGTTCACTTTCCACCGCTGGGACCTCAATTAGTAAGGGTGAAAGAGCCAAAACAACATCTGCGAGGACATTTGATGGCCCAAGTGCATTCCTAGCCTTCAAGGCTTTGAGGTCTACTAGAGCATTTCTGGTTGCCATCTCAGCCAAACTTGCTGCAAAATCAACAAAGAGTCAGTGAAAATTACTGTCATAAAGCGGCATAAAAAAACATGTAAATAAGTACAGAAAACGACCTACACTACCTAATACGACCCAAAGAGTCTTATCATCCGGGGTGTCTAGTATATCCTTGGTCTGGGTCAAACTGACTTCTTCGACCTACATTTCGAAGAAATCAAACATTCAACCTCTTCATCGTCCAGTTAACTTAGTTCCCTCTCGAATGATTGAGTGGGAATGCTCTATGCTGCCGAATTCTAGTATAGGCTAAATGTCGGTTCGCCATTTGATAACAATATATTTTATGTATTTTATAATCCTCTAACTAGGCTTCTTAAGGTTCAATTTGGCTTAATTAAGTTGATTTTATCACACTTTATGAAATTAAGCTTAATTGGATCATTGAAGAAATTATTGCTTGAATTATCATTAATTTGGGTGATTGTATTCTTAAGTAAAGTGGCCACAACTTGAGTTGTAATTATCTGATTAATGTGATTCTGGTCTTGTTGGAAAGTTAAGATAATTCTCTAATAACTATTCACTTGATAGCAAGAGCCACATTAATAGCAATATATTTCATTCATTGTATAACCTTCTCACTTGGCTTTTTCAGTAAATTAGCTATAATTTGAGTTACAAATATCCGATGGATGTGATTTTGGTCTTGTTTTTAAGCTAAGATAAATTTCTATAACTTTTATGAAGGCTCAAGACGAGAAACACATGTTTGGATAACTCAAATTGGAGTTGAAGCAAAATCTAGCGTTTTGAACCTAACAGCTTGACCTTCATGCACTCATTCGACTATATCTTGGGCTATAGGAGTTCAATAATTCTGAAATTTTAACAGTGGAAGGTTAAGACCCATATCTACAACTTTCATGAAGAACACAAAAACTAATTCGGATTCCTTGAAGGTGATATTGGGCTTGGAAATCAGAACAGAGGTGCTGGATTTGGGCCTGACCCAAGAGTAGTAATTAGGTCATATCTTGGGCTATGGTTATTGGATTTGGCTAAACTTGGTGTCTCTGGAAAGCTGAGACAATTCCTAGAACTTTCATGAAGATTACTTAGCTCAATTCTGATGCATGCCATAAGCTAAGAGCAGAGACATTTCGAAGCCGAGAAAGTCCATAATTTCAGCTCATTCATCATCTATTTTGATTTTACTTCTTATCATCAAACAACTCCATTGTCTTCTTGCACTCCTTGAACTCTATAAAAGGAGGCAAAGACCGAACATTTAAAGGTGTTAGTTAGCTTAGAGTTTAGTTTATGCTATTGTGTTATTAGTTTTCCTTTGTGTAGTTTTCTATTGTTCTTAATTGAAGTTATGTTCATCATCTTCTTTTTCTCTCTTTCTTTCTTCTTGTCTATGAGTAACTAAATCTTCATCTTGCTTGGGTGAAAAGGTGAAGCTCTTGGTAATAAGTTAAGGTTAGATTAATTTTTTTCTTATGCTTTAAATGATATATTTTTATGTGATCTTTCTATGAATTGCATGTTGTTTCCAATTAATTTAGAAACTCTTCTTGTATAATGAATATCTTGATCCATTGTAGACAATAGGATTGGCACAGTGGATGCTTTTGACGATTTACAAGTATTGGTAAATAATTATTAGAACCATAATATGATTACATGATTGAACTTTGAATGTTAAATCTTCCGATTGAAATCTTCATTATGCATGATTTCAATTGAGTTATAAAACGAAATAATCTTGTTTTTAATTTATTACCAAGAGTGGATCCCCTAACCCAAGCAAATTTTTTTCATTTGTGAACAACTTATATTATTTTTAGTATTGTGACAAATTTTCTCCGTACCTCAAATAATTTTCTCTTCATCAATTCCCTGTGGATCGACCTCGGACTCCCGAGAATTTACTACTTGAAACAACCTGCACTTGGGTTTGAAACTTTTAATTTTCCCATCAAGTTTTTGGCGCCGTTGCCGGGGACTTGATTTGAAGTTCTAATATATTGAGGTTCTCTTTCTGTAAGTAAACTTCATTATCAGGTATATTCTTCCTCTACTCTTTTTATTTTTATTTTCTATTTACTAATTTACTAACTAACTTAATAACTAACTTATTAACTAACTTTTATATTTACGTTATTTATTTATGTTTTTTATTTATTTTTGTTTTTATTTTTTATTTTATTTTTTTATTTACGCTTTCTATTATTATTATTATTATTATTATTATTATTATTATTATTATTATTATTATTATGCTTATTAGCTTATTATTATTTTAATTTACGCTTTATTTTACTAATCTAACTTTTAAATTTCATTTTTATTTTTTTAATCTAACTTTTAAATTATGTCATTTATTTTTCTCATCTAACTTAATGAAATAATATTTCTTCTTCTCTTCTCTTTCACCAGATCTGTGGGGCTCTGCCACTCTTCTTCGGTTTCATATTTTAAATTTATTTTCTGCACTTTATTTTCGGTATTTTATTTTTCGCACTTTATTTTTCGCATTTTAATTTTCATATTTTATTTTTTACATTTTATTTTAATTTTATTTTTGGGTGGCTGGTTTATACCACATCCTTCTTAATATTTAACGGCCGGTGTCTACCGCCTATTTGTACATTATTTTTATTTTATGTCACTTATTTATGCTTAACTGGTATCGTGATTCAAATTCTGGACGTTTGGTTAAAATTAATCCTAGTATTTTATATATTTATTTATTTGAATCACAATCACACACAATTGATACAATGGTTGAAATTGAAGGTACACATGTTGAACATGATAATCAAACACAACGAGCTGAAAATGAAAGTATACATGTTAAATATGGAAATCAACCATTGCGAACTATGCGTGCATATTTGCAACCACCTCGAAATTCTAATTCATCATGTTTTATCTTTCCACTTACTGCTAATAATTTTAGATTTAAGCCGGGTATGATTTCTTTACTTCCTAATTTTCATGGTTTAGAAAATGAAAGCCCATATTTACATCTAAAAGAATTTGAGGAAGTCTGTATTGCTTTCAATGATCAAGATTACACTGAAGAGATTGTTAAGCTTAAATTGTTTCCTTTTTCTTTGAAAGATAAAGTAAAAACTTGGCTTAACGCTTTGAAACCAAGATCAATTGGCACATGGCAAGAAATGCAAGGTGAGTTTTTAAAGAAATTTTTTTCAACACAAAAAACCAATGCTTTGAAAAGACAAATCCAAAATTTTTCCCAAAATTCAAATGAAGCGTATTTTCAAAATTGGGAACGTTTTAAAGATTTGTTAAATTCTTGCCCACATCATGGTTTTGAAAAATGGCAGACTATAAGCTTCTTTTATGAAGGTTTAACACTTGAAACTAAACAATTTGTGAAAACGATGTGTAATGACGAGTTTCTTGATAAAGAACCCGAAGAAGCTTTAGATTATTTAAGCCATTTGGCTGAAAATTCTCAATCTTGGCATGGTATTAATTTTTTCTGAAAATTCAATTAGATATAACCTTGCAAATGCAGGAAAAGGAAAATATCATCTTAGTTAAGAAGAAGATCTAAATACAAGATATGCTAGTTTGGCTAGAAAGGTTGAATCCATGGAATTAGGGAAAGTAAAAGAAGTCAAATCTGTGCAAAATGAAGAAATTTGTAGCATTTGTGTTGAATTAGGACACTCGACAAATGAATGTCCTAATATTCCTGTTTTTAAAGAAGTTGTGCATAAGCAAGTAAATGCAATGAACAATTTTGAAAAGTCGTTCACCTCTTCTTTTTCAAATTCTTACAATCCAGGATGGAGAAATCACTTGAACTTCAGTTGGAGGAATAATAATCAAGCACAATTTATGTAACCACCACCTCCTCAGGAACAACAAAATTCTCAAAATTCTCAAGAATATACACCTTATGTCCCACCATATAGGAAAAACCTTGAAGGAACATTGAGTGCATTCATAGAAAAGCAAGAGGCCATTAATAAATAAAACACTCAAACCATGATAGACATAAAAGACACTCTTTCTAAACTTAATTCTGCGCTCACCATTCACGAAAAAAGAAAATTTCATTCTCAACCTCAACCAAATCCCAAAGGTCAATATAGTCTAAATGAGGGTAGTTCAGAAAACCAACAAATAAATCAAGTCAATTCTGTGATAACTCTTAGGAGTGGAAAAGTTGTTGAAAAAGAAATTTATGAACCTTGTGAGAATGATGATGAATCAATTCCCCAAGATAAGGAAGAGGTTGATAAGTCATCTGATCAAAATGAGACCAAACTCTCATCTCCTCCACTCCCATTTCCTCAAACATTAGGCAAACCAAGGAGATTGGACCACCAAACTGAAATTTTTGAAATTCTTAAACAAGTGAAGGTCAATATTCCATTGTTAGATACTATCAAACACTTTCCTTCTTATGCCAAATTTTTGAAAGACTTATGCACTGTTAAAAGGAATTAAATGTGAAAAAGAATGCATTTTTGACCGAACAAGTAAGTTCCATTATTCAAAGCAATAATGTTTTGAAACATAAAGACCCTGGTTGTCCTACGGTTTCATGCATTATTAGAGAACATATGATTGAACAAGCTTTACTTGATCTTGGTGCTAGTGTTAATTTGCTTCCATATTCAGTTTATCAACAACTCAATCTGGGTGAGTTAAAACCAACTTCTGTAACTCTTCTACTTGCTGATAGATCAATTAAAATTCCAAAAGGAATAGTGGAAGATGTGTTGGTACAAGTTGATAAATTCATTTATCCTGTGGATTTTATTGTCTTGGAAACTGAACCTATGATTAATTGTTCCAAGTCAATTCCTATTATTTTAGGTCGTCCATTTTTAGCAACATCTAATGCTTTGATAAATTGTAGAAATGGATTGATGAAGCTAACATTTAGAAACATGACACTTGAGCTTAATGTTTTCAACTTATGCAAGCAACCACATGAAGTCAATGATGAAAATGAGGAAGCTGACGAGATTGAGGCCATTGTAGATGACTATCTTCTAAAAGGGAGTTCTTTTGACCCATTAGAAGTTTGTTTAATTAATTCATTTGATTCAGATATGCAAGTAGATAATGATATTTCTGAAATATGTTCTTTGCTTGATTGTGCACAAGCAATGGAATACAAAGGATGGAAGCCGAGATTCGAAGAGTTCCAACCCATGAATGATAATATTCATGAAGAAGTACCCATATTGGAACTAAAGTCATTACCTTCTGGGTTGAAGTACACATTTTTTGGAGAAGACCAAAGCTTTCCAGTAGTAATTTCATCAATCCTTACTGAAGAACAAGAAGGTATGTTGATAGAAGTACTTAAAAGGCATAAAAGTACAATTGGATGGATATTAACAGATATAAAATACATTAATCCATTAATTTGTACACATACAATACATTTAAAGGATAATGCTAAAACATCACAACAACCTCAAAGAAGATTAAATCCACACATGAAAGAGGTAGTTAGGGCTGAAGTTCTTAAATTACTTAATGTTGGAATTATTTACCCTATTTTCGATAGCCAGTGGATAAGCCCTACACAAGTTGTGCCTAAGAAATCTGGAATAACAACGGTTGAAAATGAAAAAGGTGAGTTAATACCTACGCGAGTTTCATCTAGTTGGTATATGTGTATTGATTTTAGAAAATTAAATACAGCCACTAGGAAAGATCATTTCCCCTTACCATTTCTTGATCAAATTCTAGAAAGAGTAGCAGGACATCCCTACTATTGTTTTCTTGATGGTTATTCGGGGTATAATCAAATACCAATTGCATTAGAGGATCAAGAAAAGACTACTTTTACGTGCCCCTTTGGCACTTTTGCATATAGAAGAATGTCTTTTGGTCTTTGTAATGCTCCGGTAACTTTTCAAAGATGCATGCTAAGTATTTTTAGTGACATGATTGAGCATTATTTAGAGGTTTTTATGGATAATCTGACAGTTTTTGAAAATTCTTTTGAAAATTATCTTAATAATTTAGATAAAGTTCTTAAAAGATGTGAAGAAAAAGGATTTGTTTTAAATTGAGAAAAATGTCATTATATGGTTACTTCAGGAATTGTGTTAGGTCATGTGATATTTTCTGAAGGAATTGAAGTTGATAAGGCCAAAGTTGAATTAATTGCTCATTTGCCTTCCCCAAAAACAGTCAGAGAAGTTCGTTCATTTTTAGGACATGCAGGATTTTATCGAAGATTCATTAAGGACTTTAGTATCATATCTAGACTATTATGCAATCTTCTTATAAAAGATGCACCATTTGATTGGACTCAAGAATGCCAACAATCTTTTAAAAAATTAATTGGTCTTCTAACAATGGCTCCTATCATGCAATCCCCTGACTGGTTTTTGCCTTTTGAATTAATGTGTGATGCAAGTGATTTTGCTGTTGGCGCTGTTTTAGGCCAAAGAAAGGAAGGTAAGTTTCATGTGATTTGTTACGCAAGTAGAACTTTAAATAGTGCACAAATGAATTACACCACTACTGAAAAAGAACTACTTGCTGTAATTTTGCATTGGACAAATTTTGAGCTCATTTAATTGGTTCTTCTCATTGTTGTTTTCACCGATCATCTTCTTGTCGTGATATTTAATGTCTAAGCAGGATGCCAAACCTAGGTTGATACGGTGGATCTTGTTGCTTCAAGAATTCAACATCACAATAAAAGATAAGAAAGGAGCCGAAAATGTTTTCACAGATCATTTGTCCAGACTTACAACAGGCTCATCTTTTGATAGCATACCTATCAATGATTCTTTTCCTGATGAGTTTTTATTTTCTGTCAATTTCATGCCTTGGTTTGCGAACATAGTCAATTTTTTTTTAACAGGAAAGATGCCGCCTCAATGGTCACATCAAGACAGAAAAAAAATTTTGACTGAGGTGAAAAAATTTTATTGGGATGACCCATATTTGTTTAAATATTCTCCTGATCAAATCTTTCGAAGATGTGTACCCGACAATGAGGTAGGTAGTGTCATTAAATTTAGTCACTCAGAAGCATGTGGATGTCATTTTTCTTCAAAGAAAACAGCTTCAAAAATCTTACAGTGTGGATTTTATTAGCCCACTTTATTTAAAGACAGTCATAACTTTTGCAAAAGTTACAAAAATTGTCAGAAATTAGGGTCCATTTTTAAAAGAAATATGATGCCTCTAAACCCTATCCTTTTCATTGAAATTTTTGATTGTTGGGAAATTGATTTCATGGGTCAATTTCCATCCTTATTTGGATATGTGTATATTTTGGTTGCAGTTGATTATGTCTCAAAATGGATTAAGGCGATTCCATGTCAACAAAATGATCATAAAACTGTTCACAAATTTTTAAAAGAAAATGTCTTAAGTCGATTTGGAATCCCTCGAGCTATCATCAGTAATGGGGGAACACATTTTTGTAATAAACTATTTGAATCTTTAATGAAGAAATATGGTATTACCCATAAAGTTGCTACCCCTTATCACCCTCAGACAAGTGGACAAGTAGAATTAGCAAATAAGGAAATTAAACAAATTTTAGAAAAAACGGTTAACCCAAATCGTAAAGATTAGTCTTTAAGACTAAACGATGCACTTTGGGCTTACCGTACTGCTTTTAAAACATCTTTAGGCATGTCACCCTATCAGTTAGTCTATGGAAAACCTTGTCACTTGCCTGTAGAACTGGAGCATAAAGCATTTTGGGTCATTAAAGCTTTCAATTTAAATCTTGATGAAGGTTGTAAGTTACGTAAATTGCAAATAAATGAACTTGAGGAATTGAGAAATGATGCATATGAAAACTCAAAAATTTATAAAGAAAGAACAAAAGCTTTTCATAACAAATCTATTTTGAGGAAATCTTTTGAAATTGGTCAAAAAATTCTGTTTTATAATTCTCTTCTTCACCTATTCCATGGAAAATTGAGATCTAGGTGGACTGGTCCTTTTATTGTCAAACATGTATATCCTTATGGGGCCATAGACATTGAGAATCCTAAAAATGGTAATGTGTCTAAGGTCAATGACAAAGACTTAAACCATTTCTAGAAAATCAAGTCATTGAGGTAGAATTCATTTCCTTTTCGATCCTTGTTATGTGAAAAATTTACTCTAATTTTGTAGCTTTATTTTGTTTTGTAGCTCTTTAGCTCCCGGTAAAATGGCGGATGACGGTACTTCGTGACTCTCAAGTCGGTTTGCTCTCTTTCGCTTTCCAAAATAACTGATTTTTTTCTTCTTCAAAATGGATATCATTCTCTCAAACCTCGAGAAAACATTTTCCTTCTCTTCCTCAAAATGCTCTAACAAAAATTTACAAGGCTAGATGTGAAAGATTGAGATTGTTAATGCACAAAGGTATACCGTAAGATGTACGTTGGATAATCGAAGCAAAGGTCCATTAGCGGTGAGTCTTCAATTTCATCCGACTTATACATGTCGTCTTGGTAGAAGTTCATATTCTAAAAGGAGAAGAGCAAAAAAATTACAAGTCTGTCACATATGTGGACGATGGAATTGTAACAAGCGATGTCGTTCTTTGGGGATGGTTTCCAAAAACAGAGAAGATAAATTTTTTTTTATTAAGAATGCACTGAGTAAGGAGTCATTAGATGATATCTTATTGACTCTTGATACGCATTCTTGTGGTCTTGTGCATCGTGAATTTCTTAATTTGTGGAATCTCTTCAAGGATGAACACAAGCAATACAGTCTTGGGAATCTGACTCTAAAAGACCTTGTTTGCCAATTTATAATAAAATTGGATGGAAAGCTTATCCTCGACTCATAGAAGACGTTTAAGCCGTTTCTGGACGTGAAACCAGAGGTAGATGTAAGCAACATCCACAACAACATGTACATATTTTCTTCTTCTTCTTCTTCATGTTCAAAAAAAAAATAAAAAAAAAAAAAAAGAAAAAAAAAGAAAAAAAAAGTATATATACATCTTGGGTTTGGCTTTGGTAATACAAAACGTGAATGGGGAAATGTATGCATCCTAATCCAACCTTCTTAATTGAAAAACAAAGAAGGTAGATTGTATCTCACATGTGAGGCAGCTAGTCGTATTATGGCCACTTGTCCCTTTTGGGAGCCCTATATTGCGCTAGTCTTGAATGGGTCTAATACTAGTCAACAATGCTTTGGCACAAAGCTGAAAGAGCAGACTACCTCCATCCCAATCTCAAGTGATTATACACTCATCTTTCATCAGGTTTCTAATAACTTGAAAAAAAAATAGAGGGCGAAACTACGGTTGTACTTGGTATTTAATTAGATTAGGAGCCCCGGGCGGATGCTCGTCCTGTCAAAGACTCAGGAGGAGACCTTCACACGCCAGTATGTAAATAAAGTTTGTGTGTCATGCTCTGTAGAGAACCGTGTGCTATATTCCCAGTTCTTAGAACTAAGGCTCTGTAGCGCTGATGGTTACAGTGAATGGAAACTGTTAACTGAGCTGTATACTTACTTTAATTAGTAGGTCTCTATGGTGAGTTCTGACTAGCTGTGGTCAGGTACCATCTTCTTAAAATACAGGCCTTTAATTAGGTTTGCAGGAAGATAGAGGGTTATTCTTCCGTAAGCAGGACGAAAAGGATTCAAAGGTTCTTGTTGTCAGTTCGGCAATCCTTGTGGAATTCATATATTGCACTGGTGACACGTAACTCAAAAACATGTCATTCCTGCATTCATGACACGCAGTATAAAGATACGCCATGAAAACTGTACATACAGGTATGTCCTCATTTATTATTATATTTCTTTTATCTTTGTATGATTTTGTTGTATTTTGATTTTTGGATAGACAATTCTTTGAGTAGGGTCCTTCAGGGGTTTTTAGACTTCTTTACCTTGATGGTTTTCTTGAAGTTAAAAAAAAAAACAAAAACAAAAATAGTAAAAAATCAAAAAAAGAAAAAAAAGATTTTTTTTTTTTTTTTTTTCAAACTTTTCTGACAACAGCCAACTTACCCATATAGGTGCTATGATTACTTTTTCCCTTCTTTTCCCTATTTAAACACTGCATTCTCTTCACGTTCCTCCAACTCATAATCATTCAGAGGGAAGATGAAATTATGGGACCTCCTGTTCGTAACCTTAAAAATGTCTGTGTTTTTTGTGGGTCAAGTTTTGGGAAGGGTTTAGAGTTTGTAAATGTAACAAGCACTCTTGGTCACACACTTGCTACAAGAAATATTCATGTTGTATATGGGGGTGATTGTCGTGGGTTAATGGGGGCTGTATCACTCTTTGCATTTGTAGGAGGCAATCAGGTTTTAGGTGTCATTCCTAAACCTTTAATTCAAAATAACATTACTGGAAAGACAGTTGGAGAAAAAATTCAGGTAACATCTATGCATGGACGAATGAAAACAATGCTTGACAACTCTGATGCATTCATTGCCTTACCAGGTGGTTTTGGTACTTTGGAAGAAATTTTTCAAATTGTCTCTTGGGCCCAACTAAACATCCACCATAAACTCATTGGCTTGTTGAATGTTAATAATTTCTTTGATCTTTTGTTATTTTTTCTTGATAAAGCTGTGGAACAGAAATTTATCACTCTTTTGGTAAGAAAACTTCTTATCTCTGCCTCCACTATTGATAAGCTGATTGATAAATTATAAGCTTTTGATTATGAACCTGATAAAGTCCTAGCTCAGATAGATTGGTCATCGTAAGCAAGGCATGGAAGCAAGATGCAAAAAGAAAGCCGATCCGACACTTCATCTTTAACTTTCCTTTACCTTTGATTTTATTTATCGTACTTTATTTCTGCTTAAATTTGTGTCAGATTTCTCCAGCAGGTAATATCTTCTATCCTTTACTCATCTATATTTTAACATTACGGACAATGTTGTGATCTGGTTGGGGGGAAGGATAGTTTAAAAAAAAAGTAGGGAAGTATGATATGATTTTCATGAACTTGCTAAACCAATGAATATTGGCAGAGTAAGGAGTAATTTTACTCCTGAGACGCATTTTAGTTGAAGAAGGTATGTTTAGTGAGATGACTGTAAGAAACCTACAACAAAACCAATTAAGGATGGCAGAGTAAGGAGAAAATTTTGCCCTTAATGTAATTTTACTCTTGAGACGCATCTTAGTTGAGGAAATAACTATTTTAGAAGTAGCAAAAAGCATATCTTGGGTCATAGCATAAATTTTCTTCTTTCTTATAAATCATATGCTTGGATATGAATGTTGAAGTGATGGATTGAGAACGATAGAAATATGTCTTGTGAGATTTTGAGCCTATTGATGAATGGATTGAACATTTGTACCATTCTCTTCTTTCTTGTGTAATTTTCACTCATGAAATTATTACTCTTTTAAGGCTACATTTTCACATGCATACTTAAATATGATTGAGATATTTTAAAAGAGCTACTTTGACCAAATAGTCATCATTGTGTATTTTCCCTTATGTAACCCCTTTGAGCTTATTTGGTCAGTTCTTGTTTTTAGCTTATTACGTGCCTTTAAAAAAAAGGAACATGTTTTTACCTGACCTTAGGGAATAAGAGAGCATTGACTTTGTTCTTAAACAAGTGTGGGGGTGTGTATGTAAAAAAAAAAAGGGAAACATAAAAAAAATAAGAAGAAAATAAAAAAGAAAAAAAAAAAAGAAAAGAAAGAAAGAGCTAACCATCTGATACACTATGTGGCATATCCATATCTAGAATAAAGATTGATGCTTTGAAACAACAGGAAGAGAAGGAGAAGGTTTATGCCTAATGATAATCACATATTTTATTCATTAAGAAATCCTTATGTTTAGTCATTTACACTCTCCATATTCTTAATTGATTGAGTTTGGTATGATTTTGTGAGTTTGAGCTCAAATTGGTCCTAATTGAATATTTTCAGCATTATTGAGATTTGATACTGTTTCTGTATTTTGGCCATAACTTGAGTTCCTAATATCTGATGAACATGAATTTTACCTTGTAGGAAAGCTAAGAGGAAGCTCTACAACTTTGATGAAGAGCTCGAAGTCCGATTCAGATGTCTAAGGGACCTAAGTTTACATGGAAGTCAGAATACGGGTTCTGTCAGTAGAATCCGAACAGTGTGCACTCATAAAATCATATCTCAAGATTTAATAATGGAGATGGACTGAAATTTGGACAGTGGATATTCAAGATCCAAATAAACAACTTTCATGAAGAACACATTTTGAGAAAAAGAAGTCTAGTAGGTCATTTTGAGCTTGCAAGTCGGAACAGAGGAGCTGAAGTTGGGTTTGAGCAACCTACGGTATTTGGGACATATCTTGGGCTTAAGGAAGCCAAATTGGACGAACCAGCTATCCATTTTATAGCCAAGACAAGGATCTACAACTTTCATGAAGAACACTTTTCGTGGTTCTGAAGTATAGTGGGTCGTTTTTGGCTTCCAAGTCAGACACGAAATTTTCGTCCTCAACCACTCACTCATCCATCCACTAATCCACTCATCCATCCACTAATCCACTCATCCACTCATCCACTCATCCACTAACTCACCCACTCATCCACTCATACACTAATCCAACCACTTAACCACTCCACCCACTCATCCACTAATCCATCCACTCACCCATTCATGTCCATAATTTCCCACTCACCAAAAGTCCTTTGGCATTTTTCACTAATTCAACCACTCAACCATTCCACTCACTCATCCACTAAACCAATCCACTAAACCAACCCACTAATCCATCCACTCAAACACTCCACTCACTCATCCACTCATCCACCCACTTTCCTTTGTCATTTTGTTACCTTAGACTTCTATAAAAGGCACCATTTATCATGAACAACATGTAATTCTCCTTCATTTCTCTCTAAGTTTCTTCTTGCTTCTTCATAGTTTCTCATAGTTTTGTATATTTTGATGCTCCCCTTCATGGTAATGGAGGGCTAAGCTACTTTGGGTCAATTTAGAGCTCTTGAAGAGATTGTGGTTTGGATTCTTGAGACCTTGGTTATGCATTGTATTTGATTTGTAATTGAATTCCTCTTTTCTTCTTCTTTTTCTTCTTCTTGATCTTGAATGCATGAATGGTGATTCTATTTATGTTGATCTGATTGATCTTGGTTTAAGATTGAGATTTGTGATGAAACTTAGAACTGATTGATCTAAACTAATCACATAAATGAAGATTGAGATTTGTTATGAAACTTAGAACTGATTGATCTAAATTAATCACAGAATTGAAGAGGTTAGGTTCTAAATTTGTGCCTAAGTTAATTGAATTCGGTACTTGAAATTAACATAGATTTTCATGAATGGTGTGATTGCGGATTTGTGATTATCACTTGTTAATTAAATTCTAGACGATCGTCTAGTATGAATTCTGGATTTGATGCAGAGATCTCGGTTAGATCCAAATTAACAATTCAATTGCGCTTCAAGTGTTCTATGAAGGGTCTATGATTGAATCCACCCAATCTTGGATAGGTTTCTAAATTGACTACTCTTTAATTATCATTTCTTCCATTAATTTTGTTAAGTACGATATTAAACTGTCAAACCCCCCTTTGCTAACTTTCATTTGATTTGATTAAATTGCATCTACGATCCTTGAGGAGACGATCCGGTGTTGTCACTGTGCTACAAGCTTAGGTAATAACTTCGGTTATAATTTTGACTGAGTTCGGCGCTCGTCACCTAACAATGAATTCAACTCATCAATTTGGGATTGATCTTCAACAAAACATTAGTCAAATATTGGTCATTGTCCTTATTGATGAATGTTCTCAAATATCTTTTCCACTCTAACTGTACCATAATACACTTTTATTCTCTTTGGTATTTATTTTCTTATATCCATATTATCCTTCCTTCTTTACCATGACCCCGTTATAACCTTGAATAAAGTCCTTTTAATTTTTATGTGCATGTGTTCTGAGTAGTAGAGAAGTAGAAGATTAGCAAGCTTATGGTAGTGCAATTTTTCATAGGTTGAATTGAGTGAAATATCTACCATTTTCTAGAGGGATTGAGAGTGACTCATGTGAGGATCTTTCATTCTTGATTTGTTCTTTTTAACTAAAGTTTCCTTACTTGATGGTTTGAGATATGAAGAAATATTACCTAAAAAAAATACTTTGTTCCCTTGAATGACTGGTTGCTCTTCTTGTTTCATTAAATCTTTTAGAGTTTTTAACTTTTGAGTCTGTGTCATTTTTCTTTGTTCCTTAGTTTTTGTTCTTATGTGTTTTGCCCGGGAGTGCAAAAGTTTAGTGTGGGAGAATTTGATAACAATGTATTTTATGCATTTTATAATCCTCTAACTAGGCTTCTTAAGGTTCAATTTGGCTTAATTAAGTTGATTTTGTCACATTTTATGAAATTAAACTTAATTGGATCATTGAAGAAATTATTGCTTCAATTATCATTAATTTGGGTGATTGCATTCTTAAGTAAAGTGGCCACAACTTGAGTTGTAATTATCTAATTAATGTGATTATGGTCTTGTTGGAAAGTTAAGATAATTCTCTAATAACTATTCACTTGATAGCAAGGGCCACATTAATAGCAATATATTTAATTTATTGTATAACATTCTCACTTGACTTTTTCAGTAAACTAGCTATAATTTGAGTTACAAATATCCGATGGATGTGATTTTGGTCTTGTTTTTAAGCTAAGATAAATTTCTACAACTTTCATGAAGGCCTCAAGACCAGAAACACATGTTTGGATAACTCAAATTGGAGTTGAAGCAAAATCTAGTGTTTTGAACCTGACAGCTTGACCTTCATGCACTCATTTGGCTATATCTCGGGCTATAGGAGTTCAATAATTCTGAAATTTTGATAGTGTAAAGTTAAGACCCATATCTACAACTTTAATGAGAACACAAAAGCTAATTCGGATTCCTTGAAGGTGATATTAGGCTTGAAAGTCAGAACAGAGGTGCTGGATTTAGGCCTGACCCATGAGTAGTAATTGGGCCATATCTTGGGCTATGGTTATTGGATTTGGCTAAACTTGGTGTCTCTGGAAAGCTGAGACAATTTCCTAGAACTTTTATGAAGACCACTTGGCTCAATTCTGATGCATGCCATGAGCTAAGAGCAGAGACATTTCAGAGTCAAGAAAGTCCATAATTTCAGCTCATTCATCATCTATTTTGATTTTACTTCTTATCATCAAACAACTCTGTTGTCTTCTTGCACTCCTTGAACTCTATAAAAGGAGGTAAAGGTTGAACACTTAAGGGTGTTAGTTAGCTTAGAGTTTAGTTTATGCTATTGTATTATTAGTTTTCCTTTGTGTAGTTTTCTATTGTTCTTAATTGAAGTTATGTTCATCATCATCTTCTTCTCTCTTTCTTTCTTCTTGTCTATGAGTAACTAAATCTTCATCTTGCTTGGGTGAAAAGGTGAAGCTCTTGGTAATAAGTTAAGGTTAGATTAATGTCTTTCTTATGCTTTAAATGATATATTTTTATGTGATCTTTATATGAGTTGTATGTTATTTCCAATTAATTTAGAAACTCTTCTTGTATAATGAATATCTTGATCCATTGTAGACAATAGGATTGGCACAGTGAATATTTTTGACGATTTACAAGTATTGGTAGATAATTATTGAAACCATAATATGATTACATGATTGAACTTTGAATGTTAAATCTTCCGATTGGAATCTTCATTATGCATGATTTCAATTGAGTTATAAAACGAAATAATCTTGTTTTTAATTTATTACCAAGAGTGGATCTCCTAACCCAAGCAAATCTTTTTCATTTGTGAACAACTTATATCATTTTTAGTATTGTGACAAATCTACTCCGTACCTTAAATAATTTTCTCTTCATCAATTCCCTGTGGATCGACCTCGGACTCCCTAGAATTTACTACTTGAAACAACCTGCACTTGAGTTTGAAACTTTTAATTTTCCTATCACCATTGCTTTCCAACCAGAAAGGGCAAGTGTTGTTGGCCACCATCAACTTGAAAAACTTCTCTTTGAAATCCTTGTAATTCTCCTGACACGAAAGAAAGACCTTCCTCCCTTGTCGTGATCGGATAGAAAGCCAAGATTGTTGAGGGGCACATGCATCGTGTACAGAATACTGGGTATAAAAGTAGAAAAACGCTCTATCCAAGCACTGAATTCCAATCAATCGACAAATCCTTTTGAAAGCCAGAATATTTGCATAACCGTTGGGATGAATCTGAGACGGGGCAACACTAAGAGTTCAGTGGACAACAAGATGAAAGTCATTGAATAGGAGCCGAAGTGCAAACCTAATGAAGAAGTCTTCATACATATACATGTAGTGTTCTCCCCCTCGCGAATGGAACACACCTTTTCGTTCTTAAGGGACAAGATTTGGAATTCATGGTCCCGGTCACCTCCTTCGGTCAGCACCAAGTAACCCTTAAGTTCATCAAGAAACTCTTCGAGCTGGAAACGAGATATCCAGTCAAAGGCGTCATCTGTGACCCATGGATAGACCAATCCCATACCTCGATGAATATAGATTGCATCTTCCATGGCCTCCTGATTTACCGGTTTCTGAGCTTCTGGAATCAGTGCAGGCGCTTCAATTCTTACCAATTTCTTTCTGGCCATTTAAGTTCCTGGAGACACACAAAGGCCGGTGGTCAGAACCAATCAAGCTCAAAGATTCAGATATGGAAGCCGGCAAACAAAGAAGACTGCTTGCACTCGCACAATGGCCTCCGCACCCACCAAGGCTAAAGCCTTAGAAGGATACCTCTGTCGCACGAGATACAGTGGATGAGGTGCCCCATAGGGCAACGCTATTGAAGGGAAGAGAAACAATATTTCCATCCTTGTTCACAGAGAGAAAATGGATGTGCACTCCAATAAAGGGGTGCACAACCACTCATGAGGCGAAATAAGCATAAACAAGTCACATGGAAAATAGAATACCTTGAAGAAAATGGAAGAAATAGGATCATTGGAACTTCAAAATATTAAAAGAAGTGTTGGAACTGCCCTCCACGCCGTGAAAAATAGTCATAAATCATCTCAAGGCACCAATTTTAAGAGAGAAACAACGAAATGGACAGAGGAAATTTAAACCCTTACTTATAAAGGCCAGACGGTTTAAGGGTAATTCTGTCGTAGCATTATGGATTTGAAAAGATACTCATTATAGCGCGAAGCACTATATATGTCCACTCAACTGGAGCATGTCGCGTGGCTCTCACAGCTGTCATGACAGTTGAGAGCACGATTACACAGCAGACCAAAAGACACGCAACCTCAGCAAGTAAGAGCTCGGCATTTGGTATCAGACTCTGGTCAAATCTGAAGTGTTTAATTCGACAAAGAAAAGATAGTTCGGACATCAACTATCCTGGAAAGTTCCCGCAAGGTACAAAGGCCCCAGAACCAAATGTTTAAGCTTGCCACTTCACCGATCTCGACCAAGTACCAAGCTGGGGGTAACTCAATTACTTAGCATTATTGCGAGGTGAGCGTTGGACTCACCCTGATAAAGTATAAACAATAATGATGGCAGAAAAAAAAGTAAGAAAAAGAGGAAGATAAAAGTAGAATTCAAAATAAAAGACTTTTCATTTATCTGTTCTCATTCCATACATCATTATACATCCGAGGAAGAGGGAAAAGAAAATATTGAGACATGGAATGTATATGGAAAGAGCGTTGGCCTTTTGAAAAAATGGATAAGCTTTGAAGAACTTCGACAAATCGGACTTCGGAACTGCCAAATCGGACTTCGGAACTGCTTCCAATTCTTTTTCACTACCTCCTTCACAATGATAATAAAGGTCGGAATGCACTCTCATTTGTTGGATGAGGCACCACTTTTCATGAAGAGATAATTACACTAGAACCCTAGCCAGTTTCATGATCACCCTAAGTTGCTTCGAATCACAGAGCAGCCTCAATAGCCCCTCCTACTTATCCAATCACCCTTAGAGGACTTGCTAAAGTTTAGGACGAAACACCTGTTAAGTTCTCAGAAAAGAGGAGTGTAGGCTCTGTTTCTCCAAGGAGCTCCGTCCAACACGACAGGTATCACAGATCTTCCCAGCGACAGAGTGTAGATCAAATGTTCCCTCATACGTTGGGAGAGAAAAGTACCTGTCTTTATTACGCTGAGAAAGAAAAGTACCAGTAGAAGAATCATTTACAAGGAAGGTAAAAACTTTCAGAAATTTTAGAAATAACAAAAGGATGATCTTCGCAAAGGACAAAGTTCTCCATGTGCACACAGAGAAAGAATGAGAAGCCATTCTCTAGGAAAAGATCATTTTAAGATAGAGACGTGAAAACAAAGGGAATGCCAACATCAAATGCAAACATTCCCTATTTATAAAGGATATGAGGTGTTCTGATTGGTCCCCAGAACGGAGAAGTGATTACACGGTAAAACCCGCATTTAATGTTCCCTCTTTCTTATTGGTTACAAGAGCAGTGGGTAGTTGGGAAACAACATGAAGCTGACGTCCTCTTTTAAAGGATTCTTAATTCCCAATAAAGTCAAAGTAACAGTTTCCCAAAAAAGCTCGAATTGATACGAGTTACAAAAGGCATTACTACAAAGGAAAAGACCTCATTAGCCACCTACGGGGACAACAGGAGTTAAACTTCTGACAACGGAGTGACAATGTAGGCAAGAATCCATTACAGCTTCCAACCACATATGCCAACTCCAGAGGTATTTGATTACGGACCCTGACCGTAGTGTGCGACATCGCGAAACCTGACATTAAAGCTAGAGCTCTTTTAGTCCTCCATGTGCCTTGTGATCCTAATAAAACTAATAGCTTGACACTCAGCGATTCCATCTAAGTGTCAAGCTGGGGGCAACTATTTTATACCGTGATCCGGGATCCCGTCCAATAGGATCGACCCAGCACGCATACCACAGGACTTCGCCATCAATACTCCGGTCAAGCCATAAGACCACGAACTACGGCATTGAGCCATAATAACAAGATCACTAAATCTGCACAGAATCTTATAGCTGTCAATCATGATCTTACGAGATTATATGACCTATAATTACCTCCAACAGTGGATAACCACAATATCTACATTTCAATATTATATGGATCCCTCTCCTATGATAATAGGAAGACAATCTCTATCAGGATACTAATCCTAAATACCTACACTAAATATTGATTACATTACGATTTCAGTCATGCTCTACAAATACCAGGCTAAGTCACCCTAATCAGGTATCTGCTATCTCATGATATAAACCCTACTTGTACACTATCTGACTTGAGCGTTGGAGTCTCTTTGCAAGTACCGACCTCCCTGGTTTGATATGCTCTGTTGCAGTCGCGCGATGAGGAAATCACCGTAACGTGCATATCTCAGGTACCCTCTGAATTCACTTTAGAACAGAATCATCAACTGCTGTGTTTGCAGATTGATTAATGCAATGACTAGAATTAGGAACTTCCTGATGCATCCTCACCTTCCTCAATGCTTAATTTTCAGAGAACACACTGCACATGTCAATAAAACCTTTATTGCAGGGGACAAAAAAGAAGAGACACATGTCTCCTTTTAATTATTGGTAGCTAAATACAGCTTCAACCTAAACTTCACTAATTTGGACGCTTAACTACAATAGGACTCTTGACATGGTGCTTGCCATCGCTCCAATCCAAGCTCCCAAATAAATAATCAGCCTTGTTCTTCTGCAGTGGACTCAAGGTCAATGTCACTTTGAATTCCTTTTTTTCCCCCTTTTCCTTAAAGCTCAGTACGTTAGGCTCAACTGAAACAGTAACTTCAGGAGGTGCCTTGATGCGCACTCTATATGTGCTTGGGGACCCAACATTGGTAAGAGCACGAGTAACATTCCGAGAATGTCCAAGGTCCAAGTGAGGAATTGTGATTGTTGGGTAATTGAAATCAGCTAAATTGAATGACTTTGGGCAGGTGTAAGGCTTGGCGTAGAACAACTCAATAGTGGAACTGTTGTAGCCACGACCACACAAGAAGTTCAAATAATCAGTAGTATTCAGGTCATACACAAGTCCAGGGTCTGCTGCAGCATTAGGTTGAATGTGCCCTGCACCATAGGCAAATGGAGTTGTCTCTTGTAGTGAATAATCCAGCACTGGTCTTCCGGAGTTATCTTGTGTTGTTGCTGTAAAAGGCATGAATTTTTTTTTATATTTAGAGGGTATAAGAAATCGAATGCCATAATCTAGATGTGTAAAAGTAAAACTGTGTAATGTACCCGTGGTCACGATTGCAGACTTAATAGCTGCTGGACTCCAATCGGGATGAAGTCCTTTGAGCAGCCCAGCAAGGCCAGAAACATGAGGACATGACATTGAAGTGCCAGACAAAGTAATGTAAGGAGGTGAAGATGGTATGGATTGAGAATAAGCGGCAATGATGTTGACTCCTGGTGCAGTGATGTCAGGCTGAAATATAAAACAAAAATTATAACTGCACAATCACTTCAGATTAAAGATCAACTAAAGGGTGATTTATATTAAGCCATAGTGAACCTTGAGGATGGCTGGCTCAATAACATTGGGCCCCCTTGATGAAAATGCAGCTATAGTAGGAGCTGGCTTTGTACCCAATTCCGTTTTCACTGAAAAGTCCACAGCCACAGGAGACCTGCATCATTATCAAATATGCATAATATAAAATGCTATTATATGAATAAGCCCAATTCTATTCAACAAGGCTGGAGCACGAGGAAGAAAGTTACTTAGTGCGGTTGATGTAAGTAAAAATGTAATTGCCATCCGTGAAGTTAACATGTGAAGCAGGAATCAAAGTTGGATCAAAACTAAATATAATTTCCTTCTTTGCGTCCTTGCTGCTAGCCACAATCACTCCAATAGCGCCTGTATTAGCAACTTGGACAGCCTTGTTAAATATTACATCGTTATCACCATCTTCACTAAGACAGACCAATATTTTCCCCGCCGCCTTGTTTGGATCAAGAGCTCCAAGCTGGCAACCAAGGCTACAACAACAATTGACAAGGTAGTTTAAGAGGATAATTTGTGTCGGCGAGGTGATAAGAGAATATTCACAAGAGAAAAGTAATTAATAAAGGTCATATTGGTATAAGTATTCTTACGCCTCTGTAGCAGATGCAAAGTTAGCTTTAGCATCAGCCCCACTGATCAATGGGTACAACTTGTGAGATGGTAAGCCAGACGCGGAAAGGCTTTCTCCCTAACAATAAAAGAGGTAAGGAAAATGAAAACAAAAAGTGATATAGGTTTTCATATAACAAAAAAGGTAAGGTCAAAGGTGTAATAGACAATATAATACACCTGGAGGATTTTCTTGTCACCAAGCGTAACATAACTATTGAACTCTCTATCAATTGTGCTAGCTGCAACTGTGACAACCCATGGTTCCACGTTCAATACAGTATCAGGAGATGGTCCTGAATTTCCAGCTGAACTCACTACAATTATGCCGTTGGCAACTGCATGGAAGGACGCTATGGAAACACCACTTTCAGAAAATTCCGAGGGATCTCCACCCAGAGATATCGAAATCACATCAACTCCATCACTTATGGCAGCTTCAAAAGCAGCTAAAATGTCTGCATCATAACATCCACCCCCACTGGATGCTAACCAGCACACTTTATAGGTTGCAACACGGGCTTTTGGTGATCCACCGCTTGCTGTTCCATTACCAATGCCAAACACACTAACTCCAGGAACAAAATTACCACCAGCAGTTGATAAAGTATGTGAACCATGACCTTCATTGTCACGCGCACTATTAAACGTTTCACCGGTTTGGTTACCAGCACTGGCCAGATAACCTTTGTAAAAATATCTTGCTCCAATAAGCTTCCTACATATTTTTAATATTTTTATTACAGGGTATAGTTTGGAGGAATTATAGCAAGAGTAAAAAGTAAAAAGAATGAACCCGTTGTACAAAAAAAAAAAAAGGAATGAACCTGTTGCAGTGAAAATTATCTGAATTATTTTTATCCGTTTGGCAGATTCCACGCCACTTTCTTGGGACTGGCCCTATCCCTTCATCACTGAAACTCTTGGATTCAGGCCAAACACCTATCACAAGTCATAGCACGACAAAAAGAGGGTGAGCATTGGGCATGAAAAATTGAATTTTTTTTTTAAAAAAAAAAACTTGCAATTGATGGAAGAATATTCAAAGCATCATATTAAGTATTAACAAGAGCAAAAAAATTGTTTGAGTTTAACAGTTAATCTATTAGATATAGGGTGATTGATCAGAAAACAAAAAATGTTACCACATAGAGAAAAAAAAATATATTGCAAAAAGAAAAAACAAAATAAATCATTTTTTATACTGAAGGCAAAATAAATCATTACGGTTGATGACTTGACGTGCTTCATTCAAAATTAAATTCTTGGTCACTTGTTACAATGTGCTGTTGCAGTAGTATCTTACTAACTTTAATTATTTAGTGGTCCAAGATAAAAAGGCCAGTGTAATTGAAACGATAATTTAGGTAAACATTATAGTTTCCAAATAGTTTTGTGAAACAGAAAACTGGGTGTTGGCCTCCTGGGTGCTATGAGAAAGATCACTACCATTAAACTTAAAGTTAGTAAACTAAAATTTATATATAGTAATTTAAAATTAATGGGAGAGATCCTTCTTAAAATATGTATTAATTATACTTTATGAATAACTTAAAATTTCTCATAATTGTGAAACTTGAGTTTGTTTGTTTTGACATATGATAATTGACAACTTATGATCAAATCAAATCAATAAATAAAAATTGAACTGTTCAAGTTTAGTTAGATTGGATTGAGTTGAGTTTAGATATAATTTTTAGATTGAGTTGATTTGGATAAGGTGATGGAGTCGATCATTTTTTTACTCATTTGAAAAAAAATTATACTAAACTTACATTGATTTATAATATTATAATTTTGTAAAAATAATATTATTTTATATTAAGATACTCATAAAAAATATAAAATTAAAATTATTCATAAATAGGTTGGCTTAAGTCAAAATCCGATAATCAATATGATTAAAGTCATGTTGGTTTGGGTTGAAAGAAAATCAAACATACTCCCCAACACAACTCATTTTATAGGTTAATTTAGGTTGCATTCGTTATGCCATTAAATTAAATCAAACCTATATTCACCTTCAAGACGTGTTAAATAGTAGGAAAAATCTGTGTAAATTAATAACATATCATCAAATAGTTCAAACCAAGTCTTGTAAGGTGGATCAGATGCATGGGCATAAAGAGAATTTTCATCCTTCATTACCTGTGTCTAAATTTGCAATAATGACATCTTCACCAAATCCCTTGTTCCATATTGAGTCATTTGGAATTACACCATTTCTCCCTAATCCGAGGAAATCCCAAGAGTGGGTTGTGTGTAGTTTTCGTCTTTTGTTTAAGAAAACTGATACTACATTCGGATGCTCTGCACCAATAAAAAAACACCAGTTAAAAAATTCATGTAATTAACTATTTATAAAATGTCCATAGTGTGCATTATGCAAAGGATAAATTTGAGAGAAAAGTATGAATTTGAACTACATACTTGCAACCTTCGCTGCTTCATCTTCATCAAGTTTTGCAGCAAAGCCATTGATATATCTATTATAAGAGTAAAGTATTGCATCTTTGGCCTTCTCGGTGCTGTGTAATATAATACATCCCATCAGTTCATTGGTTTTGCCACCAGATAATTTCATGGACATGTGGTTAAATTCTATACCTTCCAACATATGATCCAAGTAACTCATAGTGAGAGTTCGTGACAGATTCAACATCCTCAGATGAAGGGTTTGAACCAAAAGAATGTGATCCTAAGTATACAATATAGGTCTAACAAAACAAAATATGAATGATTATTAGGCCACGTTTAAACATTTCAATATGAAAATTAAAACAAAGAACTTCAACGAACACCAAGATGAGTAATGGCTATAATAATAAGCTTTCCACCATCACAAAAAACTCAACCATTTTCATGGTTAGAAATCAGAAAACAGTGATAGATGAAGCTTGACACAGAGCTTGCCTGTTTGATTGCTTGGGAAGGTTCTTGCAGCAGAGAGCAAAGAAGAAGTGACAATAGCACATGATAAATGGATGACGACATTGTGCTCATCAAGAATGATATATAAGAGATGTGCAAAGGGTCTATGCTTTCCTTTGCTTATATAACCCTGTTGTGTGACTGCTTCTGAAACCATATCAATCTCCTCATGTTAACATCCATTAGCGATTCCAATGGAGCCAACAAAGTTAGGAAAATCAATCAACATTTTCCAAAATATTTTTGGTAAATAAAGAAATTGAATGAATTATGGCAAAATAATTTTTTTAAAGTAAAAAATCATGGAAAAATATGGGCAAATAATCAATATATGAACTCAATTGTTAATGAAAAAATCGTTGAAATGATAACATGGGTAAAATTTAATCTATTTCATATTTTTTTTAGGTAAGAAATCAGAGCAATAACTTATTTATATATATATATATAAGTAAAACTGCCATGAAAGGCAATTAAATAACATCAGTGTTTGTACCCGTACGGGTAATTAATATAATTTTCAGTTTTGAAGTAATAAAAAATATAATTAAAGGGTGTTGCTAAACACTACGGGTGAGTAAATCCCAGATGCACCTGACTCTCTTATTCAATATGTAGTGTTTCTATTTTAAAAAGAAAATGAAATAAATATTCCAAGCTACAATTCATATTGCACGGGATCCATACAGTCTCCTACGTCCGAATTCTCTAACATTTTTCATAATTAAAAAGTATTTTGTATTGGAAAAGATTTAAATAAATTATATTTTAATTAATTTTATTATGTATTTATATAAAGTTTTCATTCCCATTATATCGGTATTAGTTAATATATTTTTTTATTTATGAAATTATTAAAGATGTAATTAAAATATAACTATAGTAAAATTATTTACTAAATTCACTTTTGAATAATTTTATATTGTATTTATATAAAGTTTTCATTCTACTTTGTGAAAGACATTTCTTAACCACCATTTCCAACTTGAAATTGCATGAACAATTTGTTGCAAAAAAATTTATAAAGTTTTCATCATATGTGATTTAGATATTAAATAATAGAATTTTTATTTATGTGGTTATTGAAAATATAATTAAAATCTATTTCGTAGTAAAAATATATTTAATAAATTAAGATCTCAGTTAATTGTGTTATCTATTCATGTATCACTTTGGTGATGTAGATGTTAATATAATTTCATATAAAGTTTTTCACAATATAATGTAGATGTATTTTTGTTAAATAAAGAAACTGAATGAATTATAAATGATAACATAGGTAAAATTTAATCTATGTCATATTTTTTAAGGTAAGAAACTTGGAAAAATCTGAGCAATAACTTATCTATCTATATCTAGATATATAAATAAAACTGCCTTGAAAGGCAATTAAATAATAGTAGCGTTTGACTCTCGAGTAAATAGAATTAATAAATGTAGTGTTTATTTTTTAGGGTAATTAATATAATTTTTATTTTTGAAGTAATAAAAAATATAATTAAAAGGTGTTGCTAACATCCCGAGTAAATAGATTTTGGATGCACTTGACTCTCTTATTCAATATGTAGTGTTTCTTTTTTAAAATAAAAATGAATTAAACCATGTCACATTTTATACTGTCCTGGATCCATTCGATCTCCAGACTCTCTAACATTTCTCATAATAAAAAATAATAATTTTATATTGGAAACTATTTAAATAAATTACATTTTAATTAATTTTTTTACTCATTTATATAAAGTTTTCATTCCTGACATTAGTTAATAGATTTATTTATTTATGATATTATTAAAGATGTAATTAAAATATATCTGTAATAAAAATATTTACTAAATTAACTTTCGAATAGTTTTATAATATATTTATATTAAGTTTTCATTCTACTTTTGGAAAAGACTTTCTTAACTATCATTTTCAACTTGAAATTACACGAACAAATTATTGCACAAATAAATTATAAAATTTTCATCATGTGACTTTATTAAGTAGTAGAACTTTTATTTATGTACATATTAAAAATATAGTTAAAAGCTATTTCGTAGTAAAAATATATTAAATAAATTTGATCTCAATTAATTTTATTACCTATTCATGTATCACTTTGGTGATGTAGACGTTATTCATATGAAGCTTTTTCACAATATAATGTAAATGTATTTTTGTTAAATAAAGAAATTGAATGAATTATGGAAAAATAATTTTTTAAAGTAAGAAATCATGAAAAAATATGGGCAAATAATCAATATATGAACTCAATTGTTAATGAAAAAAATGTTAAAATGACAACATAGGTAAAATCAAATTTATGTCATATTTTTTAAGGTAAGAAATTTTGGAGAAATCTGAGCAATAACTTATATATATATATATATATATATATATATATATATATATATATATATATATATATATATAATATTTTTATTCTATGAGATGAGTGTTTATTGTGAGAGGTGAGAGGAGTAAATATTGACCATTAGATCTTATATGAATGGTCAAAATTAGAATATAAATGCATGTGACTTTTTTAAGTGGTCACATGACCTTTAAGTAACTTTTAATCTTGACAATCCATGTATGGTTGTATGGTCAAGATTTACTCCTTTCATCCTCTCACAATAAAAATTCATCTCACTAGATATGCCCCTTATATATATATATATATGTGTGTGTGTAGAGCGTATCAAGTGAGAGAAGTGAATTTTGACAGTATGTGACTTTTTAAATGATCACATGACATTTAAGTAACTTTTAATCTTGATCATCTATATATGATTGTATGGTCAAGATTCACTCCTCTTACACTCTCACAATAAACATTCATCTCAATATATATATATATATATATATATACATAAATAGTTAAATTAGAAGATAAAAGTATATGACTTTTTAAATGATCATATGATGATTTAAGAATTACTTTAATCTTGATCATCTATATATGATTTATGGTCAATTCACTCTTTATCTTCACAATAAACATTCATTTATATATATATATATATATATATATACACTGCTATGAAAGGCTATTAAATAACACTACTAATTAATTATTAAATTAAATATCATATTAAAATAAAATATTGTATTAGTAAAATTGTCTTGAAAGGTAATTATCAACATTACTAATTAACTATATAACTGAATATCATATTAAAATGACATAAAACTTTTTCACTATTAAATTTCAAATTCAAATTATTATTTTTAATTAATTATGTATATCTCTCTTATAATTTTAAATATTTTTCTCTCTTAATCTATCTTTTTATAGATTCTATCTAAATAAATAAATAAATTATATATATATATATATATGAGGAGGATCGACTTACAACAATGTAAGTCTTTTTTGATTTATCTCATTTTCAACCGTTAGATCCACTTTCATCTAATGGTTGAGATGATTTCATTAAAAGTAACCATTAGATGAAAGTAGATCTAACGGTTGAAAATAAGTGTAAGTAAAAAAAAACTTACACCTAAATTGATCAGTTGATCATCTCTCTCTATATATATATATATCTTTATAATTTTAAACTTTTTTTTTTATCTTTTAATCTATTTTTATTTAGATTTTATCTAAATTTTAATTTTTTTTACAAAGCTCGATATACTTGTATACTTGTTAGTCTTAATCAATCAATCATTAATCTAATCTAATCTAATCTATATAATAATAATAATAATAATAATAATAATAATAATAATAATAATAATAATAATAATAATAATAATAATAATAATATATATAGGAGAAAATTCACATATAAAATCCAAAAAAGACATACTGCTATGTGATAAGTTAAAATGACGACACTTATTAATTTTTACTAATGCAGTTGACTGACGGGTGAGATTAAATCTCACCCTTTATTAGTCATAAAACAACAATGTAAACAAAAAAATTTAAAACTGAATTTATTAGTTAGCATATATATTTTAAAAATCAATACTAATTGTTAACATATATCTCTCTAAAACTAACCCGCTTTGTTAGCATATGCCTCTTAAAAATAAATCCTATTATTATATCTATTAGCATGTAAAATGCAATTTTATTGTATTAAAAAGCAATCCTACCAAGAGAGTTGAGAAAATTAATAGGACAAAAGCATATTATTGGAACAATTGCCTTGTCTATGTTTGTTATTATTTTTATTTTATCCTTTTCACATTTAAGGTTAAAAGTTTTTTATTAAGGTTAAGGTTAAAATGTTTTTTAAACTATTATGGAGATAAAATATATCTTTATATGTTATTAGGATATCCTTTTAAAATATTCATATATACACCTAATATTAATAATTTCATAAAATATTCATTAAATATATTTGTGCTACACTCCCATAAAATATATTCTTAAAAATATATCTTAACAATTCTACTGATAAAAATATATAAAGTACAAAGAAAATGCAGGTTATATAAAAAAAAGGTTATAAGATTCTAAAAATATGTTTATTATTTCCTTTAAAATAAATAATTTTTTTATTATTATAGGCTACGATTAGTTACATCTAATTTATATAATCGATTATGAAATATTGAAATGACATACTCTCACATAACAAACTCAAATAACAACATATATAAGTTTTATTGAAATATATAAATGTTCGGTGAAAATACATTTCATTATTAATAATTGTAAAATAATTAATGTGATTAAAAATAATTTTAAAAACAAATTTATCTCTTACCAGCCAATAACAACAATTAAAATTTAAATTATTTCAAGTTCCTCCAAACAATGATTGAACGAAACAAATTTTAAAACATATTACTAAGCTGTAATGAACATGAATAATGTTATTGATTTACTGCTTTTGAATTTGTACCATTAAAGGCAAGTCAAGCAGCACTGAAGAATAGTGTCCATTATACTAGAAAGAGTGGTATAATGTCCATTCCTCCTGTGTTTCTTTGAAAATTGGGTTAGTTTAGGATATTTAACTATTAGCTCAAGTTTTTAACATATAGATGTATATACAACGCGAAAGCATGAGTACTTTGACGTGTTATTGATTTTGTAATCATTGTTTTTTAACCATAATTGAGCACTTTTCCTTTCACGGATTATTGGAAATTCCGGAACTCAAGATCATTTCAAACTTTCTCAACGTGTTTTTTTTTTTTACCTTACTCATTTTTTTTTGTGAATATATAAATGCGTTACTTCTTAGTGAACGAATTCTTAGAGTCCCATTCATGCAAAAATTAACTTCTAGTTTTGGTAGTTCTATACTATGATCCATGGAAACGTCATTTTTGAAGTGTGTCTACGTGTTAGATATGTGTTTGTGTCAAACATATAATAATAATAATATATTTTATTCATTTTATAATCATCTCATTGGGTTTCTTAAGGTTCAATTAGGCTTAATTAAGTTGGTTTTGACATATTTTATGATATTGAGCTTAATTGGATCATTAAAGAAATTATTGTTTGAATTGACCTTAATTTGTCTATTTGATAGCGTTCAGTAAACTAACTATAATTTGAGTTGCAAATATCTAATTAATGTGATTCTAATCTTGTAGGAAAGTTAAGATAATTTTCTACAACTTTCATGAGACCTCAAGAGTCAAATCACACATTTGGATAATTTAAATTGGAGTTGAAGCAAGATTCAGAGTGTTGATCCTGACAACTTGACCTTTGTGCATTTATCAGACCATATCTTGAGTTATAAGATATGTTTTGGACTGAAACTAGTGTCATTCGAAAGTTAAGAGTCAAATCTACAACTTTCATAAAGAACACAAGAGTCAGCTTGGATGGCTTGGAGGTCAGATTGGGCTTGGAAGTCAGAACAGATGAGTTGTAGCTGGGCCTAAGTAGTGTGCAGTGATTGAGTTATAATTTGAGCTATAGGATCATGATTGAGCTGAAACCCTCGGCATTGGAAATTTGAGACAAAAGCCTACAACTTTCATGAAGACCACTTTTCTAAAAAATGACGGCAGCCATGAGTTCAGCACTGAATCATTTTAGAGATAAGAATCTCAATAATTTTTCACTCATTCATAATTATCAAACAACTCCCTTGGCATTTTCTACTCATTATCAAACAACTCCATTGTTATTTTGTACTCCTTAAGCTCAATAAAAAGGAGCATTGGTTGATCATTTTGATCATCTTGGCTTAGAGATTAAGATCATACTATTGTGTTATTTGTTTCTCTTGTTATAGTTTTCTTTGTTCTAAATTGAAGTTATGTTCATCTTTTTTTCTTCTTCTCTCTTTCTTTCTTCTTATTCATGAGTAACTAATTTTCATTTTGCTTGGGTGAAAAGGTGAAGCTTTTGGTAATAAATTAAGGTTTGATTAATTTCTTTCTTGTGCCTAAATGATGTATTATCAAGTGGTCATTATATGTGTTGTATTTTGTTTCCAATCAATTTAGAAACTCTCCTTGTAAAGTGAAGATCTTGATTCATTGTAAAGGAACCATAATATAATTACATGTATAATCTTAAATGAACTTTAAATGTTGTATTTTCCGATTGGAACCTCCATTATGTGTGGATTTCAATTGAGTTATAAAAAGCAATAATTTTGTCTTTAATTTATTATTAAGAGTGAATCTCCTAACCCAAGCAAATTTTTTTTTATTTGTGAATAACTTTTATCACCTTTATTATTGTGATTAATCTTTTCCTTACCTCAAATAATTTTTCTTTATCAATCTCCCAAGAATTTATTACTTGAAACAACCTGCACTTGAGTTTACAACTTATAATTCGCATCAAGTTTTTGGCACCGTTGTCGGGGACTTGATTTGAAGTTTTAATTTATTGAGGTTCTCTTTCTTTAAGTAAACTTCACCATCAGATATATTCTTCCTCTATTCTTTTAAGTTTTTAACTTACTAACTTTCTAACTTACTGATTTACTAACTAACTTATTTATTTATGTCATTTATTTATGCTTTCTAACTTATTTATTTATGCTTTCTGACTTACTAACTTACTTATTTATGTTATTTATTTATGCTTAATATTTAATGGTTGATTTATACTGCCGACTTGTATATTTTTTATTTTATTTTAATTCACTTATTTATGCTTAATTGGTATCGTAATTCAAATTCTGGTCGTTTAGTTAAAATTAATCCTGGTACTCTATATATTGATTTGTTTGAATCACAATCACACACAATTGACACAATGACTGAAAATGAAAGTATACATGATGAACATGAAAATCAATCGTTGCGAACTATGCGTGCATATTTGCAACCACCTTAAAATTCTAGTCCATCATGTTTTATCTTTTCACTCACTGCTAACAATTTTAGATTTAAGACATGTATGATTTCTTTACTTCATAATTTCCATGGTTTAGAATCTGAAGGCTCATATTTACATCTAAAAGAATTTAAGGAAGTATGTATCACTTTTAATGACTAAACTTGCACTGAAGAGATTGTTAAGCTTAAATTGTTTCCTTTTTCTTTGAAAGATAAAGCAAAAACTTAGTTTAACGCTTTGAAACGAAGATTAATTGGCACATTGCAAGAAATGCAATATGAATTTTTAAAGAAATTTTTTTCAATACATAAAACTAATGCTTTGAAAAGACAAATTCAATTTTTTTTTCAAAATTCAAATAAAGCGTATTTTCAATGTTAGGAACGTTTTAAAGATTTGTTAAATTTTTGCTCATATCATGGTTTTGAAAAATGGCATACTATAAGCTTTTTTTATGAATGTTTAATACTTAAAACCAAATAATTTGTAGAAACAATATGCAATGACGAGTTTCTTGATAAAAAAACCTGAAGAACCTTTAGATTATTTAAACTAATTGGCTGAAAATTCTCAATCTTAGTATAGTACTAATCATTCTGAAAATTCAATTAGATATAATCTTGCAAATGCTAGTAAAAGAAAATATCATCTTAGTCAAGAAGAAGATCTAAATGTTAGGTACGCTAGTTTGGCTAGAAAGGTTGAATCCATAGAATTAGGAAAAATGAAAGAAGTCAAATATGTGCAAAATGAAAAAATTTGTGGCATTTGTGATGACTTAGGACATTCAACAAATGAATGTCTAAAGAGACCTATTTTTAAAGAAGTTGTGCATGAGTAAGTAAATGCAATGACCAATTTTAAAAAGCTATTTACTTCTTTTTTTTCAGATTCATACAATCTGGGATAGAGAAATCAGCCAAACTTCAGTTGGAGGAATAATAATCAAGCACAATTTATGCAACCATTGCCTCCTCAGGAACAACATGTGTAACACCCCTTTGGAGGATGTCACACATAAAAGAAAATAAAAGAAATAGAAATAAGGTCTACCCAAGTTGTGAAACGTTTATTACATACTATTATGGGTTGTAAAATAATTCCTGATAAAATGTAAATATGATATAAAAAAAATAATGCGAAATCCGAAATAAAAAAAAAAAAAACATCACCACTAATAATATACATATGATTTAAGTTATAAGTCAGTACAAGTAATTCACAACTAAGACTACAAATATTTAAACAAAAACAAGAAAGAAAGCAATAAAAGAGTTAATATATACGTACATACGACGCGCCTTTTAAAAAAAACATCATGGTTATTTAATCCTCGATGGATCACTCTCGGCATGAAAATGATCATCGGAGATAAATATCCCGTATGTCTCGACACACGGCGATAACGGGATCGCGCAGTTGATACGATGCTTATCTCACTAGGCTCGGGGTTTTCAAAGACCCCAGTGGACGCCTAATGGATAAGGGTAACTCTAAATGCGAGAAAAGTGTTGTAGTCATGACAGCTCTCCATCAAAACGTTGACGTAGAATCACGGTCACACGTCCCGCATACGTCACAGATTCACGATCGCCTCGTAGATGCCAAGCTAGCGAACTCCCATGAAATACTAGCTCTACGAATCCCAAAACCACAGTCTTTGCCATCCTCACAATCAATCCAAAGGGTATGGATGATCGGATGGTTCTTGATCGTAAACCGGTCGTCACTGCTGATCTTCCTCCTCCTCGGGTACAAGATCTCAATAGGCTGATCCTCTTCCTCGAAGTCTTTACCGCGTAAAATAAATAAACAGAAAATACATATAACAAAGAGGTAAGACAACATAAAATCATCACAACATGGCCAATAAGAAGACGACAAACAACATATATACGGTTCATGCAATACAAAATACTATAACAGAAAGAATAACAGATTAGAGTAAGATTTAGATATCATAACAATATATCACATCACGTATAAAACATCACGAGATAAAATAAGAAAGATAAGAATAAACAGATAAGATATAATAACCAAATATAGTAACAAAAGAACTCAGATAAAATAAACAAATAAAATACGGATAAACAATAAATAGATAAGATGGAAATAAATAGACATAGAGATAAATAAACAATATGACAAAACCCTACTCCATGGAGCTAAAGAAAACACAAGTATCAGAGAGCGGAATGACTCGTAAAATCTATTAGTACCACGGTTGCCCAACCAACTATTGCGCGGTCACACGTTGTGTCTATAGCCCCACGACACAGGAATCCATCATCCAGGCGTGGTGTAGTTCACGGTCTCACGTTGTGGCACTACAGGCAAATGTACTACTAGATTTCACAAATCTCGATTAAATATAGTGCGTGTTGAGTACCATAGTGTGCTATCGGTTTACCACGGCCCAGCGGAGCTACCAACTGTCCACATGTGGGATCCCGTACACTAAAGTCTCCAAGTTCATTAGAACAATGAACCACACTACGTTTATCGCATCGACAACACGATGTGATTCGTCCTCGTCAACCAATCCACCAAAAACTTGGCACACATAATGAGATAAATAGAAAGCACATGACGGGTTCACATTTTCCCGACAATGCAGATAAACTCTCAAAAGCCTCGTACGGGTTCACATTTTCCCGACAAATGAAAGATCCTCAAAAATAATCATGACGGGTTCACATTTTCCCGACAAAGGAAAGATCCTCAAAAATAATCTGACGGGTTCACATTTTCCCGACAGCATAAAACAAATATAGTAACGGTCAATCGCGTAGAAATTTTATCGCGTTTTCATAATTTCATCGTTTTTACAAACGTTTAAAAATCGTGTAAAGATATTTTTCTGTTTTTAAAATCGCGTAGCATTTTTAATACGTTTTCTCAATCGCGTAGGATTTTCAAATCATTTTCTTATTCGAATGCCTTTAAAATTACTGTTTAAACAAACATAAATAGTACTTAGTACATTTAAACTACGTAGAATAATTTTTCATACCGCATACTGTCTTTTGGATATTTTTGCTATCATATTGGTTCATTTTTACTAAAAATTGACAGTATTTTGTTTAGAAAATCATAATAATGGTTTACTAAATTTTTCCATAAAATTTCCATTTACCTAATTTTTAACCATATCATTTAATTCTTTTTGACATTTCTAACATGCTTCAAAACCTAAAGTGAGCTATATGTTAGAAAATTTCTCAAAATTACTGTATTTACTTCCTAATGAGAAAATTATTAGTTTTAATCCTTTAAGCTTAATTCTACTCAATTTGTTTCTTCAAAAACCATTATAGAAAATTTCTTTTTAACTTGTATTGTCTCTTTTTGATTGAAAAAGGTTTGGAATTAAGTTTTAGAAATCATGATTACCTATAGTGGCATGTTGGCCAAATTTCGTAAAACCTTTTCATTTGATTTCTAAAATGTCTTTCACCTTCCAAATCATATCAAATGTATTATATTGTCTAAGTTCATTAAATCATATTAGAAAATAGTTAGCAAGAATCAAATTAATCCTTTAGGCATGTTGGCCCAAAATGCTAAGTCTTTACCATTTGATTTCTAAATTCATTTTCTTTGATCAAATCAATTTGAAACCTTCTTAATTCTCCTAGGTTAATTAAGTTACACTTTAGGAAAAATTAAGAGAACATTTTGGTCCTCACAATTTGTCATTGCCGTGAGCTTGTGGATTGTGCTCTTTGGAACACTCATGCAAATTTTGAACATGTTATTCACATCCTATACATTATCATACAATTCTAACACATGCATTGTATTTTCTAACACATGCAATATATTTTCTAACATATAAACCTAAATTAAAGCTTATAGACATGCAATCAAAAGCTAATAGACATGCAAAATTATTACAATCACCAAACAAATAAGCTACTAACAAATACCACATAAACTACTAGCAAACATAAAAATTAACACATACACACCAAACAAAGACAACACCACCGAATCCTTATGGATTCTTCAAACATTACAAGTCATTCCATCTTCTTACCACCACCAAGGGATGATAAGAATTGTCTTCCTCTTACCTTAAATGAAGACAATAGGTTTGCTTTCACACCTCCTAGGTCACGGTTTTCACCTTCAAAAATACCTAAAAACCTCAAACAAAAATTTATATGTTACTAACCATGAAATGAAGCTAAACCATTGATAAATAATGGTCTAGAATTTTGAAATAGAAGAGAGAAAAGAAAAACATGATATTTCACCTTCTAGGTAAAACTTTCAAGGTTGTTTTCCAAGCCCTAAATGGAAGATTTTGAAGAAACTCCCAACTAGAAAGGTTCTTAGGATAGTGTTTAGGTTTAGAAAACTTGGTTAGAAAAATTTTTGGATGGTTGGATGGTGTAGTTTATGACTTGGCGAATGGTAGGAGAAAAGAACAACAATGGTGGCTAGGGTTTTTGGAAGAGAGAGAAGAGAGAAAAGTGATGAAGATGAAGTGTTATTTTGGTCATCCAAGACCACATGGCCGTAGCCTTCATGGCTGGTCAAAGGGCCATTGGTTGGCTTCATCCAAGCCCTTGGATGCATTCAAAGGTTAGGATTAAATCTTGATGAACAAGCTTGATTTCTATTGGTTGCTTATGGATGACTCACAAGCCTAGTCACTCATTTCATTTAATTCTCTCGAGTCACCTAGTGAGTCACTGTTCGAAAGTTCTATCGCTAACGGTGATTAATTAAGCTACCGATCTAACTGTTCGCTAATTATGGGTCCCGCAAAATATTTCTGGGTCCACTGTCACTAAATTATACTGACTAATAAAATAATATTATAATAATATAAAATTAGTTTATTTGACAGTTAAATCCTAAAAATTAAAAGATTAATTTTAGTCTCATTCAGAATCGGGTTTAGTAAGATCCCCGATTCTAAATAATAAAATAAGATTTCTCCGGCCCGGAAAAATATTATTTTCCGCCTCCGAGCAAATCACACAAAAAGTCCATATAAAATCAGGCGTATTTTCGGCATTAAATCATATAGAAAACAATTAAAAACAAAGAAAAAAGAAAAACAAAGACGTTCGGGACGTAACGGTCATTTTCCCATTTTTTTTTCCACAACGTAGCTAATCATCCAAAACGTTCAAATAAAATATCCAAGAAAGATATATATAGCTGTATATCATTCAAAAAAATTAAAACAAGAAATGAAAAAAATTTTATTTTACCGTCTCGAAGCAAATTACGTAAAACGATCAAATAAAATTTGAGCTGTATTATCGTAATTGTTTTCATACGAAATTGAGAACAAGAAAATAGGGACACAATGGTCATTCACACAAAAGCATGAAAAACAAAAAACAAGACATTCGTAATATTTTCTAAAAATTAGGGCGTTACAACACTCCCAACAAATAAAAATTTCGTCCTCGAAATTCGTTGTTCATCAAAACAAATAAGGATATTGATCCCTCATTTTATCTTCCAGCTCCCAGGTAGCTTCACCCGTCACATCATTCCATATGACTTTCACTAGCTCAATCATCTTTCCTCGAAGCTGCTTTACCTTTCTGTCCCCAATCCTGACAGGTAAAGTTTCGTAAGTCAGATTCTCCTTTAACTGCACGTCATCTGGTTGTATAACATGTGTCGGATCTGGTATATACTTCCGTAACTGAGACACATGAAACACGTCATGCAAATTCGATAGAAAAGGCGGCAAAGCAATCTGATATGCTACAGGACCTATACGTCGGATAATCTGATATGGTCCAATGAATTTAGGAGTAAGCTTCTTAGACTTAATCACTCTTCCGACACCAGTCGTAGGAGTAACTCTTAAAAACACATGCTCACCCTCCTTAAACTCAAGAGATCGTCTTCGTTTGTCCGCATAACTCTTCTGCCTGCTTTGCGTCGTTCTCATCTTCTCTTGTATCATCTTTATTTTTTCCGTAGTCTGTTGTATAAGATCGGGTCCAACAGTCATACTTTCTCCATCTTAATACCAACATAACGGAGTTCGACATCGTCTTCCATACAACGCCTCATAAGGTGCCATTCCTATGCTTGAATGAAAGCTATTGTTATAGGTGAATTCTATCAGAGATAAAAATTCATCCCAACTTCCTCGTTGTTCCAAAACACAAGCACGCAACAGATCTTCCAAAGACTGTATAGTTCTTTCTGTCTGACCGTCTGTCTGCAGATGATACGCTGAACTCAGTCGTAATTTAGTTCCCATAGCTTCTTGCAGACTCCGCCAAAATCTTGACGTAAACCTCGGATCACGATCAGAAACTATACTTGTCGGTACACCATGTAATCTGACAACTTCACTGATGTACAACTGGGTTAATCTTTCCAACGAATATTTGATATTAATTGGTAAGAAATGAGCCGATTTAGTAAGCCTATCGACTATAACCCAAATTGAATCATGACCTTTCCTTGTCTTCGGCAAACCAGTAATGAAATCCATGGATATGCTATCCCATTTCCATTCTGGAATAGATAATGGTTGTAACATTCCAGCTGGTCTTTGATGTTCCACTTTCGCCTTTTGACAAACTAGACAAGTTGACACGCACCTAATCACATCACTCTTCATTCCATGCCACCAGAATAACTTCTTCAAATCTTGGTACATCTTTGTTATACCTGGATGCATACTTAATAAACTAGTATGGGCATGTTTCACAATATATCTTCTCAGCTCCCGGTTACGAGGAACACAAACTCTACCTCGAAACCTCAAAATTCCATCAGTTCCTTCTTTGAACTCTATTGTCTCGCCTTGCTTTATTTGTTCCCTTATTCCTTGCAAAAACTTATCGATTCTGTTTTTCCCTTATGTTTTCCATCAGCTCGCTCGAGATAGTAACCGTGTTAACACAGATCCTCCCCGGTTTTAACTCAACACATGACCACACATCTCTAAACTGTTCAATGAGCTCTTTTTCCTTGATCATCAGAGCAGAAGCACTGATAATCTTTCTACTCAAGGCATCAGCCACAACATTCGCTTTACCAGGGTGGTACAACAGTTGAAAATCGTAATCTTTCAAGAATTCTAACCACCTCCGCTGCCTCATATTCAGCTCTTTCTGATCATACAAGTATTTCAAACTCTTGTGATCACTGAAAATGTTGAACGTTGCTCCATAGAGAAAATGTCTCCATATCTTTAGAGCAAAAACCACAGCGGCCAATTCCAAATCATGCGTTGGATAATTCCTCTCATGAACCTTCAATTGTCGAGAAGCATACGCCACAATGTTCCGATCTTGCATCAACACGCATCCTAGTCCTTGATAAGAAGCATCGCAATACACCTCAAAAGATTTCGTCGAATCTGGTAGGATCAACACCGTGCAGGTTGTTAATCTCTTCTTCAACTCTTGAAAACTGGCTTCACGTTCTTCCGTCCATTCAAAAGCTTGATTTTTTCTCGTAAGCTGCGTAAGTGGTCCAGCAATCTTGGAAAAACCCTCGATAAACCTCCGATAATAACCAGCAAGTCCAACAAAACTTCGAACTTCTGTTACCGTCTTAGGTCTTTCCCACTGTAAAACAGTCTCCACTTTCGATGGGTCCACCGCAATACCTTCTTTAGAAATTACGTGACCAAGAAATTAGACTTCTTCCAACCAGAACTCGCACTTAGACAATTTCGCATACAACTGCTTCTCCCTCAAAATCTGAAGAACAATATTCAGATGTTCAGCATGCTCTTCCTTCGACCGAGAATAGATCAGAATGTCATCGATAAAGACAACGACAAATCTGTCTAGATATGGACGAAATATCCTGTTCATATAATCCATAAATATGGCAGGAGCATTCGTCACCCCGAATGGCATTACCTGATACTCATAATGTCCATAACAAGTTCGAAAAGCAGTTTTCGGCACATCTTCCCCTTTTACACGAATCTGATGATAACCAGATCTCAGATCTATCTTGAAAAATATCATAGCTCCTTTCAACTAATCCATCAAGTCATCAATCCTTGGAAGCGGATATTTATTCTTGATAGTCACCTTATTCAGCTGACGATAATCCACACAAAGCCGAGACGTTCCGTCTTTCTTCTTGACTAAAAGTACTGGCGCACCCCATGGCGAAACACTAGGTCGCACAAACTCTTTCTCCAACAAACCAATTGCTTCTTCAGCTCCTCCAATTCCACTGGCGACATACGATACGGTGCAATTGAGATAGGACCTGTTCCTGGTACTAAATCAATTGAGAACTCGATCTCCCTTTCAGGTGGCAAACCAGTGTACGTCGTCGTCGGGGAAAAACATCGAGAAACTCGTTGACAACAGGAATAGTATTCACATCTTTCTCATTCTTAACTTCTAGAGAAGACAATACCATATATCCCTGCGCTCCATCTCTTAACAAAGACTTGACCTTAACAGCAGTTAAGAATCCAGACTCTTCTTCCTTAGGAAAAACTATGGTTTTACATGCACAGTCTATAAGGATATGGTTAGAACATAACCACTCCATCCCTAAAATTACATCTATCTCAACAAGAGGTAAACAAATCAAGTTGACCATAAACAAACGGCTCTTCACAACAATAGGACAATCCAAACAGATCTCAGATGTAACAACAGGTTTAGCAGTTGGCGTAGATACACTCAATTTAACATTCAGAGAAGACACAGGCAACTTCAGTCTTTCCACACAATCATAGGCAATAAACGAGTGTGTAGCACCCGAGTCATACAATACAGTCAGAAGGTTACCTCCAATGTCACCTTCTCCTTGAATAAGGTCATCAGATTGAGAAACTTCAGATCCCATCATTGTATACACTCGCCCTCCAGATCTCGGTTGAGTATTTCCAGATTTTTGCTGATTAGCTCTAACGTGACGAACAGCAGGTTTCTTCTCTGGTCGAGTACAATCCTTCGACATATATCCAGGTTGTCCACAGCTAAAACAGACAGTTCCCTTGACTGTACAATCTGGAGATATATGGCCCTTCTTACCACATTTAAAACACGTCGGCGTAAACACCACTCTCTGTCCTGCTCCACCACTAGGTACACTCCCTCCAACCGGCGGTCGCTGAGTCGACTTCCTTGTGGTCTAGAATACGGCTTCCGCCGAAACCGATTTGTATTGCTACCTCCACCTCTTTGAAACCTTGTCGGCCCAAAGTTCCGATTCCTCCGATCTCGCGACGGTTCAAGCTCCTCAAGTCGCGCACATGCGTCTACCAAAGCATGAAACGATTCATATTCGAGATATCACTCCTCGCTTCAATTCCACTCTCAATCCGACTCAAACTTCCGACATTTCCATACCTCATCTTGTCGATGAGCATAATCCGAAAATTGAGACAAACTTTCAAATTTTGTGGCGTACTCATTCACCATCATATTTCCTGTCGCAACCCAAGAAATTCCATCTCCTTGGCATGCCTAGCACTTGCGGGAAAATACTTATCCGAGAAAAGTATTAGAAAACACTTCCCCGTGTGATCTCGGTCCTTCAAATTGCAACACTCGGCGGATTCCTCTCCACCAATGTTCTGCATCTCCTCTCGGCATGAAGACAAAGCATAAGTTACTTTCTTTTCATCCGTGCATCTCATCCCCTCAAAGATTCGCTCTAAATCTTGTATCCACCGACTCGCTTTCTCGGATCCACCTCGCCTCTAAATCGTGGCGGATTATGGCGCCTAAATTCGGATAAATTTAGGGCATCACCAGCGTAGCATCTTCTTTGTTGGCTTGCTTCTCAAATTTTGTTTGAGTAATCACTTCACCATCTACCGCATAGCTTCAAGCGGCAACCAACATCGGGTCCTCAACACGATTCACGTTAGCACGTCCTCTGCCTCTACCACCATCTTCTTTCTTCAAACATAACAAAACAAAGTTAGATACATCCTTCTAGATATTTCGAAAGGATATAAATCACAAAGATCACAGAGGATCACACAAAGACAAACAAAAACAGACCCAACCACAACCCCAAAAGACTCTAACTTGGCTCGATACCAACTAATGTAACACCCTTTGGAGGATGTCACAAATAAAAGAAAATAAAAAAAATAGAAATAAGGTCTACCCAAGTTGTGAAACGTTTATTACATACTATTACGGGTTGTAAAATAATTCTGACGATAAACGAAAATATGATATAAAAAAAATAATGCGGAAATCAAAATAAAAAAAAAACATCACCACTAATAATATACATATGATTTAAGTTATAAGCATACAAGTAATTCACAACTAAGACTACAAATATTTAAACAAAAACAAGAAAGAAAGCAATAAAAGAGTTAATATATACGTACATACGTGACGCGCCTACGCCTAAAAAAAACATCATGGTTATTTAATCCTCGATGGATCACTCTCGGCATGAAAATGATCATCGGGAGATAAATATCCGGATGTCTCGACACACGGCGATAACGGGATCGCGCGGTCGATACGATGCTTATCTCACTAGGCTCGGGGTTTTCAAGCACCCCGGTGACGCCTAATGGATAAGGGTAACTCTAAATGCGAGAAAAAGTGTTGTAGTCATGACAAGCTCTCCATCAAAACGTTGACGTAGAATCACGGTCACACGTCCCGCATACGTCACGGATTCACGATCGCCTCGTAGATGCCAAGCTAGCGAACTCCCATGAAATACTAGCTCTACGAATCCCAAAACCCTGGTGCTTGCCATCCTCACAATCAATCCAAAGGGTATGGATGATCGGATGGTTCTTGATCGTAAACCTGGTCGTCACTGCTGATCTTCCTCCTCCTCGGGTACAAGATCTCAATAGGCTGATCCTCTTCCTCGAAGTCTTTACCGTGTAAAATAAATAAACAGAAAATACATATAACAAAGAGGTAAGACAACATAAAATCATCACAACATGGCCAATAAGAAGACGACAAATAACATATATACAGTTCATGCAATACAAAATACTATAACAAAAAGAATAACATTAGAGTAAGATTTAGATATCATAACAATATATCACATCACGTATAAAACATCACGGATAAAATAAGAAAGATAAGAATAAACAGATAAGATATAATAACCAAATATAGTAACAGTAACCAGATAAAATAAACAAATAAAATACAGATAAACAATAAATAGATAAGATGGAAATAAATAGACATAGAGATAAATAAACAATATGACAAAACCCTACTCCATGGAGCTAAAGAAAACACAAGTATCAGAGAGCGGAATGACTCGTAAAATCTATTAGTACCACGGCTGCCCAACCAACTATTGCGCGGTCACACGTTGCGTCTATAGCCCCACGACACGAGAATCCATCATCCAGGGCGTGGTGTAGTTCACTGTCTCACGTTGTGGCACTACTGGCAAATGTACTACTAGATTTCACAAATCTCGATTAAATATAGTGCGTGTTGAGTACCATAGTGTGCTATCGGTTTACCACGGCCCAGTGGAGCTACCAACTGTCCACATGTGGGATCCCGTACACTAAAGTCTCCAAGTTCATTAGAACAATGAACCACACTACGTTTATCGCATCGACAACACGATGTGATTCGTCTCGTCAACCAATCCACCAAAAACTTGGCACACATAAGATAAATAGAAAGCACATGCGGGTTCACATTTTCCGACAATGAGATAAACTCTCAAAAGCCTGTACGGGTTCACATTTTCCCGACAGCGAAAGATCCTCAAAAATAATCTGTACGGGTTCACATTTTCCCGACAGTGAAAGATCCTCAAAAATAATCTGTACGGGTTCACATTTTCCCGACAGCATAAAACAAATATAGTAACGGTCAATCGCGTAGAAATTTTATCGCGTTTTCATAATTTCATCGTTTTTACAAACGTTTAAAAATCGTGTAAAGATATTTTTCTGTTTTTAAAATCGCGTAGCATTTTTAATACGTTTTCTCAATCGCGTAGGATTTTCAAATCATTTTCTTATTCGAATGCCTTTAAAATTACTGTTTAAACAAACAGAAATAGTACTTAGTACATTTAAACTACGTAGAATAATTTTTCATACCGCATACTGTCTTTTGGATATTTTTGCTATCATATTGGTTCATTTTTACTAAAAATTAACAGTATTTTGTTTAGAAAATCATAATAATGGTTTACTAAATTTTTCCATAAAATTTCCATTTACCTAATTTTTAACCATATCATTTAATTCTTTTTGACATTTCTAACATGCTTCAAAACCTAAAGTGAGCTATATGTTAGAAAATTTCTCAAAAATTACTTGTATTTACTTCCTAATGATAAAATTATTAGTTTTAATCCTTTAAGCTTAATTCTACTCAATTTGTTTCTTCAAAAACCATTATAGAAAATTTCTTTTTAACTTGTATTGTCTCTTTTGATTGAAAAAGGTTTGGAATTAAGTTTTAGAAATCATGATTACCTATAGTGGCATGTTGGCCAAATTTCGTAAAACCTTTTCATTTGATTTCTAAAATGTCTTTCACCTTCCAAATCATATCAAATGTATTATATTGTCTAAGTTCATTAAATCATATTAGAAAATAGTTAGCAAGAATCAAATTAATCCTTTAGGCATGTTGGCCCAAAATGCTAAGTCTTTACCATTTGATTTCTAAATTCATTTTCTTTGATCAAATCAATTTGAAACCTTCTTAATTCTCCTAGGTTAATTAAGTTACACTTTAGGAAAAATTAAGAGAACATTTTGGTCCTCACAATTTGTCATTGCCGTGAGCTTGTGGATTGTGCTCTTTGGAACACTCATGCAAATTTTGAACATGTTATTCACATCCTATACATTATCATACAATTCTAACACATGCATTGTATTTTCTAACACATGCAATATATTTTCTAACACATAAACCTAAATTAAAGCTTATAGACATGCAATCAAAAGCTAATAGACATGTAAAATTATTACAATCACCAAACAAATAAGCTACTAACAAATATCACATAAACTACTAGCAAACATAAAAATTAACACATACACACCAAACAAAGACAACACCACCGAATCCTTATGGATTCTTCAAACATTACAAGTCATTCCATCTTCTTACCACCACCAAGGGATGATAAGAATTGTCTTCCTCTTACCTTAAATGAAGACAATAGGTTTGCTTTCACACCTCCTAGGTCACGGTTTTCACCTTCAAAAATACCTAGAAACCTCAAACAAAAATTTATATGTTACTAACCATGAAATGAAGCTAAACCATTGATAAATAATGGTCTAGAATTTTGAAATAGAAGAGAGAAAAGAAAAACATGATATTTCACCTTCTAGGTAAAACTTTCAAGGTTGTTTTCCAAGCCCTAAATGGAAGATTTTGAAGAAACTCCCAACTAGAAAGGTTCTTAGGATAGTGTTTAGGTTTAGAAAACTTGGTTAGAAAAATTTTTGGATGGTTGGATGGTGTAGTTTATGACTTGGCCGAATGGTAGGAGAAAAGAACAACAATGGTGGCTAGGGTTTTTGGAAGAGAGAGAAGAGAGAAAAGTGATGAAGATGAAGTGTTATTTTGGTCATCCAAGACCACATGGCCGTAGCCTTCATGGCTGGTCAAAGGGGCCATTGGTTGGCTTCATCCAAGCCCTTGGATGCATTCAAAGGTTAGGATTAAATCTTGATGAACAAGCTTGATTTCTATTGGTTGCTTATGGATGACTCACAAGCCTAGTCACTCATTTCATTTAATTCTCTCACGAGTCACTAGTGGTCCGAGTCACTGTTCTGAAAGTTCTACGCTAACGGTGATTAATTAAGCTACCGATCTAACTGTACTGCTAATTATGGGTCCCGCAAAATATTTACTGGGTCCATTTGTCACTAAATTATACTTGACTAATAAAATAATATTATAATAATATAAAATTAGTTTATTTGTGATTAAATCCTAAAAATTAAAAGATTAATTTTAGTCTCATTCAGAATCGGGTTTAGTAAGATCCCCAATTCTAAATAATAAAATAAGATTTCTCCGGCCCGGAAAAATATTATTTTCCGCCTCCGAGCAAATCACACAAAAAGTCCATATAAAATCACAGACGGTATTTTCGGCATTAAATCATATAGAAAACAATTAAAAACAAAAAAAAGCAAAAAACAAAGACGTTCGGGTACGTAACGGTCATTTTCCCATTTTTTTCCACAACGTAGCTAATCATCCAAAACGTTCAAATAAAATATCCAAAAATATTATATAGCTGTATATCATTCAGAAAAATTAAAACAGTAGCTCAGAAAAAATTTTATTTTACCGTCTCGAAGCAAATTACGTAAAACGATCAAATAAAATTTGAGCCTGTATTATCGTAATTGTTTTCATACAGAAATTGAGAACAGTAAAATAGGGACACAGCGGTCATTCACACAAAAGCATGAAAAACAGCAAACAGTACATTCAGAATATTTTCTAAAAATTGGGGCGTTACAACATGACTCTCAAAATTCTCAAGAATATGCACCATATGTCTCACCATATAGGAAAAACCTTGAAGGAACATTGCATGCATTCATGGAAAAGTAAGAGGCCATTAATAAACAAAACACTCAAGTCATGATTGACATAAAAGACACTCTTGCCAAATTTGCTTCTGCACTCACCATTTACGAGAAAGGAAAATTTCCTTCTCAACCTCAACCGAATCCCAAGAGTTAGTATAGTCTAAATGATGGTAGTTTAGAAAATCAACAAATAGATTAAGTCAAGTCAATGATAACTCTTAGGAGTGGAAAAGTTATTGAAAAATAAATTCCTGAACCTTGTGAGAGAGATGATGAATCAATCCCCCAAGATAAGGAAGAGGTTAACCAGTCATCTGGCCAAATAAGACCAAACTCTCGCCTCTTTCACCCCCATTTCCTCATGTATTAAGCAAATCAAGAAAATTGAATCACCACACTGGAATTTTTGAAATTTTTAAACAAATGAAAGTCAATATTCTATTGTTAGATGTTATCAAACATGTTTCTTCTTATGCCAAATTTTTGAAGGACTTATGCATTGTTAAAAGGAAACTAAATGTGAAAAAGAAGGCCTTCTTGGCTGAACAAGTAAGCTCAATTATTCAGAGCAATAATGTTTTGAAATATAAAGACCCTGATTGTCTTACGATTTTATGCATTATTAGAGAACATAAAATTGAACAAGTTTTACTTGATCTTGGTACTAGTGTTAATTTACTTTTATATTCAGTTTATCAACAACTCAATCTGGGTGAGTTAAAACTAACTTTTGTAACTTTTCTACTTGCTAATAAATCAATTAAAATTCTAAAATGAATAGTAGAAGATGTGTTAGTACAACTTGATAAATTCATATATCCTGTGAATTTTATTGTCTTAGAAACTGAACTTATGATTAATAGTTGCAAGTCAATTCCTATTATTTTACGTCACTCATTTTTAGCAACATCTAATGCTTTGATAAATTACAGAAATAGAGTGATGAAGCTAACATTTGGAAACATGACACTGGAGCTTAATGTTTTCAACATGTGCAAGCAACCACAGGAAGTCTATGATGAAAAGGAGGAAGCTGACGGGATTGAGGCCATTGTAGATGATTATTTTCTAAAAGGGAGTTCTTCTGATCCATTAGAAATTTGTTTAATAAATTCATTTGATTCATGTACGCAAGTAGATAATGATATTTCTGAAATATGTTCTTTGTTTGATAGTACATAGGTAATGGAATACAAAGGATGAAAGTCAAGATTTGAAGAACTAAAACTCATGAATGATAATGCTCATGAAGAAATTATTACTTGTTGGGTTGAAGTACACATTTTTGGGAGAAGAACAAAACTTTCCAGTGATAATTTCTTCGATCCTTACTGGAGAACAAAAATGTATGTTGATAGAAGTACTTAAAAAGCATAAAAGTGTAATTAGATAGACATTAAAAGACATAAAAGGCATTAATCCATTAATTTGTATATATAGAATACATTTAAAGGATAATGCTAAAACATTACAATAACCTCAAAGAAGATTAAATCCACACATGAAAGAAGTAGTTAGAGTTGGAGTTCTTAAATTACTTGATGTTGGAATTATTTACCTAATCTCTAATAGCCAATGGGTAAGCCCTGCACAAGTTGTGCCTAAAAAATCTGGAGTAACAGTGGTTGAAAATGAAAAATGTGAATTAATACCTACGCGAGTTTCATCCAGTTGGCGTATGTGTATTGATTTTAGAAAATTAAATGCGGTCACTATGAAAGATCATTTCCCTTTGTCATTTCTTGATCAAATTCTGTAAAGAGTAGCAGGATATCCCTTATACTGTTTTCTTGATGGTTATTTGGGGTATAATAAATTACCAATTGCATTAGAGGATTAAGAAAAGATCACTTTTACGTGCCCTTTTAGCACTTTTGCATATAAAAGAATGTCTTTCGGCCTTTGTAATACTCCGGTAACTTTTTAAAGATGCATGCTAAGTATTTTTAGTGACATGATTGAGTATTATTTAGAGGTTTTCATAGATGACCTGACATTTTTTGAAAATTCTTTTGAAAATTGTCTTAATAATTTGGATAAAGTTCATAAAAGATGCGAAGAAAAAAGATTTGTTTTAAATTAAGAAAAATGTCACTACATGGTTACCTCAGGATTCGTGTTAGGTCATATGATATATTCTAAAGGAATTGAAGTTAATAAGGCTAAAGTTGAATTAATTGCTCATTTGCCTTCCTCAAAAACAGTTAGAGAAGTTCGTTCTTTTTTAGGACATTAATGTCATATCTAGACCATTATACAATCTTCTGATAAAAGATGCATAATTTGATTGGACTTAAGAATGTCAAAAATATTTTAAAAAATTAATTGGTCTTCTGACATTTGCTCCTATCATGCAATCCTCTGACTAGTCTTTGCCTTTTGAGTTGATGTGTGATGCTAGTGATTTTGTTGTTAGCGTTGTTTTAGGCCAAAGAAAGGAAGGTAAGCCTCATGTGATTCATTATGCAAGTAGAACTTTAAATAGTACACAAATGAATTACATCACTACTGAAAAAGAGCTAGTTATTGTAATTTTTGCATTGGATAAATTTTGAGCTTATTTAATTAGTTCTTCTATTGTTGTTTTTACTAATCATGTTACTGTTAGATATTTAATGTCTAAGCAGGATGCCAAACCTAGGTTGATACAGTGGATCTTGTTGCTTCAATAATTCAACATCACAATAAAAAATAAGAAATAAGTCGAAAATATTATTACAGATTATTTGTCTAAACTTACAACAGGTTCACCTTTTGATAACACACCTATCAATGATTCTTTTCTTGATGAATTTTTATTTTCTGTCAATTTCATGCCTTGATTTGCTAACATAATCAATTTTCTTGTAACAAGAAAGATGTCTCCTCAGTGGACACACTAGGACATAAAGAAGTTTTTGATTGAGGTAAAATTTTTTTACTGGAATGATCCATATTTATTCAAATATTGTCCTGATCAAATCTTTTGGAGATGTGTACCCGATAGTGAGATAGGTAGTATCATTAAATTTTGTCACTCAGAAGCATGTGGAGGTCATTTTTCTTCAAAGAAAACACCTGCAAAAATCTTATATTGTGGATTTCATTGACCCACTTTATTTAAGGACAACTATACCTTTTGTAAAAGTTGTGAAAATTGTCAGAAATTAAGTTCCATTTCTAAAAGAAATATGATGCCTCTGAACCCTATCATTGTCATTGAAATTTTTTATTGTTAGAGAATTAATTTCATGGGTCCATTTCCATCCTCATTTGGATTTGTATATATTTTGGTTGCAGTTGATTATGTCTCAAAATAGATTGAGACGATTCTATGTCGACATAATGATCATAAAATTGTTCTTAAATTTTTAAAAGAAAATGTCTTGAATCGATTTGGAATCCATCGAGCTATCATCAGTGATGGGGGAACACATTTTTCTAATAAACTATTTGAATCTTTAATGAAGAAATATAATATTACCCATAAAATTGTCACCCTTTATTGCTTTCAGACAAGTGGATAAGTAGAATTACCAAATAGAAAGATTAAATAAGTTTTAGAAAAAATAGTTAACCCAAATCGTAAAAATTGGCCTTTAAGACTAAATGATGCACTTTGGGCTTACCGTACTGCTTTCAAAAAATCTTTAGGCATGTCACCCTATCGGTTAGTCTATGAAAAATCTTGTCACTTGCCTGTAGAACTGGAACATAAAGCATTTTGGGTCATTAAAGCTTTCAATTTAAATCTTGATGATGCTTGCAGATTACGCAAATTGCAAATAAATGAACTTGAGGAATTAAGAAATGATGCATATGAAAACTCAAAAATTTATAAAGACAGAACAAAAGTTTTTCATGACAAATCAATTTTGAGAAAATATTTTGAAATTAGTCAAAAAGTTCTGCTATATAATTCTCGTCTTCACTTATTCCCTGAAAAATTGAGATCTAGGTAGACTGACCATTTTATTGTCAAACATGTGTATCCTTATGGGGTCATAGACATTGAGAACCCTAAGAATAGTAATATGTTTAAGGTCAATGGACAAAGACTTAGTCCATTTCTGGAAAACTAAGTTGCTAAGGTAGAATTCATTTCTCTTTTTAATCCTTGTTATGAGAAGAAATTATTCTAATTTTGTTGCTTTCTTCTTGCAGTTCTTTGTGTTCTCGGTTAAATGGCAGATAACGGTACTCTATGGCTCTCAAGTTGGTTTGTTTTTCAGTTTTTCATAATAATTGATTCTTTCTCCTTTAAAATTGCTGTCATTCTCTCAAACCTGAGAAATCATTTTCCTTCCCTCCCTCAAAATGCTCTAATAAAAATTTATAAAGCTAGTTGGGAAAGATTGAGACTGTTAAAGCATAAGGGTATACCGAAAGATGTACGCTGGATAATCGAAGTAAAGGTCCGTCTAGCAGGTGAGTCTTTAATTTCATTTGGCTCATACATGTCAAGTCTTGGTAGAAGTTCGTATTCTAAAAGGAGAAGAGCAAAAAGGTTACAAGTCTGTCATAAATGTGCACGATGGAATTGTAACAAGCGATGCTGTTCTTTGGGGATGGTTTCCTCAAACCGAGAAGATAAAATATTCTTCATTAAGAATAGACTGAGTAAGGAGTCATTAGATGATATCTTATTGACTCCTAATACGCACTCTTGTAGATATGTGATGTTGGGAATCGTTGATACATCACGTAGGGGAAAACAAAATTTCCACCAAGGATCCATGCGAAAAAGTCATAATTTGAGTTTTTAAAATTATTTACCTCTTGAAGTATAATCAAAACAAGTGGCGTGAATCACCAACACCGTAACAGCGATGATGTCTCTGCGGAACGTCCAACGTCCACAAATATGAGTCACGCCTCTCTTACACAGTGCTAGCTGCGAAGAAAAGAGAAGAAACCTGTCACTCTCTCACTCACTGTTTCTATCAAGTGCGGCCAGGGTTTGTAATGCATGCCTTAACAGCCCCTTAGCAGTGCTATTTATAATAGCTGACTGCTTTAAGTGAGTGAAAGTAACAGTAAGGTAAGCTGTGCAACCATAGACTCATCTGTTATGAGTCTGGCCCATAATTGAATCCGAGTACAACTTGAATCCTTATTGCTCCAATTTAGTCTGCTCTAAGTGCACGACCCTGTAAGTTCTCATAACATTAACAGTAATATTAAAATCTCATTTTAATATTACAAATAGTGAATAGTATCTAGCAACACATCACTGCTACCTAAGTAATGAGAATGTCAATGATTTAACATAACATTTCCGTGATCTATGTTATCGTGTAGTTTAGTCCCTTTGTCCAGATATCTAGATTGAACATAAGACATAGAATGTGTCACTCTTGTATAGTTCAATCCTTCGTTTTCTGATACCCGAGTATACTTAATAATAACAAACGAGATCGATATCTCATATTGACTCATTTGAGCATGGTCATGCATTTCGCAGTCTCACTTAATCAGGGGGCCCAAAGATATCACTCCTGTTATGTAGGAGGGATCAATCCTATCTAGGTCACTCATATCCTTCTGCATGATTCGCGGTATGTCCAATAATCGACTTTATAATTACTTTGTTATAAATAACGTTTGACGACATTAAAACACACACCTTCTCATGTAGGAATCGTAGTGATTTTAAGTCAAAGGACTACATACACCATTATCACTATGAGAATCGCTTATGACACTCACGTAACGATCCATGTAGCATTCTCATAGCGAGTCTGTCCAGTACATTATTACTCTAATATATACCCATGTGAAGAATTGATATCTCATATCTATGACCCATGAAATGTGGTCATCAGTCTATGCACATACTAGTCTCAATGCATTATTATTATCCGAATTAACAATAATACTTGACCAGGAACATTTAAGAATAGTATTTTATCCAATAGGATCTCACGATCAAGTCATCTACATGATGTCTTACGGCATCAAACTTACTATTCTAAAGACTTTATTATGTTTATCAAAAAGAACACAATAAATGAAATGTCTCATATATTAAAAAATAGCATAATACAATGTATGTAAATATAAACAAAATGTATCGGCCTCTAGGGCATATACTAACATGTCCATCGTGAACTTCTTAACTTGTGGAATCTCTTTAAGGACGAATAAAAACATTAAAGTCTTGGGAATCTGACTCTAAAAGACCCTGTTTACCAATTTATAAGAAAATTGGATGGGAAGTTTATCCTCGACTCATAGAAGGCGTTTAAGCTGTTACTGGACGTAAAATCAGAGGAAGATGTGAGTCACAATCACAATAACATATATATATTATCTTCATCTTCTTCTAAAAAAAGAAGAATGAGGGTGAAACTTTGGTTGTACTTGGTATTTAATTAGATTAGGAGCTCCGGGCAGATGCCCATCCTATCATAAACTCAGGAGGAGACCTTCACACGCCGGTCTGTAAATAAGGTTCGAGTGTCATGCTCCGTAGAGAGCCACGTGCTACATTTTTCAGTTCTTGGAACCAAGGCTTTGTAGCGCTGATAGACAGATAGAAGCTCGTCTTTACAGTACATGTGAAACTATTACTGAGTCATATACTTACTTTAATTAGTAGGCCTCTATAACGAGTTCTGACTGGCTACAGTTAGTTACCATCTTATTAGAATACAGACATTTAATTAGGTTTGCAAGAAGATAAAGAGTTGTTATTCTGTAAGTGGGACGGAAAGGGCTCATGGGTTTTTATGGCCTGTTTCGGTAGGGTGTTCTCAATCCTTGTGGAGTTCTTATGTTGCATCGGTGACACGTAACTCAAAGATATGTCACTACTACACTAATGATGCGTAGTATAAAGATATGCCATGAAAATTGTACATAAAAGTATGCCATCATTTATTATTATATTTCTTTTATCTTTATATGATTTTATTATATTTTGATTTTGGATAGACGATCATTTGAGCATGGTCCATCAGGGGTTTCTAGACTTCTTTACCCTGATGGTTTTCTTGAAGTTAAAAAAAAATAAAAAAAATATTTCTTAATTTCAAACTTTTCTAACAACAGTCAACCTGCACATATAGGCGTTATCATTACTTTTTTCATTCTTATTCCTATTTACACACTCAATTTTCTTCAGTTTCCTCTAACTCATAATCATTCAAAGGGAGAGTGAGTATAGAAATAGAAGGAACTTCTGTTCGTAAACTTACAAATATCTGTGTTTTTTGTGGGTTAAGTTATGGGAAGAGTTTAGAGTTTGTAAACGTAGCGAGCACTCTTGGTCGAACACTTATTGCGATGAACATTCATGTAGCATATGAGGGAGGTAGCATTAGGTTAATAAGGGTTATATCACTCTCTGCATATCTAAGAGGCGATCAAGTTTTAGGTGTGATTCCTGGACTTTTAACTCAAAAGAACATCACTGGAAAGACAATTGGGCTGGAACTTAAAGTATCATCTATACATGGACGAATGAGGACAATGCTTGAAAACTCTGATGCATTCATTGACTTACTAGGTGGTTTTGGTACTTTGAAAGAAGTTTTTCAAATTGTCTCTTGGGCCCAACTAAACATCTATCATAAACTCATAGGTTTGTTGAATGTTAACAATTTCTTTGATCTTATGTTATTTTTTCTTGACCATGTTGTGGAACAGAAATTTATCACACTTTCGGTAAGACTACTTCTTATCTCTGCTCCCATTGTTGATGAGCTGATTAATAAATTAGAAGTTTTTGTTTATGAACCTGATCTAGTAATGGCTCAAATAGATTAGTCAGAAGGAAGCAATATGAAACGCAAGCCAGATCTGACACTTCATCTATAAATTTCTTTTACCTTTGGCTTTATTTATCGTATTTTATTTCTGTTTAAATTTGTGTCAGATCTCTCTTTTCAATAATTACCACAACATGTAATATCGTCTATCTTTTACTCATCTATATTTTAACATTGCAGATAATGTTGTGATCTAATTGGGGGGAAAGATAGTTGATAAAAAAAATTTAGAAAGTATGATATGATTGTCAACAACTTACTAAATCAATTCAGGATGACAGAGTAAGGAATAATTTTACTCTTAAGACACATCTTAATTGGGGAAGTATATTTATTGACATAATTGTCAGAAATATACTCATAATAAAACCAATGAAGGATGATAGAGTAATGAGTAAATTTTACCTTGTAGGTAATTTTACTCTTGAGACGCATCTTAGTTGAGGAAGTAATATTGTGTGATTTTCGCAAGCGCACGGATCGTACAAGTAGTAAATAAATATTGTTCCCACGAGGATTGGTTAATTACTAACTCTTACGGCTATTTTGATTGTTTAAGCGTATAAAAGCAATGGTGAAAGTTATACTGAAATTAATACGAAGAATTAAGCAACAAAGTAAGCAATTAAAACTAGGAAAGATGAGATTCACAAGAATTTAAAGCTCCAAGACTCGGAATCCACTACACTACCCCCTACAATAAATTGTGATTCTATCTCTGTCAATGTTTAATTATGTTCTTGAAGGCGAATGATCCTTAATTATTTAAAGGTCAATTTCTTAGCACTAAAAATGTGCTAAAACTTCACTAATCTCATTCTCATGACAATTAATCCAAGTTCTAACCCATTAAGATTTATGACAATTATTTGATCCTCGAAGGACTTAACCCTATGTCTAGGCATTAATTTCTAAGTTCAATTCTTGGATTATCAAGCAATTAGATTTCATCTTTCGATCCTTTATCTAAAGCCTAAAATCATGTAAACATGACGCGTAACATACCTCAAGCATTAAGTATACCAATAATGAATCAAGAACAAAAACTTCATTAACAGAGAATCGAATCAACAATTCATAATAGGAAAATAGAGAGTTTCATCTTAATCCTAGAAAAGAGTTTAGCCACTCATGGCCATTACAACACAAACAAGATCAAAGAGGAAAGATACAACCATAATTCCAAAGCAAGTGAAGAAGATGAAGTAGAGAACTCAATGGTTGATCTTGTTCTTAGTCTTGCCTTGATATAGCCTTCAATCCTCCTTCTTCTCAAGTTTCTCCTGGTTTTTCTACTCAAAGGGGTCTAAAAAATGACCCCCAATGGAGTTGTCTGCGTTCTGCACCCCCTAATGCCTCTAAATAATCAATCTGATGGGTTTTGGGCATTTTCTCAAGTAAAAAGGACAGGCACGGCCGTGCCTATTAGACAAAGTCACCAAATCTGTCAGAAAATGCGTCCAATTTGTCAAAAATGTGTTTCAGAAGTTTTGCAGTGAGGCACGTCCGTGCTTGTATTAGGCACAGCCGTGCCTAAATTCCAAAAGCTTTAAGGAAGTTAGACACGGGCGTGTGAGGGTCCAGGATGCAAAATTCCACTTTTGGGGGAGGCACAACCGTTCTTGGCTTAGGCACAGCCGTGTCTCTTGGAATTTCACAAAGAAGCCTTCATGAAAGTTGTAAATCTTTTTCTTAGCTTTCCAAGGACACCTAATTCGCATCGTTTCGACTTTTGTAGCTCAAGTTATACTCATTTTATCGCACAAAGGTCAAAAACTCTTCAAATCTTAGCCATATAAATTTCGATCTCAACTCCATTGCAATAAATCCATATAAAACTTCATAGAATCATGTCAAAACACCTTTTTTGGACCTAAAAACATAAAAAAAAAGAGCAACTATGAGATAATAAGGATAAATAGATTAAATATGACATAAATTCCAACATAAATCAATCAAAACATCACAATTTATCCAATTTAAGGCTATAAAATACGAGCATAACAAGTAACTATTTCGTGTAGAAGTAACAAATGGATTCTTTGATTATAGCATAAATTATATTCTTTCTTAAAAATTACATGCTTGGATATGAATGTTAAATTGGTGAATTGAGAATGATAGAAATATAACTTGTGAGATTTTGAGCCTATTGATGAATGGATCAAATATTTTTACCATTCTCTTCTTTCTTATGTAATTTTCACTCATGACATTGTTACTCTAGAACTTGCTTTGATTCTTTTTTAAGCTAAATTTTTACATGCATACATAAACATGATTGAGACATTTTTTTGAAATAACTACTTTAACCAAATAGTCAACCTTGCATATTTTTTCTTTGCTTAACTCCTTTGAACTTATTTGATCATTCCTTGTTTCTAGCTCATTATGTGCCTTAAATGAAAAACCATGCTCTTACCCGACATTAAGGAATAAGAGAACATTAGTTTTGTCATTGGATGAGTTCTTGAACAAATGTGGGGGTATGTGTGCAAAATAGTTGGTGAAAAAGGAAATAGTGTTAATTTAAAAAAATATGTATATTTATATTAAATAAAATGTGTAAAGAAGGGCCAATAAGGAAAAAAGGGAAGGGAAAATAATATGTAAATGGAATTTATATTAGATGGAGTTGGGATGAACTTTCATGCTTGTTAATTAAACTCAACTCTCACGCTCTTTTATTCTCTTTGATTTTTAACTTGTCATATCCATATTATCCCCCTCCTTTACGTTGACCCCATTACAACCTTGAATAAAGTCCTCTTGATTTAGTGTGTGCATGTGTTCTGAGTAGTGAGGAAGTAGAAGATAAGCAAGCTTATGGTATTGCAATTTTTCATTGGTTGAATTGAGTGAAATACCTACATTTTTAACGCTTGAAGGATTGAGATTGAATCCTGTGAAGATCTATCATTCTTGATTCATTCTTTTTAACTGAAGTTTCCTTACTCGTTGGTTTGAGATGTGAAGAAATGTTACCTCATTAATGTTTTGATCCCTTGAATCTTTGGTTACTCTTCTTGATTCATTGAGTCTTTTAGAGTTTTTAGCTTTTGGGTCTGTATCATTTTTCTTTGTTCCCTAGTTTTGGTCTTATGTGTTTTGCCCGGAAGTGCAAAAGTTAAGTGTGGGGGAATTTGATAATAATATATTTTATTCATTTTATAATCCTCTCATTGGGCTTCTTAAGGTTCAATTAGGCTTAATTAAGTTGGTTTTGTCACATTTTATGATATTGAGCTTAATTGGATCATTGAAGAAATTATTGTTTGAATTGACCTTAATTTGTCTATTTGGCAGCATTCAATAAACTAGTTATAATTTGATTTGCAAATATCTGATTGATGTGATTCTGGTCTTGTAAGAAAGTTAAGACAATTCTCTACAACTTTCATAGAGACCTCAAGAGCCAAATCACACATTTTGATAATTTAAATTGGAGTTGAAGCAAGATCCAGAGTGATGATCCTAACTGCTTGACCTCTGTGCACTTATCAGACCATATCTTGAGTTGTATTAGAGGTTTTGGACTGAAACCAGTGCCATTCAAAAGTTAAGACCTAAATCTACAACTTTCATGAGAATACAAGAGTCAGTTCAGATGACTTGGAGGTCAGATTGGGCTTGGAAGTCAAAATAGATGAGTTGTAGTTGGGTCTGAACAATGTGCAGTGATTAAGCTATAATTTGAGTTGTATGATCATGATTGATATAAGACCAGCAGCACTAGAAAGCTAAGACAAAAGCCTACAACTTTCATGAAGATCACTTTCCCAAAAAAAGATGGCAGCCCTGAGTTCAGCACTGAATCATTTCTGAGACAAGAATCTCAATAATTTTTCACTCATTCGCAATTATCAAACAACTCCCTTGGCATTTTCTACTCATTATCAAACAACTGCATTGTTATTTTTTACTCCTTAAGCTCTATAAAATGGAGCATTGACTGATTATTTTAATCATCTTGGCTTACAGATTAAGATCATGCTATTGTGTTATTTGTTTATCTTATTATAGTTTTCTTTGTTCTAAATTGAAGTTATGTTCATCTTTTTCTTCTTATCTCTTTCTTCTTGTTCATGAGTAACTAATTTTCATTTTACTTGGGTGAAATGGTAAAACTTTTGGTAATAAATTAAGGTTTGATTAATTTCTTTCTTATGCCTAAATAATGTATTATCAAGTGGTCATTATATGTGTTGTATTTTGTTTCTAATTAATTTAGAAACCCAATTTGTAAAGTGGAGATCTTGATTCATTGTAGACAAGAGGTTGACACAATGAATTCTTGAGTCCATTTATAAGTGTTGGTGTTGATAGATAATTAAAAGAACCGTAATATAATTACATGTATAATCTTAAATAAACTTTAAATGTTGTATTTTCCGATTGAAACCTCCATTATGTGTGAATTTCAATTGAGTTATAAAAAGAAATAATCTTATTTTTAATTTATTATCAAGAATGGATCTCCTATCCCAAACAAATTATTATTTTTTATTTGTGAACAATTTTTATCACCTTTATTGTTATGATTAATTTTTTTCTTTACCTCAACGAATTTTTCTTTATCAATTTCCTATGGAGCGACCTCGGAATCCCGAGAATTTATTACTTGAAACAACCTGTACTTAGATTTGCAACTTATAATTCGTATCACATAGGGACGCACGTACGACACATGTGTCTTGTGTGTCCGAATGTGTTCGATTAAAAAAATTATTTTTTTCTGTTGAATACGTCTTGGATACGTTCTATTAATATTTTAAAAAAAATCAATTAATCTTTAGATATTCCCTCTAATTAATTTTTTTGGATGCACATGTACTTGTACATGGTTAATTCTATTAAGAAAAGTTGGTTTAAAAGTTTTTATAGAAAATGTCAATAAAAATTATGCTTCATATTTTTTTAGAGGGACTTACTAGGTAACAAATATTTACACATATGATATATATTAAGATATTATAAATCATCAAACTTATAAAAATGATATTAATGAATTATAATTTTTTTTAAATTTTGCAATTATATGTATACATAAATCAAATTCTTTAATTTACTTTTATATATATATATATATATATATACAATTTTTTGAATTTAATATTTTTATAGAAAATATCAATAAAAATTATGCTTCATATTTTTTAGAAGGACTTATTAGGTAATAAATATTTGTACATATAATATATATTAAGATATTATAAATCATCAAACTTATAAAAATGATATTAATAAATTATGATTTTTTTAAATTTTACAATTATATATATACATAAATCAAGTTCTTTAATTATTTATATATATATATATATATATATATATATATATATTTTTGAATTTTTGAATTTAATATATCCATATTTATATTATATCTCATATTCGTATCCGTGTACGTGCTTCATAGGTTTTACATAATAGCAAATCAGTTTGTGATATTTTTATAGCTGGTCCACATGGTTAATAAGTTAATAGTTGAGAGCAAACACCAACGGATATTTAAGAGTAGTAAATATTTAAGCCAAACAAATTTAACAAGATTTTTTAGCTGGATGAGCAGTATGTAGCATTTACAAAAGCAACAACTGGAAAATGTAAGCTAAACGAACATTAACTTTGATTTATTCTCATCTCAATTTTCAGATGACTTATGCACACGACAATAAAACCTTTATTGTAGAGGGGAAAGAAAGAAGAGACATCCATTTAAATTGTTGGCAGGAAAATGCAGCATCAACCTAGACTTCACTAATGTGTATACTTAACTACAATAGGACTCCTGACATGGTGTTTGCCATCGTTCCAAACCAACCCCCCAAAGAAATAATCAGCCTTGTACTCTTTTAGTGGCCTCAAGGTCAACGTGACTCTGAATTCCTTTTTTTCACCCTTTTCCTTAAACCTCAGAACGTTTGGTTGAACTGAAACTTTAACTTGTGGAGGTGCTTTGATGCGCACTCTATATGTGCTTGGGGACCCAACATTGGTAACAGTACGAGTAACATTCAGAGAATGTCCAAGCTCTAAACGAGGAATTGTAATTGATGGGTAATTGAAATCAACTAAACTGTAGGACTTTGGACAAGTGTAAGGCTTGCCATAGAACACTTCAATCAGGGAACTGTTGTAGCCATGACCACACAAGAAGTTCAAATGATCAGTGGTATTTAGGTCATATACAAGTCCAGGGTCCACTGCACTATCAGGATGAATGTGCCCAGCACCATAGGCAAATGGAGTTGCCTTGTCCAGTGATGAATCCAGTATTGGTCCACCAGAGTTATCTTTTATTCTAGCTGTAAAAGGCATGAAATTTTATATCTAGAGGGTATAAGAAATGGAATGCAATAATCTTAATGGTGTGTAAACTCTATAGTGTACCTGTGGTCATGATTGCTGATTTAATGGCAGCTGGACTCCAATCGGGATGTACTGCTTTGAGCAGCCCAGCAAGGCCAGAAACATGAGGACATGACATTGAAGTGCCAGACATAGTAATGAAAGGAGTTCTGCGTTTATCAAATGTTTGTTCTGTTGGAGATATGGCTTCAGAATAAGCAGCAATGATGTCGACTCCTGGTGCAGTGATGTCAGGCTGAAATATAAAATAAAAATTACAATTGCACGATCACTTGAGATCTGAGATCAACAAAAGGGTGATTGATAATCGTCAAAACCTTGAGGATTGCTGGCTCAATGACATTTGGGCCCCTTGATGAAAATGAAGCAATAAAAGGAGCTGGCTTTATACCCGATTCTGTTTTAACTCGAGAAATGTAAGCCACAGGAGACCTGCATCATATCATATAAGCATAATTTAAAATGCTATGAATAAGCCCCAAGTCAAACTAGGAAGAAATCAACAAGCTTGGAGCAGGAGGAAGAAAGTTACTTGGTGCGGTTGATGTAAGTAAAAATGTCTTTGCCATCCGCAAAGTTAACATGTGAAGCAGGAAGCACATGAGGGTCAGCTAGAATTTCATTCCCTGACTCCTTGTTGTTAGCCAAAATCATTCCAACTGCGCCTGCAAGAGCAGCTTGCACACCCTTTTCAGCTCTACTATTATCACCGCGAAGACAGACCAATATTTTTCCCTTCGCCTTCTTAGGATCAAGAGCTCCCACTTGGCATAAGAGGCTACAACAATTGAAAAGATAATGAGAGAATATCCACAAGGGGAGGAAAGTTATCAGAGAAGGTCATCTTGGTATAGGTATTCTTACGCAGCTACAGCAGATGCATTATCAGCTTTAGCATCAGCAGCACTGACCAATGGGTACAACTTATGAGATGGTAAGCCAGACTCAGAAAGGCTTGCTCCCTAACAACAAAAGAAGAAGAGGTAGGTGAGATGCCACATGAACCTCTTCAGGTTCCTGATATAGATTAGTGCTTATACTTAGAATTGGAAATCTGGAAATTAAAACTTGAGCCAAATTCACATAAAGAGATTGCTAATATGAAAATGGAGAATTGGATAGGAGATGATTGTATATTTTCATATAACAGAAAGATAAGGTATGATGCACAATATACCTTGAGGATTTTCTTGTTACCAAGCGTAACATAACTAGTGAACTCTCTATCAATTGTGCTAGCAGCAACTGTGAGCATCCATGGTTCCACGTTTGACACAGTAGCAGGAGATGGTCCTGAATTTCCAGCTGAACTCACTACAATTATGCCGTTGGCAACTGCATGGAAGGACCCTATGGAAATAGCACTTTCAAAAAATTCCGAGGGATCTCCACCCAAAGATACCGAAATCACATCAACCCCATCACTTATGGCAGCTTCAAAACCTGCCAAAATGTCTGCTTCATAACATCCACCCCCAAGGTCTGATGGCCAGCACACCTTATAGGCTGCAACACGGGCTTCTGGTGATCCACCGCTTGCTGTTCCATTGCCATTGCCAAATGCACTTGCTCCACGAACAAAATTACCACCCGCAGTTGATAAAGTATGTGAACCATGACCTTCATAGTCACGTGCACTATTAAACGAAGCATTGACTTTTACACCAACACCTGCCTCATAACCTTTGTTAAAATATCTTGCTCCAATAAGCTTCCTACATATCGTGAAAAATTCAAAATAGGAGTGGCAAAAAATTAATTAAAGTTAAAATATTCATAATGGTAAAATTTCAATGAATTTTTTTTATCATGGAAATCACACAGACACCATTAGTAAATTGAATCTGAACTTATACTCAAGCTTAAACTTCGCTGTATGCAGCTTTCTTTTACTCAAACATCTATAGTAAAGATTAGAAATTTGTTTGATTGATATGTATTAATGTGTTTCTCTAACTGAAAAATAACATATTTTAATATGTTTATTAAATTGAAAAGTTCAAGGAATTAGATAGAGTAAAAAGATGAACCTGTTGCAGTGAAAATTATCTGAATTATTTTTTTCAGTTTGACAGATTCCACGCCACCTTTTTGGGACTGGCCCTACCCCTTCATCACTGAAACTCTTGGATTCAGGCCAAGCACCTATGCAGGTCACAGCATCAATAAAAAGAGGGTGGCAAAGGGCATGAAAAATTGATTGGAAAAAAAAACGAGCTAGCAATTGATGGAAGAGCATTCAAAGCCTTCTTAAAAGTATCATACTAAGTACTAACCACAGCAAAAAAAAATAAAAATTGTTTAGTTTAATAGTCAATATATTATATATAAGGTGATTGATCAGAACACAAAAAAAGATATCACACAGAGGAAAATAAATATATAGCAAAAATAAAAGGCAAAATATATCATCAAGGTTGATAATTTGACGTGCTTCGTTCAAAATTACATTTTTGGTCAACTGTTACAATGTGCTGTTAGAGCAGTATCTTACTGACTTTAATTGTTTAAGTGGTAAAACAAAAGCTAGTGTGATTGAAACAATAATTTATTTCAGGTAGACATTATAGGTTGCAGTTGCAGACACTAATTTGTGAAACAGAAAACTGGTTATTGGCAGATGGCAAAACAGAAAGGCCACAACAACAAATATAGCCAAGTCAAAGCCATAAAACAACAGTCAACGTAGTGATTGCTTTTCTACCAATATATCCAATACAATGAGTATTGTGTAAAGACATGTATTAAAAAGTGGAAAAATCTGTGTAAAACAAAGAACATATCAAAAGGTTCAAATCAAGTACTATTATAAGGCTCATCACATGAAATGGCTAAAAGAAATTCTTCATCCTTCATTACCGGTGTCTAAATTTCCAATAATGATATCTTGACCAAGTGACTTCCTCCATATTGAGCCCTTTGGAAGTACACCGTTTCTCCCTAATCTCCCTAATCCAAGGAAATCCCATGAGTGAGTTGTGTGCAGTTTTCGTGGTTTGTTTAAGAAAACTGATACCACATTCGGATGCCCTGCACCATTATAAAAAACACAAATTTATAAATTCAAGTTAACAATTTGTCAAAATGAATGTAGTATGCTTTATGCAGAAAAATTTGAGAGAAATGCATGAATTTGAGCTACATACTTGCCACTTTCGCTGCTTCATCTTCATCAAGCACTGCAGCAAAGCCATTGATATACCTATTATAAGAGTAAAAGATTGCATCTTTGGCCTTCTCGGTGCTGCATAAGAAAATACATTGCATCAGTTCATACTAGTTTTGCCACTAGAGAATTTCATGGATTTGGGGTTAAATTATATACCTTCCAACGTATAATCCAAGTAAATCATAGTGAGAGTTCGTGACAGATTCAACATCAACTGATGATGGGTTTGGACCAAAAGAATGTGATCCTAAGTATACAATATAGGACTAACAAAACAAATCATGAATGATTATTAGGCCACGTTTAAACTTTCAGATATGAAAATCAAAACAGAGAACTTCAACAGACACAATGATGAGTAATTACTATAACAATAAGCTTTCCACCGTTACAAGAAAATCGTAACCTTTGTCAATGTTAAAAATAAAAAACTAGTGAGTAGTGATAGATGAAGATGGAAATAGAGCTTGCCTGTTTGATTGCATGGGAAGGTTCCTGCAGCAGAAAGCAAAGGAGAAGTGACAATAGCACATGACAAATGGATGGCGACATTGTTTTTTTCTGATGAATGATGTTTGTTTAAAAAAAAACTTTCAGAGATGTGCAAATGGTCTATGCTTTCCCCTGCTTATATAACCCTTGTTCGGTGACATTTTTGGAACCAAATCAACATCCTCCCGCTACAATGATTAGCCATTCTGAATGGAGCCAGCTATGATGCGAAATTCAATCAGCATTTTCCGAGGCATGGTTTGTGTTTAATAAGGAAATTGAATGAATTATGGCGAAATATTTTTTTTAAGGTAAGAAATCATGCAAATTATGGTCAACAATAGAAGAATTTGACTGATTTTCCTTGTTCAATGGATTTTTTATTTATTCATGAATATAATCAACTAATTATGGAAGTAAATATTTAATTTGAATGTTGCCATTTATACACTTAGATTTCAAAATACACTGAACTCACCCAATTTCTACGGATTTATTCATACTCCAGCAATTTCTTTAGCTGCTGATTTAATAGTCTTTTGAATTTCCGTCCACTAATAAATATGAATTTTTGAGCGCAACATTCTTTGATTTTGTACCTGTTATTATTTTTTTTAGGGTACCCCACAAACATTTATATGAGACTAATCTCTGCAAAGTCATGAATAGAAGGCCTTCTCCGGAGTTCAAGCGCACCAACCCTTGTTGATATTTTATACCTATAAATAATAAATGTATTGATATAATTCTTATTCTTATTAAAAAAAATTAATGTATAAAAACTTCAAAAAAATTATTTTAAAAAAATTAAATACTCTTGCATATTGTCATATGGTTTTCACTTCATTATTTAAACTTATAACATCAAAATTTATAAATTAAGTTTAGAATAATTATATATCATCCTGAATTACTCCTTAAATATGCACTGAACTAGCCCAATTCTGTATTGCCTACGATGAGGTTATTCAAAGTATTTATTTGAAGCAAATTCTTAGCTTGTAATTGATTGGCCCTTTAACTATCTGCCCATTAATAGACATGAATTTACACAAATCTTTTATTTTTTTTAATTCAAGTTTACACAAATCTTTATTATCAAGTATCAACTTAAATATGATACTCAGATTTAAAAAAAGAAAAAAAACTTAAACATGATATACTATTTCGGGATAAAGTTAAATACTCAAGCAAGAACTCTTTCCAATTATATTATTTTCATAATTTTTACTCATTAATAAATACATGTATTGATAGTTTTATACCATTCTTATTCATAAACTTAGATATTATTTCTTCTGCCACGTAATTATTATTATTATAAGAAAACGTTCATACTTACAATTCAAGTTATAAAATCATGATATATGAAAAATAGCGAATACTACGTACAACGAATTATTCTCATGAGGTAAAACACGAACAAGGTGGCATATACGTAACCCACTTGCCCTTAACCAATTGAGTAAATTAACAACTGAGTTCTTGAAATTACTTTTTATTTAAAGTTTAATTGCTAAATTAAGTTATTGTACAATTTAGTGTTTGAATTTATAAAATTTATATTAACTTAATTTTTTTTTATATTTTACTTTAGTCCTTAAAAATGATTAAATTAATATAAATTTTATAAATTCAAGAAATAACTCATATAATAATTAAGTTATGATGCTAAAGTATAATGAGAGAATAATTACAGGGAATAAGTTTCCATTTGTGTGTTGTTTATGTTGTTTTTGACCCAAAATTTTCATTTAAAATTGTTATGGATAATTTTTTTATTATATTGAAATATATCTTGTAAGAGTGCTTGTATTCTCCAGCCTAGACAATTAATTTGTAATTCTAATGAGGACGAATGCTTATAACTATATTTTTTTCATATACATAAATCAAAAATCGAACTCTTAACCATATTCTTAAGATGTACAAACTCAATTACCACTTAGATCAACATTATGATGATACATTTAGCTCTTCTCATGCTTTGGTTTTGTGGGAACAATGCCCTTCATACTAACTTATTCAGATTTATCAGACATATTTCGGATAGTACACTATGTAGTATTTGTGGTAATGCGGAGGAATTTGCTCTGCATGTTGTGTGTGATTATCCCGCTATGAGGCATTCTTGGTTACGTCTTGTGGCTCCTCACAGGCACTCGTTTTTCTTTAGCTTGGATGTTAAGAAGTGATTGTGTTCTAATGTCTCTAACTCCTTTGGTAGGCCCTTCAATATTGAATGAGCCGTAATATTTCCAACAACTTGTCATTTCTTTTGGGATCAAAGAAATAAAGTCCTCTTTAATGGCTCCATGAATGTCCCTGCGACCTGGATTCCCAGGATTTGTGCTTTATCCTTGGAATATCAAAGTGCTTTTCTGGCAAAGAATATTTATATATTTAGAATTTCTGCTTAGCGCATTTCTGTAATGTAGCACCCCCTGAGGCTGGTTGGGTGAAGATAAATGTAGATGGTTCTTATTTGGCTAATCAGCTTAATGCTGCTTGTGGGGGTCTTATTAAGAATGAGATGAGTGATTTTCTGTTTAGTTTTGCTCATAATCTTGATCAAACTTCTATTACTTAGGCTGAGTTGAATAGAATCTTCCATAGTTTGTCTTTGGCCTCTCAGAAAGGTATTATGGGCCTCATTATTGAAACGGACTCTCATTGTGCCTTGGGTCTCATCAACTCTAACATTCCCCCTTGACATTCTTATGCGGTTGTGATGTCCAGAATCAGACAGTTCCTTAGTCATAATTGGCAGGTCAAATTACATACATATAAGGAAGGAAAAAACTGCGCTGACTTATTGTCTAAGCACGGTCATTCTCTTACTCGTGAGATGCACCTTTTTGAGACTATGCATTCTTTTCTTTTTGTTGCTTTACTTGTTGATACAAGTATCATATTTGTTGTTCGTAATGTAGTTTTTTAATTTTTCTTGGGCTTGTTGCCTCGAAGTTTATAAAAAAAAAAATTATGACAAATCACGTTAAATATTTGCGTGAGGTATTCATGGTATCTTCTGCGATCCACCTTTACGCTCCAAGGTTCCTGCCCATATTTCATGGCATCTTCCTCAACAGGGTTGGGTTAAAGCTAACAGTGATGGATGAGTGAGTGTTACATCACCATGGTGCGCGTGGCTTGCAGTGGTTTGATGATCAGAGACGAGTGTGGGTCCTTTCTTGGGGGGCTTTGCCGCGAATCTAGGGATGTCATCCATAACTAATGCTGAGATTTGGGGTGTTTATCACATTCTGGAACTTACTTGGAGTCTTGGTTGCAGGTTTACATAAACATAGTGCCATCTTGCTCATCTGTTCTTGTATAGATAGGAAGCTGTTGGGAAAATTGATCAGAGATTTGATATGCAGCGGATGCTTCTCATGATCACCTTTTCCCACCACGTAATAAATACGTACTATGAAATTACAAGCAGAAAGAATAAATACAAGAGACACCAATTTTAACGTGGAAAACCCTCCAATGTTTGAGGGAAAAACCACGGGACAAGTTTCAAGAAATATTCTACTATAATAAGGATAATTACAAGTATCCTCACACACACTCTACTCTCTTTCAAGTGATACAAAAATTATAGTGGCACTCAATGAGACCTTTAGAGATGAAACCCAGTATTTTTCAGTGTATACCCACACTCACAAACAAATAGGAATTGCTCAAACTCTCTATTTCTTACTCAGAGAAAATACTCTGCACTCAAACAACTTGCCTCTTCATTCTCTATCTTCTTGAATTGCTTCTTGGATGCCTAAACCTTGGATGATTCAACCTTCATTCAAGCCTCCATTATATAGGCTTCAAGAATGAATTATGGCCATTCAATTTCTATGGCTAGAAATCACCAAAGAACCACATCCAAGTATTTAACACTTGGCTAATATTTTGCCACACCATCAAGAATTTATGGCCACACAATTCTTGGCCATAATGGGCTGGACCCAACAATTCTCCCCCTCCAGCCCAAGGGGAAAGAGAATGATCAAATGGAGTGCATGCCGGCCATCCCGGCACATAGTTGAAGCTTCTCCCGAGCTACAACTTTTGTCATCATATCAGCAGGATTTTTATCAATGTGGATCTTCTCTAATCGAAATTGTTTTTCTCCAACTGTCAATCGCAACCAATGATATCTCACATCAATGTGCTTCGTGCGCGAGTGATACATAGTATTTTTGCTCAAATCTAGAGCACTCTGACTGTCACAGTAAATCACTATACTTTCTTGTCTCACTCCCAATTGTTGAAGGAATCTAGTTAACCAAAGCATTTCTTTACCTGCTTCGGTTAGAGCAATATACTCTGCTTCAGTTGTAGATAAAGCAACACACTTCTGCAATTTAGACGCCATGATACAAACTCCCCATGCAAAAGTGAATAAAAAACACGAAGTGGATTTTCTCTTGTCAAGATCACTGTCATATCTGCATCGGTGTATCCCTTCAAAATTGGTTTAGACTCATCAAAGCACGGACACATTTTTGTCTTGCCTCCGAGATATCTCAAGATCCACTTCCACGACTTCCCAATGGTCTTTACACGGGTTGGAAAGAAACACAACGACAACTCCTACCATAAGCGATATACGGACGTGTACAAACCATGGCGTACATTAGACTTCCAAGCTGAGATGAGTAAGGAATTCTAGCCATGTCTTCTTTTTCTTTTTGACTTGTGGGACAACTCCTTATGAGTTTAAAGTGACTAGCCAACGGTGTGCTAACTGGTTTAGCACTCTGCATGTTGAATCTTTCTAAGACTCGCTCCACATATTTTTCTTGTGATAACCAAAGCTTCTTTGCTTTTCGGTCTCGCAAAATCTGCATTCCCAGAATTTGCCTTGCAGTCCTAGATCTTTCATATCAAATGCTTTTGACAACTCCTTTTCAAATTGCCAATCATCACCCTGTCTTGCCCCACTATCAACATATCATCTACGTATAGCAGAAGAATAATGAATCCGCCATCTGGGAAAGTTTTGAAATACACACAATGATCTGCATTAGTTCTGGTATATTCGTGACTTATCATGAAAGTGTCAAACTTTTTATACCACTGTCTTGGAGCTTGCTTCAGCCCATATAAGCTTTTCTTCAATTTGCAAACCATATGTTCCTTCCCATTCTTCTCAAACCCTTCTGGTTGAACCATGTAGATTTCTTCCTCCAAATCACCATGGAGAAATGCAGTCTTCACATCAAGTTGCTCAAGCTCTAGATCCAAGCTAGCTGTTAAACCCAGTATGGTTCTGATTGAGCTGATTTTGACAACCAGGGAGAAAATCTCGTCAAAATCAATCCCTTGCTTTTGTCCAAAGCCTTTCACAACTAAGCGAGCTTTATATTTTACTAGCTTGTTACAATCTTTCTTAAGCTTGAACACCCATTTGTTTTTCAAAGCCTTCTTGCCTTCGGGAAGTTCCACAAGCTCATAATTGTCATTTTTCTGCAAGGAATTGATCTCATCCTGCATGGCTCTTATCCACTGGGCTTTATCCTTATAAGTTTGAACTTCATCAAAATTTTCTGGCTCCCCCTCATCAGCGAGAAGGATATACTCTGAACTGGAGTACCTGGTAGAAGGTCGTCGTTCTCTCTCTGATCTTCTGGGTGGAGGTGAAGGGGGCTGCTCCCCCTGCTCAATAACCTCATCATCTTCTCCAACATCATCTGTAGAAGCATCAACTGCCCTTGGTTAGTTAGCAGTTTGTTCATCACCTTGAGTACCATTATCAACTGGATCAGGCAAATTCAACATAGGAACTGAATCTAGATCAACCAAGCCTTCACTGCTATTAGACACTTCCTTCTTAGCTTTTTCAATGTCGTTAATGGTTTGATCTTCAATGAATACTACATCGCGGCTCCGAATGAGTTTCTTCTCAATCGGATCATACAACCTAGCCAAATTCATCAAGACCATAACAGATAAAGATGCCTTTGTCGTGTCTTAGCATCAAGCTTTGATCTCTCGTCTTTTGGAATGTGAACAAAAGCCTTACATCCAAAAACTCGTAAGTGATCATAAGAAACTTCTTTGCCATACCAAACTCTGTCAGGGACATCACCATTCGAGTCACTGCTTGAGACAGTTGATGACATGTACTGATGTGAGCAATGCCTCCCCCCAAAAAGATTTTGGCAATTTTGCTTCTGAAAGCAAACATCTGACTCTCTCAATTAAAGTTCGATTCATCCTTTCAGCCAGACCATTTAATTGTGGAGTCTTTGGAGGTGTTTTCTGATGTCTAATACCCATCATTCTGCAGTACTCATCAAAAGGACCACTGTATTCACCACCATTATCAGTGCGAATACACTTCAACTTCTTACCAGTTTCCCTTTCAACTGATACATGGAATTGCTTGAAAACATCAAGCACCTGATCTTTGGTTTTTAGAACATAAACCCAAAGTTTTCTTGAATGATCATCAATAAACGTCACAAAGTAAAGTCCACCACTAAAAGACTTTACCTTCAAGGGACCGCAAACATCAGAATGCACTAGCTCTAGCAAATCTGACTTCCTTGAAAGAGAGTGACTTTTGAAGACAACTCTGTTCTGCTTTCCAGCCATACAATGCACACATTTCTTCAAACTTGCATTCTTTATATCTGACAATAGTTTCTTCTTGACCAAGCAGTTTAGTCCCTTCTCACTTATGTGGCTAAGTCTCTTGTGCCACAACTCGGTTGTCTTTTCATCATCCACCACATTGACGGAGTCACCAACAATCTTAGCTTGTGTCAAATACAAGCTAAGATTCTTCTCTCATCGGGCCACAATCAATGAACCTTTAGTAAGCTTCCACTGTCCATTACCAAAGGTGTTACAATAGCCCTCATCGTCAAGCTTCTTCACCGAGATCAAATTAAAGCAGATATCAGGCACATGCCTAACATCCTTAAGAAACAGTTGTGTTCCAGTATTAGTTTCCAAGTGGATGTCTCCCATGCCAGCAACCTTTGAAAAACCATCATTACCCATCTTCAACACCCCAAAATTTCCGGGTGTATAAGATGAGAATAATTCCTTCCTTGATGTAACATGTAAGGAAGCTCCACTGTCAATGACCCAACTTGTCTCTTGACAGGCAAAATTAATTACCTCCTCATCACAAACAATGACAAGGTCGACTGCAGCAACTGTATCGTTGTGATCATTGTCTTTCTGATTGTCTTTAACTTTGCCCTTTTTCTTATCTTTCTTAAAGAGGAAGCACTTCTTTTGAATGTGTCCCAGCTTGCCACAATAGTGACACTCCACGTCTTTGTAATTGGACTTTGACTTGTTTCGGCTTTTACTTCTACCTCTCGAACCTTTATTTTTACTTCTCCCCCTATCTTCTGCAACAAGAACTTGATTGTGAAGAAGACGAGGCTTGAGATCTTCTCCTCATCTCTTCATTCAAAACAGCTCCTTTGACAAGTTCCATTGTCATCACACCATTAGGAGCGGAGTTGCAAAGGACATTCGAATGTCTCCCAAGAGTCTGGTAGAGTTCCAAGTAGCCAAAGTGCTTGAATCTCATCATCAAACTTTACACCCATAGAGGGCTTGTTGTAAAACTCCTTGAAAATCACTTAAGTGATCAGAGATAGTCCTATCCTCTTTGTATTGTAAATTCATCATCTTCTTGATCAAGAAGAGTTTGTTGTTCTTAGGTCTTCCTAGCATATAGAGATTCAAGTTTCTCTCACAACGATCTTGCATGCGTCTCATCACAAATATGATTGAGCACATTGTCATCCACCCATTGCTTAGAATAAAACCACATACTTGGGCATGCTCAAATTCCCATTCTTCGTCGGTTTTTGATTCCACTTTAGTGTAGCAAACAGGTAGATGCCAACTCTTCACATAAAGAAGATCTTTCATTTTTCCCTTCCATATGTGATAGTTGGTCCCGTTCGGACTAATCATTCTCACTGCATGCTTGATTTCCATCAAACTTCTACTTATTCACCAAGAATTATAACGTATATCGAATAATGCCGGTATGTGAAACGATACACCAGGTAAGTTTCCAGGAAAAAGAGGTGAGTCACAAAAGGACACACTTAAATACCAAATCTTTCCTTAGTCGAACTTTTCCTAGACATGCACACTTCCGCTATGACAATTCGACGACACAAGATGGTGTATAAGTAGAGTGCTTCATGCCAAATAAACCAAGAACAATTATTTTCGATGTGGAAGATCAATCAATGTTGCAAAACCACAGAGCATACTAAGAAGTTTCGAAGAATCGACACTTCGTCGTAACCAACGACTCTTGATACCACTTGTTGGGAAAATTGATCGAGATTTGATATGCGGGGATGCTTCTCGGGATCACCTTTTCCCACCACGTAATAAATACATACTATGAAATTACAAGCAGAAAGAATAAATACAAGAGACACCAATTTTAACGTAGAAAACCCTCCAATGTTTGAGGGAAAAACCACGGACAAGTTCCGAGAAATATTCTACTATAATAAGGATAATTACAAGTATCCTCACACACACTCTACTTTCTCTTTCAAGTGATACAAAAATTATAGTGGCACTCAACGAGACCTTTAGAGATGAAACTCAAGATTTCCCAGGTGTATACCCACACTCACAAACAAATGAATTACTCAAACTCTCTATTTCTCACTCGGAGAAAATACTACTGCACTCAAACAACTTGCCTCTTCATTCTCTATCTTCTTGAATTGCTTCTTGGATGCCTAAACCTTGGATGATTCAACCTTCATTCAAGCCCGGGTATATAGGCTTCAAGAATGAATTATGGCCATTCAATTTACTATGGTAGAAATCACCAAAAACCACATCCAAGTATTTAACACTTGGCTAATATTTTGCCACTTGCGCCATCAAGAATTTATACATTCTTGGCCATAATGGACCCAACAAAAGCATCCTGCTTTCTCCATTAATATTTGTGGGATTCATGCATGAGCTTCAGGGCAGAGTGATTGGAGGGTGGAGGTTCCTCACATTTTTTAAATAAGATGCTTTAACATATTCTCATAACATTTTCACTTTCATTAATAAAACTTTAAACATTAAAATTTATAAATTTAATTTACAAAATAATAACTCAAACAATATAATGTAAGCATCTGTGCAATGTGTGGGCTAAACTACTATTTTTCTTGTATGACTTACACAAATGGTGTGAGATTTTTTTTTTTTTTAAACTAGGAGAAAAGTATTGCTTTTACTTAAAATATATATTTTTTCTAAAAATTGGATTATTGAAATAAAATTATATATTTTTATAATTATGTACATAAGAATTACTACTCAATAACAAATTAACAACCATAATTATACTTGGGATATTATAGATATTTTGCACTAAATAGTTACCAAAACCAAAAATATTTTACACAAAATGCATGATCATGGTAATGAACATACACAAATCATTTAAAAAAAACTGTTAAACATAAGTAGATATAACATACATATTTGAAATGAGAAAAACTTCCTCTCACTCTAAATTTTTGTCTACCAAACATATATATATTTTTTTAAAAAAATTAACTTGAAGCAAAATTCACACTGGACCAATATATCATCTTTTAATATTTTGTTGGGTTTGTCTAACTGTTTGGGTCTACAAAAATATGGCCTAGCCCACATTCTTATTAAAATTATTTAGACGAGTTGAATTACCCAATGTGCGCTCTTTTAGTATTTTTTATTTTATTTTTTTAATTTTAATTACTCAAATATTATAATTATTCACATAATTTTAAATTGATAGTATTAGTTAGATAAAATTCTCTTAAATTAACGACTCTAGTATTCGAACGCCTAACATTAAGATTTATCTGGGGTCATAATTTACTTATTATTGTTGGGTTTTTAGTTAATAGATGAAGAATTTTTTTATTTTTTTATTTTTAATTTTTAGACCATGTTTCAACACGTTTTCTTTCACGAGTTAATAGTAATCATCATTTTAAGATTTCTCAACTTGTTAGGGTGTATTTAGATTAATTGTGAAAAAAAATATTTCAATAATCAGTTAGGTGTATAATCGATTATGATAAAATCAATTTTATATTTAGATATGTTAATTGAAAAATAATTTTAAGATAATTTATTTCGTTTGAATTATATAAAATAAATCAATTTTATGTATTAAATTAATAAAAAATATGAAATTTTATTTATATTATATAATATTTAATATTTTAGGATTACTTTAATAAAATATAACATAATTAATTTTTGAAGAAAAATTAATCTAACAGCTTTTTATCATAATACTCAAATGTAGAGCTTCAAAGAAAAAGTTGTTGAAAGGCTCCAAAAGCTTTTTTTTTTCACTTTAATCAAATTACACAAACAAAACTTAACCAAGAAAAAAAGGTTGTTAACCCCAAAAATAAGTTGTTGAGCCAAAGATTAAATTATTTAAATAAAAATATATAATTTAAAGATAAATTATTACATGTTCATGAAGTAATAATAAAAACATGTTCCAAAAAGATATTCACCACTGATTTTAAACATATTCATGTAAATTTTAATGAGAATAACTTGAATCAATTTTAGAAATCCTCCATGAACATATATTTATTCAAATCTCAGATTTTAAAAAAATGTTTTATTCAAATCTTAAAATTTAAATCATTCAAATATACTAGTGGACAGTACATTTTATTTTTATAGGTATTTCTAATTTGCAGTTCGACAATATCAAGCACTGGTATTTTAAAAGTGGAATACACTAAATTTAATTAAAAAAGAAAAAGAAAAAATCTAATAGACCAACCTACTCTTTAAGAAAAATATAGAAAAAGAGAAAAGAAAGAGATAACGAATAGATTATACAAAAACTCGAAATGTAATTTTATTATTATTATTATGCCCATTGAACTCATTATTTAGTTTGTGCAAAAAAGAATACTTTATCTGAAAAGAATTCTTATTTATTGGTATAAAGCTCTACAATTATGTAATAGTACAGGCTGTTTTTATGTTGCGCTTTCATCGTAATCCATCACTATATATTAATTTGAATTTAGTTTTTAATACTCTTTTTTTAAAGTGGGTTAATTTGGTATATGATACTCTTTGTATTTGAATATCACATGTCCTTTTAAAAAAATAAAAATATTTTTTGTTTTTACTTTCTCTATTTGATTGCACTTGTTTTTTTATAATACAAATTTTTATTTTTTTGAATTTTAACATTTCTATATTTTAGTTTTTTTAAAAATCCTATCCATATATTTTTTTAATAGAAGTCTTATTCATAATAAATTATAAAATAATTGAATTAGGTAAAAAAAGATAAAAAATAATTTAAAAAAGAATAAAGAAAAAAACTTATTTCAAATATTTATAAATTTATAATATACGCACGAAATTTAAAATAATATATAAAATACAATATAATTAAAATTTATTAAAATACCTGTGAGTGACACGAGTAATTTACTGGTTAGTTAAATGCTTTGTTTTTGGCCTCACAGACATATTTTTAACATACTTTGCGAGGACAAAGTTTTACTGTAAAAAAATATTTAGGTAGAATTTGTGTATCTAATTGTATGAAATAAATTAATTAATATTTGAATAATTATATAAATTTTTGTGTTATATATTATTTTATATTAAAAATAATAATATATTACTTATTAATTAGTTTAATTTACACAACTATTTACATAAGTATTTCTCTCCGTGGGCAGAAGGGAAGAATTCATCCCGTATCAGATTGATACGGGGTAAAAATTTCTTGGGAGATTACTCCTTTGGAGATGATGATGAACACTACACAAATTTTCACTCTTTTGCTATAGCATGAGTCATTAACCACAACTTGAATACTTTTTTTTTCCCGATTAATGTTCCTATCAACCCGGGTCCCATCTTTTTCTAAAAAAAAAAATTTTTTTGGGTGGATAAATGGTGTAAAAAACCTAGAAACAAAGGCTAACTACAATTACCTAGAAACAAATGCTAACTACAAATTTGGCAAAATTAGTGCCGGTCATGATTAAATAAAGTGCGGGCAATATTCGCAAGAGAAAAATACACAAAATTAGGACGCATATGTGTTGATCTGAGTTTTTTTTTTTTTTTCTCAAAATGGCATGCAAGGGCATCACTGCAAAGCAAGAAATCCTAACTAGGTTGGCACTCCGGGTAATGCCTATCATCTGCAGCACGCCAAAATAAAATTAACTAAAAAAGAGTACAAAAGCATGGAGGGACGTAAATCAAACCCATGATTAAGAAATCTATAAGGAAGGAAGACCAACTATCATCGGAAGAAATCACCCGTAATAAAGCTAGGAATTAAATCCCACCACAAAAACCTTGGATGGAAGTGGCATGGTTTGCCAACTTATCATGCCAGATGATTTACATTTCCTTCTCTATATATATGGGAACAAATGAAGGACATATTCCTGATTAAAGCTAAACAATTGAGCCATCTATTTCTAAGCTTCCAAGGCACAATCTTCAGTGAGTTGAAGGCATCAATAACAAGCTTGGAGTCGCATTCCAGCCAAAGTCTATGCCAACCTTTACTGTAAGCAACTTCAATTGCAATTATAGCACCAAGAAACTCAGCATAAATAGCATATGAAATACCAATGTTAAAAGCAAAACAACCAAGAGTTTCAGAATTGGAACCTCGAAAAATACCTCCTGGCAATGTATTTCAGAGAGCCCTTAGCAGCCCCATCAGTGTTAACTTTGACCCAATAAATATGTGGAGGGTTCCAAGTAATCTCAATAATCCTAGGAGCTACTAAACGATGATCTTGAACATTAAATTTATTCAGAATGGTAGATTTCAAAATATCGGAAGAGGTGGAACCCTTTGAAAGATTCCCAATGAAGGAGACATTCGCATGAATCATGTTAATAGCAGACTGAAGAGGGATGATTCTACCTTCAAATCTAATGCAATTTCTGATATACCAGATAGTCTAAATGGAATACACAATACAAGCTAATATGACATCTTTTGTTTGAGAACCCCAGTTTCTATTACATAAGGATAAAATAGAAAGGATAGAACTAGTATCAATAGGCATATTAAGACAGTTACTAAGCCAAAACCAGATTTGAGATGCAAAGTGGCAATGGAGAAATAAATGGTCAGAAGTTTCATAGCTAGACTTACATAAGTAGCACATAGAAACCAAGTTGCAGCCCCTCAACCACAATTGATCATCAGTAGGGACCTTCCTATTAATTAATCTCCAAAGAAGAAAAGATTTAGAAGGAGGGATTACACAATTCCAAATCAATTTACCCCAATGAACAACCTGATTCTTGTTGTGCAAAAACTGATAAGCATCTTTTAGAGAAAGACAGCCAGAAATTGAAGGATTCCAAATTAAAGTATCAACAACATGAAATTTAGGAATAATGATCTCATGCAATTCAAAATAAAGCTGAGGATATTTCTGCAGCATCTCATCAGGAAAACACCAACAACCATCCTTTATAAAATTAGAAACAGAAGCTTTTAAAAGAGAGTGACAATAAGCAGGAATGTCAAACAAATCCACTAAAAGCTGTGAAAGCCAGGTATCACACCAGAAATTAATAGACTTACCATCTCCAATCTGCCACCTAGAATTGGAGGTAACAGTATTGAAATAATATTTCAAACCAGACCAAATGGAGGAACTAATATGATATTGAATAACATTACCATTCTTTATAGCTCTGGCTCGAAGAAGGACAGCCCAATGATTATTAGAAGTAATAAGTTCCCAACACAACTTGAGCATGGCTGCATTATTAATGGATCTGAGAGACTTTATACTTAAACCTCCCTCTTGCAAAGGAGAGCAAACCAAATTCCAAGGAACTGTGCAAATTTTCCTCACTTGGATATCACCAGCCCATATGAAATTCCTTAACCATTTATCAACCATCTTAATAAGAGAAATAGGCCAAGCATAAATATGGAAAGAATATATAAGCATGCTCTGAATAACAGAATTAACTAATTGTACTCTACCCATAATAGATAACAATTTACCTTTCCAAGAAGCAAGTTTCACTTTGATCCTGTCTGCAATAGGGAGAAGGTGAACCTTGCGAGGTTTCCCTTTAAAAAGAGGAATTCCAAGATAAACAAAAGGTAATCTAAAAAATATCGAATATCGAAATAAAAGTCTTCTATTAGGGATAGCACCATAGTAGAATTTAGACTTCTCACAATTTATAATTTGGCGGAAGCATTACTGTAAGATTGAAAAAGAAGCATAAGATTTTCAATATTCTTCTTAGTCCCTTTACAGAAGATTAAGATATCATCCGCATAAAGAACATGACTTGGAACTTTAAAACCTCTAGGACTAGTCATGGGGAGTAACATATCAAGATAAACAAGATTAGAAATCCCTCTACTGAGAACATCTTCAGCAATACAGAAAAGAAAGGGAGAAAGAGGATCACCCTGCCTAACACCTCTTTTACAAGAGAAAAAACCAATAGCCTTTCCATTAACCGAAATAGAAAGCTTAGCAGAGTTAAGGATGACTTGGACCCAATTACAAAACAAAGGGTCAAAACCAAACCTGTGAAGAACCTTTAGCAAGAAATTCCAGTCCATAGTGTCAAAAGCCTTCTTAATATCAATTTTGATGGCTATATTACCTCCAAAGGATTTTTTATCAAGAAGGTTAATAGCCTCAGAAGCAACCCCAATGCAATCTGAAATTTGTCTATTTTGAATGAATCCTCTTTGCTGATCAGAAACAATCTTGGGGGCAATTTTGGCCAGCCTATCCGCTAACACCTTAGTAATAATCTTGAATTTAAAATTGGCAAGAGCTATGGGTCTATATTGATCAATTGTGACAGCATCCGGGGACTTAGGAATCAAGACCACTAGATTAGAATTATAGTTTGGCAGCAACCATCCTTGTTTAAAGAATTGTAAAACAGCATTATAAACATCTAAGCCCACCACATCCCAATAGTCTTGAAAGAAAAAAAAATCACCAAAGCCATCAGGCCCAGGAGCACCGTTTGCATTCATGGAGAAAACAGCTTTCTTAATTTCAACCAGAGAAGGCAAATTTGTTAGCATGGTGTTATCCTCCTGACTAACTTCAGTAGAGATGACTTGGTCTATCAAGGCATTACTATAGTTATGAGCAGAAGTTGATCTGAGTAGAAAGTATTTAAATTTTTTAAATATGTAATCTTAAGTTCAATTTTATAATTTATATGTACGGATGAGTTCTTTTTTAGACGCCTAATCATATTCTAGTATATTGGTCTCTTACCTATTGAATGAGAAGATATTCTAAAAAAATACAAGAAAGTAGAAATCTGATTGAATCTACCGACACCTAAATTCAAAGTGTGGCTTGTCACATGATTATAAGTATGGACAAATTCACGAATCAACTAATGAGGGAACTAAAATTATAAAAGTTGATAATTAAGATTTTTTAAAAAAAAGTAAATTTAAAAATTAAATACATGATATCTTTATTGAAGTTGAACACGACGCTCTTTCGTATCATAAAATCCATCAATAATTGAATTTGTTTCAAATTTTTTAATAATTTTTCTTTTAATATAAGTAACTAAACAATAAGTCAAAAAATCATAATTCATCTTGTTTATGAGTCTATTTTTGACAATTTTTATAGCTAAAAATAATAGGAATGATTTTTTTTTTGACATGTTAAAAATACTACATGTGTTAAAATTTTATATAAAAGCTGTAAGGACTATAACAGCTACTTGTCCCCTTAAATCTGTCCCTAATCATAAGAATGGACCTTGCAGGGGCACAAAAGTGACTATCATTGCATACTAATATGAGCAATTGAACTGCGGATCAAGAATCAAGAGAGAATTAACGAGAATGATTATTAGTCATTCACCTTAATTTTATATTGTTAATGATCCTTCTCTTTAATTCTCTTAAAAATAAACCTTGACAATTATACGTAGGATCTAAGATAATTGAATACAAAATATATTTGAATAATATAGATTTGCCTAAGGAAACTACAGGATATCAAATTCTCTAACTTCAAAGACATCTATATACAACAACAAAAGTCATAACAAACAAACAAAAAAAATGTCACATATAATCAATAGTCAATACTCTAAGAAATTAACTTTGTTCATTTTGAGTGCAACCATTTTTAATTATCATTTCATTTTGAGTGCAAACTCTTTTTAATTATCATCTAACTATGTGTTATTATATTATTAAAAATTAATTTCATTTTATTTTATAGATAACAATATCATGTCATGATATTGTACGAAAAAAAATAATGTTATGATAAAAAATGTATAATTTTTTTTGTGAGACTTATTAATTTATGTAGCGGTCTACAAACCACCCCACTCAAAAGAATATAAATTTAATTTTTTATCAATAGATAAAAATATTATTATTTAAAATGAAAGGAAAACAACGTTTCATAACACATAAAGCAACGAGATTCTTCCCAAATCGCTTTTAACATGTTTGGAAGGATATGTGCTTTGCACATAGTCAAAAGGTTAAAAACATCAAACTGGCAAACTCCCTCAATAAAATCCTTGTAATGAAAACTAAGAGGGATAAAAGATATTAAAGAGATTAGTTACATCAATCTTTTAAATCAAGAATATGTTGTCTTGATCTTGCTGCAATTAGAGTTTCTTTCTTACGCCATGATCAATAGTTCCAATATCTTGTTTTTCTTATCACACATCTTCAGACTCGTTGAGAAAGTGACAGAAGGCAAATGAGAGAAACTTCAAGCCAACCTCTTTAGATCTATCTCAAAATTTGCATATCTAAAAGATTTGTGATAAAATTATTAAAGAAAACAGCAAAAGTAAAGAAAACAAATATGAAAACGAAAAGGGTTGTCGTCGAAGGATTTAAGCAGTAGCCCCCCATAAGTGAAACACCTAAAAGGAGAATCAAAACACCACAAGAGATGAGAGAACATCACAAAAGATTAGAGAGCATCTCACAGAGAGTTAGGTTCGGCCCTAGAGAAGTGTAATGTCTCAATACTAATACCAAAAGTATAACCAAATTATACCGAAGTACTTAGAATTAGACATGTCACGACTAATCTATTGTCATTCCTTGATAATTAAATACACTAATTTTAATGCTAATTTGAGCCTTGTGAGGGAATATATGATCTCAAAGTATGAACATACAACTAAAAATTTAATCTATACTGATATTAATAGTCCATAAAATCTAAAATAACAAAGTTCAAGTAATACACACTAAGCCTTTATAAGCACATAGATATATATTTAATCTATTTACAAATCATTGCATAGTTAGATATACAAAGCAATGGTCAAAATGAATTGACACTCCTACACTACATCGACATCTTCACTTATGCTCTGTAGATTAATCTTATGCTGGAATTATCATGGAAATTAAAACAAGGGGTGAGAATTCTACGAATTTCCAATATAACAAATTAAACACATGTCATCATAATAATTTCAGCTATTTCGAAAAAATAATTAAATCAAAACTTACATTATATATCTATATTGTAGAAAGTTGGCAAATGACAAAGTGATACACTTCTCTTCCCGAGGCAAAACTTACATTAATAGTCAACTAATATGTCTAATGTCAACACATCATCCATAGATCATGAATTCCATCAAAATATATCAAGTATGAGTTAACTTTAGAATATTTACATTTTCTCATAATACAAACATTCATTAACAATTCCATGATCTATATAACTAATATCTTTTAAGTATATTTCATGGCCAAGTCCTGGATCAACCTCAAGTACAAAGGTCATTCTTAGTATCAATTATTCAATTTCCTTCTTAAAAAAATTACATATAAGATCACCCTCAAGTACGAGATTCATTTCCAATGTCAAGTCTAAGATCTTCTCTAAGCATGATGATCACTATCTATAATATCTCCTCCATGTATGAGGATCATTAACTATAATATTTCCTCTAAGTACGAGGATCATTAACTATAATATCTCTTCCATGTACGAGGATCATTAACTATAATATCTTCTCCAAGTACTAGAATCATTTTCACAATTATTCATTCAATATTAGAACTATAATCACCTTTATATACGATGTTCATATCCAATATCTCTTAGATTGTGAACACAAATTATGTTAATTCATTACTAGTTCAACTTTAACAATATGGAGGAGTCAATTCATGAATCGTTACTCAATACTATCTCAACTTAAATATCAATTTATAATTCAATACTAGCTCCATTTTATTATTCTGAAGGAGCAAATCACTTTTTAGTACACCTTATAATTATAACAAGTGTACATCTCAAATTATCATCAATAAACTTTGTGCACAATATGATCAATTCATATATATATACTAAGTACACTATATGATCACCTCACAAATACACAGAGTGCATATTCATAATTCAAGTCACTACACTTAGTGATTATAATTAAATTTAATCACCTTTAATAGTATAGATGTTTCTAACTTGGTTTCCACTAATAGAGAACTTTGTTTTTTTCCCAACAAAGGTCTGATAATTGATTAGCATCTTGCTCTAATCGATTATCATCCAAAATCATAACATTCTGGAAAGTGATAATCGATTAGCACCTTGCTCTAATCGATTATCACCAATGAACTTGGTATTCTAGAAGTTGATAATCGATTAACACATAGCTCTAATCGGTTATCACTCAAAAACTTGGTATTCTGGAAGTTAATAATCGATTAACACATAGCTCTAATCAATTATAACTCAAAATATGACATTTCTAGAAGTTGATAATCAATTAGCCTCTTGGTCTAATCAATTATCACTTATGAACTAGTCATTCTAGAAAGCTATAATCGATTACCATCCACTGCTAATCGATTATCACCCACGATCCTTACATTCTGGAAAACGACAATCGATTATCACTCTAGTGCAATTTCATACCAGAAACATCACAAAACATCAATAACTTCCATTCTTTCCATCAACAGATCACCAAAACTCAACATACACACATATTCAAACTAATATCCAAGTGAAAGAACAATAAGAATCAATCTCAAACTATTAAGGTTGTATATGTATATATCTATATAATTTCAAGCTCATCAATCATATACATACAACCAAAACATCTTAGAACAACCATAGAGAAATGTCATTCAATTCATTCTTACAAGATTTTTATATACAAGAATGGATATGATATGAGTAAGATAGAGTTACACAAAAATCTCATACCTATACTTCTTTGCTGATGGTGAAGCTTCTTGTTCTTTCTTGGTTTCTTCCTTTTTCCTTCTTCCTCTTCTTTCTTTTATTTCTTTCTACTATGTTATTTCTTTTCTTTCTTATCTCTATCTTTTTTCTTTTTCCTTTTCTCTTATTTCCTCTACTGCAGCCCACATGAATGAAAAAAAATGAGAAACAAAGAGTGGCAAAGTCAAAGACGGTGGAGAAAGTTGGAGAAATAAGGTTGGAAGACTTTTATGACATCTTGGTTCAATGGAAGAAAATTATCTCTTAAGAACTTTGTTCTTTTATTGAAAGTCTTCTAACTTTTATAAGTGTTATGAAAAATTCTAAAACTTCATTCAATTTTCATATTTATTATTTAATGATTATTTTTATATACCATTAACAGTCATTAAATTATATTACTTTATATTTGTTGTTAAAAATATCAAATTAATTCAGTTGATTCTCCAAAATTCATCACAACTCATTTTAAATATTTGTGGTATAGAAATAAATTTTTTATATTTATTTTTTCATCATCTAGATAATTTGTGTTAAATTTTGAGCTAATATGATTTATTTTCTACATCCAGTGTTGTAACATTATACCTAAACTAGCTCAAAAAATTATCAAAATTAACAAATAATTAGCACAAGTGTTAATGAGTTTCTATAATAATTATTAAGACTAATAGGTTTAGGGAGGATGTTACAAGCAGTTTCTTTCTCCAATAAAAAGAATATAAAATTATTAAAAGAGTTTATCATCTCATATTATTATTATTATTATAGTCAAATTATTTTAATTAACACCTAATTAAATATTATTGTAAAAAAGGTTCAACACATTGAATAATTTAATTAAGAGGTTAAATTATAATTTTAATTTTTATAATTTTCACTTATTTTCAATCTTAGTTTTTATAATTTTTTTAAATAAATTTTTATACTTACAAATATTTTTAAAATAATTTTTATCGTCAACTTCTGTTATAACGTTGTTATAACATCATTAATTGATTGACCCAATATTTCTTTATCTCATAAATACTTTTTATTTTAAAAAAGAAAATGTTCTAGTACGTGTTTCTTTGATCAAGTAGGTATCTATCTTTTTAAATGAGCACTTAAAAGAGTATGTGCGGGATAAAAAAATACTTATTGAGCCAGTCAATTAATTGTGTTATAATAATATTATAATAAAAATTAATGATAAAAATTATTTTTAAAATATTTATAAATATAATGATTAATTTTAAAAAAATTATAAATATTAAATTAAAAATAAATAAAAATTATAGGAATAAAAATACTATTTAACCTAATTAAAAATAAATATAACACTTATAATAATTTTTTTGTAGTTATTATTAATTAGAGAAATAATTTATTTTTTTATTCGATTTTTTTATTAATTTTTTTAATTATTAAATAAAAAAAAATATTAAATATTTTTATATTTTTAAAATATTAAATATATTTATTTTTTTATTTAATATTATGATAATTATTAAAATAATTGAATAGAAAGATATAATATTACTCTGTTAATTAATGTAGTTTGTTTTTTTACCTTATAAAATGAGACATTGAGACACACTGACGGTCCTACCTAGTTAAAAAAGATATAGCTTGCTAGTTGCCATACATCTACTCGGAAATTTCCCTCCTCCTCTAGTCCTCTGCATAAACAAAACCAACAAATTACTTGTTTCAATTATTGCTCTATCTTGTATTTGATAGTTGAGTGAACAACGCAAAAACGGGAAGAAAGTTAGAGTGGAATGATTCTTGGTATCCAAACAGCATATCAAACCATAGACAGCTTATTTATTCAACTCTTGTGATTGTCCTCCCTTTGTTGACGAAACTGCATATGAACACATGGAGATACAAGAGTGTTTTCTTGGATGCCTCAGGCGCAACATGATTCTGGTACTAGTGTGCTTGGTCAACTTGAGCATCGTTTCTGCTCACATTCATGGATTTGGAGAGCAACCACTCTCCAAGATTGCCATTCACAAGGCCGTTGTTTCGCTTCACAATAACGCCTCCATTACAGCCGCCCCTTCTCTTCTTGGCACAAAGGTAGCATCAACGTGTTCCTTAAATTTAGCTTATATGCTTTGATATGAATTATGATATCTAAGCTTAAACATTAATTTGGCAAAAGACAAAGTCTTACGATGTTTGCTAAGTTACTAGGTTGATGTCGGTGTTGCTGTCAAACTTTGATGTTCAGAAATTGTCTGAAAGACAGGCTAAATTCTAAGTAGTTATGCAAATTTGATTATAGGAATGGGAAAGTGTAAAATTTCCAACAATTTAATTTCCATGATATTTTTTAGTTAACTCATGTGCAGCGTTTACTATATGTTTTTTTGATATATATGATTTCAGGGTGAGGATACCCAATGGGTGACTATAAATCTTGATTACCCTGCCCCTTCTACAGATGATTGGGTAGGGGTTTTCTCTCCTGCAAAGTTCAAGTAATGTACATCTCTTTCTTATTATTGACTTCATTCTATTGAATATTTCATAGAACTCACCACCAGACATTGAGATTTTCAAATCTAATTATTTCGAAACCCTGCATATCTAATTATTGCTAAAAGGACTAAATGAAAGTCTTCGTTTTTAATGGCAGTTCATCAGCCTGTCCACCTGTAAATGATCCAAAAGAACAGACTCCATACATATGCTCAGCCCCAATAAAGGTGTGTATCATAAATCTCTATATGTTTGAATTATCTTGTAGATTGGATTAATTACTTCAAAGTGGTGATACTCATGAGATTTATTTGAATCTTTGTACCAGTACAAGTTTGTGAATTACTCCAACTCACACTATACCAAGACAGGAAAAGCTTCTTTGAAATTCCAGTTGATAAATCAACGTGCAGATTTCTCCTTTGCACTATTTTCAGGCGGACTATCAAATGTGCGTCCATGATTCTTTCTGCTGTTCTTATATTTGTTATCTCCTTCTCATTCTAACTAAAGCATGCTCATGGTATATTGAGTCTCACCTTACATCTAGCATTACAGTTTACAAAACCAGTATAATACACCAATGCACTTAATACCAAATCAGCCTATCTTCATTCAGAATTTGTATATGATTATATTCTATGCTAACTAGTAATCATCTGATTGAGCACTGCAGCCTAAACTTGTGGCAGTTTCCAAATTCATATCGTTTGTCAATCCTAAAGTGCCTCTATATCCACGCCTTGCTCAAGGGAAGTCTTGGGATGAAGTAAGTTTATCTTCATGCTTTGATGTCCTTGATACAATGTTTGCCCAAGTAATAGTATTCATTACTCTTATTTCTCTTATTATGCCTTTAGTTCAGTGATGCAGTTCCTTTATATGAAGCATCAGTTAAAATTAGCAAGTATCAAGACACATGATCCATAAAGTTAATAAATTCTGAACACCCACCCACCAATGAAGATAACATTCTGAAAAGATATCATTACACTTTCTAAGTTTGACATGATACTATAGGAATAGTAATTGATGCTTTTTGTTTTTTAAACATTCTAGAACCACTTTTAGGACTATGCAGTGATTTCAGGATTGTTGGGTTTGTTTTGTGCAGATGACAATCACCTGGACAAGTGGATATGACATAAATGAAGCTACACCGTTTGTTGAGTGGGGTCCTAAGGGGAAAAATCCAGTGCAATCTCCTGCTGGAACATTGACATTTGGTCGTAACAGCGTGTGTGGTACGGTTTATTTAATCTGCTTAGCATGGCACCACATTGGATTTTTATTGCATACATATTATGATCCAGTTAGTATTTTTCAGAAAACCTGAATGATAAATTGAATTTATGCTTGGCATTCTGTAATTTTATGAACCCTGGCTAAGAGTCATCAAGAGCATTAATTACTTTGCAACTGATTAAACTAAAATCACGTGGTTTATACACACTTTCCCTCCTCTCTAAAGCCCTTTCTATAATGCTTCCTATAATGCATCATCAAAACATTCCAAGGAGCACAATCTTCTTTTCCAGAAAATGATACTAAAGAGGCACCTTGTGAAATGGAAAAAAAAAGGGGGGGGGGGGAGAGGGGAGAAAAAATGAACTGAAAATCTAAGTTGTAATAGAAATAGGTTTCAGTTAGCAACGTCCACGGCCAGTAATGCGTTTCCTGATTGAGTTTCCATCAAGTCTTGTTTCCCATGTTTTGTATACAATTTGACAAAATTTCATTGCAAGCTACTGCTTCCTTGTGCACCTGAAACTAAATTTTGGAATATTAATTATGTCTGTATGTTGGAAAATTGGAAACTCTTATATACAGGATTGCTGCTTTTTTTATTCTTTTCAAAATGGATCTCCTTTCAATACAAATTGAGAGTAGGCTCTTCTGTAGCTGTGCTGCATAATGTGATTCTTTTGCTATTCTGCAGGTTCACCTGCACGAACAGTTGGTTGGCGTGACCCTGGTTTCATACACACAAGTTTCCTCAAAAATCTGTGGCCAAATTTAGTGTATGCATTTAGATATCCATTTATGTTTATAACCCAATGAGGAACTGGCAGGGTTTGTTCTGTAGGCTCTATCTTAAATATAATTTTCAGGTATACATACCGACTGGGGCACCTGTTGTCTAATGGTTCATATATTTGGAGCAAGCAATATTCATTCAAGTCATCACCTTATCCTGGACAGGACTCACTGCAACGTGTTATCATATTTGGTGACATGGGGAAGGTAGTATTAATTGTTTCAAAATAAAATTTATATAAAGAGAAAGAAGATTGTCTGAAACTGTCTTTGGGAGGAAGAACCTAGTATGTTCAAACCAAGTGCAATCTTTGGGCATGTTTATGTATGGACAAATTAAGGATCTTTACTACTGATGGCTTTATCAAGAAAAATAACTCAAGCTTTTTAACATCTCATTTATTTGACCATTCTGCACTAAAAATGTATTCAATATCTCTTCAATATAATATTGAAGATCGTAAACTATTGGCTGGCAATATCATCAATATTTTGGAAATTGTTAGATTGGAATATTTAAGTTAAATAGTCATATGCTGCTTTCTTGTCTATCTCAGATGTCTCCATTTTTTGTTACAACTGTTTCTTTTACTGACCCCAGTCTCCCCCCCCCCCCCCCCTCGTTTTACCCTCCAATTTGGCATCAAGGAATTGATCAATTTAAGCTTTTCTTTTGAAGCTACTTTGCGCAGATGTCATCATTTTATTGAAATTGTAGCCATGAAACTTCATTGACTTGATTTCTCATTCTGCACTCTGTGTACCTATAATACCCAAAAAACTTGTTTTTCATCCTTTTCTTTTTAAGTTTCCTTCTTTTTTTTGTTTGGTGGGGATTGGGGGGGGGGGGGGGGGGGGGCGTGTGGCTGGTCTACTTGGAGGACTCAGTGGAAGTCAATTATGCTCAGTACCGTAATCATAGAATTGAAAATCTCGGATACATGTAAACCTCTGGTTCATGACACGGCTAACTGGTTAGGTTAAAAATGATAAACTTGCAAGAGGATGACTGTTGAGCATGATTCATGATGAGAAAAATATTTACTTTTCTTCCAATATATTTCAGGCCGAGCGTGATGGTTCAAATGAGTATAGTAACTATCAACCTGGTTCACTTAACACCACTGACCAGCTCATCAAGGATTTAGAAAATATTGACATTGTTTTCCACATAGGAGATATAACATATGCAAACGGATACCTCTCGCAGTGGGATCAATTCACAGCTCAAGTGGAACCAATTGCATCAGCAGTGCCATATATGATTGCCAGGTTTGTCCTATTGTCAGTACCTTCCCTTGACATGTAAATTAGATTTATGTGTTACTTACATATTGAAGAATAATTGTGTATCATCCTGCAGTGGTAATCATGAACGTGACTGGCCCAACACAGGATCCTTTTATGATACTACAGATTCAGGTGGCGAATGTGGAGTTTTGGCTGAGACCATGTTTTATGTTCCAGCTGAAAACAGAGCGAAGTTTTGGTAAATTCAGTTTCATTAAAAATTTAATGCTATTCATTTAATTATATATTTGAACTTTGCAAATACTTATAAGACATGATGCTTCACATAATGAAATTTAACATCAAATAAATTGAATTAATGTTTTTTTTTTTTAGTTTACAAAGGAGGTCAAATTGAATTAATTTAAACTCAAGGTGAGAGCTTCTGTAAAATGACTCATGACATAAATATGCTTTAGTATTCCAACATGAATAATTCTAAGTTAGATACAAAAATGTGAGTTTGTAATTCTAATGATATATAGTAATCGTATTTTCATATTTTATATCCAAGTAGTAAAGTAAAATAAAGGAGATTCTGAATATGCAGGTATGCAACAGATTATGGCATGTTTCGTTTCTGTATAGCTGACACTGAACATGACTGGAGAAAAGGATCAGAACAGTACAAATTCATTGAGCATTGCCTTGCAACAGTAGACAGACAAAAACAACCCTGGTTGATCTTTGCTGCTCATCGTGTGCTTGGATATTCCTCTGATTTTTACTATGGGTTGGAGGGCTCATTTGAAGAGCCAATGGGAAGGGAAAGTTTGCAGAGACTTTGGCAGAAATATAAAGTAGATATTGCATTTTATGGCCATGTCCATAACTACGAACGAACATGCCCCATTTATCAGGTAAGGACAATAGCCAAATATGCCATGATTTTATTTAAATTCGAACCAACTTGCATAGTTGTTAAGTCCATGATTTATTTTCTTCATTGTATGCATCTCATGGTGTGCTTTTCTTCCTTTTCAAAATTGTTTGAAGTGATCTATGGATGGGTGCTCATTCATTTTATGTAACTTAGTCCTTATTGTTGCAATGGTGAGCTTTTAATAACTTCCATCCTAATGCTAATTTTCTGATAAACCAAATACATTTTCAGAATCAATGTGTGAATACAGAAAGGTCTCATTACTCTGGCATTGTGAATGGAACAATTCATGTTGTTGTTGGAGGGGCTGGAAGCCACTTGTCGAATTTCAGCCAAGTAACCCCCAAATGGAGTCTTTACAGAGACTACGACTTTGGGTTTGTCAAATTGACAGCATTTGATCATTCATCTCTCCTATTTGAGTACAAGAAAAGCAGTGATGGAAAGGTCTACGATTCTTTTACCATTTCAAGGGATTACAAAGATGTCTTGGCCTGTGTGCATGACGGTTGTGAAGCAACCACTTTAGCAACTTGAACTGCGTCTTTATATACATACACGTTCTTATGGCCTTTTCTTTTTTCTTTTTCTTTTTTTCTTTTTAATAATCTAGCCATAACATGTTATTATGGCTTAAACATTTACTGATTGTAATAAATACTGTCAAGTAATAGTTATAGTTATTAGTTACAGTTATGCAAGGAGGAGGAAGCTTGGCCTGTACAATTCATATCTTACATGTTAAGCTACATAGCTGCAATAGTACAAAACAAATTTAAATACATTATAAAGTAATAAGTAATTAAGTAAATAATGGCTAGATGGATTACATACCTATCACCTGTTATTGATACAAAAGTATTAATGTATTTTTACTTAACAGCTTATACTTTTGGGCTGAATTACTCTTGATTCTACAAATAGCTGATAGATCATAAGGGGTCATGAAGTCAAGATTATCAAGGGAGAATGCAGGACACCGTACTGGAATCAAATTTTAATTGCAAATAGCAGCAAGATAATAACCACACCACATGCACACAAATAAAGGGAGACATTTATAATACTCCTAAAAAAATTTTGAACATCAATGCTCTTATTAATTTTACTTGTTATAACATATAAAAATTTTTGACTCTTCTTTTTTTTTTTCTTCTCTCTCTAACTTCTTCACTCTCACTGTTCTCATTCTCTACCACATCATTGGCCGACGACAACTGTTTCCGATTACCACCAGCACCACTCCAATCGTCTTGGCACACGATGGTGACCTCGACCACCAGTCGTAACCCTCGCTGGAGTCCTGGCGGACCGCGGCGAAACTAGCATTGAGCCTCCAATTTGCTGCCGGATCAGATTCCCTCTGATTCGCCGGTGTCGCACCACCGTGTTCTCGCATTGCTAGTCGCTCTCCTCGCTCGACCTCTTCGTCGTACCAAGTCGACCAATAGTAAGCGGAGGGGAAATGGAACCAGGATGAGGGTACCCAAAACGCAACCTGTACAAGAATCACCATCCTCCACGTCGAATAGCGGTGACCACCGCTACCACTACCGCGCCATCTAATCTCGTCAGAACTGCCATGTACCCTATTCCTCTGCCACCGTCGCGACCCACCAAGTCTTGGACCTCTACCATCGCGCCACTACCACTGCGGGTCGATAGTGATTGATGGTGGCTAAGGTGGATTGCAAATACGATGGTCTTGGGTCAGATGTATTGTTTACTTGTTAACAAGGTTGCATGTGAAACACAACGTTGATACAAAATTAACTAATTTTTCTACAAAATCAATAGTAAAAGAATGTGGAACATTTATATTTCAAATTCCTTTAAAAACATTTAAAATGTTACCTAAATAAAGAAATTTAAAAATGCACATAACGAAGTAACAACTATCAAAGAAAACCAAGTAAGATAATATTCTTTCCATGAATGTCACACTTCTTTTTTACTGAGGAATTTGTCAAACTTCACAGAAATGGAAAGAGTTTGAGAATTTTACTTGTTGTTTCTTTTAGCTTTGTATTGTGATATTTCAAAAAGTCTCACATTGCTTGGTCTTTAAAGTTTTAAAGAGTTTATAAGCTAACTTATGTTTTGGGCTAGTTAGATAAGCTTGTGAGAGAATGGAATGGACTCAGCGCAGACAAGTTGGGCCTCGATTAGGCCAAGTCGGTGCAAATCATCCGATTTGCCCCCTCAACAGCGCACGATAAAGAGGCCTCACAAGTTTTTTTGCCCCAGCTTTATTTTATTTAATTATTTTGTACTAATTATTAATCTTTTATGAACCTTATCCGGAAACGGTCAATTTTCCTATTCGTTTTTTGATTTGGTCCCACGTCCGTAACCTCCCACGTTCCAGCAGTGAGGCGGACACGTGCTTGGCGTGAGCGGCCACGTGCCTACGTGAGCTAGGCCACGTTCTTACGTGAGGCGGACCCGAGGTGGGAAACATTCAAACGTTCAAATGTTCAAACGTCAAACGTTTAATGGGTTTTATAATCAGTTACACAAAACCGTATTGATGTCTTTAATTTAAAACGTTTTCAACCCTAACAGATACTCTCTTAATTTCAAACGTTTTCAACCCTAACAGTTTCTCTCTTAAATTCAAACGTTTTCAACCCTAACGAAGACTGGTTTTTGCTTTCTCTGCTTCTTCTTCCTGAGTTCCACCGAAAATTTTCTCTGTTGTTCTGTTACCTCGGCTACCACCGGGACGAGCCTGTTGAATCATGGGGGATTCGCGCACCCATGCGATAAATCCTTGAGGACAGTCGATTTTCACACGCCTCAGGCTACTTCTTCTTTTTGTGTTATTCGGAGTTGTCACCACGGTCATACTTACAATCTCAAGGAATTATCATACCATGGCTGACAACAACATTGACAACCAGGCTCCAGTTCCCACCAACGGTGAAGTCGTTCTTCCACAGCCTCCACCTACGGTCACCTATGCAAAACCGTTCCCGGATATCTCAAAGATCGAACTTTTCGGAGGCCAAAATTTCAGACGATGGCAGGAACGTGTCCACACAATCCTCGACATGCACGGAGTTGCATCCGCCCTTACCGAACCTAGACCAGCATCGACAGCCAATCCGAAATTGATTCAGGATTGGACACATGCAAATAAGGTATGTCGTCACACAATTATTAGCACACTTTCTAATGACTTGTTCGATGTGTACTGTTCTTACAAGGATGCGAAGGAGATATGGGACTCCATGACTGTGAAGTACACTGCTGAAGATGCCGGAAAACAAAAATTCGTCATCGGTAACTACTACCACTGGGAAATGACTGACGACAAGGACATAAAAATACAAATTAATGAATACCATAAACTATTGGAGGATCTGAAGGGTGAAAACATCACTCTCCCAGACGAATTCATTGCTGGGCTCCTAATTGAGAAGCTGCCTCCTTCGTGGAAGGACTACAAGCAACAGTTGAAGCACAAGCACAAGCAATTGTCACCCTCGGAACTGATAACACACATAATCATTGAAGACACCAACCGAAGAGAGTGTCAGGCTGCAAGGGCGAAGGCTTTGGCTTCTCGAGCAAATTTGGTTCAGAATAAACCATCGAAAAAAAGGTATGTTAATAACAAAAAGTCTTCTGATCACTTTCCTAAAATTACTAATCCCACTTTCAAAAAGAAAGGAGCTTGCTATGTTTGTGGAAAGCCATGTCATCATGCTCCTCAATGCAGGCATAGAGTGAGAAACGACAATCCTCCTAAGCCGAATGTAAATTTGGCCGAAGGAGATGATATTGTGGTTGCGGTCGTTTCTCAAGTTAACATTGTGACCAGTGTGAACAAATGGGTGGTAGACTCGGTGCTACCAGGCATATTTGTGCAAACAAAGATGCTTTTACCTCCTACACTTCTGTAGGGGATGATGAAGAACTTGTGTATCTTGGAGATTCTCGAACTGCTGCAGTTTTGGGAAAAGGGAAAGTTCTTCTAAAGCTCACATCTGGAAAGACCTTGGCTTTGAACGATGTACTCCATGTGCCTAATATTAGGGCCAATTTGATCTCTCGTATCATTGTTGGGAAAAGTTGGGATTAAAGTGTCATTCGAATCGACAAGATAGTAATGACAAAAAATAATGTCTTTGTGGGAAAGGGCTATAGTGATCAAGGACTTTTTGTACTCAGTATTTCGAAATTATTAATAAAGTTGCATCTTCTTCTGCTTACTTGATTGATTCTGTTGATATGTGGCATGCTAGATTAGGACATGTTAATATTTCTTATGTTAAGAAAATGCGATGTCTTGGTTTAATTTCTGCGACTAGTGATGCATGCTTAAATAAATGTGATATCTGTATAGAATCTAAATTAACTAAAAAATCTTGTACACTGTACAACAACGTGAATCAATTGCTTAGTTTAATTCATACCGATCTAGGAGATTTAAAAAATACAATGACTAGAGGTGGTAAAAAATATTATGTGACCTTTATAGATGATTTTTCTAGATATACTAAGGTTTATTTAATTAGAAATAAAAATGAAGCTTTAGAAATGTTTGTATCCTATAAGGCTGAAGTAGAAAATCAATTAAATAGAAAAATTAAAAGAGTTAGATCCGATAGGGGTGGTGAATATATTTTATTTAATGAATTTTGTGAAAAAGAAGGCATAATACATGAAGTAACTCCCCTTATTCACCCGAATCTAATGGTGTAGCTGAAAGAAAAAATAGAACATTAAAAGAAATGATGAATGCAATGCTAGTTAGTTCCTCAAAGACCCGATAACCTTTGGGAGAAGCCTTATTATCTGCGTGTTTTTTACAAAATAGAATACCTCATAAGAAAACGGTAAGACACCCTATGAATTATGGAAAGGTTATATGCCTAATTTAAAATATTTAAAAGTGTGGGGTGTTTAGCTAAGGTAATGCTTCCATCCAAAGAAAAGAAAAATAGGAACCAAAACTTCGATTGTATGTTTATTGGTTACGCTGAACATAGTGCAAGCTTATAGGTTCCTTGTTTTGCGAAGCGATGTGCTTGATCATAATACAATAATGGAGACTAAAAATGCTGAATTTTTGGAACATATATTTCCTATGAAATCTGAAAAAAAAATAATCTTTAGAAAATATTTCTTTAGGAAATAATTGTGAAAACTCATATGAGGATTTGAGAAGGAGTAAAAGACAAAGAAAAGAGACATCTTTTGGAAATGATTTTTATACTTATCTCGTTGAAAATGATCCTTTGACTTTTTCTGAAGCTATTTCATCTTCTGATGCTCAATTTTGGAAAGAAGCTATTAAAACCGAAATTGACTCTATTTCAAAATGCAATACTTGGATTTTGGTTGACTTACCTCCTGGTACAAAACCTATTGGTTGCAAATGGATTTTTAGAAGGAAATATAATCCTGATGGTTCGATTGAAAAATACAAAGCTAGATTAGTAGCAAAAGGTTTTACCCAAAAACAAAATATTGATTATTTTGACACATTTGCCCCTGTGACCAGAATTTCTTCAATTCGGATTTTGATAGTTTTGGCTTCAATTTACAAACTTGTTATTCACCAAATGGATGTAAAAACGCTTTCTTAAATGGTGATTTGGAAGAAGAAATTTATATGACACAACCTGAAGGATGTGTAATTCGTGGTCAAGAAAATAAAGTATGTAAACTTCTCAAATCTTTATATGGTTTGAAACAAGCACCAAAGCAATGGCATGAAAAATTTAATCAAATTTTGATTGATGATGGTTTCACTTCTATTGAAGTTGATAAATGTGTTTATACTAAATTAATGAATGGTGAATGTGTAATCATATGTTTATATGTGGATGACATGCTTATTTTTGGTACTTGTAATGATATTGTGATAAAAACAAAATCTTTTCTTGCATCTAAGTTTGATATGAAAGACATGGGTGAAGCAAGTGTAATACTAGGAGTAAAGATCATAAGGAAGGGTGATAGTATAACACTTTATCCCAAGAACATTATGTAGAGAAACTTCTTAGAAAGTTTGGTCATTATGACTCAAAACCAATGAGTACCCCTTATGATTCTAACTCACAATTAAAAAGAATAGAGGTGATCCCGTTGCTCAATCTGAGTATGCCCAAATTATTGGAAGTTTATTACATTTAATGAACTTTTCGAGACCATGACATAGCATATGTTGTGGGGAGATTGAGTAGATATACTCATAGTCCAAATCAGGATCATTGGGCTGCACTTGTTAGACTCATGAGATATTTGAGAGGTACCATGAACTATGGTATAATGTATAGTGGATTTCCCGCTGTATTAGAAGGATATAGTGATGCTAACTGGATCTCAGATTCAGATGAGACAAAATCCACTAGTGATTATGTATTTACACTTGGTGGTGGAGCGGTTACTTGGAGATCAGCCAAACAAACTATAATAGCAAGATCCACTATGGAGTCGAGTTTGTAGCTCGGAATTGGTGGAAGTGAGGCCGAGTGGTTAAAGAACTTCTTGGCAAATATTCCTTTAGGAATAAAACCCACACCGTCAGTGTCAATGCATTGTGATTGTCAAGCGGCAATAGCCATTGCAAAGAATAAGACCTTCAATGGCAAAAATAGACATATACAATTGAGGCATAATGTGGTAAAGCAAAAGTGCTAAAGGATGGAACAATATCAATTGATTATGTGAAGTCGAAGTGAACTTGGCCGATCCTCGACAAAGCCTCTTGGGAGGAAACCAATATATGAAACATCGAGGGAATGGGACTTAAGCCAATTTGAAATTAACAAAGTGATAGTAACTCCGACCTTTGTGATTGGAGATCCCATGAAAAAGGTTCATATGGGTAAAAATAAGTCACTTGTTAGTTCTGCTAGCACAAATAATATTGTCCCTTCCTATGGTGTGAGATGTGCTAGACTGCATTATTGAGAGGATAAGCTAAAAAACTTTTAATGATTTTCATATCCCTTATGGGTGGTGTATGATTTGCAGATACACTTGATGAAATCACCTATATGAGTGTCAAGTGGGGCCGTTTGTATGAGATTATGGCATATCTCTAGAGCACTCATGAATTACAGGCGCGCGCATGGCCTATTAGCGCAACACAGCGACAACAGCGAGAATTGTGGGGGTGTAGTGTGATGTAGTACCTCTAATGTACACAAAGTGTTTCGGTTCATAGAAGTTTACTTCACCAACTCATTTTGTATGTTATGTCACATCCGTCTAGGTCTGGTTCATAGTCAAAAGACACCGATTCGATGCATTTACACCCATGGTGTTAACTCAGGAAAATCTAGTTTTCTAAAATTCTCTTGGAAAAAATTATTTAAACTTTTTGAAATATGTGGGGGATTATTGTTTCTTTTAGCTTTGTATTGTGATATTTCAAAAAGTCCCATTACTTGGTCTTTAAAGTTTTAAAGAGTTTATAAGCTAACTTATGTTTTGGGCTAGTTAGATAAGCTTGTGAGAGAATGGACTGCGCGACAAGTTGGGCCTCGATTAGGCCAGTTGTCAAGAAATCATCCGATTTGCCCCTCTGTACAGACGATAAAGAGCCCTCACAAGTTTTTTGCCCCGTTATTTTATTTAATTATTTTGTACTAATTATTAATCTTTTATGAACCTTATCCGAAATCGGTCAATTTTCCTATTCGGTTTTTGATTTGGTCCCACGTCCGTAACCTCCCACGTTCCCAACGTGGCGGCGCGGACACGTGCGGCGTGAGGCGGCCACGTTCGATGTGAGGCGGCCATTCGATGTGGCGGCCACGTGCTACGTGAGTGACCACGTTCTTACGTGAGCGACCCGGTGGTGGGAAACATTCAAACGTTCAAATGTTCAAACGTTCAAACGTTTAATGGGTTTTATAATCGATTCACAAAACCGTATTGATGCTTTAATTTAAAACGTTTTCAACCCTAACAGATACTCTCTTAATTTCAAACGTTTTCAACCCTAACGCTTTCTCTTAAATTCAAACGTTTTCAACCCTAACGAAGACTGGTTTTTGCTTTCTCTCGCTTCTTCTTCCCGAGTTCCACCGAAAATTTTCTCTCATTGCATTCATCGCCACCACCGAGACGGCGCTGTTGAATCCTCGTGATTCGCAGGGATTAGCGCACCCGTCGATAAATCCTGAGACGGTCGATTTTCACACGCCAGCGCCATACTTTCTTCTTTTTGTTATTCGGAGTTATCGCGCACGGTCATACTTACATTACTTATCTGGGGAATTTAAGTCAAACAATCTGTTAAGAGGCATTTTCGTCTAGTTGGCATTAATGGAATGGTTTGGTCCAAAAGTACTTATCTCAGGCTCCATATGCGGCAAGCCTAAAATCTATAGAGCAATTTATGCCACATATTGTGGTTCCAGTTTATGTTATGTCTAATACAAGATTAAAAGCTGATGATGATATCAGTAATTCAGTTTGATCTCTGAGTTCGGAATTTTGCTATTTGAAAAGTTTTTATTTGTTTGTTTCATCTGTTTATAGTCATGCTTTTTCGATGAGACAATGCCATTGCAAATTTGCAATTAAGCTTAATTTTGATGCACTGTATAAATTTTTATACCATTAACCAATCATACATCACCACTTAACGGAGCAATTTCATTTTCCCAAACAAGCAACTCCTTTGGTTGAGTTGCGAATATGACAACCCCTGCTGATACAATAATACGATAATCGAGATTTCAGCCGCAACATATTGTGTAGTTATTGACAAAATGGCAAACAAATGGGGCCGCTTTCCACATATTGTTGAAGGCAATGTACTTCAGTGAGGGAACACTCCTCCCTTGGCATTATTTTTTGTCATCTTCACAATTTGCTTTCTCTCTATCTTTCATTACTTTTTGTGTGCGTTTGTCGGGGGTTGCAACAGAAATTTGCTTTTACAGAGGAATTTCTTATGTGGTTATGGAATAAGTGAAATCTCTTAGCAACATCTTGATTGGTTTATTACTTTATTATTACCTAGATACTGGAAGGTGTGTAGCAAAAATATCTTGGGTACTTTGACAGCCATCAGCCATGAGATTGACCTCATGCATTGGAGGTCTCAAGATGAAGAGATGCCATGTGACCTAAGAGTTCATTAGTCTGTGTGAATCAGCGATGGCATGTGCCCTAGACTTCATTTGAAAGTGATAAATATTCTATAATCAGCCACAAGTCTTTTGTTGTGGGGCCGAAGACAAATACTATAAATTAATATTTATGAAATATATAACAATAAGATTTCATTTGAATGTATTTTTAATATAAAAATATTTTATATTATCATTTAATTATACGTTATCACATTATAAAAAATATTTGAATTTTATAATATTTATTTTAAAAATTATATATGTAATAATATATAATTAATTAATAATGTTACACCAACAATATATAAAAACTAAACTCATAATAATATTATAAATATTTTAATTAAAATTATCCATTCATAAATTTAGAAATTAAAAACTCTTTTGTTAGTATCATCAATTCCTAGTGTGAAACAATATACTGACTACAACATATTAGATAAAAATATTAATATAAAAGTGCAATAAATTCATGCCAATAATAAGATTGAGATAGACCCTTGACCAGAAAGTTGGTTGATTAATAAAAAATTAAAAGACTAAAAGAGATCAAATCCCATTCAGTCGATCAATCAAGTGGTCAACTCTATATAAATATAATTAAAATTCAAATCATGCATGTTTCAATGAATTCATTGGTTCATCTGTTTGACGGAATCAACTTCGTCCCAAAAAATATTTGGTTGGTCAAATAACTTATTGTAGTTTCACACTTCAGACTTCCAATTCAATGTATGCTTAAGAGGTTTCTAAATTCGGATTGATTCAAAGACCAATTGGTGTGCTTTAATTCTAACTCTTTCTCGAATTTAAAGTAGTATTTTTTTTTTCTCTTTTTATAGTGGCCGTGAGTTGAAATGTACTTACACAAATCATAAATACACCGTTGTTATTCAAATTTAAGAGATAAGAATTCGAGAAAAGACAATGAATCATTCTCTCAAAAACATATTTTTTACATATTTATTAAGGGTGTTGCTAGGTGGGTTGATTGGGTTTTTTAGTATTTTTTTAACATAATTCGTTTATTAAAGTAATGAATTAGGTTGAGTTGAAAAAAATTTATTTATCAACTCGACTTATTTAAAAATAAGTTGAGATAAGTCGAAGTAGTGAATCTGACGTATGTTTAAAAAAAAATTTAAAAAAATAATTAAAATAAGAAATCGAAAATTCGTTACACATAACATATTTTATATATAATAAATTATATATTAATTTACATAATTGATTTTATACAAATATAATATATCTCAAATAAATTAAATACACATAAATATATAACAAATTAATAAATCTTATTGATTTAAGTATGAAATAAATTGAGCTAATAAGTCTCAATATTCATAAATAACAAATTACTGTAATCAATTAAAGCTAATGTCATCGTATATATCATGTAGATTGACATAATTATTGACTTTATTTTCTATTTTTTTAAGAGACTGTAATTCTTGAAATATAAAATTAGAGATTTTAATTTTTTATTTGAAAGACTAAGAATTTGAGAATAAATGACTAAAACAGTGATTAATGAGACTAAAAGTACTATCTGTGTATGAACATTTTTACCTTTTATTAGACTTAAAAAGAAAACAATGTCATTTTATTATACGAGTTTTTTCCTTTTTTCAATAATCGTTTAGTTACAATTAAAAACTGCGATCAAATAACTTTTTAATTACGGTTAAATAATTTTTATTTTAAATTTTAGAAAAATAAATATATTGAATACCATGAATTAAATATTTCTAAACACACGACCCGACTCTTAGACTATCGGTTGAAATATTTTTCCAACTCACAAATTTGACCCAAGATACATTTTATAAATTGTTGTGTTAAATATAAATTGTTGTGTTAAAATCCACTGATTCACGAATTAACTCAACTTGCTTTACACCCGTAACATGTATTATGTACATAATTTAGTGGAACAGTTTTATCGTGTATTGCCAAAAAACTGACATAGTCATTTTTTTTTTTGTATAAAACATTATAAGAATTTAAAAATTATAAATGTTTTCAAGTCAAAATTATTGCAACTTTAGGGTATTTATAATTTTCTTTAATTTGAAATATTTATAAATCTACACAAAATAATTTAAATTACAAAAAAATGAAATAAGCAATTTAAAATCTAAAAATAAACGTGATGTATTTTGTATTGGTAAATGGCATTGCAAAAGTAGCACCAAATAAAAAAAGAGAAATAATTTATTCTTTTATCTAATTTTTTTATTAATTTTTTTAATTATTAAATAAAAAATATTAAATATTTTTAAAATTTTTAAAATATTAAATATATTTTAAATTAATATTAAAATAATTGAATAAAAAAATATAACATTTCTCAAAATAATAACATTGCAAAAGAGGAAAGAAAAAGGGGTTGTTGTAAAACTTTGACTGTCATGTTGAACGTACATGTCGTTTTCAGTCAAATTCCAGAAATCAAGTAAAAATTAAGAAAAATAATTATGTTAAACTAGGGGAAAATTAAAAAACAAAATCCGACCAATTTTGTATAGACCAAGAAAGTGTATCAATTTTATATTTTTTAATTAATTTTTATTCATTACATTAGGCAATCCAGAAGACAATTTGACTTTAAACTGATTTTTTTTTTTTTTTCATATTTCACAATTGTGCTTGATTTTTATTTTTTTTCACAATTGATGTCCAAAATTTAGCGTGTTTGTATCAAATTATTTTATATTTAAAATAATTTATAACTAAATTTATTAAAAAAATTAAATTTTCTTTTAAATTAAGCATTATCTAACAAGCACTTGAGTCTATATTTATGGAACCCTTGAGCCTTGAGAGTTATGATTTTCTCTGGTCTTCACAAACTCAAATGAGTTTTAATTTTCTCACACTAATTTTATACATTACTTTTTATATAGATTAATTATGTATACATTTTAATTAATCACATATATTAATTAATTAATAATACGTGAATTCTATGAAATGAAATTATTATTTTATTAATTAATTAATACATATAATTAATTACAAATTTATATATAGTTAATTGATCTAAAAAATTGTGTTGAAATATAACGTGAGATAGTTATTTTCCAATTCAAATACTACTTCTCTTTAAAAGTTGAGCATCAAAATGGTTTTTCGGTTCCCTACCTTATTAGACTATATTAGTGACTAGTGAATCTAAGCTGGAAAGCCTATTGGACTGGAGGTGAACACTTAGGTTCAATTAATTTTATACCACCACTCATTCTTAGACCTTAGTAGATAATATTTAAATACTAATATAAATCTTAATTTGTTGAAACATATTTGGATTTTGATTTTTCAAAGTAAGGGATAAACTTACACAGAATAAAATGCAAGTAGTAATCACTAAAGACAAAATCATGGGTGTTGATTTTCACATGTCTATGATAAATATAAGTATTTGTATTTTGTAAGATTTTAAATAATTAATTATCATATTAATAATTATTAATAGATTTAGTTTTCAAATACTATCAATACTAAAAAGCCATTCAACGATATGTTATCATGTAATTAAATAAATTTGAATATAATAATAATTACTTAAAAAATATAACTTTTTAAATAATATATCAACATATGATTTAGTACTAATATTAAAAATTATATATATATATATATATATATATTTGATATTGTAGTTAAATGATATTTGATATGCACACTTTGATTATTATATTTTTTAAATTAGTTAAAGATAAGCCATCTCATAAAATTTATAAAAATATTTCTTGTAATCTAATTCTAAAAATTAACGTAACTGAATTTAATTTTTTTTTATCTTTTTGGTATAATAAACAAATTTATAGTGAAATGAAAACATATCAAAATTAAACTTATTATTATTATTATTAACTGTGACCATAAAATAAACAGCGTGCCGATGTAAGAACTCACAGCGCAAGGAACGAACGTCATTGTTGTATTGGGAAGCAAAATGTTGCAAGTGCCATGAGTCTACTGCGTGATTAACAAGGCCTCTCTGTCCCAAATGAAAAACACCCACGTTACCGGCCAACACTGCCTGTCTCTTCCTCAATTTTCTGTCTTCCCAAACAAAACCCAAAAAACTATTTTCGAACCCAAAAAACAATAACATCTCTGAGAATAATGCTCCCCAGCATATCTTCCTTTTCCATTTCCCCTTCTTAGACACCAATTTCTCACTTCTTAAACCCAAATCCCTTCACCCTCTCTCCTTTCACAATAACAAGCAACCTACGAATCTCACCAAAAAAAAAAAAACCCTAAGACCACCTGGTTGGAGGAATGACCACCACCACCAGTCTCGGCGGCGGCGGCGGCGGCGGCGGCGGAGAAGACCGCGTCCTGGCGACGGCTCAGCAGATCGTGAAGAGCCTCAACACTCCCAAAGAGGTTCGCGAGGACATGCTCCTGATCTTCTCCACCTTCGATAACCGCCTCTCTGGCATCTCCGACCTTATCAACGGCGAAGATTCCAACGAAGACGACCTCCACCGCTTCGAAGCCGCCGAGAAAGTCATCCTCTGTTGGGACGCCTCCCTCTCCGCCGAATCCTCCCGCCACTCCACCTCCCTTCTCATCGATTCCACAAACCACGCCGTCGAGTACTTCTCCGCCGTCGACGATATCATACAGTTGATGGAACAGTTCTCCATCGCGCCGCCTCCGTCCGGCGGCAGAAGCGGCCAAATCATACTGGACCGCGCCGAGAACGCGATCCAGGTCGCGATGTCGAGGCTCGAGGACGAGTTGCGCCACGCCTTGATTCGCAACACCATCCCTCTCGACGCTGAAAGCCTCCATGGTTCGATCAAGAGGGTTTCCCTCTCGTTCGCTTCGCACATCGACGAGAATTTCGAGAGCTTCGGCGAGGTCGCCGATCGCGGTTGTGATCGGTTTCACGAGCGTGGTGTTAGCTTCGACGACGACGTGGTCGTTGATTTGGTGCATCCTGATGCTGTGTTGGAGCTGAAAGAGATCATCGATCTCATGGTTAGGTCTGGTTATGAAAGGGAGTGCCTTCAGGTTTATAGCAGTGTTCGTCGTGACGCTTTGGATGAGTGTTTACTTATTCTTGGTGTTGAGAAGCTGAGTATTGAAGAGGTTCAGAAGATTGAGTGGAAAATTTTGGATGAGAAGATGAAGAATTGGGTACAAGCTGTTAAGATTGCTGTTAGGGTGCTGTTGAGTGGTGAGAAGAGATTGTGTGATAGTGTGTTTGGTGAATTGGATGTGGTGAAGGAGTTATGTTTCAATGAGACTGCTAAAGGGTGTGTGATGCAGCTGTTGAATTTCGGCGAGGCCGTTGCCATTTGTAAAAGGTCACCGGAGAAGTTGTTTAGGATATTGGATATGTATGAGGCTTTGAGAGATGCCTTGCCTGATTTACAGGCTTTGGTTTTGGATGAGTTTGTGATCGGTGAGGCCAGAGGAGTGCTGAGTGGACTCGGTGAGGCCGCCAAAGGGACATTTGCTGAGTTTGAGAATTGTATTAGGAATGAGACTTCCAAGAAGCCGGTCATAACTGGGGATGTTCATCCGTTGCCTCGTTATGTGATGAATTACCTGAAATTGCTTGTGGATTACGGTGACCCCATGGACTCACTCTTACAAATTAGCGAAGAGGATTATTATCGCCTTCAAAATGATTTTGGTGGTGTTGGTTCCCAGTTTGAGACCATGTCCCCCTTGGAACGTCGACTGCTGTTGCTCATGTCTGAACTTGAGTCTAATCTTGAGGAAAAATCAAGGCTTTACGAAGACAGCGCAATGCAGCAGATATTTTTGATGAACAATCTCTATTACCTAGTGCGGAAAGTGAAAGACTCGGATCTTGGGAAGGTTTTGGGAGATGATTGGATTCGTAAACGGCGTGGTCAGATACGCCAGTATGCTACGGGCTATCTCAGAGCCTCTTGGAGCAAGGCCTTGTCTTGTTTGAAGGATGAAGGGATTGGAGGGAGCTCTAGTAATGCCTCAAAGATGGCTTTGAAGGAGAGGTTCAAGAGTTTCAATGCATGTTTTGAAGAAATATATAGGATTCAGACAGCTTGGAAGGTACCAGATGATCAGCTTCGGGAAGAGCTACGAATATCTATATCAGAGAAGGTGATTCCTGCATACCGCTCTTTTTTTGGGAGGTTTAGTAGTCAGCTAGAGGGAAGGCATGCGTGGAAATATATTAAGTTTACACCAGAGGATTTAGAAACCTATTTATCGGATTTATTTGAAGGATCCCCTACTGTATTGCATCACATAAGGAGAAAAAGTACATAGGATATAGGGTGCTTATAACAGGTGAACTCATTTTTCGAGGATTAGTTGAAAAGACTTCCTGTGTCATGTTTATATTCTACCTGGATACGTGTTATTTTACAGGTCTTAATGTTAAATGAATGGGATTTTGTGAAATTAGACTCTCCTCCCAATCCCCTTCCCAAACAGCCAAAAAGGAAAGATTTTTTTTTTCCGCGAATACAGTAATATCTTTTGTATATATATTCACAAGTCTACTGTCTACTCTCACACTCTATATGTATTTTATTGTCATTAGTCACTATACTTGTTGAAATAGTACTCTCCACCTCATAGCTAACTTAAATCCTGATCTTATGTGTTTACATATTTGCAATGTGCATAATTGTCAGTTTTCTATATGTTGAAAGGACAATAGTTTTCTTACCTGGCAAATACTATATTATTTTGTGCATACTTTATGAGTAGCTGATAATAATCAAAGTGAGGACATAAGCCATAGGTCTTGCAGAAACTGGATATAATCTGACTGAAAGAGGCCTACTCAATATTCGTTCATGAAAAGGCTTACATGATTACCAGAATGTTGTCAATAATCCAAAAAGAATTGGAGGAAATAGATCAACAGTTGTTATGATATTGTCTGAAACAATGATGTGAGAACTGAGTTAGTCATATTGGTCGTTGGAAGTTATGCATTGGTGAGTACTGCAATGATATTATTTGTTTATACGTGTTGATCTTGCCATCTTCTGACACCCACTATCAGCATTGTTCGATACTACATTTGTGCAACTTTTTCTGCAAGAGTTTGGACTGCCTTCATTATAATATCTCAATTAGTAGCTCTGGCTCTGTGGATATGCTCCTGTGCCTTTGCCTCAAAGTTTTACCTTTTTCAAGAGTGTTTAACTTTAAACCCATCTGTGGATATGCATTTTCTTTCTGAACAGAACTCTCAAATAAAGCATATTCTTTACTCAGTCATTTGCCTGTATTGAGACATCAGGATATTGCATCTGACACTCACTGAAACTAGATAATCGTCTTTTCATTGTAGTTGCAAATGTTGTTCTTCGTTATTGTTTATATGATTCTTCATTATTGTTCAAATGGAAGTAGTGGGTTGGAATTCAAGTCTACTACCATGTCGAATTCACTCCTGTGTTTTGTTTGTGGATTTTTACTTATTGAAATGAAAGTCAAGTCTTGTTTGCAGCAGTTTTACTTGCTAGAGATTCTTACACTCGTTGCATCTGCATTTTCATTCAGGTATTACTTTGCAGTTATACTTTTTGTAAATGGCCAAAACAGAAATGATAATTTGTCTTATTAAATACATATTTGCAAGTTGTCATGTTTCAGAACATTTTGGTTAGCTTGGTCGGCCAAACTTGCGGGAATTGCTCTATCCTGAGCACGTGAAATAGCATCATATGTATGATTATGTCCTCCTATTTTTGCTTGCTCTCTCTACCGAGAGTTGCGATAATAATTTGGATTACATATCTAGTATAATCAAGTCAAGAACAATGGTGATGGAACTACTTTTGTTTGATGTGTAAGCTGTCTACTCTAAATATCATGTTTTCTGTTAGGAAATAATCATTTCTATTTTTTTTTTGGTATAAATCATTTCTATTTCTATTCTGTTGGATTAATGGTTTGAAAGTAAGAAGCTTTACTTAGTGAGAAGGGCGTGATTCGCAAGCTTGTCTTGCTGACCCCCATCCTATCCAGCTATTAGTGGCGTTAGTTGTGTAATGGTGAAAGCTTTTGGACCCAATCTTATGGTCACTGCAAACAATTAGCAGTAACACAAGTTGTATCTTAATTCGTTTTAACTTTATGTCTACGTCTACTTCTCAATTTTTTTCGTAGTTTCCGCGTCATTGGCGCAGTATCATTCGGATTACTGGTGGCCTAGCGTATTCTCCAGTGTGTTTGACGGAGGGAAATGGGGGAATACGATGGGGAAGGATGGTTTTAATACGGAACCGGATTGTCTCCAGCCGCTGGAGGTGCGGCTGGAGAATTTTGGATTTTCATCTGACGGTCAAGATTTTTTAAATTTTTTAATATTAAAAATATTTTTTAATATTAAATTAATATTAGCAATGGATGATGAAAATGGAAAGGATGCAGCTGCCGGAGACAATCCGGATCCTTTTAATACAACTTCACTAGAATAGTTGTTTTCTTTTGGTTTCGAATTTCATACGTCAACCTTTTTATTTTGTCAACTTCCCACGTCAACCTGACAGGTGTAAAACATATTGGGATTTTTGACCAAATTATTTTCAGTGACAAAAATATTTATTAAATTGTTATTTTTTTAAAATTATTTATCAGAATATTATTTTTTTTGTCACGTTAAAATTTTTTAAGATTTTTTATTTCACTTAAAATATGTCAGAACGCTTGACGTATCCAATGTCAGAGCGCTTGGTGTTTTTCAAGTGGATACGCCAACTTTTCTGGCGTATTTATGTTGGATACGCCAAGCGCTCTGACATATCTACGTTGGATATGCTAAATGTGGCGTATTTTACGTGGCATCCCTATAACACTCTCTTCTCTCTCTTCTACGGTCACTTTTTCAATTTCTCAAAATTTCACATTTTCTCTAGATTTTTTAACTCTCTAAACTTTCTCTTGAACTCTCTTTTGGTCGTAACTTGTGATAAAATCATATATGTAAGTATTTGTATCGTTAGATTATTATTATTGTTATATTTATTGTTGAATATTTTAATTGTTAGAATTATTATTTATGTTTTTGAGTTTTTATATTAATTGTGTATTTTATATTTGTTTTATTGTTAGAATTATTGTATATGTGTTTGAGTTTTTATATTAATTATGTATTGTATATTTGTTTGTATTGTTAGAATAATTGAGTATTATTACTTATTATTATTATTGATTACTATTATTATTGATTATTAGTTTTATTATTATTATTATTTGTTTTATTATTATTGTAAATACCCAATTTTGTCAGGGGTATTTTGTAAAAAAAATAAATAAAAAAATAAAGGAAAAAATAAAAAATTTGAAAAAACTAAGGTGTCTTCATTGTATGACTAAGTCCTGCATTAGATAAGTCATGCTCCTTCTCCTTCCCCTCCTCCTATAAAGGGGTGATTCTCAATTGTTTTGGCATCTAAAAAATTACACCCTTGGGTTTGTGATAAGCTTTTTACCAGTATGTTCTGTTATTCACTTTGTGTATTTTGTATTGATAATGACATGTGTTATATATGTATCTTAGGCTGACGTTGCAGAAAACGTCCATGCTTCGGCCAAGAATCCTAGTTCGAGATTTAGTATGACTAGCTTTCAACAGTCCATGGAGGACATCTTATCTTCAATGAGGGAGCATGATCGCATCACATTGGATCACATTCGTCCAGCTTCTCCTGCAGATGACATTCTAGGACCATCTGAGCAGGCTGATGAGCAGAGGACGCACCGTAGATAGAGAAGGTTAGCGAGTACTTGGTCACGACTACGACTTCCAGAGGACTCTAATTCTTCAGGTGTGTCTAGTACTCAGCCACCGCTCACTTCTACTGTTACTTGCCTACCATCTCAGCCACCACCTCCATCGTACCCGCCATATTTAGGTTATCCATCGTCTACAAGTCACTCACCATCTACACCATACCACCACTTACTTACTGTGAACACCTAATTTTAACCAGAGCCTTTTGTTAATAAAGAGAAAAGAAGAAATAAAAATTAAAAAAAAAAGACTTTTACCCATTGACCTGTTATCCAACCCAGAGCCCATTTAACCACCCATTAACCCATAACTTGACCCATTTACCCATTATCCATCCCACAACCCACATACCAAAGACTTATCCTAAACCAACCTCAACAGATTACACTAAACCTCAAACTCATCCTAAATTAACTCTATCACTCATCATAAACTAACCCCAACACTCATCCTAAACAAACTAATCTTTATCATCCTAAAACAACCCAACACTCATCCTAAACAAATTTTAATCACATTTCAACTCAAACTCTTCAAAGATATCTCTTCCTATAAAAACTCATAACTCACACCATTAAGAGGACTTTTCAGCTTTAACTCACAAACCTTCCCTAAACACTTTCAGTTTTAACAAAAATAATGCTGAAACCATATCTCCCTTGATCACGTAGCCTTCCTTTGCAGCAAACTTCCTGACAACCTTCACCATAGCCATTTACGCCCCAAAATCCACCATTCAAGAGCACCAAGGTACCACCATATCAACCATACTTCATCATCATCTTCCTCCATTATCTTCGACCACATCCACAAACCATTCTCCCCTGTCAATCTCAAACCCAACAACACCATCTCCTAAGCTTCACCTTCATCACACAAACCACCACCACTAAGCCAAATACAAACCACCGTCACTAAGCTTCATCAATTGAGTCAAGTCACCACCCATCACCTTGTGTCCAACCGCATTCAGAAACCGCTAAGTCCACCGATCCGAGTCCATCCACATTGTCGTCGCCACGCCTCCTCAGTCCGAGCAACGCAACTCGCGACCTGAAAGTTGCCATCCCGATCCGTTCAGTCGCGCACACAGCACCGCGTTTCCGACCAGAACCCACGCTGTCGACCGGCGTGCCATCCGCCGTCGTCGCCGTCTCGGAACAGGCCCAGATCCGTCACGCACGGACTCCTGACCGCACCCGGGCCGCGAACTGCTCCCTCTGCACGACACTGGTTCGCTCTGCCGCCGCTGAATCTGAACCGCCGACAAAACCAACACCAGGACCCGTGCCGACAGCTCTGCACCAAATCGGAGCCAACCAAATAAGCGACACGTCCTTGCCAAACGACCCCCCCCGTGTTGCTTGGGTCCACGCCGCCGCGTCTCTGTCCGGCCCATTGACCGCGCCGCCGGCGTGTCCCCTTGTTTGGTCTCTACAAAGAAACAAAAAGGAAGAAGGCAAAATAATATCCCCCTTTTAGTTTTTGTAAGTTCTGTTCTCTGATTTATTTATTTTTTTGGTAGAATTGGCCTATTGGGTCAAACACAAAAAATGATAAAAATAAAAAAATAATTAAAAAGGTAAAAAAAAATAGTAAAGCTACAAAATAAAAAAAAAACATAAATATAATTAAATGTTTTTTATAAAAAAAAAGTGAAGTTTGATTAAATGAGTTGTAATAGCTTGTTAATCTTGTAACTATTTTAGATCATCCGAGTTGTGACAACCTAATGATTCGAATTATTTTTAAAAACAAATTACTATAAAAATTCAAAATTCATTATTATTATTATTATTATTATTGTTATTTTCTTTTTTTTTTAGGTAATTTTAGATAATAAAAATATCATTTAATAGTAATAAATTCAACAATCAATGGGTGACGTCTCTAGCGTAATGCGAGCTTCACCTAATCAAACTTTAATTTGATTAATAGAGTCGCGACGACCTGTTAATTCAAATTTTATAAAATAAAAAAATAAATCTTTTCTTTAAATAAAATCAACCAACTCACAAGTATTTTATAAAGAACTACGTGACTTTGAATTCCTCATTACACCTGAGGGTACGTAGGAGCGGAATTTTTATTTCGTCAAGCCAAAGTTTAAATTTTCACAAATTATTTGTTTTTTAGTTTTTTTTTAATAAAAAGGGTAAAACAAATATATTATGAGATTATTAAATTTTGCATAATTAATTTAGGGTAACCGTTTTAGGACGGATGTATTAGGGGTGCTGTGGGGTTAAGTCTCCACCCTTCTCTATACATAACCGACTCTCGAATCCAATCTGGTTCCAAAGACCATTTTCTAAAAAGGGTTTTCCAATTTTTCCTATTTTAAATAAAATTGGTGGCGGTTCCTAACTTATTTATTTTGTTTCGCCGCTCCTACCGCGATCTCGGTCGTCACAGATGGCGACTTCGCTGGGGATGATTGGAGTCAAGTCCATATAAGTTTGTTGTGCAAAATTTTGTAATCTTTGTATATTTGCTTTATCTTTTTTTAAAATTATTTTAATTATTTGTGTTATTAAAACCTTAATAGAAAATTTTTCTTAGAATTTTTGTTTGTTTTCGTTTTGCAGGATGCGGATAGTATTTAGGATTATGAAGGTTTGTATACTCTATACACACACCACACTTACACGTTTGTCACACACATCTGAGTGGGATCCTATACCCGGGTTTGAGTGAAGCCTAAGTTAAGAAGAGGTTGTGTAGTGATAGCCATTTTGGATGTACATCCTATTTGGTTGTTGCAAAAACCTCATCTAGAATGCGTCTTTTTCACGAATATCCTAAATCTAGTGGCTTATCCACTATTTCATGGTTAACATTTTGAAATTGAACTTGGCTCTAAAGACCTTTAGAATAGAAGAGCCACCTAATGAAAGTTTTTACGATTCAGTAAAGACCCGTAGACCCTCAAGATAGAAATCCCCAAGTTAAGGAAATCTCATTAGGACACAAAGGGAGCGTACCTTTCATTATCTTTTGATTTATCTGTATGCCTTGTGAGTTGTTTAGTTCTTTAAGGTGATGAACCATACTGGTGTCCCTCTTAATAAAAATAAAAATACAAAAAAAGTTTTTCCCAAAAAAAAGAGGGGAATCACTTTTAAAGGACCAACAACTCACTCATTATTAAATTGTAAATCATTTTTAAAACCATGCATTCATAATTTTTCATCCCTAGGTTTGCTGGAGAACTGTTTGAAATTCAGTGTCTAAGGACTAGCAGTGAGTATCTTTGACTAAAAATGAAAAGTATCATGGGATCAGATCACAAGGAAGTAATTTTGAAAAAGACCCTACAACTTAAGACCAAGAAAGTGGATACAAAGAGCCTAGTGGGTTTGAGCCGAATGCTGAAAAAGACAGAGCGTTTGACCTTCACCGCAAGATATGGGAAAATTTTGAATTTATTAGAAGTGGACGTGCAAACAGAAGCTATCACTGTGCTAGCCCAATATTATGATCTACCATTACATTGTTTCACATTTCAAGATTTCCAGTTAGCCCCCACATTAGAGGAGTTTGAACAGATCTTGGGCTTATCATTGGAAAAGGAAAAGCCATACCAATATAAGGGTCACTATGCATCATTGCCAACCATAGCAGAGGTCTTGAAGGTTCATGTAAAGGATTTACAAAAAGCAAAGCAAAACAGGAAAGGAATAGAGGGATTCCCAAGTAGATACTTGGAAGAGCACATGCGCCACCTAGCCAAGTTTGAAGGCTGGAATACCTTTATGGATGTGCTAGCCCTCACCATTTATGGTAGCATCATATTCCTAAATAGCAAAGACTTGGTAGGTTTTGCAACAATCGATGTGTTCCTCGCTCGACGAAATGATACCACTAATCATGTCCCGGCCATTCTTACCGATGTCTACTACACCTTGAATTTATGCCATGAAAAGAAGGGCAAACGAATCTTATGTTCTCTACTGATGTTGTTTGTATGGCTGACATCTCACATGTTCAAGAGGGGGTACGAGGACCCATGTCCCATTACAGGTCTCAAGATGCTCTAGTTAAAGACTAAGAATGGTCGTGAATGTGTCGAGGAGTTGACCAAGCTTGAAGATGGAAAGATCGTATGGTACCCATGGCGCAAAGAGGGGCAAACTGTGATTTATCAGTGTGAGGGTTTTCCTAACGTTCCTCTAATAGGTACTTAGGGGTGCATTAACTACAACCCCACTTTGGCATTGCGACAACTTGGCTATCCCATGATGGGACCACCCTCGGAGTCGGAGACCACTCTTTTTATTTATGATATGCAGACGGAGTGTACTGAGACACTTAAGGGAGTACGAGACGCTTGGAGGAAAGTCATCAGAAAGGGTAGAGAACTGGGAGTCAGAAGCTGTGGAGTCAAAGAAAGCTACAGGCAATGAGTCAAGGACCGGGCTCAAGAAGTCAAGTTACCCTTTAAAATTTCAGCTAGTAAATCTTTGCCTCTGGCTTCAATAGAAGATGAAGAAGTAAAGGAAAAATTAGTAGAGACCAATAAACAAAAAAAGAAATTAGAGGTAGAATTAGAAAAGGCTCGTCAAGTATATGCAGTCTTAAAATGTGAAAATTCAGAAAAAAAAAAGTCATGCTCTTGAAAGAGCTAACAAAAAGCTAAAGATAAAGCAAGAACATATGTCAAGGACCAGAAGATGCTTGGAAGCTGCAAACAAGGAACTAGGACTCAGGGCAAGAAAGAGATAGGGCACTAGCCAAAAATCAACAACTTAAAAAGTTGCTCGTGAATGTCAAAACAACATAGAATGATGCTCTTCAACAAGTGGACAAGATAAAGCAACAAATGAAAGAGATGTCAGCAAGATATGAAGACACAATTAAAATTGAAAGGTTACACACTGACAAGATGATTGCATGGTTTAAAGCAGTGTTACAACAAGGACAAGAAGACTTACAGAATCTGATAGATCAGGTGAAACAATAAGGTATAGACATCAATGAATGGAAAGAGGAAACTCAATTTTGAATGGACCGCTTTGCGAAACTAGCATGCCTAACCAACACGGCAATTGCGGACGTCCCATATTATTTAAGGGTGGCTGATAAGATGGCCAATCCTCTTAAGACATTGGTAGAGAATATTGACTTTATCGAGTATTGCAAGAGTCTTGTTGGACAAATGAAGCAGATGATCAAGGCCCACTCGGTTGAAAATGATGAATTAGACTAGATAATGATGTATTAGAGTAAAAATGATGTACTCCTCTCAAATGATATTGATGACTCTTTTTCGAATGAATAAAGTATGCATCCTATGTTTTACTGGAGACCCATTTCTTTTGAACGAGACTTTCTAAGAAATGTTCATGACAAACAACTTTTGAACGAGACGTTCTAAGAAACAGTCATGACCAAAGAAAAGATCAAAGATACTCGCTCAAGTCCGTTTGGCACAAACAAATAATGGTTCTCAAACAAATCAATAATAATTATGGTTATTTTTAACAAATTTTATTTTGACTGTTCATAGGAAACTTGGAATCATTGCGCGACCAAAGAAAGAAGAGACTAATCAAATCCGAGTTCACAATACAAGAGTTCGAACAAAGCTTACAGCAATGACAGCTGAGAATGAAGGAAGGAATCTGAGTATGGAAGTAGATGAGATGAAAGAGTCTCAAAGAAGAATGGAGGAAATGTTGTCAGCTATGAGGGAGACTCTCTCCTTGATTGGGGCAGCCAGAGGTATAGGAGTAACTGGAGCACATTCATACCCTCCAAATATTACTGCCATGAGAACAAATCCTGTGGTCACCACTAAAATGGCTTTTGTGGGAGCAACCTCAAATACTGCATCATTATTGATTCATATCGGAGAAGAGTATCATTCATTGGAAGGTACTCAAAATGAAGTTCATGGTAACACCGAGTTCACATGGGAACCACCACATATGTCCATCCCGATGCCGACTGGATTTTCTGTTGGTACTGGACATGCAACTGTTCAAAACAATAAGATAAAAGAAGAATGGATGGAAAAGATGGAGAGCAAATCAAGGCGATCAAGGGTCCTAGCACCTATGGTCCCCTTGGGAAAGAAGAGTTGTGCCCTACTGCTAACATCATCATCCCCAAGGATTTTAAGATCCCGAAATTTGACAAGTATGATGGGAGTTCCAATCTTTTTTTCCATTTAAAAACTTATATTACCAAAATGTCCATCTGGTCAAAGGACTGGAAGTTCCTCGTCAGTTTCTTTCATGAAAGTTTGACTGGGTCTGCTTTGGAATAGTGTATTCAATAAGACCTTTCTAAGATCTTCTCATAGGACGACTGGGCAAACTTGTTTATGGGACAGTATCGGTTTAATCTTGATACGGCGCCAACCCGAGAGTAGTTAGGAACACTGCAAAAGAAAAATAAAGAGACATTCAAGCAGTATACCCAGAGGTGGAGGGTCCTAGCTGCACAAGTGCAACCGCCGTTGACTCTGACGGAAATGTGCTCATACTTTTTAGGGACTTTAGGAGCTCTTTATATTGGGACAATGAGAGGCGCCATTTACCGAGACTTTGCTAATTTAATTGCAGCCGGAGAAAGGATTGAAATTCTGGTAAAGGTTAGAAAATTACTAACTGATAATAATGAAAGTGGTTTCAAGAAGGGGTTTCCCCCTAAGAAAAAGGAGCCGGAAGTGAGCTACGTATAAAATCTGCAATCTTTACAACCCCGATATTCGCCATCCTACTCTGTATACTGAGCATCCCAATATAACCCAAACACTTACCCTTCCTATCAGATATCTGCATCGTCTCATCTACCTGGCCTAACCGCCCCTCCCACAAACACACCTCAAACCCAGCCACTCCAAATCAACAATGTTCCTATACCTCAACCATATGTATCAACTCGCCCAATTTACACTCAATTCCCACCTCAACCTTTGCAAAATTTCCCAAACTACCCACAGCCTCGACCAAACTTCTAAAATCAAGGTCGTTTCCGTCCCCAAAACCTACCCCATTTCCCAAAATTGTCTATTCTAAGTGCAGATTTAATTCAAAGGTTGTTTGATACTCACCTAATCTCAGGGAATCTTGTACGTCCCCTGCAACCACCATTTCCAGCATGGTACAACTCAAATTTAACTTGTAAGTACCATATGGATATCCCAGGGCACTCAATCGAAGACTGTGAGTCTTTTAAGACTACGGTAAGGAAGTTTATTGCTTATGAAAAACTGGATATCCAAGAGGAGGCTGAACCTAGTATTGTTAACAACCCAATCTCTAACCATGGTGGAAAGAATGAGGCGAATGCTGTGGGGATTAAAGGACCACTAATAAGAAAGGTCATGAGCCTGCGTACGCCAATGACTCAAATATTTGAGGAATTGAAGAAAACAAGATATGATATCGCTGCACCAGCCTTGTCAATGAAGGATGAGGAGAAGTATGATGAAGAGTCAAGGTGTGTTTACTATTGTGGAAAAATCGGACATGACATTGAGAACTGCTGGGACTTTAAAGTTCTAGTCCAAGGATTACTCACTTTGGGAGTAATACAGGCTAGACAAGAGGTAGCTTACTCTGAAGAGGTCAGCATAGTAGAACGCTTTGTGCTGAAGGTGCCACCTCTAAACCAAGCCCCGGTACTAGGGAAAGTAATTGTGACAGTTAAGAAGCCAGCGCCATTTGCTTATAATGATACTCATTCAGTGCCGTGGAATTATGAAGCTAAGGTGGAAACGAAGGGAATCGGGGAAGAGACTTCAAAAGCCCAAGTTGCTGAAATACTCCAGGATGAAGTGTATGTGACCAATATAATTACAAGGAGTGGGCGATGCTATGGCCCAGTAGAAGAAGAAAATAAGAAGAATGTCAAAGAATGGAGTGAAGAGGAAAGTTCAAAAGGAGATGAAGAAGAATTCTTGAAGATCATAAAACAAAGTGAGTACGATATGATGGAACAGTTGAAGAAGACTCCAGCAAGGATATCTCTTATGTCACTCGTTTTGACATCTGAGTTGCATCGGAAAGCATTGCTAAGAGTACTAAGTGAAACTTATGTCAAACCCGATGTTACCCCTGAGAATGTTGTCAGCATGGTGGACCCAGTGAAGCACGTCAACATGATTGTATTTATAGACGAAGAAATCACCTCTCGGTCTGAGAAAAATCCATGGGCCTTACACATAACCCTCAAATGTAACAGGTATATAGTCGCAAAGGTCCTGATTGATGGGGGATCTGCATTGAATATCCTACCGAAGTCAACTCTAACCTCATTGTTAATTAGTGAGGAAGAACTCTCCCTTCAAGAAATAGTGGTGCGAGCCTTTGACGGAAATAGGAGAGATATTTCGGGAGAAATAACATTACCGTTAGAGATTGGCCCAAGTAATTTTCAAGTGCTATTCCAAGTCATGGATATTGAGTCTAGCTACACTATGCTCCTAGGAAGACCATGGATCCATGTTGCTGGTGTTGTTCCTTCTACGTTGCACCAGAGCATTAAATACATTGAAAATGAGTCAGTCATTACCATATACGGAGAAGAAGAAATCATGTTGATAAAACCAGTTTCAGTGCCGTATGTGGAAAGTGCAGAGAAAGATGAAGAGAATTTGTGGCACAGCTTTGAGGTAATCGAAGCTGGACTAGGTGAGAATAAACCTCGATGCAAACTGTGAATCAAGTGGTGGCCTGAATCATGACTAATAATAGGTACCAAAAAAGAAAATGCTTGGGCTCAAAATTGCAAGGTACTCGGACACCAGACTCATTTCCAAAAAAACTAGACAAGTTCGGGTTGGGGTGCGAAGCATCTCTAGAGGAAAGAATAGAGAATATGATTTTGGAAAAAAGGAATGATAAGGGCAAAATGAAGCACATTCCTCATCTGAGGGAAACGTTTCCGACACTTGCTGAGGTAATCATGCCCGAAGAAGTACTTCGTCCCCAATACCGACTCACTATTAATGCACTGCATGAAGAAGGCCTAGATGAGCGCAAAGCAATCTGTCCTTTTGCTGATGAGGAGTCACTGAAGAACTAGCAATCTGAACCAATGATTGATATTGTTGTTGCCAAGTAATTGTCTAGTCATACTGCAACAGGCAGATATTTGAGTCTAGCTATGCTTTAAGCTTATATTTATGTTATTTGAGATATTAACTAAATAAAGTTGCATGTTTATTTAGCATTCCTCCTTGTCACATTTTGGCTTACCTTCTTCACATTTGTCAGTTTTTTTTTTATATTTATGCTAAAACAAAAAATCTCTCGCTTTCGTTTTATTATTCCTATTCTTTTTGCCTTTCCAACTCCACACAAATTGCTTTACAGGGATTTGAGTCTTGTAGAAGGTCTGCCTCGGGAAAGGGACCTAGAAAACTTATCAATTGATTCCTGACGAGCGTCGAACTCAGTCAAAATTATAACCGAAGTTATTACTTAAACTTGTAGTATAGTGAACAACACCGAATTGTCTCCTCAAGGATCGTAAATGCAATTTGATTAAGTTAAGTTAGAAAAAGGGGGTTTTGATGGTTCAAGGATCATAGTGACAAGATTTAAAGAGAAATAATAATTAGAAGAACAGTCAATTCAGAAATCTATCCGAGATTGGGTGGATTCAATCATAAACCTTTCAACAAACAATTGAAACACATTTGAATGGTTAACTTGGATCTAACCGAGATCTCAAAGATCGACCTAAATTCATACTAGACAATCGTCCAGAATTCAATTGACAAGTGATAAACACAAATCTGCAATCGCACTATTCATGTAGATATATGTCAATTTAAGCATCGAATTCAATTAACCTAGGCACCAATCAGTAACCTAACCTCTTCAATTACGTGATTAGTTTAGATCAATCAGTTCTAAGTTTCATCACAAATCTCAATCTTCAGTCATGTGATTAGTTTAGATCAATCAGTTCTAAGTTTCATCACAAATCTTAATCTTAAATCAAGATCAAATCAGATCAAACATGAAACAGAATCACCATTCATATATTCAAGATCAAGAAAACAGAAGAAGAAGAAGAAGAAGAAGAAGGAAGAATTCAAATATAAATCAAATACATTACATAACCAAGGTCTCAAGAATCCAAACCACAATCTCTTCAAGAGTCCCAAATTGACTAGAAGTAACTTAGCTCTCCATTACAATGAAAGAAATCATTAAAAGATACAAGAAATATGAAAAACTATGAAGAAAAACTTAAGGAAGGAAGAAGTGGAGGAGTGGAGGAGAGGAGGAAAGGAGGAGAAGCCCCGTCCCAAACTAAGACTAACACCCTCCTTAAATATATGAATGCAAAGCTCCTATAATACAATACATATTGTCATCCTCCACCTACTCCATTATTAAAGTGGTTCAACCACCTTCTCCATTATGTCCACTAACTCCATCATTAAAGTGGTTCAATCACCAACTCCATCATTAAAGCATGTTCAATCACCAACTTCATCATGTCCACCAACTCCATTATTAAAGTATGTTCAACCACCAACTCCATCATTAAAGCATGTTCAACCACTAACTCCATCATTAAAGCATGTCTCTCACCATCTCCATTATGTCCACCTACTCCATCATGTCCACCAACTCCATCATTAAAGTGGTTCAACCACTTTTGCTAATAATTCTTCTACCTAATTTCCACTTTTCTGCCTTCTCTTTAGTCTGGATTTCTGTCACAACTTCAAATTAAGCGTAATCCCATCAGATAGCCTTTGAAATAAACTTTCCAAGGAGTGCTCATATGCTTAATTTGGGCTTAAAATGAGTGAGATATGCCCAAAATGGTGAAGGTATGTCCAGAAATTCATAACAGCACCGCTGGACCAACTTCAAGGCTGTTTTTGACTACTTAAATGCCCGAATCTTCCAATTTGACATTTCATAAAACTTGTAGATCTTTATCTCATCTTTCCTAGCATATAAAGAACATAAAAATCAGAGATCTACAACTCAAGTTATGGCCAAAATACTCAACCAATGTAAATATACATTAAAATCCAAAAATTAATGATTAAATTACTTTAAAGCCCAATTCATCCCAATGATTAAAATAGGTGCTAAGATCACTTAATTACAACCTGAACATTATTAATAAGGTAATTATGTGGATAATTAATACGTTAAAAATCATAATTATCAATTCCCCTGCGACATTTGATGAGGAAAATCCTGGATCTGAGGAATAGGAAAAAATTGTTGAAAAATTTGAAAAGATACTGGAATACTCGGAAAGAAAATTTGACGTAGATAATGAGTTGGTAGAAGTGATTAACATGGGAACCAAAGAAGACAAGAAAGAGTTGAAAATAGTAGATAATCATGAGCGTATGGAAATGATGGCGCTACTTAGGGAATACCTGGATGTGTTTGCATGGTCCTACAGAGATATGCTTGGATTAGACCCTGAGATAGCGTTGCATAAGATCCCATTATATCCAGATGCAGAAGCAAAAAGGCAAAAGCTAAGAAGGATGCATCCTGACATGTCACTAAAGATTAAAAAAGAAATGACTAAGCAATTAGAAGTCGGATTCATAGAGGTGTCGAGACACCCAGAATGGGTAGCAAATATTGTGCCAGTACCCATGAAGGATGGGAAGGTCAGGATGTGCGTGTATTATAAGGATCTAAATAAGGCCAGTCCGAAAGATGATTTCTCGCTCCCTCATATTGATGTTCTTGTTGACAATACAGCAGGAAATCATAGGTTCTCGTTTATGGATGGTTATTCTGGGTACAATCAGATTCCCATGGATGTCGATGACAAAGAAAAGATGACTTTTATTACCCCTTGGGGAACTTTTTGTTACGCAGTAATGTCCTTTGGATTGAAGAATGCTGGGGTTACATATCAACGTGCTATAGTTGCATTATTTCATGATATGATGCACAAAGAAATTAAGGTTTATGTGGATGATATGGTGGCCAAATCTAAAGAAGGGGAAAGTCATGTGGAGGTCTTGCGGAGGTTGTTTGAAAGACTCGAAAAGTATAAGTTGAGACTCAATCCTACTAAATGTGTCTTTGGAGCATCTACTGAAAAATTACTCGGGTTCATCGTTAGTAGAGAAGGAATAAAAGTGGACCCGGATAAGGCGAAAGCAATACAGGAGATTCCTCCTCCTAAGACTGAGCGTGAAGCGAGAAGTTTTCTCGAGAGACTCAATTACATTGCTAGATTCATTGCTAACCTCACTAGTACATGCGAGCCCATATTCAAGTTGTTAAAGAAGCATCAACCGGGAAAGTGGGATGAAGAATGCCAAGGAGCTTTTGACAAGATAAAAGCTTATTTAATGAATCCTCCGGTGTTGGTACCCCCTACATAGGGTCGCCCGTTGATATTGTACCTAACCATACTACCAACTGCGATGGGGGCAATGCTGGGACAACATGATAAATCAGGAAAAAAAAGCAGGCAATTTATTGTTTGAAAAAGAAGTTTAATGACTGTGAAGCCCAATACATAGCGATGAAAAAAATATGTTATGCTCTAGTCTGGACCTCAAAACGGCTAAGACAGTACATGCTCTATTACACTACTTGGCTGATCTCCTGAATGGACCCTCTGAAGTACATATCTAAAAGCCCCCATGTCTCATTAAGAGTCTCAAAATGACAAGTGATATTATCAGAATTTGATATCAAGTACATGACTCGAAAATCCATCAAAGGAAGTGCAATCACAGACTATTTAGCTAAAAACCCCCTTGAGGGTGGACAACTAATAACGTCCGAGTTCTTAGATGGAGAAATATTGATGGTAGAAGAAGAAAAAGAAGGAGAGGAGTCTGTGTGGAAGATGTATTTTGATGGGGCAGTCAATATGTATGGTAGCGGCATAGGAGCCATTGTTGTTTCGCCAACTGGAAAACAATACCTAGTCGCTATCAAGTTGGATTTTGAATGTGCCAATAATATTGCAGAATACGAGGCCTGTGCTAGTGGTTACAAGTGGCAATTGACTTAGGGATCAAGCAGTTAAAAGTATTCGAAGATTCAAAACTTATCATTTATCAAGTGAACGATGAATGCCAAACTAAAGATCCGAAGTTAGTGCCTTATCAAAAGTATTTGACCAAGTTAATCGAAAAGTTTGAAAAGGTGACCTTCTCCCATTTAGCTCGAGACATGAATCAGTTTGCGGATGTTTTGGCCACTTTGGCTGTAATGACTAAGTTAGATATCTACAATAATGTTCAACTCATCTAAGTAAAGATATATAGTGAGCTCGCATATTGTGCCAATGTGGAGGGCGAGCAAGACGGTAAACTTTAGTATTATGATATCAAACAGTATATCCAGCATAGAGAATACTCAACTGGGGCAAGTGAGGCGAGTAAAAAGACTGTCCACCGGTTGGTAATGGCATTTTTCCTGAACGGGGAGGTTTTATACAAGAGAAGCAATGATGATATCTTGCTCAGATGTGTGGATGCTTGTGAAGCTCGTTTAATCATGACTGAAATCCATGAAGGAATTTATGGGACTCATGTTAATAGTCATATGATAGCGCGAAAAATTCTAAGGAGTGGTTATTATTGGTCCACCATGGAAACAGACTGCATAGAACATGTTCGAAAGTATTATAAATGCCAGATATATGCAGATCGAGTCAATGCACATCCATTCCCCTTACATAATATGGTATCTCCATGGCCTTTCTCGATGTGGGGAATAGATGTCATTGGACCAATTAACCCCAAAGCTTCTAACGGTCATCGCTTTATCTTGGTGGCAATTGACTATTTCAACAAGTGGGTAGAAGCGTCCTCATATGCCACTATCACTCAAAAGGTATTTTTGAAATTCCTCAAAGGGGACATTGTTTGCAGATATGGAATCCCAGAGAGGATAATCACAGATAATGCTGCTAATCTCAATGCTGTTGAGATTCAAAAGTTTTGTGAAAGTTTCAAAATCAAGCATCATAACTCAGCTCCCTATAGGCCTTAAATTAATGGTGCAGTCGAGGCACCAAATAAGAATATCAAGAAAATTGTGGCTAAGATGGTTGTGAACTACAAGGACTGGCACGAAATGTTACCCTACGTTTTGCACGCATATCGTACTAATATACGATCAAGTACTGGGGCAATACTTTTTTCTTTGGTGTATGGAATAGAAGTTGTCTCTCCCATAGAAATTGAGATTTCTTTTTTGAGGGTTTTGATGGAGGCAGAGTTAGAGGAATCTGAATGGATGAAAACTTGATATGAGCAGTTTAATATGATAGAAGAGAAAAGACTGGCAGCTATTTGTCATGGACAGTTGTATCAAAGCAGAATGGCTAGAGCCTTTAACCAAAAAGTTCATCCCAGAGAATTCTATTAAGGAGATTTGGTTTTGAAGAAAATTATTCCTAATCAAGAGGATGCTAGAAGGAAGTGGGCTCCAAGTTATGAAGGCCCTTACATAGTCAAGCATGCATTTTCAGGAAGGGCCTTAATTTTGCATAATATGGACGGAGAAGAATTGTCAAGGCCAATAAACACTGATGTCGTTAAGAGATTTTATGCCTAAAAAAAAGTTTGAAAGGGCGGCCTAATTAAAAGTTAGAGCAAATAAATAGGCAAAAAAAAATCTCAAAAGAAGGTCTGAAGCTCCTTGAAATAGTCATCAAACTGGGGCAATTTTTATCTATATTCAATTGGTTGTACTGGGGCAAAATTGCTGAAAGATTAAGGGAAAGATGCGCTAAAGAAAGTATCAACAGAAACAGTGGTTGAATTATTAAACGATTGTAGGGAATCAATTGAATGAGGGACAAGGAACCAATACTGGGGCAAATTTTCTTTTCCTTGCAATTTTGTTTTGTTTCTATGCTTTCATCTTTCGGGTATGTGACTTACTTGATATGCATATACAATTGATTACCAGAGAAATAAAAGGAAGTTTGTTCATTCAACGAATTTCTATCCATTCATGAATGCATGCTTCACTCATTAAGTTATGTCTCAAATAAGATAAATTTAAGGTCAACAGTTTGATTTTGACAATTCTACAATAATCCTTCAATGATTGAGTCAGATTAAAAGACCTCAGTAACACAAAATATAGATTGCAATGTGACATTTGGTTGAAGTAATCTGCTGTCAAGAAAGAAAAGAAGGAGTCGAAGCAATACAAAGTAAAAATGAAGAAATGAAGAAGAAAAAGGATAAAAAAGATTCGAAACGAGCCGAAGGGTTTGATGAAGAAAAGCATGTGAACAAGGGTTTGATTGGTCAAGGCTTTCCAAAGTCGTCGTTGGTTCGAATGATTAAAAGAGAAAAAAAATTTCACTGTTTGACTAGTATAAATGTTTTGCATTTTGAGCGCATCGACTCATTGCATGTTTAATTTGAGCGCATCGGCTCATTACATTTTAAGTTTTGAGCGCATCGGCTCGTTGCATTTTAAGTTTTGAGCGCATCAGCTCCTCGCATTTAAAGCTTTGAGCGCGTCGGCTCGTTGCTTTTTAACTTTTGAGCACATCGACTCATTGCATTTTAAGTTTTGAGCGCATTGGCTCATTGCATTGCACTTTAAGTTTTGAGTGTATCAGTTCCTTGCATTTTAAGTTTTGAGTGCATCGGCTCATTGCATTGCACTTTAAGTTTTGAGTGCATCGGTTCCATGCATTTTAAGCTTTGAGCGCATCGGTTCGTTGCATTTTTAGTTTTGAGCGCATCGGCTCCTTGCATTTTAATTTTGGAGCGTATCGCTCTTTGCATTTTGTTCTCACATTGTTTTCTGTTTCCCCCGAATAAAATTTGAGTTCATTTCTTTACTCGTTCCTTACTATGATAAAATGAAAAGCTGCGATTATTCTTTTTATCTGGTAAGAAACAAGTAAAGAGAGGCAACTGTGAATACCTAATTTTGTCCGAAGCCTTTTGTTAATAAAGAGAAAAGAAGAAATAAAAAAATTAAAAAAAAAATTTTTTTACCCATTGACCTGTTATCCAACCCAGAACCCATTTAACCACTCATTAACCCATAACTTGACTCATTATCCATCTTACAACCCACATACCAACACTTATCCTAAACTAACCTCAGCAGTTACACTAAACCTCAAACTCATCCTAAATAGACTCTATCACTCATCATAAACTAACCCCAACACTCATCCTAAACAAACTAATCCTTATCATCCTAAAACAACTCAACATTCAACCTAAACAAATTTTAATCACACTTCAACTCAAACTCTTCAGCCTATCTCTTCCTATAAAAACCCATAACTCATACCATTAAGAGGACTTTTCAGCTTTAACTCACAAACCTTTAGCCTAAACACTTTCAGTTTTAACAAAAATAATACTGAAACCATATCTCCCTTAATCACGTAGCCTTCCTTTGCAACAAACTTCCTGACAACCTTCACTATAGCCATTTACGTCCCACAATCCACTATTCAAGAGCATCAAGGTACCACCATATCAACCATACTTCATCATTATCTTCCTCCATTATCTTCGACCACATCCACAAACCATTCTCCCCTGTCAATCTCAAACCCAACAACACCATCTCCTAAGCTTCACCTTCATCACACAAACCACCACCACTAAGCCAAATACAAACCACCGTCACTAAGCTTCATCAACTGAGTCAACTCACCACCCATCACCTTGTGTCCAATCGTGTTCAGAAACTGCTGAGTCTACTGATCCGAGTCCACCCACATTGCCGTCGCCACGCCTCCTCAGTCCGAGCAGCATGACTCGTGACCTGAAAGCTGCCATCCTGATCCGTTCAGTCGTGCACATAGCACGCGTTTCCGACTAGAACCCACGCCGTCGACCCGCGTGCCATCCGATGTCGTCGCCATCTCGGAACAGGCCCAGATCCGTCACGCACGGACTCCTGACCGCACTCGAGCCGCGAACTGCTCCTTCTGCACGTCGCTGGCTCGCTCTGCCACTGCCGATTTTGAACTGCCGACGAAACCAACACCAGGACCCGTGCCGAAAACCCTGCACCATACCGGAGCCAAGTCGCGCCGCACGTCCTTGCTAACTGCCCCTGCCCTGTGTCGCCGGTCACGCCGCCGCGTCTCTGTCCGGCCCATTGACCACGCCGCCGGCGTGTCCCCTTGTTTGGTCTCTGCAAAGAAACAAAAAGGAAGAAGGCAAAATAATATCCCCATTTTTAGTTTTCGTAAGTTCTGTTCTCTGATTTTTTTTTTTTTTTGTAGAATTAGCCTATTGGGTCAAACACAAAAAATGATAAAAAAATAAAAAAAAAAAATTAAAAAGGTAAAAAAATAATAGTAAAACTACAAAATAAAAAAACATAAAGATAATTAAATATTTTTTTAAAAAAAAAAGCGAAGCGAGTGATTAGAGAGTTGTAATGATTGTTAATATTGTAACTATTTTGGATCATCCGAGTTGTGACAACTTAATTATTCGAATTATTTTTAAAATAAATTACTATAAAAATTCAGAATTCATTATTATTATTATTATTATTATTATTATTATTTTCCTTTTTTCTAGGTAATTTTAGATAATAAAAATATCATTTAATAGTAATAAATTCAATAATCAGTGAGTGATGTCTCTAGCGTGACGCGAGCTTCACTTAATCAAATTTTAATTTGATTAATGGAGTCGCGACGACCTGTTAATTCAAATTTTATAAAATAAAAAAAATAAATCTTTTCTTTAAATAAAATCAACCAAACCACAAGTATTTTATAAATAACTACGTGACTTTGAATTCCTCATTGCACCTGAGGGTACGTAGGAGCAGAATTTTTATTTCGTCAAGCCAAAGTTTAAATTTTCACAAATTATTTGTTTTTTAGTTTTTTTTAATAAAAGGGATAAAATAAATATATTATGAGATTATTAAATTTTGCATAATTAATTTAGGGAAACCGTTTTAGGACGGATGTATTAGGAGTGTTGTGGGGTTAAGTCTTCACCCTTCCCTATACATAACCGACTCCTAAATCTAATCTGGTTCCAAAGACCATTTTCTAAAAAGGGTTTTTCAATTTTTCCAATTTTTCCTATTTTAAATAAAATTGGTGGCGACTCCTAACTTATTTATTTTGTTTCGCCACTCCTGCTGCGATCTCGGTCGCGACTCTTACCCTTACCCACCGTATCCTTATACCTTTACCCTTACACCGTCATTTCCATACCCACCGTATATGGGTTACCCACCATATCCTTACCCATCACAGCCAGGACCTTCTTATGATCCCTCTCACAGACCACCACATTCTAACCTTGGCCCGTCTCATTGATGTATATGTATCACATTTTATTACATTTGCTTAATTTGGGATGACTGTATGTATATGTACCAGATTTTTCTATTATGCTTATGCATTTTATTAAGGTTAATTGATTTTGTTAGGCTCGCTTGGCTAGTATTCTAGCCCATCAATTTTAAGTATAAAAATTGATTGCAATGTGCCAAGGGTGCTCACGGCTAGATTTAGTTAAGTTTAACTTGATAATTTCATAGACCAATTTTCTAAATTTGGGCTCGTCTTAAATTTAATTGAGTCGAGACTTTTAACTTAAGCATACTAAACATGATTTCGGAGTCAAATAACTTATTTTTTACGTGAATAAAGTTCACACGGCCGTGTGAAAACACGACATAGTCATTTGAGCATGAAATCATGGTTGTGGGAGGGAGAGGAGAGGTGGGGCTGTCACGTAGAATACAACAGAGCGCTTGGTATATCCAACGTGAATACGTCAAAGAGGTTGGTGTATCTACTTGGAAAACGTCGAACGCTCTAGTGTATCCATGTTGGATACGTCAAACGCTCTAATATATCCTATGTAAAACAGAAAATCTTAAAAAAATTTAATGAGACAAAAAGGAAAGTATTATGATAAATAATTTCAAAAAAATGATAATTTAATAATTATTTTTACTATTAAGAGCAGTTTAGTCAAACACCCAAACATATAGGCCCAAACGTTTGGATTACCTGCTAAGAACATAAGTTGCATATGTTCCAATTTCCAAACTAACCTTAAAGAAGAATGGGTCCGTTTCATTGGGATAGCGTACCAATTGTCCGTTTTCCTAGCCACCAGCAACAGCGGTTCCATTAAGCTCCTAGGCAGTATGTTAAATCTTAATAAGGGAAGAATAATGTTATTAAATACTATTTTCATTACACTATTCTTATACTAATTTTTTTAGAGGAGAGATATATTTAAATTTAGTATAAGTAAAAAAAAATTTATATTTAATCTTACATTTTCTATTTTATTTTGATCTTGTGACTATCATATATCTCACTAAATAGCCACAAGATCAAATAAAATAAAAGATGTAAGATTGAGTATAAGTCTTTTTCACTTATATTAGATGTAAGTAGATCCCTTCTTATTTTGTTATAATATACATATATAGAGAGAGAAGATTAATTTATATCAGTATAAGTTTTTTTTCTCTTACACTCATTTTTAACTATTAGATTCATTTTTATCTAATGGTTACTTTTAATGAAATAATCACAACTATTAGATGAAAGTGAATCTAACAGCTGAAAATAAATGTAAGAGAAAAAAGACTTATACTGGTATAAGTTGATCCTCAATCATATATATATATATGAGAGAGGATTAACTTACACCAATGTAATTTTTTTTTTCTCTTACACTAATTTTTAACCGTTATTTTTATTTTCATCTAATGATTATCTTTAATGAAATAATTTTCATCATTAAATGAAAGTGAAACTAATAGTTAAAAATAAGTATAAAAAAAAATTATACTAATATAAACTGATCCCCTCTATATACATATATTTTAACATATTTTTCCTATCTTTATTTTTTAGAATAAAACAAAGGGTAATAATGATGTCTAAATATTGGTGTGCAAATAACAAATAAGTTCATAAGCGAAACAGGCAGGAAGAGAAAGGAATCTAGTTTTCAAAAGTTGACAAAACTCATAGTTACACCAGAATTTACAGTACACAGTCACGAAGTCTCACTCTAACACTGGTTAAAACGGGTGCAAGTAACTTGCAAACTGCCTACGTTACAAAGACCTAAGCCTACGTCTTCGGCCCTGAAGAGAAGCACATAGAGCACCATCAAAAAAAGCTGCTGCAACAGCAGAAGTTATTCTTCCTTGATGCCTTGCCTGTTAAACCCTGCTGTTTGCAGGCAGCGGGAGAACACCATCAAAGAAATCACCAAAATAGCCACGGGGCTCATGTACTAGCCTTGAGATGATATCTCTTAGTGTGATTAGTCCTTGCAGATTCCCATCGTCATCCACAACATAGACCCTATTAATCTTCTCACAGTCAAGCAATTGAATCAATTCTTTGATTGTGCAGTCCTTTTTGCATGTAATAAATTCAGTTAACATTGGGAAGGGCTTTTCATTCTTCTCTAAGTAGCTTCTAACGGCTGTCAGAAAGTCCTTCACTGTAATAGTTCTGTTATAGTATGAACATTCAATGAGAATGTGACTGATAGGACAACAAAAGAAAGAAGATATGGGCAATGTAATCTAAACAAGTTCTATCTCTCAGATAAAATATGATGACATACCTATAATCATGGTAGATTTCTGGGGTAGTTAGCAAGAATTGAACATCTCGCAAGCTTATATTCCCAACTGGCCTGCTGCCACCCTTTTTTATTACAGGCACCCCTCCAACCCTCTTTTTCCTCATCAGTTTAAATGCTTGAAGGACTGGTTCATCCTCACAAACCTGAAAACAAGGAAACAAACCATTGTGAAGCTCATCAAGTTCAACAAGCTTACTTGAAAGAGGAAAATGAAATCATTTATCTAAGTTTAGAGCATTAGCCATATGTTCTGAGGTACACAAATTTTAAGACATCTAGGAAAGCTTTTTCTCCATACGCGCTAGAATTATGGGTATTCATACTTCACACAGTTTAATGCAGTGAAGAGCTTAAATTATACCATCTTATAGCTTAGTAGATGAAATGCATGAAATTATGTCTATGCAGTACTTGCAGGCAAGGATGTATCTGTGAAGATTGGAGGATTAACGGATTATAGTTGCAATGCAATGGCATATTGGTAGAAGGATTATGTTGGTATAATGTACAGTATGATAATGTTGTACAGTATAGTATAGCATTATGCTAATATTACTATTTTATAATTCACAAAAAAAAAATACTATTTTATATTGTAGCAGGTGTATTGTGATATGGTGTGGCTTGACTGTTAGTTAAGGTTTGATGCTAATGTACGCAATTTACCATCAGTTGATGTAGAACTCCTACTTAAGATAATAGTTACACACCTGGATGATATGATTTGGGGTCACCAGGGGAAGACCAACTTCAGATAGTCTCTTGGTTCCCCAACTTTCAAACCACTGAAGCCCAGCACATTCAGCCAACATATGAATCACAGCAGACTGTGTAATAATGTAATCAATTCTGCCAGCACCTAAATCTACCACAGGAACACCCTTCATCTTGTACTTGGAAAGCAGCAGGAGCATGGTTAGAAATGAGTTTGATCTCTCTAAAGCAAGAAATGGGGCCCAGCGGAATGTCCCTGAAATATCACGAACCTGTTTCCTGACAAGTTAGCTAGCGAAATGACTAAACGAGAACCAGATTAAAGAAATTTTGTTTTAGGTTGACATTGCAAAGGGTGATATACAACCTTGGTATTCTTATAAAGTTCAGAAGAAGTCAGATCCTCAAAAAAGTTCCCTGAAGTTGTTGCAGCAGATCCAAGCCCTAAGGCTTCAAGTTCTAGAGCAAAAGTGATTCCATTAGCTGCAGCTGCAATAGCACTTGCACTGGATGGAGTCGATGGACTCCTAGGAGTTGTAGGTTCAGACTGTCAAGAACATCGTCACATTGGCTTAGTGTGAAAATGAAGCATCCAACAGAATTACTTCAATCACCAGGTATCATATTATTTTTTTAATTACTTCCCCTTTCAAATGATCCATGATTGTATTGAAAACACTATCATGCATAGCAACAATCAAATCATCCTTCTACCAACAAAAAAAATTACATCACCACACACCAAAATAGTAAATTCAAATGCAAACTACATGATTGTTCACATATAAGTTTTTTTTTTTCCCCTGCTTTTCAAGAGGTGGAGGGGATCACAGTCCAAGTATAGGTAATTGAATTGATATGTGACATATGTCTAACCTGATGCAGAATCCACACAACAATTCCAGCAAACTCAACTATTCCGATATATCTGTCAATCCAACTAGCATCTTCAGGTGCGTCAACATCCACCACAGGTGCGCTGAGAACGTTGTGATGTGCCAATATCTTAACAGCTTCAGCTAAGGTGGCGTCTGATTTTATCTCGATTTCTATACACAAGATAAAAAAGTTTACATGTTGAGACCAAAACCGATAGAAAGAAACATGAAGGGGACATACCATAACATATAGTTGTCAGCCTAAAATATTTGTCTTTGGTGTGATCAAGTAATATATTAATTTTCATCTGGGTAGAATCAAAATCACTTCTTTTGTGTGTGTGTGTGTGTGTGTGTGTGTGTGTGTTCAATCATCCTTTGCAGGCTTTGTTGATCAGGGTTGATATGTGAATAAAACACAATCACTACCTTGGTTTGAAGGAGCTAAAGGAAACGCAGAGACAGGGATGCTTTCAAAGCAAGCGTTGAGCTTCTCAGTAGGACTTAGCTGTGGTTCTTGAACGTCCCATAGATCCTCAACTCGCATCCCCAGCTTCGCCTCTGGGCTCCGTGGAATCTCTTCCATTGTTGCCAATGCCATTACTCTCTTTCTCTGTCTCTCTCTGTCTCTCTGTAACTACAATGCTGACAAGTTTAAGATCTCTATTCTCTAACACATTCCCATAAATAACTGAAAACTAGGATCATAGAATATACTACTAACACATTGCAAACTACTGTCCTACACTTGAGGGTGTTTCACCGTTGGATTTCTATACTTTAACCTTCATTCGTTAACTTCCAAAAGCGTGTACGGCTATGATGAGGTTACACATTGTGTGTGATGAAGTCCAGTGGTCAACGTAAATGGTGATGGCCCCCCATACTAATCGCTATGCTTATCCAAATTTGTATTATTTGTGGAAACACATCCTCATCCGGTTTTCACTATGGGCCACAAGGGTGTGCCGCACTAATGTGAGCCTGGGAGTGCTTTGCGCGCATGGGATTGACGACGCGTGCTAGTAATTAATTGTTTATAATCGATCGTGCCTAGATCGTAAGGATGAAACAATTGTTAGTTCTCAAAGACAATAATAATATATTGATTTTACACTTCTCTTGCATAAACCTTAATTTATCAGTGTGTTTGGTGGAGAAAAAAGGGCAGTATCTTTTAGACGGATAATGTTTCGTGTAAATCATTTTGATTAATATCACTTTACACCGTAATAATGTAATAAAATTAGAGTATAAATATATAAAAAAATAATATGAGATCAATTATAATTAAATAATAAAAATTATATAAATATAAAATAATGTATGAGTAAATTGTATATCTAACATAACACAGACCCAATATTAGTTGCATGTATTACCATTTTTTTGCCTTTGTTATTTCTTACCCTTACTAAACAATGCTCAATGAGTCAGATGTTCACTTATAAGCTGATTCGAAAATATTCGATGTAGCTTTTCCAGATTTATCAGCACAAAATTGAAAAAAAAATAAACAATTTACAAAAATTCAAAGGCGTGAGGTTAAATAACTTATGAATTATAATTTAACCCTTTTGTTTGGTTGTATCTAATTGTTTGAATACAAAAGTTTATTAATGTGACATCAATTATTTTGATGTAGAGATGATGTGTCAAACTATTATATGAGACGAGAATATATTTTTTTTGTGCAAAATAATATCTTTATTTGGACATCATGACATGACATGACATGACAGTTTTTTAACTTTTTTAATTATATGTGAATTAGAGTATGATAAAAAGAAAGGGAATAGAAGAAAGGTATATGAAAGTATTACAATCGGTGTAATTCGATGACTCAATTTGAATAGTCTAATAAAATATATAAATTGAGATAAAAAAATTAAATACAAATATATTTTGATTTAATTTGGACCAATTCAATTTTTGTCCGAGCTAATATGGGTAGGGCAACTCTCTAAATTAATATTTAATTAATAACTTTTATGATATATAATTTTATTCTTGTTTATTCTAATGTAAATTAATATTTACATTACAAAAACAATTTTATCTTATGTTTTTAGATATTTGAAGTATGGAAAAGAAATATATGGTGATGAAGCATGGAAAAGAAATATATGGTGATGAAGCATAACGATGCAATTTTTAAGTATTAAAAATATAAGATATTTAAAAAAAAAGATAAATTGGGCCAACAAGTTAACTCGTCAAACCCGTAGCCTGTATAAGGGTAGGCTAAGTTAGCAAATTTCTAACTTGCAACGACTTTGGCCTAGCCTGACCTAGCCAAAAAATTGACATGGCCTGCATGACACCTCACTGCTTAGTCTTTGTTATTACTAATCAAACTTTAGGTTATGTATGAGAATTTTAAAGAAGATGAAAGAGAATGACTATAATGGAATGGAATGAAAATACAAGGAATGAAATCAAATAAAATGTGTTACTCTCAACTATTTGGTTGTTTAATAAATTTAATGACAAAAAGAAGGAATTCATGTCATTTCCTTCTCAACTCCCAAATTTGAGGAGACAAAAAATTGAGGCTTTGATTTGAGTGATAAGGGAAAGACTCCTTGTTTCTCTCTTATCAATATACTTCATCCTTTTAAATAACTCTCAAATACTCTTTTAATAAATTTTACCTTTTCATTTTGTGTCACTCCCTTCCTTACCATCTTTCCAAACGTAGTCTTAAAATCTAAGTCACACAAAACTATATCCAAAGAGTGCTTATATACATACATATAGACTTGTAATTCAAAAATAACACAGATTCAATTATTTAATACTTTTTGGTGTATTTCTTTCTCCTCTTTCTTTCTTGGTTAATTTTTAAAAAGATAAAAAAAATAGTTTGTACAAATATTGTATTTGCTTTTTGTGTGAATTCATATTTTTCCATAGATAAGAAATTGTAAGAGGCATTTAGACATGTAAAATTCTTTGTTGATGTTAGATATCTAAACATGTGATGCTCTCTTATTAAAAAACTTTTAATTTATTTTAAAATTTTTAAGACAACTTTTTTATTTTTTGATAATAAATAATGTATCATAAATTATTAAATTTATTGTACTATTTTAGGGGTTTAAATGACATAATTACAATAAAATATTGTATGATTATTTCATAACTAAAAACATTTATTAATAACAGTTTTCTTGTTATTATATATTGTTATATCAAATAATTTATAATCAATAAGAGAATAAAATTTGTATAAATAAAATTTTATTTATAAAAAATAATATTCAGATAAATTTAATAGTACATGAGCGAGTCTCATGTCCATGCACATATGATTTGTACGGATTTTAAACAGCATCACATGTCCATGGGAATAGGCTTTTGGACCAAAATGTTTTTAGTGACAAATATATTTATTAAATTGTCATATTTTTGAAATTATTTATTAGAATGTCATCATTTTTTAAATTATTTTAATCTTTATTGTGTCACGTAGAATACATAAGAGGAGATAGCATTTTTCACATGGATACGCCAACATGCGTGGCACATCTAACGTAGATACGTCAACATGTGTAGCAACTTTCAACGTGGATACGCCAACACATGATGGCGTTTTTCACGTGTAAACATCACGCGTGTTGGCGTATCCACGTTGGATGCGCAAAACGTGTTGGTATATCGAGACACGACCCTGCTTTCACCTTAGACATAGCCCTGACTAACTCAATTAAAGCTTCTAACTTTGAAACACACTCGTGTCTCAAAATCACACGGTTGTGTCTCACTTAAAGTACAGATATGTGTTTTCATGCTCAGACGACCATCGTGTTCTCACATGGCCATGTGAGCCTTATTGACGTGAAAAATAAATTGTTTTACACTCAAATCATTCTTAGTATGCTTAAATAAAAGCCTTTTTTATTTTGTAAAATTTTATAATTTAACTATACCTAATATTAAAACTAATACATTTTATCTAATCTCAATTAGATCAAGTCTTGACCCAATTAAATCTAAAGCCTAGTCTAGGTTTAGAAAATTGGGTCTATGAAATTGTCAAGTTAAACCTTACCAAATCTAGCCATGAGAAGCGATGAGGACCCTTAGTGTATTACAATCAATTTTTACACTTAAAATTGATTATGAAAATCGAAGTTGATCACACTCTTAACATCATGATCAGTTCATGGGCTAGAATACCAGCCTAGCGAGCCTAACAAAATCAATTAACCTTAATAGTTTAAACATTCTGATTTTATGAAAAATTCGACAGAATATCCCCTAAAAATTAGACATTTTCAAAAGTACTTCATCCTGTATAATGAAACATATTTATATATATATTTTGATTTTCATATCAACAGAGCACGTATAAGATGCATAAACATAACAGAAACATTTATACATATACAAATAGTCATCCCAGATTAAGCAAATGTAATAAAAGGATAATAAATTAATTAAAGTGTAATGACTACATCAATGAGAAGGGCTATGGTCAAAATATGATAGTCAGTGAGGGGGATCATAAGAAGGTCCTGGTTGTGATGGGTGAGGATATGGTGGGTAACTCATATACGGTGGATATGAAAATGACAGTGTAAGGGTAAATGTCAAAGGATATGGTGGGTAAGTGTAAGTAGGTGGTGGGTATGCTGTGAATGGTGGGTAACTTGTAGATGGTGGATAACCAGGATGTGGATATGGTCGGTAAGATAGAGGTGGTGGCTGAGATGGTGGGTAAGTAGCAGTAGTAGTGGGCGGGGGCTGAGTCCTAGGCACACCTGAAGAATCAGAGTCCTCTAAAGGTCGTAGTCATGACCGAGTACTCGCTAACTCTGTCCTTCTACGACGTGCCCTCTGCTCATCGGACTACTCGAATGGTCCTGGAATGTCATCTATAGGAGGAGCTGGATGAAGTTGATCCAATATAATGTGATCATACTCCCTCACTGAAGATAAGATATCCTCTATGGACTGTAGAAGGCTAGCCATACTAAATCCCGAACTAGGATTTCTGGCCGAAGTATGGACGTTCTCTGCAATGTCATCCTAAGATATAGATATAACACATGTCATCATCAATCAATACAAAATACATTTAGCAAATAACAGAACATATTGGTAGGTAGCTTACCACAAACCCAATAGATGCACCAGTATGAGAAATCCAACGTCTGGTAATTCTTTTGTACAAGTGCATGTACTCATAATACACAGTGAGAGGAGCTTCCAATGGCTTTCCAATAACACATATTTCCCTCCAACTATCCCAGATGGCTATGTGTACAAGGTGTGTGATTTGTCAATCCTTATCATGTCTTACTGCCAATATAACTGAGTGTAACTCATCAGGTTGATGTGGTCTTTGTGGTATTGGTTAGTTCAGACCAAACTGACGCATCACCTTATCTGGCTAGTGTTACTCAACAATGTGGAAAAAGATGAGTGGAACCACTGCCAGTATAATATCTCTACCAGTGACACAAAAATCTAGTAATGAAGCCACAATCTCATTCATATAGGGCTGCCATGTTATCTGCAAAATGATGTGTACAAAGAAATAGAAAACAAGACAAAGTAAGTTATTTAAATCATTGTAAATAAATACTGACATCATTACTCTTCAGTTGATCAAAGAATTGGCGATAATAAGGAAGCACTCCCAGTGGGATTTCAGTCAACACTTTATGTTTATGTTACTTATTTAAATGTCAAAGTCATATGATTTCCACACAAATAGTGTATATAATAAACTAATATAAATAAATGATATATTGAAAAACTTACTAAAATCCCAATGGACGTTGGTGACCACGATTAGCAGTATAGGTAGCCATAAGAACATGATCAGTATCATCTACAAGTGTAGGGACAAAGGGTAGAAATATGTGTCATGCCCAATGTCTCGACCGGGATCGCGGCGAAATAGCAACTCGCATGATTTTAAAGATGATGAAAATGAAGTCGCCACTAATTTTATTTGAATTAGGAAAAATTGAAAAACCTTTCTTAGAAAATAGTATTTGAAAATCAGATCGGATTCTGGAGTCGGTTATAGATAGAGAAGAGTGGAAACTTAATCCCACAACACCTCTATCACACCTATCTGGAGACAGTACCTTAAGTTAGTTGTGCAAAATTTAATAATTTCAAACGTATTTATTTTACTCCCCTTAAAAAAACATTTTTGTAAATTTTATTTTTTATTTATTTATTTTTAAAAAGAAATAAATAAACAACCAAATTATGAAAATTTAATTTTTGCCTTAACAGAATTGAGATTCTGTTCCTACGTATCCTCAAGTGCAATGAGGAACTCAAAGTCACGTAATTCTTTAGAAAATAATTGTAGGAGTTGATTGATTTTAAAATAAAAATATTTTTTAAAAGAGATTTTGTTTGAAAACAAAACTATTATTGTACAGAGTTTAAGTTAGTACTAGGCTACTCAATAAACCCTTATGATCCAAATGACATTGAAGATAGTATCCGCTATTCAACCATCATCATTGGTCATTACATTAGTTAATTTTTTTTATTTTTTCATTTTTTTTTGCATCTTTTCATTTTTTGATTTTTTTGATATTTTTATTATTATCTAATCCTATGCCTTTTGTCCCCATGTTTTTTAAATCATTTTTCATTAAGTCTCTAAATTACTAAAAAAACTAACCTTAGCCAAAAAAATATATAAAAAAAACCCAGCCCATTAATTGTACACTTTCCCATTACCAACTTTTTTTTATGTTTTTAGTTTTTTTTTATATATACATTCTGAAGACTACCAAACCATCTAATTTTTAATTTCTTTTTTTAGATCTGATTTAAACATTCAAATAAAGCCCAAATAAACCCAAACCCAAATAAACCCAAACTCATCAAATAAAAGCTGAAAATAACAAATGAAATCTGGGCTCTAGCCAAAACACAAAAAAAAGAGGACATGACTAACATCAGGCCAAAATAACAATAATAATTCAAATCTCACTCATCATATTTCAGAAAATTATAGCAAATACACATAAGGAATCACATTGCAACAAATGAGGAAAAGATCAAAGGGAGGATTTAACCTCTGGTCACACACAGGTAACTCGGATGATGCGGCGGTTGGCGGATCTAAGATGGCAGAGCAGCGAGGCGGCACGGCACGATGTCGACGACAGCGGTGGTTCGCAGCTGGGCTCGGTGTTGTTCGGTGTAGGCGGAGCGACAACCTTGTGACAGTGTAGCATATCCGGTGCGGTGTGTAACACCCTCCCTAGGGTATCACATTTCTGACTCCCGACTCATAATCTGAAAAGAAATTCGCACAAAGTTTGAGTTATAAAAAGTGGTTTTAAAATTTCTTCTTTACTGAAACATAAATTTACTGGAAATATTAGGTAATATTGAAAATCATATTTCAACTATTCATTATGCAATATTGACACTAATTAATATATCATAATTTAAAGAGAAATATAAAACTAACAGACTTTTTTTTTTAACAGTAGCAAACCCCATGACGGGTCCTACTTAATAGCACGGTACAACACTAACGTTAAAACTTAACATACTTATTCATTGTGTATCCATCTTGTTGCATCAAACATCCGTTCTACATCCGTAACACCGCACACCTTCGAGTCTGAATGTCCACTCCTTATTGTTGTCACGCATCTCAGAGTATTCATCGCCCGTTATGTCTAAGACAACTCGATCCTTCTATTATTTGATTTTAACAATACATACACAAAAAACAACATAACAAAGAGGTGAGATCACCTACGCCCAATACCAACATGGCGACACGAGATAACACAAACAACAATATCATACAGGGGATATCATACCAAACTTCCAATAATATATTCAAGATTAATCAACTATCATCATCCAATCATATATCAATCCAAGTATTCAAAAAGTTGTCATAGCCAATATTCTCAATTAATATATCACACAAATATAAATGTTCGATTATGCATGTACACAAGACTCGATTTCCTACTCCATGGAGCTAAACTCGGTCGGAGAAATGATCGAAAAGATCTGTCGGTACCACATGCCTCCTCGACCACGTGCTATAATCCTCATTTTGATTTTTGCACATCTAACATATACACGACGATCTTTATCGATCTTGATTAAGAATAGTGTCTCGGTCGGATCATCGGTGTGTTGCATCGGTCTAACCTACGGGAAGAAGCGCGACCAACCACCCGTGTAAACTTACCGCACCCCGATGCCCCCAAGGTCAACAAGTGACCTACACTACGCATATCGCACCCACTCAAGAGGTGTGTTTCTCCTAGAATCACCATATCCAAATTCTCATCTCGACCATTCCAATGCATGTATAATGCACCAAATCTAATTATAGACAAATATGTCATTTTCTCACAAACAGTGTATGGACACTGGTTCAACAAGAATCATATGTACTTTCAATTGACGAAAATCATGTTATCACGTTTTCATAGTTGTAAAATACTTTTACCATATTTTCACAATCGCGTAACATTTCATTACGTTTTCACAATCAAAAACTTTTCTTATGTTTTCACAATACCATAACACTTCTTTTATATTTTCACAATACCGTAACACTTTCGTTACGTTTTTTATAAAATTCCAAACGTTTTATTACGTTTTTACAATACCGTAACACTACTTTATTACGTTTACAAAATTTCGTAACATTTACATTACGTTTTCAAAATGTTGCATTCTTACATTGCACTTTTAAACCACGTACTAATTTTTTAACATTTTTCTCAATCGCGTAAAAACATACGTTTCTCAAATCGCATGGTATTTTTCCACTGTTTCAAAATCGCGTAACTTAAAAATCATTCTTTTACGTCACGTAAATCATTTTTTATTATTCTCAAAATATTTAAAACACTTTCCAAATCACATAACGATTTTCTTTCATTTTCACAATCACGTAAAAATAATTCATCACTTTTCAATCACGTAGTGATTTTTCAATAGTAGTTCAAATTACGTAAAATATTTAAACATAATTCAAATCGCGTAGAAATGTTTCAACGTATTTAAAATCGCGTAGAAATACTTTATTGTATTTCAAATTATTTTTAAGATAATGTAAAATATTTTTCAACATTTTTCAATCACATACAATATTCCTCAATATTCCAAATATTATTTTGGACTTAAATAAATCAATATCATTTTTAACACATTGTTCAAAATTAAGCGTAGCTTAAAAATCACGCTTTTAAGATACGTAAAACGCGTTTTCATCACAATTTCATTACTAAAATATTTCTTAACCTTCAAAAATTCCTTTTCAACTTTTCTCAAAATAATATAACTTTATATTTCATTTAATATATTTTCTTACTCAAAAAATATTTTTCCACAGATTCTTTACTCAAGAAATTCTTTTTCAAAATATACTTCACAAAAATCACTTTTCTATTGATGTAAATCAACGTTTCAAAACTTAACATTTTTCTAACGTATTTCAAAACTTAAAAATAAGTTATCGTTAGTAAATTTTCAAAACACCATTATATTCTTCATTTTTCCCAAATCATTTCCAAACATAACCTTCTTCAAAATAAATTGAAGTTCAAAACATTTTCGTTTACAAAAACTTGATTTTCTCAAGTGATAAACGCCTGATTCTTTTTTTAAAATCCTTGTATTAAATCCAGGTTCACGTTTCCACTTTGAAATTCACTTTGTTCATAAAAAATCAAGGCATTACAAGCCTTAAAAAACGTGACACATGACTATTGAAACCATCAAATATTTTTCCTTTTAAATTGATATGGTTTTACACAAACAAAACCATTAAAAATCCTTTACAAAAACGTAAGACTCATAGTCTTTGAAAATCAAATCATTTGTTCATTTTTAATTTTTCACTTTCTTTGCAAATCCATTTTCACTTTCTTTACAAATCCTTTTTCACTTTCTTTGCAAATCCTTAAAATCATCATTGCTATTTTCATTTAAATCTCATGTTTAGTTAAACACTTAGAAACTTTTTACACAAAATAAATTAATAAAAATCCTTCTAAAAACCGTGTTCTTGTTCTCTTGAAAAACAAACCCTTTGTTTATTTTCCAAATTCTTCAAATCATACGTTTTCATCATTCATGAAAATCTTAAGTTATAAACACCTATGTTGAGGTGTCTTGTTCGAAATCCACCATGTTCTAAGTACTCAAAAAAATCAATTCTTTTGTTCTTGAAAATTTTCAACATGAACCCTAATCAAGGGCATCAAAACCGTAGCTCTTCCTTGGCTATTGGAGCCAAAAATCAATTTCCTTTCCACCATCAAGTCATGGCATATATATATATATATTTCATCATAAATAATATAAGCATACCATTAAAGCCATAAAAGCATGTATAGCATATCAAGCATATCATCAAAGCTATAAAATCATGCAAAGCATATCAAACATAGAAAATTAATCAAAGCTCATAAACACCCACAAATTAATTACATGACCATGGATATGAATCCTCACATGGATTCCACATCCATCAAATAAAATACCATCTCTCACCACCATGCTTGGTTAGTGAGATGGATCTCCCTCTTACCTCTTGAAGATCCTCAAAAACTCCTTGTTTTTGCTTCTTTTTCCAAGTCCTTCATCACCAAGAGCTTCTCAAATACAAAACAAAATACATAAAAATTAGTATACTAAGCTTGATTAAGAGGAACCATGGATCAAACATGGCTTAGATCATGAAAAAGAGAGAAGAAAATGAAGTTTCCTTATACTTCACCTCAAAAACCCAATAACTTTGATCTTGAAGAAACTCCTTGAAGATGAATGATTTAGAGAAAGTCTCCAACATGAAAGTTGCTTAGAACATCATGTAGATTCAAGATCTATGGTTGGATGAAATTAAAAGAGCTTGGATGGTGATTTTAGGGGTCTTGACCGAATGGTTTCTCTTGAAGCACAAAGATGAAATTTTTGATTTTTGATAGAAACTTGAAGCTTGAATTTGAAGATCAAGATGAATGATTTTGGAAAAACTCATAACTAGAGATGTTCTTAGAATGATGTAAGGATTCAAGAAATAAGGTTGGATGAAATTAAAAATGATGGAAGGTGCTTCTTGGAGAGCTTGGCCGAATGGTGTTATTTTGGGACAGAAATGGAGTTTTCTTTGGTTTTGCTTCTTGAAACTTGAAAGAAAAGGTGAGGATGTAATAATAGAAAGCATGAAAATGAATTCTTTGGTCTTCTTTAGAGTGAATGACCGTAGCCTTACTTGGAGAGAAAGGAGAGAATAATTTGCTAAGTCTTGCTTTTGGAAAATGATGAAGATTGATCAAGATAGATTTTAATAATCTTCAAATTTTTCTTTTTTACACAAAGGCTACTCAAAAATGTCTCCTTCTTCTTTGTTTTCTTCAAAACCGTGCCCCCCTCCAAATGACTTTCTAAGGAAGCAAACAAATAAATCATAATCAAGGATGATGTATTGGTGATCTTGACATGTAATAATGGTCATCAAAGTCATCTTTGGCTTCCAAAAGCATGCAAAAACCGTCCCCCTCCTTGAATTATGCATGCCACCTTTTTCAAGTCATTATTTGAAGCCTTTCTAGCCATTGATTAATTCAATGGTTAAGATTTAGGTAGATTTTTAATTTTAGAAACTAAATCTGGTAATTGGATTTTTCTCCTTTAAATTCTAAATTTCTTAGATGTGTCTCCAAAATTAAGGTCAAGATTAAATGCTCCTTCAAACTTTAAATCCAAGGGTCCTAATTAGTCTTTGGAAGACCAAATCTCCACCATTGATTGATTCTTCATCCAATGGTCATAAATGGTCTTTGTTACTTTTTAAGATTAAATCTCCACCCGATTTAATCTAAATCCAATGGTTATAAATGGTCTTTGTCATTTTTCAAGACCAATTCTACACCTTTGATTACATCTATGGTTGATATCAAAGTCTTCCTAACCAAACTGCTTATTCTCACACCATTGATTAAATCAATATTATTATCCAAGCTTTTTATTAAGTTTGTTTAACTTGATTAAATCAATGGTTAATATTCAAACTAAGTATTCTCATCCAAGGGTATAAATAAAGTCAAGCTCTCTTTGTTGACTACGCAATATAATATTTATTCTTGTATCCTACAAATAATATTTTTCTGTATTTTTATCATTCGATAATTAAATACAAGATAAAATACAAGATCTGAGAAATTTTCTAAAACTGCTTCCTCGGATTCGGGTTTAGTAAGATCCCTGTCTCCGTCTAAACAAGATACAAATTTTTCTATACGTAAAATTTTTTTCACTTTATGGGACCCACAGGCCCACGTGATGGCCACAGGGCCCACATACCCCTACTTGGGGGCTCACGAGACAGGAAAAATTTCAAAATCATCCATAAAATCACAAAAATTATAAAATGCACAAATATCAAATTAGATTACGTAAAATAATTACCTAACGGTAAAAATTAAATTACGTAAAGTTTTCCCCGGTCCGAAAATTTTTATTTTCTTGACACGGAGTAAATCACTCAAAACGATCAAATACGCTGACGGAATAAACAAAATAATTTTACAGTGCACAGAAATTACTAAACAATAAAATTCTGTTAACTGTCAAAATTACTGTTTAAGAGATACGAAAATTTGGGATGTTACACGGTGCGGTGTGCGGGTGGCATAGATGCGACGGGAGTCACGCGGATCCGAGCATGGGGGTGACGACAGGTCCGATCTGGTGTTGGTGGAGGTTCGCAGTTAGCGGCAGAATCTGGTTCAGTCGAGCTTTGATCGGCGACGTGCAGGTGGAGCTCCGAAGGCGACGCGTGACACTGCGGATCTGCTGGTGCAGCTCGGTTGGATGCGTGGAACATGGGTGAAGGTGGTTATGGTTTTTTTGTTGATGGTGATCTTGTGTTGAAGATGGAAGAGGTGGTGGTGAAAGGTTGATAATGGTTGAAGGTTATTGATTTATGGAAGGTGCAGGTGGGAATGGTGTTTAGTGGTGAATTGAAATAATGGAGGTGGTGGTTTGAGAGTGGAGCTTTGGGTGAATGGGTTGTGGTAGTGGGAGTGGATAGTGAAGATGAAAATGAAAATGATGGGGTTTGAAGGTGGCTTCACGTGGTAGTGGTCATGGCATAGCAAGTGGTTCATTTGGGGAAGGATGGATGGGTGGGTGGTGAAGGATGGATGGGTGAGGGTGGTGGTGAAGGTTGAATGGAAATGGTGGTTGGGGGGTGACGTGAATAATGAAGATGAGTTGAGGTTAGAAGGGAGAATGTGGTAAGTTGAAAGTAAATGTGTAGATGGGAGAGTAGTGAAGATGAAGGTAATATGGGAATGATAAAATGTGGGTGAAGAGGAACTGAATCAACTCCTCTCTGGTGCTTTTCGTGTGTCCATGTCTGAGTGAGTTAAAATGTGAGTATGTGAGTGAAAATGTGAGTGATGCCAAAATAGGTGTGTGCAGCAACGTGAGAAAAAAGTAGGGAGCAAAGCAAATTGTCTCCTCTTTTGTGTATGTTGTGCAACAGTGCTGGAATGCATAATGCATGGCCCAAAAAAGAAAAAATGAGCAAACCAAGAAAAAGGAAATTTGTTTTCTTCCAAAAATAAATTAAGCAACAACTTTTTTTTTTAAGTTTTTATTTAGTTTTTTTTCATTTTATTTTGTTTTTTTTTCTATAGTGGACTTATTGTGTGGGTTAAGAAAAATGGGCCAAAAATGTGAACAATAATTTTTTCTTTTTTTTTTTTTTTTTTTACTTTTACTTTTTTTTTTTCTAGTTTTCACTTTCGTCTTTTTTTTTGGAACCCGGTCAAAATTGGGTGTTCACACCCAATACTGCTACAATATACAATCACCTCTAATCTTGTACACGCTATAGTCTGTGGCTTTGCAAAGCTCGCTGTACAAGTATGCCAATACCGTCAATCCCCAACTGTATTTTCCAGTAGCGGTAAAGTCCTCTAATAGTAAAAGGAGTATCATGTGCACGTATCTACCAAAATGATCAAGAAATAACAATCCCTCAATCAACTGAAGTATATACGCATGTGCACATTATACCATGTAATCAGCTCCATCAGCTTGAGTAAGTCGTTTATGGAATGCACTCAAAAGCCACGACATATCAATACGTCCACTTGATACATGTGACTTATCCGGCTACGAACCTAACAAGTCCTAACATAGTTGCATCCAATCACGACATGATGTATGATCAGTAACTGCATCGCCATCAATAGGAAGTCCTGAGATAATAGCTATGTCCTCTAATGTGATCGTGCACTCTCTAATAGGCATATGAAATGTATGTGTCTCGAGGCGCCATCTCTCAATTAATGTCGTAATCAAGGAGTGACCGCATGTGCAATATCCCATGTGGGCAACCCTTATGAAACCAGCCTGCTGTAAATATAGAAGTATCTGCTCATCTGGGTCCATATGTCCAAATTTATGAGCACGTCTAACATACAGATGATGATCAGGCTGGCCTTGCCATATATGTTGTGAAACATGAAACTACTGCAACTCCAGTACTGAAGGGTCCTCTGGACCTGGGCGTAACTAGAATGTCATGTCTCACGCTGTAATTAGGCAACAGATAAGAACAATGGGTAAGTCTTCAAATAATAAGACATACTATAAAATGAATGTACATATTAAACATAAGTATATCGAATACAAATTATAACACACCGTTAAAAGCACCAGGAGCAATGATATTAAACAAAAAAAATCAAATAAAAATTGTCATCATTGAAATCCACACATCAAGTAGATTATCAAAATACACATTGACAATATTCAATTACACACAGATAGTCATCCATTATAATACAATGATTATCAAATTATGTCCTAATCAAGTAGATGGCCCTTCTTGGTCATTCCTCAAGGAAGTCGATCCACCACAATGACAACTACGAGAGTTATGTCCAGATTCACCACATTTTTTACATCTTTGTCTCGGTCCTGGTTTGCATTAATCCATCTTATTTCTAAGTCGAGTTGATTTGGGTCGACCTTTAGATCTAAGCAATTGACGATCAGGTACCAATGTAATCGCCGAAGCTTGTGGCCACCATGGTTCATCCTTAATGATTCTTCAGTTAACCTCATAAGTCTTGTACAAAGTATGCATTCTATAAACATTATACATATATTGAAAAGGATCAAGTGTCCTAGAAGAACATGCTGCTATTACATGAGAGCAAGGAAAATACAACGCTTGAAACAAGTTACAGTTACACGTGCCTTCTTGAAGGTTTACATGTGTCTTCTTGAAGGTTTACACAATATTTAACTTCATCCTGCTGTGTTATAGGGTTGAATGCCTCTTCAACCAAGAATCTGGTTGATTGTATATCAAATCGACGGACTTGGTGAGAGTTTCCCTTAAGTATGTTGGCATTCCATTTTTTCATAAAATCATCAGTCCAATTTGCCCCATCAACAAGTTTTTTGTTTGCGTCATTCTTTCGATTAACAAAGTACTATACCAATTTGTAATATGTCATCTGAATCAGTGTAGTTATTGGTAGGTTTCTACCACCTTTCAATACTCTATTCATACACTCAGACAAGTTCGTCGTCATATGACCAAATCTGTGGCCACCATCATATACTAAACTCCATTTTTCTTTTAGAAGCGAATTAATCCAATTTGTCATTTTGGGAGTAGCGGTCAACTTTTTTATCCTAGTCTTAAATTTGTATACAATTGGTTCATACCCTGATATTAAAATATTAAATGAGTTGATGTTAGCAACTAAATTGTAGTATAGTAAGTAGTATAGTAAACTCATAAAAATTGAAATGTTTAACTACTTGCGTTAATCAGATATTTCTTTAGGGCCAGATTACAGAAGGCGTTATTAAAATTGCTGTCAATATGCCGAATGCAAAAAACATGATGTGCATGTTGTGGCTGCTATCCTCGATGTGGATTCGCCACTGACTGTAGGATGCCTTGATGTCAATCAGATATCAAGCACATACCCTGTTGTTGTGTGACATGTCTTTGAATCAAGGCTAAGAACCAACTCCAAGCATCCTTTGTTTTTCCTTCAACAATGGCAAATGCAATTGGCAGAGGTTTTATATCGCCATCTTGTGTTGTTGCAATCAAGAGTTTATGATGATATTTACCATACAAATGAGTGTCATCAATCTGAATAATGGGCTTGCAGTATTGGAATCCAATAACACATGATTTAAATGTCCAAAATAAGCAAGAAAATACAAGTTTTGAACGGTCAACTTTATTGCACTCGACATAATCAACGGTTTGCAACTCCATCATTGTGTCTGACATGTCTATTTGCATGGAAAGTAACCATCTAGGCAACACCACATAAGATTTATCCTAGTCTCCAAATACCTTTACAATGACAATTTGTTTTGCCTTCCAAGCTTTCTTATAAGACACGTCATATCCGAATTGACATCGAACCCTTTTAATAATCAAGCATATAGGTATATCAGGTTTTTGCTTAACCATCTCCAAAATGTAAGAACAGATCATAAGAGAGTCTAACTTCTGATGATCTTGTGCTATAGCTGGGTTGACACAACTGTGAGGTTTATTATATTTTCTAATTTCCCACATGTTTGATTTCTTACTTTGAATGGCCCTAATCATCCAATTACAACCATCAGCACATTTGGGACACTTAATAGTTAGCCGTTGTGTATCAGAATCCTCAACCTTGTAATTCTAATGTTTAATAATAGAATAATGTTTTAGGGCCAACTTGACAGCATCTTTAGAGGAAAATTGTAACCCAACATATAATTCTTCATTTGGACTCCAAATACCACGAGAATATAATTGAGGCAAATTATCAGGTGTACTCAGCGCATCCCAATTGATTTCAGAAAACTAAGGACATGAAGGTACAAACATAGATTCAGGAGTAACTACCAATGGAGGGACTAGTTGTTGTATATTTACTTCAGGGCTAGATTGATCTTCTTCAAAGTCAGTGTCTGTATCATCACCTTCAGGCATCTCTCCTTCATCATCGCTTGTGTTAGATAATGTATCTGTCATAAGCAAGTTATCGGTTTCAAAGTCTAACCTAAATGAGCTTTTTTCAGGCATTGCAGATGTACCGACCTCCTGAGATTATACTAAGACAACAGTATGTGCCATAGAGACTTGAGTGTTGATAGGGTATGATGATTCAGCAAGATTAGAAAGATCAGCTTGTGACTCTATTTCAGAAGGAGCTCTAACATGCTCAGTGTGCTCACTTGTTTCTGTCTCGACATATAACTCCATGCAAGTTAAGTTCGGATGCTGATCAAAGCAATCTATCATGCAAGTAACGTCTTCATCATCTTCTAACAGAAGAGCTATCCATCTCAGTACATTACTCCGTTGTGGGAATCTATACACAACTTGATTTTCTTGGAGCCTTAATTTTAAATGAATTCTCCTTTACAGTAGCTCAAAAGTCATATCACGTTGAATCATGATATACTTAGGACGAGGACCTTCATACATTAGACCATCTTCACCTTCATACATTCTCCTATTGTAGTAAATGAGAACAACAATATGTTTTGTCATCTTAAACTTCTAAATAATAACAATAAAACACGTATGAAATCAATCAACACATATGTCAATTGAAACAAATTTGTTTTATACCCGACTAATTTCAATTTCAATAAACTCACAATTTTAATCAATTGAAAACAACAAAAATTACAAAAATCCTAATAATATTCAAACTATTAAATTTTTTACAAACAAATTCTAAAAACCTACTAGTTAACAACAAAACAAATATACAATACATAATAATAATAAATAATTCTAACACTAAAACAAATATACAATACATATTTAATATAAAAACCCACAAAAATAAACAATAATTCTCACAATAAAAAAAATCAGCAATAAATATAACAATAATAATAATCTGATGATAAAAATACTTACATATATGATTAGAAAAAGTCTTTCTCACAATTTACAGCTAAATGAAAGTTTAGGAGAGAGTTTAGAGAGAAAAATCTAGAGAGAATGTAAAATTTGAGAAATAACTGTGAGAGGGGGAGGAGAGGTGCTTATATAGGTTCTAATGCAGGATACGTCAACACGCGTAGCGCATCTAATGTGGATACGTCAACACGTGTTGCGTTTACACGTGGAAAACGTCATCATGTTTAGCGTTACCACATGGAAAATACCACACGTGTTGGCGTATCCACGTTGGATGCGCTACACGTGTTAGCGTATCATCGTGGAAAATGTCATCTTCTCTAACCTATCTTATGTGGCACAACAAAAAATTAAAAATTTCACCGTGATAAAAATGATAACATTTTAATAAATAATTTAAAAAATATAACAATTTAATAAATATATTTGTTATATAGGACATTTTGATCAAAAAGCCCATATTCATACATATTGAACATCTTAGGCTTTGTTTGTTTTAGATTCTCAACACATCTAAATTTCTCCTTTTTTTTTTATAAAAAAAAAAGCTATCTAACGCGCACTTTTCCTATTTGCCGTGAGATCTATCTAATAACATGTTTAACGAATTAAATGTTCTCAATGGCTCTATTTTTGAAAAAAAAAGTTGTTACGACACAATTTTTATATGTTTATCAAAATCAATTTTATTTTTTGTCTGAAATTCAATATATTATTAAAAAAATTATAATACTAAAATTTTAACTTATGATTTTAAATTATAAATTATTTTTTATATTTTGATATGTAAATATTATTTTTTCTTCAATTAAATAATTTTTTTAATTATTTTATATATATTCTAATAATTTAATGTATAAAAATAATTCTTTTTTATATCATATAAATGAAACAAATTAATTTAAAATTATTTTTTAATTAACATATTCAAATATAAAATTAATTTTATTATACTTGATTATAACAAAAAAATATATAATAATTAATTATTAAAAAATCAAATTTTTACAATTATTCCAAACACACATTAAATCAAATATGCAATTAGTTGAATAGAAGACATCTAACATGCCTATCATAATGTCATAGTTAGATACTAATATCTAAATATATTCATCGTCCCTTATCTTGAAATCAGATGCCTACGGACCAAACAACTCAATCTCCATGTGCAAGATATTCAAAGTTCCTTCTTTACTTTTTTTCTTTCTTTCTCTATTGGAAATGGAGGAGTTTTTAGATAGAAATTTTCTGTTATAAACTCAAATTAATATTTAATATATGTGAGATTATGTGGATTATGTTAGAAATGTACTTATCTCTAAAAATTTCTTTTATATATATGTTAAGTGTTGATTTCAATACTAATGATAGAAAATTTTTACCTAAGAATTTCAAATGATATATATAGATATCAAAAAGAAATTTTCTGTTATAAACTCAAATTAATATTTAATATATGTGATATGTGGATTATGTTAGAAATGTACTTATCTCTAAAAATTTCTTTTATATATATGTTAAGTGTTGATTTCAATACTAATGATAGAAAATTTTTACCTAAGAATTTCTCAAATGATATATATAGATATCAAAAAGCCCACATCTATTTATACAATATTCAAAGTATATATATATATATATATATATATATATATATATATATATATATATATATATATATATATTCCACCCACATTGAGGGTCTTTTGGTCAATTTGATTTATTCTCAAGAAGCCAATTTTATCCGCACTTTCCCCTATCTATCTCTCTTTGCTAAGTGATCATTTTAGTAATTTCCAGCTGATAGGATACACCTACTTTGTCAAGCCAAGACACTTTGTTACTCGAATGAAAAGGGCATTAGGAGATGTCCCAATTGCATTGTTACATTCTTCAGTTGGACTTTCTTTCTTAGCAAATTTGTTTGTGAGAAGCTTCATATCCCTTCTTCTCTCCCTCATCTCTTCGTCTCTCCATTGCTGAAAATTTATGAGAGGCACGATTGTTTTGTTAAGTGTTCTTTCCTGATCTTAATTTTTATTTATGTAAATATATTTTATTCAATATTTCTTAATCAATGCCTTAAAGTAATACATGAATTATGACGACATTACAAACATTACTTAAATTTTTATTGACATAGCATTTGTTGAGACTACCTCATGACATAGAAAATAACCAATGAGTTTATATTTCAATTAGCATTAACTAAATGGTGTTGGAGGTTTGATCCTTTATCAAATTAGCGAATTTTCTTTCTTATCCATGTGTTTACATTTCCAATATATTAAAATATATAATTGAAAAATTAATTTTCTTTTTTTTTTTTAGGTGATGAAAAGGGGTCGAACTCGAAGCCCAACAAAACAACAAAACTAAACAAGAGGAATTAAACCGGGTAATATTGCCCCAACTACATCAACCTGAAGCAACAAGCCAAGCTCAACATGAGGATACCAATTGCATGATATCCCATATCTAACGACAAACTCCAATTAGTTAGCCAATTAGCACCTCGCGAAAAACATGCTTAAAGTGAATTTGCTACTCATGAAGAGTCCAAGCCTGAAATTTTTTTAAATAGGGAGAAATCTCTGATACTACAAGTGATTTAAGTGTCATTGCCTATGTGGATAAATCTTGGTTGTAAAATTGATTTAACGGTGAAGATTAATTACCAGTTACTTACACAATAGGTTAAATTTTTACAATTAAAATAAACACCTTAAGCAATAAATCTTTAGAACTTTAACCATACAAACCTGCATTACCATTCCCTAACCTTCATCTTTCCCAAAGTGAATAGGTGAGTACTGAGTTTTCTCACGAATTTCATTTGGGATTTTTTGAGTAGTTTTTTTTTATTAATTCGCACAATAAACCTTACTGTAGTTAAGATGATTAGGGTTCATAATTCAAATATTTGTTTTTGGATGCTTCGAGATTAATAGAAGTAAATATGTTTTGGGGAAGATAAACATATCTATCAATTTTTGCTGATGACACAATGATAGATCTAGCAATTGTTCCCTATTTTCAACCAATGTTTTCTCTTTGCAGAAGGTTATGATAGTGATGCTAGTCTCCGACCACCGTTCAAGAAGATCCATGTCCAACATCCTGACGATTTTCCATTGTTGAGAGTGTCAAAGGCTTTGAAATCGAATGGAGCGCTAGAGGAATTGTATTGCGAGTGGTCCTTGAAGACGACAATAAAGAACAACTCAATATACTTCTTGAAGTTGTAAAGGTTTTGGGACCTAAAGCTTCGCAGCAACAAAAAGGGCAAGGACACTTTCATGTTCTTTAACTCGCCGCCAGCGAAGCAGGGGAAGGTGAGTTTTGGTAAGGAGAGACACGTCATCGCGAAAGAAGATGAAGGGAAAAATGGCACTGTAAATTTTGAAAAATATTTAATATTTAATATTAACTACAAATTTAAATTAAAAAAGTGTTAAGATTAATTTCAAAATTTAAATTTTTAATTTTTTATATAATTCTTATTGTATTTTGCAAAATTCTAAATTAAAATTCTAATCTATATATCTATTATTTATCTATTATTATTAGAAAGGGAATTCCTTACTTTGATGTTTAATTTTTGTTTGATTTATAATTTTTATAATTAATTACTTATTTAAAAACTTTAAGATAAATATAAAATAGAATTAAAATTATATTTATATATTATTAATCATTAAAAGATTGAAAGATAAATATTAAAAATAAGATTTATAAAACATAATATAACACAAAATAAATTATTAATTTTATTAATCATTAACTATTAATTTTATAAAATAATATTTTTTTGGCAATAATAACTCGTAATCATTATTTATAAAGTGTAATATATTACAAAATAAATATTAAGAATATTTTTAAGTATTAAATATCAAACTAAGTAGACTACGAGATTTATTATCAAACTAATTTCACAAGCATGCATTGGTCATTTAATTCGATTAATAAGTAAATTATTAAGTAGTAAGTATTAATTTTATATAATAAGATTAATTAATCTTTCTTTAACCATTAGTTATACTACTTGTTACTAATCATAGACTATGGACATTTTCTTAAGTGTGAATAATACAATTGGTCACTAAGTGATAACTTCACAAAGTGTAGTTATTTGTGTCCCATTTCTGTATTTCTCAGATTGCTAAAGTCTTTTTATTCATGCATATTTGGAAAGTTTTATACTTCTATTTGTTATATCTAATTCTGATACTTTTCCTGTATGTTATTGAGCAAATTGTCCGTATTATGTTATTGATTAAGTGGATTTTCCACTGGTCATTAATTTGGTGATTTCTCTATTCCGGGAAGAGCTGCAAAGCTGATTAAAAAGCCAAAGAGGAACCCAAAGGAGCAAAAACAGCAGCAAAACTGTGTTTGCTACAGAATTCTGTAGACAAGCTGGTCACGCTGCCGCGCTGAGGAGCGCACGCCGCGGCGTTGAGTGTCCCCTGCATCAAAAGTCAGAGGCTACGAAATATTGAACGCCGTGGTGCAAGGAAAATAATGTCGCGGCGTGAGTGACCTAATTTGATACACGCCACAGCGTGGAATGTGAATGTTGCGGCGTGCCTCTGTCTTTGCTGAGTCTATAAATAGATTTTAATAGATTTTTAAGAGAGAGAGTTTAGAGAGCTCCGTAGGTTTTAGAAAGGCTGCGGTTTATACTTCATTTCTAAGCTGATTGGAGGCCTAGGGAGGCTAGGTTGGATGTCATCTTCCTTATGAAAGGAGATTCAAGCTTCAAGGACCACATCCATGGATTCCTTCCTCTTCTCCCTTTGTTTCTCTTCTCTTCCTTATCTTTTGAGCATAATTTTTTGTTGTAATTTCGTGTTCAATGGATTAGTAGTTGTATTTAGAAAATACTTTGAATCTTTCTATGAATATTGATGTTTATGTTATCTTTTGAGTATATATTGATGTTTAGCTTTGTTCTTCCATGCCTATGCTTAATGCTTGCTTCTGCTTAGTCAACAATTGCATGATCTTAATTGATGCAAATGAACTAAACATAAGGATTTGTGGAGATGGACATGGTATGGATGATGCATGTTCGACAAGTTCAATTAGCATGGATGAGTTAATTCGCTAACGGGATAGAAATATACCTTTTAGCCATGTATTAGCGTGTGTTTGAGAATAGATCATTCATTAGTGGAGTTTACACTAGTCCTCATGCAAACATAAGAAACATAGTAGATTAGGTAAATGACACCAGGGTTGACCGACCTAGACATAGGCTTTTGACTAAATCAGATTCTCAAGCTAACTAACTAATCATTGATGTTGCTTATAAGGATTGTATATCATTAATATGAAATAGGAGGTGAAGAAGGATTTCCTAGATCTCTAAACCATTATGTTATTGCTTTTGTAGTTTAGATTTAGTTTATTTGCTTTTCTTTATTTTATACATCCTTGGATAGAATTTAGCTAAGCTATTAGTTGTTACTTAGTAATGGAAACCATATATCCTCGTGGGAACGAACTTTTACTCTGTATCTGTATTACTTGAACGACCCATGCACTTGCGGTACACAAATGGTCTAACAAGTTTTTGGCGCTGTTGCCGGGGATAATGGTGTATTTCCAAAGAGTTTAACCTTATTTCTTAGCAATTGTTGGGGGATAAAGGTTTAATTCTATATTGCTAATATCAATAATGAGTTTAGTTGGTTCTAATTCAAGCTGTATAGTTCTTTTTCATTTAAAGTTATCATTCTTTGTATATAGGTACAATAATTGGAGGATGAGCTTCATCATTCGAGGCCTTTGAGGGTGTCGCGACCCTTAACCAGAGGCCTCCATTTAGGAGAAGGAAGGCCTACCATCCAATCCATGAATTTTGGGATCAACCCGGCCATGATCGAAAGAGTTGGCGGGTTTGCCTTGACAAAGTCCTGCCGGGACTATAACTCAGACCCTTCTTGGGAGGGAACCCAGGTTTTTTTATGTTTTTGTAAAATAGTATGTGTTTAGTAAGTTTTAAGTTATAAATATACTAGTATGTTAGTTTTTGTAGCTTCAGTTAGTTTTTAGGCTTTTTTTTAGTTTAAAGTCTTAAATATGTTAGTATCATTGATTTTTGTATTCTGGTAGTTAGTAAGTTTGATTTTAGTATCTTTAGTTAGTTTTAGGTTTTATATATGTTAATATGTTTGATTGTAGTAAGCTTAGTTAGTTTGTATGTTTAGGTTTAGTTTTAGGTTATATATAGGTTAGTAAGTAGGATTTTGAGTTTTTATATATTTTAGTTGTTCATATTAGGTTTTAGCCTTTTGGACAAGTTTGAGAGGTGTTGAGAACCTCTTTTGAGCAACTTCTGCAACAAAAGCGAGTTTGCTTTGCGTGAATTTTGCAAGCTGATGTCTCACGCCGCGGCGTGAGGTTGTTGCATGCCGCGGCGTGACTGTTATTTATGCACATTTGGGCTAAATTCCAGAGACCTCAGCATCGTGGCGTGGACATTGAAACCCGCGGCGCCCACCTGCTAAACTTGTTTAAAAAAAAAAAGAAAAAAGAGTTACTGGTTTTGGGTGCTACTGAAGGCACCCATTCTGATCAAATGCTGTGACATGGATGTTATGTGCTGCAGTATGTTGTGCTGTAGTGTATATATTGTACATGATTAGTTTATTTTTAGTGTTTATTAAATATTTGTAGTATACTCAGCTCTCATATTTTAGGTGTTTATAGGCTCAAGTACCCTAGACACCATGGAAAGTGAGGACTTTGTCTCACTTTAGTTTGGGGGAGTGTCGTTACATGCTTTTGATTACTATGATGTATTATGTAATGCATGTGATGATATTTTCTAGATGCAATTGTGATAGCCACCATGTTTCAATGAGTTTCTATTTGTTTTGGTTATTACTTATGGGGTTAAAAAGAAGTTTCAATTTTTACTCTTATGCAAATGATGTATGCATGTCATATTGAAAAGTTTGAATCTAATTGAATGCATGCTTTATTGCAAAAGATTGCTGGTGTTGTTTTGGTTGTTCAAGATATGAAAGGTTGCTATTTGTCCCCTTATGAGTGAAACCTTATGTGATCTTGAAGCATGTGAAACAGTTTGGTTGCTATTGATGCATGATTTACATTCCACTTAGATGCAAATGTAACTTTGAGTATGATATGAATGCATGTTTAGAGAAAGTTTATGGATATACATGTAGAGTTTCGATTATCCTAGAAGTTGTTTTTAAACTCTCTTGAGGCGAAATCCTAGATTGTGCATAACTGAGGAAATGATTAGGGCATTCTTTGGACCGATTGAGCTTTTCAAGCCTACCCTGAATGATTATATCCTTAGGTCCCATTTTGAAGTCTGTTAATTATTTGGCCTTATATGTTTTTCATTCACCCATGTATTCCTTACCCTATTAACCGTTCTAATGCATGTGAAAGTATTGCATTTTCTTCTTACCTTATTGTCTGCTGAGTACATGATGTGTTATTTCTTGAAGTGAGTCAGTAAGTAGGAGTATGTATGTTTGAGAAAAATGAGCCTAGAGGAACCAAATGCAATCATAAAAAGAAAAAGAAATTGCTTTGTAAAAGTAAAAAAAAAAGAAAGAAAGAAAATGAAAAGAGAGAAAAGCAAAGCAGACAAAGAAAGAAAAAAAGCTAAAAATGAAAAACATTGCATGGTTCTGGCAAGTTGTGATCCTTCACTGTTGAATACCCCGCTAGTTCACTTGTTCTCAAGTCTTGAAATCATATGTGTGTGTGTCTCAATGTTTGTATGTATCATTTCTCTTCTTTTCTTATGCCCATTACCATTGGCTTAACATTACAAGCTATAAAGACCCTCTTGATCCTCAGTTGTGTGTGGTTTACATTAGTGGAGAGAGAGTTTAGGATCAATTTTGTGGATTATATGATTCATAAACATGTATGTTTGTAAACCTATCCGGATGTGTATGATTTGAATAGGAGAAGTTTATCTTACATGTTTGTGGATAATGTGAATTGCATGGAAGGAAGTTGGATTATTAACATATGAAAGATTGTGTATATGTGAAGCTGGTTTTGGGGTATTTACACTTTTTATGGATTGAAGTAATCAATACATACTAGTAGTTTTGGGGTTAATTGAAGAATAGAAAGATTGAAACTTGCTAGTTGCTGAATGAATGATGTGTATAAATTGTTAAGAAGATTTACTTGGTTATACTTTGTTTTGCTCGAGGACAAGCAAAAGGTTAAGTTTGGGGGTGTGATAACTTCACAAAGTGTAGTTATTTGTGCCCTATTTCTGTATTTCTCAAATTGCTAAAGTCCTTTTATTCATACATATTTGAAAGGTTTTATGCTTCTATTTGTTATATCTAATTCTGATGCATTTCCTGTATGTTATTGAGCAAACTGTGTGTATTATGTTATTGAATAAGTGAATTTTGCATTGGTCATTAATTTGGTGATTTATCTATTGCAGGAAGAGCTGCAAAGCTGATTAGAAAGCCTAAGAGGAACCCAAAGGAGCAAAAACAGCAGTAAAACTCTGTTTGCTGCAAAATTCTGCAGACAAACTGGTCACGCCACAACACTGAGGAGCGTACGCCGCGGCGTTGAGTGTCCCCTGCATCAAAAGTCAGAGGCTACGAAATATTGAACGTCGTGGCGCAAGGAAAACAATGTCGCTGTGTGAGTGACCTAATTTGATACGCGTCGCGGCGTGGAATGTGAATGCCACGACGTGCCTCTATCTTTGCTAAGTCTATAAATAGATTTTAACATATTTTTAAGAGAGAGAGTGTAACACCCTTCCTAAGGTATCACATGTCTGACTCCCGACTCAAAATCTGAAAAGAAGTTTGCACAAAGTTTGAGTTATAAAAGATGGGTTTTAAAATTTCTTTCTTACTGAAACATAAACTTACTAAAATTTATAAGTAATACGGAAAAATAGATTTAACTGATTTAAAATCATATAACAAATACCACTTAATATTTAACAATTATTCAAGAAATATAAAACTTACGTACTTTTTCTAACTAGTAGTAACCCTATGACAGTTCTACTTAATAAGCACGTATAACACTAACGTTAAAAATAACTCTACATACGTATTCTGTTGTGTATCCATCTTGAAGCATCAGACATCTGTTCTACATCTGTACTTTGTCCTCAGACATCTCTTCTTTATCAACACTGTAAGCTATCCAATCTGGAAAGGTCATTCTTTGATGTTGTTTCCAAACACAGAGGTATTTGTCACCCGTTATGTCTAAGACAACTCGTTCCTTCTACTATATAGTTTTTACAATACAAACACAGCAAAACAATATAACAAAGAGGTGAGATCACCTACACCAATATCATACAGGGATATCATACCAGACTTCTAATAATATATTTAATATTAATCAACTATCATCATCCAATTATATATCAATCCAAGCATTCAAAACAGTTGTCATAGCCAATATTCCTCAATTAATATATCATACAGATATAAATGTAATCATATAATGCATGTGTATTTAGACTCAATGTTCCTACTCCATGGAGCTAAACTCAGTCGGAGAAATGATCGAAAAGATAAAACACATGCCTCGCACCACGTGCTATAATCCTCATTTTGATTTTGCACATCTAAAGCATATACACGACGTCTTTATCGGATCTTGAATAAGAATAGTGTCTCGGTCAGGATCATCGGTGTGTTGCATCGATCTAACCTACGGGAAGAAGCGCGACCAACCACCCATGTAAGCAACCCGCACCCGATGCCCCAAGGTCAACAAGACTTACACTACGTTATCGCACCCACTCAAGAGGTGTGTTTCTCCTGAGTAATCACCATATCCAAATTCTCATCGGACCATTCCAATGCATGTATAATGCACCAAATACCAATCACAAATAATTTCTCGGATATAGTTTATACAATGCACGAATATATCGGTCAAGTCAACCACAAGAAATTCTTTTCAAATTCGTTTGTTCAATTAAATCATATCTTCAACGCATATTTTTTTTCCAATGATCTAAAATGCACCACGTGCCAAACGAGTGAAACTTTGTTTTCACAAAGAGTGTGTTTGGAATGAATAAAAATAGAAAATGATTTGATTTGATTTAATTTGAATTAATTTAATTTGATTTAGAAATCAAATTTTGTGTTTGGAACTTTAAAAAAAAGGATTTGAATTGATTTATAAATCAAATTTTATGTTTGGAATTCATTAAAATAAGAATTGATTTGATTTGATTTTATTATTTTACATTTTAACCCGTATGAGAGGTAGTTAGAGGTAGTTATTGAGGGTAAAATAGTCTATTCATTTCAAATCAAATCAAATCCTAATAAATTCTATCAAAATTGATGGAATTTCTAAAACAAAAAGAATAAAATCCTTGTGATTTTAGAAATCAAATCATTTCTTATTTTTTAATATTCCAAACACAAAATTTAATTAAATTTGATTTACAAATCAAATCATTTCCTTTTTTATTACATTCCAAACACACTCAAATAGTATCCATACACTGGTTTTACAGTAATCATACTGTATTTTTCAATAACAAAATCATGTTATCATGTTTTCATAGTTGTAAAATACTTTTACCATATTTTCACAATCGCATAACATTTCAATTCTTTTCACAATCCAAAACGTTTACATATGTTTTCATTACTGTATAACACTTTTACATTTTCACATTGTAACACTTTTGTTACTTTTTAAAATTCTAAAACGTTTTATTACGCTATAATACCGTAACACTAACATAGTTTACAAAATTTCAACATTTACATTACGTTTTCAAAATACTGAACTCTTCACAGACTTTTAAACCACGTATAAATTTTTCATGTTTTTCTCAATCGCGTAAAAACATACGTTTCTCAAATCGCATAGATTTTTTCATTTGTTTCAAAATCGCATAACTTAAAAATCATTCTTTTAAGTTGCGTAAATCATTTTCCATCATTCTCAAAATATTTAAAATACTTTCCAAATCAATAACGACTTTTCGTCACTTTTCACAATCATGTAAAAATAATTCATCACTTTTCAATCACGTAGTGATTTTTCATAAGAATTCAAATTACGTAAAATATTTAAACGTAATTCAAATCACGTGAAATATTTCAACGTATTCCAAATCGCGTAGAAATATTTTATTGTATTTCAAATCATTTTTAAGATAATGAAATATTTTGTAACATTTTACAATCACGTAAAATATTCCTCAATATTTCAAACATTATTTTGGACTTAAATAAATCAATATTATTTTCAACACATTTTTTAAATTGCGTAAAAAAAATATTTTATTGCATTTCAAATCGTTTTCAAGCTACGCAAATAATTTTTCACCACAATTTTATTACAGAAAATATTCCTTAACCTTCAAAAATTCTTTTTCAATTTTTTTCAAAATAATATGACTTTGTATTTTATTTTTCACATTTCTTTACTCAAGAAAATCTTTTTCCACATTTCTTTACTCAAAAATCCTTTTCCAAAATATAATTCACAAAAATCACTTTTCCATTGATATAAATCAACGTTTCAAAACTTAACATTTTCTAACGTATTTCAAAACTCAAAATAAATTATACATTAGTAAATTTTTAAAACACCATTATATTTTTTATTTTTCCTAAATCATTTCCAAACACAGTTTTTTTGTTCAAACGCTTTTCAACCTCTCTTTGTTTTCCGTTACTTAAAATTTCTATTCTCTCAGTGATAAAACGCCTGATTCCCTTTCCAAATTCCTTGATTATATCAAGTTACGTTTCCACTTTGAAAATCACTTGGTTCATAAAAATTAAGGCATTACAAGCCTTCAAAAAAACGCGATAGACGTATAAACCATCAAATATTTTTCCTTCTAAATTGATATGGTTTTACACAAACAAAATCATTAAATCTTTGTTTCAAAACCGAAATACTGGAAATGGTCATAAAAAAACCAAACCCATTTGTTCAAATTCATTTTTACTTTCTTTACAAATCCTTTTTTACTTTCTTTGCAAATCCTTTTTAAAATCAACGTTTGCCTGTTTCGTTTTTCGAAATCAAGTTTAATAAACACTTAAAAACTTTTTACACAAAATAAATTAATAAAAATCCCTTTAAAATCGTGTTCTTGTTCTTTTTGAAAAACAAACCCTTTGTTTATTTTCCATACTTTTCAAATCAATCCAATTTTATTCTTCCATGAAAATATTAAGTTATAAACACCTATGTTGAGGTGTCTTGCAAAAAAATTCCATAGCCTTTAGAACCAAGGAAATTCATTTTCTCCACTTCATAATTTTCATTTAAACAAATCAATTTTCTTGTTCTTGAAAAATTTCAACATGAAACTCTAATTATGGGCATCAAAACCATAGCCCTTCCTTGGCTTTTGGAGCTAAAAATTGATTTCTTTTCCATCAACACATCATGACATACATATATATATTTCATCATAAATACTATAAGCATGCCATATACTCATCATGCATAATATAAGATACCATCAAAGCCATAAAATCATGCATAGATATCAAGCATAGGAAATAATTAAAACACATAAACACCCACAAATAAATTACAAGACCATGGATATGAATCCTCACATGGATTCACCATCCACCAAATATAAAACCATCTCTCACCACCATACTCGGTTGGTGAGATGAATCTCCCTCTTACCTCTTGAAGATCCTCAAAAACTCCTTGTTTTGCTTCTTTTTCCAAGTCCTTCACCACCAAGGGCTTCTCAAATACAAGACAAAATACATAAAAATTAGTATACTAAGCTTGATTAAGAGGAACCATGGATCAAACATGGTTTAGATCATGAAAAGAAGAGAAGAAATGAAGTTTCCTTACATTTCACCATAAATACCCCATAACTTGGATCTTGAAGAAAGTTCATGAAGATGAATGATTTAGAGAAAATTTCCAACATGAAAGTTGTTTAGAATATCATGTAGATTCAAGATCTATAGTTGGATGAAATTAAAAAGTGATGAAAGGTGTTCTTGATGGTCATGGCCGAAACATAGAGGAGAAGAGAAGATAAGAGAATTTCTTGTATTGGTTCTTAGTTCTTTGGATAGAATGATGAGCAATTGGATAAGTGAAATGAATAAATGAGTATTGTCTCCTACTTTTGAGTGTATGACCGTGGGATATCAAGAAGAGAGAAAGTGAGAATTATTTGATAGCTTTAATAGATATTGAATAGGATGATGACTATAGGTTACATGTGCAAAGTCATTAAAATTGATTAAGCTTTGCATTAAAAGATGATAGCTTCCTTTTGTCACAAAGTGAAGACAATGAAATGAAATGTCCTCTTTCTCAAGTGCATGGCCGTGGAGTGTGATGGAAAATGAAGAGTGAATTATTTATTTATTTATTTTTTGAGTGATAGACAAGTTACTAGAATAATTGAAAGAAAAGGTGATAATGCATGAAATAATTTTGGCCTCCCTCCAAGAAATTTCCTAAGGATGCAAACAAGGAAATCATAATCAAGGATGATGTAATATTGATCATGACATGTAATAATGGTCATATAGCTTTTTCTTTGTCTTCTAAACAATCCAAAACCGTCCCCTTCCTCCATTTTGCATGCAATAATGTTGTCATCTTTTTCAAGCCATTATTTAGAGCATTTTAGGCCATTGATTAATTCAATGGTTAGGATTAGAGATTTTGATTTTAGAAGACTTAATATAGTCATTTGGATCTTTCTCCTTTAAATTCTAACCATTGATGTTTATGTTATTTTTTTAAGACTAATTCTCCACCATTGATTAAATTTACATCCAATGGTCATTGGTCCTTGTTACTTTCTGAAGACCAAATCTCCACCCTTGATTAATTAATTCATCCAATGGTCATTGCATGGTCTTTGTCACTTTTTGAGACCAAATCTCTACCATTGATTAAATCCAAATCCAATGGTTATAAATGGTCATAGCCATTTTATTAAACTTATCCTACACCGTTGATTAAATCAAGATCAAGTCTTTACCGTCAATTAAATCAACGGTTGATATCAAAGTCTTCAATATTAGACTTATTTCCTATTGGTCCATCAAAAATTGTCACAATCACTAATATTGACTTAATAGTATAATTTCTATTTTTATCTGCTAAAACCTCACGAAAGAATATATTTACTATATTTTTATCATTCGATAAATAAAGACAGTACAAAACACAGTATAAGAAAATTTTCTAAAATTTTCCTGGATTCGGATTTAGTAAGATCCTGCCTGCATCGTTTGAACGGGATGAAAATTTTTTATGCTAAAAAATTTTCACTTTCATGTATTAGGTCACTTTGGCTCAAATAGGACCACCTAAGCCCACGTACTGATCAAAAAATTCATTCATCCACAAAAATCATAAATATTACATGAAAATCAAGTCGATTATTAAAAATAATCAACACATAGTAGAAATAAATATTTAAAGATTTTTCTCCTACCTAGAAAATTATTATTTCCGACACGGAGTAAATCACTCAAAACGATCAAATATCTTTGCCGGAATAATCAAAATAATTTTACAATACACGTTTACTAAACAAAGAAAATTGCTAACTATTGTTTACTAATCATTGATGTTTAGAGAGCTTATAAGAGATTGTATATTTCATTAATAGGTTAGGTTAGATGTCATCTTCCTTATGGAAGAAGATTCAAGAAGAATCCATGATTCCTTCCTCTTCTCCCTTTGTCTCTTCTTTTCCTTAAGCACCATTTATGTTAGGAAATACTTTGGATCTTTTATGAGTATTGATGTTTATGTTATTTTTGAGTATATATTGATGTTTAGCTTTGTTTTTCCATATGCTTAATGCTTGCTTAGAATTTAGATCAACAATTGCATGATCTTAATTGATGCAAATGAACTAGACATAGGGATTTGTGGAGATGGACATGGTGTGGTTGATGCATGTTCGACAAGTTCAATTGGCTTGGATGAGTTGATTCGATAACCATAAATATACCTTTTAGCCATGATTAATGAACTTTGAGAATAGATCGTTCATTAGTAGAGTTTACACTAGTCCTCATGCAAACATAAGAAGCATAGTAGATTAGATAAATAACATCAGGGTTGACCGACCTAAACATAGGCTTTTGACTAAATCAGATTCTCAAGCTAACTTACTAATCATTGATGTTGCTTATAAGGATTATATATCATTAATATGAAATAGGAGGTGAAGAAGGATTTCCTAGATCTCTAAACCATTATGTTATTGCTTTTGTAGTTTAGATTTAGTTTATTTGCTTTTCTTTATTTTATATGTCCTTGGATAGAATTTAGCTAAGTTATTGGTTGTTACTTAGTAATGGAAACCATATATCCTCGTGAGAACGAACTTTTACTCTGATGGATTACTTGAACGACCTTTCCTTAACACGCGATAAAAATGGTCTAACACTAAGCATGGATAAGGAGTCCTTCCTTAAGCATGAATTATGCTATTAGTCATTAATCACAGAGTATGAACCTTTGCTTAATGATGGATAATACAATTAATCACTAAATATGGACAAGAAGCCTTTCCTTAATCACTAATAATTAACTATAGGCATTTCCTTAAGCATGAATAATACAATTAGTTACTAATAATGGCCAATATATTTTTTTGTAGCCATGAATTATAATATTTAGTTATTAATCATAGACTATGAGACTTTCCTTAAAAATATTAATATAATTAGTCACTAATCATGAACAATAGGCTATTTTTAAGCATAAACTATACTATTAGTCATTAATCATGGACATCCTTAAGCGTGAATTGTACTCTTAATCACTAAATATGGACTTGGAACCTTTCCTTAAGTATGAATTATATTATTAGTCACTAATCATGGACAATGAGTTTTTTCTTAACCATGAATTATAATATTAGTCACTAATTATAGACTATGGACCTTTCTATAAGCATAAATAATACAATTAGTCACTAATCATGGACTATAAACTTTTCCTTAAGCACGAATAATACAGTTAGTCACTAATAATGAAAATGAGTCTTTTCTTAATCATGGATTATACTATTAGTTCTAATCATGGACAATGGGTATTTTCCTAACCATGAATCATAATATTAGTCATAATCATAGACTATAGGTCTTTCCTTAAGTATGGATAATACATTTAGTCACTAATCATGGACAATATGCTTTTTCTTAAGCATGAATTATATTATTAGTCACTAATCATGGACATTATTAAGTGTGGATTATATTATTAATAAGTAAACATGGACAAGGAGCTTTTCCTTAAGTAAGAATTATAATATTAGTCACTAATTATGAACAATGGACCTTTCTTTAACTACGAAATATAATATTAGTCACTAATCATAGACTATGGACCTTTCTTTAAGCATGAATAATACAATAAGTCACTAATAATAGACAATAGGCTTTTCATTAAGCATGAATTATATTATTAGTCACTAATCTTGAACAACCTTAAGTGTAAATTATACTATTAATCAATAAACATAGACAATGAGTTTTTCTTTTAAGTATGGATTATACTATTAGTCATTATACAATGGGTCTTTCTTAACCATGGATTATACTATTAGTTACTAATGATGAACATCATTAAGCATAAATTATGCTATTAATAACTAATCATGGACTATGGACATAATTAGTGACTAATTATATTATTCTTGCTTAAGCAAAGGCCTATTGTCCATGATTATTGACTACTATTATAACCCATGCTTAAAGAGAAACTCAATGTATGATTAGTAACTAATTGTATTATTCATGCTTTAGGAAAGACTCATGATTGTACTTTTAATCACTAAAAATAGACAATGAGTCTTTTCTTAAGTATGAATTATACTATTAGTCACTAAAATGGATAATGGGTATTTCCTTAACCATCGATTATAATATTAGTCACTAATCATAGACTATGTTTCTTTCCTTAACCATGAATAATATAATTAGTCACTAATCATGGACAATGAGCTTTTCCTTAAGCATGGATTAAACTATTGACCATTAATCATGAGTATCCTTAAGCATAGATTATGCTATTAATCATTAAACATGAACAATGAGTATTTCCTTAATTATGAATTATACTATTAATTACTATTCACTAATCATAGACTATGTACATGATTAGTGACTAATTGTATTATCTCTGCTTATGCAAAGGCCCATTATCTATGATTATTGATTACTAGTATAATCTATGCTTAAAGAAAAGACCCAATGCATGATTAGTGACTAATTGTATTATCCATGCTTAAGGAAATGCTCATTGTCCATGATTTGTGAGTACTAATATAATTCATACTTTAGGAAAGTCCCAACGTCAATTATTAGTAACTAATTGTATAACATATGCATAAGGAAATGCTTAATATCCGTGATTAGTGACTATTTGTAGTATCCATGCTTAAGAAAAAACCAAATGTCTATGATTAGTGACTAATTATATTATAAACTATTTTTTTTTATATAAGTTTCTATTATAATAAAGAAAGAAAGAAACTTGAGAGAAGAGTAAAAAGATAGAAAAAGCATTTTCTTTATGTACGTTTAGATGAAGAGAAAATGAGAGAAAAATATATGATAATTGGGTAAAAAATTAAGAAAAGAAAATATAAAATTATGCAAAATAACATATATATTCTTATCTTTATATAATGAAATTCATTTTTTTTTAATTTTATACCTCTAAATTAAACATATATTTTATAAATTGTATAAATGCAAATTTTATAATAAATAATTTAAAAATTAATTCATTAATATTTTAATTATGAGAGTTAATTAAAAAACTTTTGTTAATAAAAATATTTAGTACTAATTATTTATAATATTTAGTGTCTAAAACCTCAAATAAAAAAAAAACACAAAAAGTGAGTTATTCATAATGATATTACAAAAAGATATAATATAGCAGGTTACCAAAAATTGTAGATCCTATCATTTTTATTTTTATACATATCTCACACTAATTAGTTTGTCGGTTGTAATACCTATACTACCAAAAAGTACCTGTTACACCGGAGAACTTACCTTTATATAAAGACCTTCCCCAAAGATGGAAGGAACTTTTACCACCCAAACAATTCAACATAGATAACAAGTCACATTCAATAATCACCATTTTGTGACCCAAGTTCCAGGCAAACTCGAGACCTAACAAAATCCCTCACAACTTAGTAACAAAGGAAGTGCAAACCCTAATATGGTAGCTAAATCTGCCAACCCAACTACCATCATGCATGCCTCCTAATGAAAGCCTCCACACTGTGCCACGCCAGGATTGCTCTTTGATGTACCATCAGTGTTGAGCTTGACCCAATCCACAATAGGAGGAGTCTCTGACCTCAACCCAATCCTTATGATGCCTTTGATAAATTACAGAAAGTCTAGACTTCTAAATATCATGGACATAATCCAAAAATAAATTATTTTCTATAAAAAAAAAAATTGTATCACTTTTTTTACTCACAGTACAAAGTAGTTGAAGAATTTTTTTTTTTTGTTATCTTATGTCTTTAATTATCTATAAAATATTACTGGAGAATAAAATAAATTTTTTTAAAATTTTTTTTGTTAATATATATTTTTAAGAGATATATTAAAGAATTAAAATAATATTTTTATTTATTTAAATTTCTTTAAAAATATTTTTTTTAATTTTTAAAATATTAAATGCTTGTATTGCAGACAAAAGTTGCAAAAGTGCATAACATAACCCGATCCATTCCTCGTCAATGGAAGAGTCCACAAATGTTCAAAGGTCCACTTCCTTTCCCTTTCGTCCATATATATATAGAGCGAGCGGAGAGCAGAGAAAGTTAAGGTAAGGTGGTGGCGTCACGAACAGTTTCCAAGTCTCAAATTTAGAAGAAGAAGAACAAAGAGCCCACTCGAAAGGAGTGCGATTGCGAGGGTTTTGTTGAATTTGATCGGTTATTAATGGATGCAACAAATCCATCATCTGGCGCTTCTCCATTCCTGGCCAATCTTCCCTCTCGAGGCCTCTTCTCTTCCACCGTCGTCTCTTCCAATCCGGTACAGTCCAGTACAATTTCCCTTTCTCTCTTCAGCTTTTCACTCTGAGATTTAGGATAATGCCGTGAGAATGCTTGATTGCTTAGTACGTGGATGGACATCTGAATGTTTTCGATCTGTACAACTACAAGTCTAGAGTATTCCATCTTTTATCTTTTATGCAAGCACTGCCAGAAGTCAGCAATTTTTTGCTATAGGTGTAGGATTCTTTTTGAATTTGAACCTAAGCTTGCTAATGTTAATATTTGTAATATGTGCTTTTAAATTTCATGTGTCAAGTGTCAAAATTATTATTATTATTAGTTTTACATTACTACAAAGAGAATTCGAGTTCCATTTCAGATAGTATAAGAGTTTTATTTTCATCTTTATTTACCATTTGCTCTATCCCGCCTTCTTTGTTGATCTAGTAGGTAATGTCTGATATTTGGTAGAAACCTTGTTTGTCTGATAAACCTTCTTCCTTCTGAAGCAAATATCTAGTATTCTTTTTATTTTTATTTTTCTTATGCACGTGTTTTTAATGTTAAGCTGTCAATGCCATAACGATATTTTTTGTCATAGAAAATGATTTCCCTCCAATTTTTGGGAGGACCTCCTGCTGTAAAACTGAAGTATTATCTTTTTATATTTTTGTGATGTTATTTCAGAGACATTATGTTTGAATTTGACCTTCTGATTGTGCAGGGTGGGATGCGGGTTTACATATGCGATCATGATACCTCACCGCCAGGTCTTATCATTCATTATCTTAAAGTATTTCAGTATGCTGTTGCAACTCGTAACACATATTGTAACAGCTGCAATACTGATATATCTTATATTTTACATTTTTCACCTTATAGAAAGTTTCTCTTATCTAGAAATTCCTGTTATGCTATCATAATTAGTTATTAATATGATATACTATGTAGTCATAACTTTTCTTCTCTTCACCGGAGTTAGAAGAATGTCTCTTTATCATCCATAAGAAACATTATACTTGACCAGTTTCAAATGGTGCTCGTTTGCACATAATTTACTTGTAGAGACATGGCCATTGACTGCAATTTTATCAAGACAATAGTCCATATGTGAACTTATAAGTTCATTTTTTGATATATTTTGACATGTTAGAGTTTTGTATACTTAAAAAGGGAAACCTGGTGCCATAAAGCAGGGTGCTATGCGCGGAGTCCAGGGAAGGGTTGGACTCATTATGTGGGTCTATAGTAGGCAGCCTTACCTTGCATTTGCAAGAGGTTGATTCCACAACTCGAACCTTTGACCTCCAAGTCACATGGCAACAACTCCAATTGTGGTGCCAAGGCTCCCCTTCTGAGTTTTGTATATTTATTGTTGCTTAATTTGTCTTTGACTTTGTAGTCTTAATTTGGAGTGGTGCAGGATCATTTAGTATTCTTACAATGTAAAATTCATGCTTAAAAATATATTTTACATCAACTTTATCAAGCATGCTCAGACCTTTATCATCTTAGTTTTCCTAACTTAAAGATTCATTTTCTATATGGTTCATGTTATTGAAATTTTGTTCCTATGTACTTTGTGGAAATTATTGAATCATTTGATAAGGGATAAAAGCTCCTGCCACCCTCTTGGTCATTATTCCATTATATATATATATTTTTCTAAATTGTGGTTTCATCCCATGGACTTTAGCCTTCTCTTTGGTGGTTTTTTAAGTAGATAATTGTTGTAAATTGGGGATTCTGACTCTCTTGTTTATCCAGAGGGCCAACATATTAAGACAAACCAACAGAACATACTGATTAGATCGCTCACCCTTAAGAAACAAAGGGGTGATTCCAGCTCTAAGGATGGATCCGAGGGTTCAAGAAAGAGGTATTGTTCCCACCTTTTGTGGATAAGTGATATTTCAATTTTCAAGTGTACTAATATGTATACAAAATTCCCAATAAATTTGCTGGCATTTTCTCTCTTTTGGTGAAAAACTTATGCTATAGGTTTCTCTTGCTACTTGTTAGCTTCTCTAGTGAATAAGTTATGGCATCTGTCTCCCATTCGTTAATGTCTATATTTTTATTTTGTTTCACTGTTATTGAACCCTGTCTCATTAAACTCTTTATCAGGACTGCTGAAAAGGTTTTGGATAGCAGAGCTTCAGCTAAGAGAACAAATAATCAAATAAGCTCTCGACAAGGTGGGTTCATATGGTCTTTGTAATGCATTAGCATTGGGTTAAGCCTGAAATATATTTCAAGATTGTTGTCTTAAATTTCCTACATCCTTATATGCATACCTGTTTTTGCTGATGACAAGAATATTTGATTTTTCTTAAGATTACTAGTTCATGTTCCTAATTCTCAAATGGGTCCATCATTATTCATGTCTCATGGTTACATCATGAAGGTTAGATGTCATCTGTCTGATACATATTCAGACATGCACCTCAAGCTTATATTTTTAAATACATTAATAAAAATCTCAGTCAATTTTTTTTTTCATTTTTTAAATGTATAACAAAATCATGTTTGGTAATGTGTTTTAAGTTGTGTTCATAAAAGGATGTATTTATTAGTTTAGAAAAAAAATGAAAAGAGAACAAATGAACATGAGGACGTTTAGAAAGGACTGTAGAAAGTCATTTTATAACTTGCTTGTAAGTCCCCTGTCCATGAGGTTCATGTTGCATCCTAAACTGTAAGAATTTGTTTTGACCAATATAAACCAAATCATGTTTGGTACTGTGTATTAGTTTGTGTTCTTGAACAGAATTGTATTTATTAGTTGTTTAGAGAAAGTGAAGAGAACCAAGGTGTGGTCGTTGGTCTTGTGTATGTACTTGTAAATTCAAATTCAAAATTTCCCTCGGAAAGACCTCAAATTCTTTAGTCTTGTTTTGAAAAATATGATAGATGTCACATTTCTGCTTGTTGATTTGATACATGAGCTCAACCATTCAGATATACATATATCTTAGTGTTTCCATATGCAAAATGGAATTTACAAGAAGACTGAAGAATAATGTAAATAAAGTAAGTTGAGCCGCCTCTTGAGCTTAACTCAGGTGGTTGTGATAGGTAAGGATTTGAGTTGAGCTCATATGTTCAAGTCGTGGTAACAACTCATAATTTACCTGCAGCCTTACTAAGATGTCTGGACTCTAGACATGTTTTCACCACCTGCATTCCACTATATATCTCAGTATGACTTATTTTATTTTGTCTTTTATGGCTTTTAAACATACAGAGGGATCAAACAGTCAAACATCTAATAGGGACTTCCAGAGCTTGACTGTAGAGAGGCTTCGTGCTCTTTTGAAAGCTAAAGGTCTTTCAACCAGAGGAAAGAAGGCAAGTATTTCTACAATTTAAACAAACGTGCATACAGAAGTTGCCTTGAGACTGCATATGCATACATGCATACGGAAATCCATCTTGCTAGTTTGCTTGATGGTATTTTGTTTACTGGTGGTCCATGTATATCATATTGACATAATGGTTTTTATTTTTCATTTCATTCCTAAAAGTTGTTATGAACGTCAACTGGTATATTATGGTTATGGTCCATGACTGATTATCGTCAAAGTACTTGCTTGTGTATTTTTATTTATATTATTTTGGTCTTCGCCTTTACTAACACATGAAATAAAATCTGTAGGATGAGCTTATTGCACGTCTTAAAGATGCAAATGGTTAAGCGTAGCATGGAGGGAGGAATACAGTGCTTACTAAACATCCAATGTAAGACTAGTTAGTGTTCTTCTTTATGTAACTTAGGATCTGGAACTAATATATATATGAACCTAGAGCAAACTGCGGTCACATTTGAACATTTCATGAGTATAAGCATTATGTTGTCTTGCGTGCGTATTATATGTAGGTCTTGACCAAAAGTTGCACAATTAGTTTCACCCATCGTGGCTTTTAAGTTACATTCCTTTTTTTTCAATCAACTACCATAATTAAAATAGTATAATTTATTTTTTTAAAATTTGTATGTCAACTTTTATGTCACTTTAGGGGTACGTAGGAGGGGGGGGGTTGTATGGTAGAATTCACCTTCACTATTGCATCTTTTCTTTGTCCATCGCATCTCGTTAACCTAGCGATGTAGAGGGTTTCTTTGGTAACCTTTGTTATCGGTATCTCATGCATGGGAATTTTTTTTGGCACCTTGATGGATATAGTACTCAGAATGAGTTGTTAGGTATTCGCACTCATTGAATGTTAATTTTATAATAAATATTTAAAAATAATTAATGACTAATGGAATACTTGACAACACTTGTAGAATTTTTCCTCATGCATTATTTATCATTGTATCGAGATTTGTTAAACAATCATCTAACCGTCGATGATAACTTTAAAGTGTTACTTTAAAAAAAAAAAGAATATTATGTTTTAAGGGTTTTCATTGAGCCAGAAGCTGACTAGGTTTTCATTGTTTTCCACGAGTGGGAAAACTATAATATGAAAGGTCAAGAATTATAACTCTCTCATGAGGCCAAGCAATTATGTGAACCAATGTTTTATATTGTTGCGTACATAAGGAATATATGACATCTACGAGTTTGGAATAGGGAAAAGAGGAAATGGATAGGCTGAGTAAAAGAGCAGAAGAGGCGAGATGCGCACAAATCAGTATGTGTATAGCGTTGAGATGGTATAGAAGTCAATATGACAGCAAGACAACGATGTGTGGAGCAACTAACGATAGCCCATGCATCAAATCACCAAGATAGTTTCCTCTAGTAAGCCCATTATCAAAACATCAAAATAGTACCCCCCTCATGAGCCCATTTTATCAGAACACCAAGAGCAACTCTTCCTTCTATTATAGAGTAGACAAAATAGTCGCCCTCTATTGTATGATAAACTAAAATCCTATTTTTGTCCTTGATATTAATTTTAATTTCACTTTAATCCCTGAACATTTTATTTTTCTTAGTTTACAACTTACTTTAATTTAGATCCTCTGCCTATATACCTATTATCTAATAAACAAAAATGTTAATGTGTCACTACTAGAAATGATGTGGCATCATTGACAGTTTGAGAGAAAATGATTGGATGATGAATGTATCTAAAACGACATTTCATTCTTTACCTGTCATTTGACACATTAGATGAGTTTTTTTAAAAAAAAATAATTGCAAGTGAACAATAAATGACATAATTTTAAACGTATTCATCAATTCATCTTCTGCTGTATTGTCACATTGACAAATAATGTTGTCACACTATTTCCAACAATGACACATCAACAGCTTCATTTATTAAATAATGGATATAAAGATATGAGGATTAAATTAAAGTGAATTTATAAATATAAAAGACTAAAGTAAAAATAAAATAAAATATCAAATACTAAAATGAGAATTAAAGTAAATGTCATATACCAAAATAAAATTTTGGTCTATATTATATTATACCATTACACGAAACACCAACCCGCAACTTTCCCTTCTATTAGAGTAGAAATAATGGCATTACAGCCCGATGCCGAGTTGTATATGTACGGCCATACTAGACTCCGCACAGTATCCATCAGTTTCCCATTACGGAAGGGGAAAATTGGCATAAAGAGCGTTGAGTGGTTCACAGTTCACACTGTTCTATTGGAAATATCCCGCGTAAGAGAACAAAACGGGCACTCGTTTTGTATTTTCTTCCTGGCGAATGACAAATGAATCTTTCAAGCACGTTTACAGCCTTGCAGGGGCATTTCAACAAACATTCAAATGAATCCTAACAGACATCTTAACAAACATTAGCAATGTGAAACATTCAAATTTTTGTTAACTCATCAAAAGCCGGACCATGAATTTATTTTAGATCATCAAACTATCAAAGGGAGCCATCAATGCAACTTGAGCAACATAATTGTTCCCAGGGAGAACGTAAACGCGGATGGCCCAGACGAGAACAAGTTTTATTATTATATATATATAGTCTAAAGTAGTTTCTTGAAGTGAAGTGGAGACATTTGACCAATCCTTGCAATTCTAATTTCATTATTCACAATGTTTGGCTACATGAGATACTTTACGTACCTGTAAAACAGGAAACGCGGAGTTCTAACTTCTAACCCATAACATCATTACTGTAAAGACCGTAATAGATGTTACAGAAGTACATTGGTTCATTTTTCTTCGCTCATTTTACCATAGAGGCATAGGCGATAAGAAGAGCAGAAGAGAATCAATAGATACAAAAATGGTTGAGGGACTCCAATAATGAGGCAGGGGTAATCAAAATTCACTTGTCAATATACACTATTAGTACTCTACTCGAAAAAAGGAAGATAGGAAGGAACAGAAAATTTAGCAATGTTGGAACAAGACCTTCTAGTGATGTCTGAAAATTAACCCCCCCAAAAAAAGCTATTTCACATTTTTCTCTTGGGTGCTTCCAGGAGTATCACCTCGAGCAGTTTTCCGGTTCAGGTAGCGAATGACAGCATCCTCAACCCTGAAATTATTAATAAAAGAACACAAACCGATTACAAACAGCTTTGATTAAATCTCTCTTCTAATATATATGTTGGCCTATGTTACATCAAATGAACAAAAGTCACAGGACATCCTAGTCATACCTTCCATTTTTACTCTTCATTGTCACTCAGTTATTATGGACATCCAAATGGCTCATTTTAATCTCCATTCCCATAATATTACATCTAGATTAAATCCCCTACTGCCGTGCCTTATACCCCAAATCAGACAAACACTATGCAGTGCAGCCTCTGAATAATGTATGCATCATTTTCAGAGCGCAAACAGAACTCAGTAGAAGCCATAAAATGGTAATACAATTTTCTATTAGTTGCCACCTAAAAAGCATGGAACAGACATGGACACCGCAAAACAGCAAAATGTAAAGTGTTTAAGTACTATTTGAAGTGTCGCATCATGACTAACATTAGTGTCCAACACAGATACAGCTTCTTTTTTGAAGTGCCCTATTCAGAGGTTGCGACTCTCCTCAACTCCCCAACTTTAGCAAATAGTTACTAACATTAAGGTCATCGCCAACCAAGTTGTATATTATTCATGCATGCCTCACAACACAAAAGAAAATAGGTAAAGTAGCATAATGCTTACCATGGTTGATTGTAGAATTCAGAACGTCTTTCGTTTTCAGCATTATGGCTGGCACCTCCAGCAACAAGCTTTAGATCCTTACTCTGAGAAGCGATCAAAGCATTAATAAACTCTGCTGGAGTCTGACTAAAGCCAAGAAAGAAAGCCCGTCTTCTACGATGCTCATGGATCTTTTTTATGGAAGCACAAATCACTTCATCAAAAGCATCAATCTCTTTGTGACTCTCCATGCTTGCCAAAAATGCAGACATATCCTTCTCCAGTGGAGGAGGCACATCAACCTGCACATCATAACATGCAGTTCCAGCTGGACAATTTCCAGAAAGCTTGATTTTATGCTCCAGGTGTATAGGCTGTGGTTGTGACAAATGTTGTGATATCTTCTGTGAAGCCATGGAGAACTTCATTTTCTCTTCCCCAAATACCCTTTGGAGAGAAGGATCACACATGAAGAATGAAGGGTCATTCGGGCTCTGTAGCTTCCTGGACTTCACATAGTGCCAAAGAGCAGCTATTATTCTTGCACGAGTATCAAACTCAATTCCTAAAACTTTAGACAGCTGTGTTGAAACCATAAACTTCTCAGGTAAATAATTCATTGTTATTCTGATCACTGCAGTGAATTCTTTGTCTCCTTTCCTCTTCACCTCAAAACCATCCTGTTGGACAGGTGAACGAGCACTATCCCATACAATGACATGATTGTCAGGAAAGAAGCCCTGATCCAAGTATATGGTAATTTTCTTGAAGAAAGACGAAAACCTTGGGTACAAAGGATCTGACCTCTGCGAAATCCCGGCTGCCACAGGATCCTTACCATCTTCCAATATCCTTCCAGTTATCTTGAGGGACCAAGAAGGCTCCTCTCCATTTTTCTTCTCGGAATCAACTTTTGTCTGATTTGAGAATGTATTATACACATAAATCCGAAGAGTTTTCCGAACACAGGGAGGGTTTCTAACAGCCTCCTGTACGTCAATTTTTTTCCTAGCCAAAGCAGCATCTATCTGAGCCTCGAGTTCAAGCAACTGAGTATAAAGGGCAGACTCAGGCAGATGCGCAGCCACCTTTTCAAGTATTTGCTTCTCCGGGAAACTTCTCTTCCTTCGCGGAGGAGCTGGGGTCAATTCCATGGTCTTAAAGGGTGAGGATTGGTTAGCATTGGATGAGCCAGAAGGTCGAGAAGGCGGCTTTTGAGTTGCACGCTTGGCAGTTGCAGTGCCAGGAGTAGCAGCCATATTAGTATTAGTATTAGTATTAATATTGGCATTGTGCAATTGGTTAACAGGCTGCGTTTGAGGTTGGTGTTGCACTTGGGTATGAGGGGGTGCAAATTGTGATTGTGCAAGCAAGTGAGTTTGGGGTTGGGAAAGCTGAAAGTGACCAGGGAAGTGAGAAGCACCTTGGGTTGGAGGCTGTGTCTGGGAGAGAAGATGTGGTGGTGGGTGGTTCGTGGTGATGGAAGTGGAGTGCAGGGATGTTGTTCCCGAATTGCCGAAAAACGACGGTGCCGCAACGTTCTTCGCTGGATTATTGTTCATCTCTGTCGTTGGTTCTAAAATCTAAACCTCGATCTCAGTGTGAAAGTGAAATTCAGAATAAAAATCTGGATTTGAATACACAAAATTTATGAATTGAAGTGGAAAACAACAATTATTGGATCTAAAAAAGTATTGAGAAATTTTAGAGAATGAAAACCCTAATTAGAAAACAACAATGCCTGCCTGATATGAATGGGAAACCTGGAAAAGTGAAATGGGCTTGTTTTGCAGAAGACGGTGAAGAGGAAGCGGAAGAAAACATTCTTACTAATCGGCTTCGGAAATGAAAATGAATGAAGGCCCAATCATTTCATCACTTGCCTTTCTTTGGTTCTTTGCTAATTGCTAATGCCTTTCTCTCTCTCACTCTCGTTTTTTCATCTTTTATGTCCTACGTCTATGTCTTCACTTCACGAATGCCCTGCGCCCTTCTGTTTTTCAATTTCTTTCCTTTTCAGTTTTCACTTCCCTTTTTCTTATTTGGTTCAAGGAGTAGACATATATTAAGATCTGTGATTCCTCACCCGATAACCTGTTAGCTGTTATGTTATTGTTAGGACTGCTTAACTGCCTTACCAAAACAAAACAACCGAAAAAAAACAGGGACCTGATTCAAGGCATGATTATTATTATTATTATTATTATTATTATTATTATTATTATTATTATTATTATTATTATTATTATTATTATTATTATACTAACAAACAGCCTAGTCAAAATTAAATCTAAATTTTCATAATTTAAAATGGTGAAATTCACAAAAATATTATCTCTCTAAATTTTTTTAGAGTATGTTTAGAAAGCGGAATTAAATTAAAATATAAAATTTTAATTTTTTTTAATTCTTTCGTAATTAAAATTAATCTAGAATATTAAATTTTATATTTAGAGTTGTCAAAAATTATGATAAAAAATTATAATTCTAAATTTAATTATAATTTTATTATTTAAATGTATGATATAAAATATTAAAAAATATTTACAAAGTTAAAATTAATAAAAATATTCATACAATAATATTTTTATAATATAATAGTCATATTTTTTTTCATAAAGACATTTTTCATGATTTTTTTAGAAAAATAAATAAATAGCTATTATAATAATTTTTATATAAATATAAAAATAATTTTCTATATAAATATAATCTCAATAAATATGATTGTTAATAAATAAATGTAGAGAGAGAGTTTTAACTTTTAAGTTATAGAATTAGTAATTTTTAAAGTATAGATTAAGAATTGATGTTGCGACCGCGATCGCAGTGGGATAACGACTTAAATTAAAAAATTTATGAGTCGTCATCAATTTTATTTTTGTTAGGAAAAATTAGAAAACCTAACAAGATGGTCTACGTTCAAAAACTCAGGTTCGGGAGTCTAATTATGCACAGGGAATAATGAAGACTTAACCTCACAGCACTCCTAATAGATCTACTCTAAAAATATTTATAACTCTTGAAATCAATTGTGCAAATTTTTATAACTCTTAAAAATATTTATTTTACCCATTTATTAAAAGATAAACTAAACAAACAAATAAATTATGAAAATTTAATTTTGGCTTGACAAAATAAGGATTCTGCTCTTACATATCCTTGGGTGCAATGAAGAATTCAAAGTCACGTCGTTTTTTAGAAAAACGATTGTGGGTTGGTTATTTTTAATTTTGAAAATTTTTTTGTTTTGAAAATTCATTTGATTTTTTTTTATTTAGAAAAAGGTTTGAATCACCAAGTTGTCACAATTTAGATGATTCTAAAAGCTGCATGATTAACAAGCTGTCGCAGCTCAGCTAATCTCATTTTATTCTTCTCAACAAGTTTTAATTCTTATTATTTCTATTTATTTTTATTTTAAAAAAATGAATCATCAAGTTATCGCAAGACTCGCAACTTAGATGATTTTAAAAGGGTTACATGATTAATAAGCTGTCACAACTCAATTAATCCCATTTTTATTGATTATTATTATTTATTTAAAACTTGAATAATCAAGTTGTCACAATTCAAATGATTATAAAAATTGCATGATCAACAAGTTGTCACAACTCAGTTAATCTCATTTTATTTTTCTTTTACATTTCTATTCTAAGAAGAAAAAAAATTAATAAAATAAAGTAACAAGTTTACTCTAAAACCAACTAGGCCTAGATATACCATCCAAAGCACAAACACGACCAATTTTTTACCCTTTTACTCTCTAACATGACCTGAAACCCTTTAATCCAAACCCACAAAAATTGATCCTAAAAAAATATCTTCATTGACTGCTCATGAACACCTTTTACATTGTTATTCTTCCCTTCATGATTTTTGTCGATGGAATCATCCCCTTTATTTGCATCTATTCCTGTGCCGAGAGGGGTTCTATTTGTTGTTCTAAGGGTCTTAATTAACTGTCTCAGTAAATTCTCGACCATTGATTGTTCTTTTACTATTGCATTAATTCTTTCCCTCATTTCATTCTTCTTTCGACCCAAATTTCATTCTGAGTTTAACATCTGTTGCAGCCTAGTTTGCGACCTAGTCTCGTAGAACTGGATTTGTGTGATCTGTGTTTTCCGATGACGAGCAATGGTTCAAGTTTTATTGTTATATTTTTTTAAAAAAAAAGAACATTAAATGGAATTAAAAAAATTTTTTTTTTCTTTTTTTCTAAAGAAGAACATGTACAAAAATGCATAATGAAAATCTATTTTTTTTATTTCAAAATATAGGATGAATGCAATAGTTAGTCCTTTAATAATGACTTGCCCACCCATTTTTTGTAAAGAAATTTTTTTTTAGCAATAAACTTTTTTTTAGAGGGATATGATTATGACTTACTACATTAACATATCATACTATTTATAATGTATATGTACAATAAAGATTATGACATTGCTGAAATTAAAGATAACGAAAATGTACGCTCCCTTTGTGCCCTAAATGATTACCTTAGATTTAAGGAGTTCTATCCTAAGGATCTATGAGTCTTTATAATTTGTGAGAACTTTTATTGGGTGACTATACTATTCTAAAGGCCTCTAGAGCTAAGTCTCATTTCAGAATGTTGACCACAAATAATGGGTAAACCACTTGGTGTGAGACATTCATGAAAAAAGTACACTCTAGATGAGGTTTTTGCAATAACCAAACAAGATGTACATTGTAACGCCCTTTTTTCTAGGAAAAAAAGGAACGTCACACCATAATAAAGTGAAATAAAATGCGGAAAGTAAATGAATCGTAAATTAAGACCCGATTCATTTTATACATATAATTAAGCCTCTTCAAACGTAAAGGTGCAGTAATTGGATAAATGTAAATTCTTTTTTTTTTTAAGTAATAAATGTAGTTGCAGTATAAATCGACATGAAAGAAAAATCATACATCCATATATTATATATTTGCATCAAGCCTGTTTAGTTACATCATCAAGTATGCAAAAAGTAAAAAGCTTTACCCACCCCAAGATGTTTACAAATTTACATCCCATCAAAATAGCAAAACGTCAGGCTTCCCAAAAAGATATACGGATAGCTATCAGTAGCCACCGATAGTATTAGCCCCCTAAAACTAACGAGAAGGAACCGTAGCGAGGTCCTCCTCTGGATCTTCCTCGTCAGAGGAGATCATCATCGGAGCGACCAAATTTTGAGCAGAGGCTCGAGCAGTAGAAAGGAATGAATCTTCTTGTGGGGTGTAATAGAGATCATCCCACATATCACAGGCAGGTAGGTAAAACTCTAAGTGAACAAAAGCAGTAAAGTTAAAAACAGGGGGGTCATAGCGACTCCAAGCTAACGACACTGTCAAGTCTCCATAATAAATGCAACGGTCCATGCACAGGTTTATATGCCAACAGTCAGGACCTCCGTGGAAGGTCATTCTCGCATAACCCAGAAATCTACGTGGACGAGATGACATCTTCAAGTAAGCACTAATCATAGTCAGGTTAGAAACCAGGGAACTCGGGCGCTTCCCCTTCTTCTCGAACGTCTTCTCAAAAGCATATAAATAAAATAGAAATACAAGAGTACAGGAAAGAGATGAGACACCCAGCATTCAATACCAATATGGCTGTAAGAAAACAAAACAGCGCTGGATGCCCACATCACATCATAGTACATACATATATATATATATCAGCAGTAATAATAAAATAAACAATAAAAGAGAAATAACCACAATATCTCAGGCAGTAAATAGTTTATTAATCAGATAATTATTTTAACAATTAAAAGGAGACAAACTTAATAGTTATGGACACTCATGCCAGAAGAAATATGAGACCGACAATGCATAATGCATGGGGTATCAAAAATCCTACTCCATGGAGCTAGACATAAACATTCAGAGAGAATGATCAGGGAGTTATGTCAGTATCTCGTTAGCCTAAAAATAAAGTGCTTATCATAAAAATAATATTTTGCGTAACATGACTTATACATGGCATTCTCAACAAGATCGCGATATAGGACAGTGTCTCAGTCCAGATCGTTAGTGTGTTTGCATCGGTTTATCCCATGGTCCTAGTCTATTGTGAGACACCCGCACCCCGACGCCCCTAAGGCCAACAATATAGCCTACACTTAGTCTGTTGGGAATTGTGGATCAAAATATCTCACAGCAGAATAATAGAATTCCCTCACAGGATTCATGCGAAAAGTCCATAATCTGAGTTTTAAAAGTTTACCTCTTGAAGCGTGATAAACACAAGCGAGGTGAATCACCAACACCGTAATAACGATGATGTTTCTGTGGTATCCACACGAATAGAGTTGCAAAAGGGAGTCACACCTCTATTTCGCGGTGCTAGCTGCGAATAGAAGAGAAGAACCTTTCACTGTTTCTCACTCACTTTCTTAGGTGCGGCTAGGGTTATGATGTAACATACGTAGCAGCCCCCTTAGTAGTACTATTTATAATAAGGCAAAGTGAGTGTGAGCAAGAGCAAGGTAAAAACCCTAAACCCATTTGTCATGAGTTAGGCCTACAATTGAATCCAAGTCCAACTTAGATCCTTATTGCTCCAATTTAGTCTGCTCTAAGTGTGCGACTCTGCAGGTTCTCATAACATTGGTAGTAATATTAAAATCTCATTTTAATATTACAAACAGTGAGCGGTATCTAGCAACACATCACTGCTACCCAAGTAATGAGAATGTCAGTGATTTGACATAACCTATCCGTGAGCAATGTTTCCGTGTAGTTTAGTCCCTTTGTCCAAATATCCAGATTGAACACAAGGCATGAAACGTGTCACCCTTGTTTAGTTCAATCTTCAGTTTCCTGATTCCCGAATAGACATAGCAATAACAAATGAGATTAATATCTCATATTGACTCATTAGAGCATGGCCATGTATTTCGTAGTCTCACTCAATCAGGGGGCCCGAAGATATCACTCCTGTTATGTAGGAGGGACAAATTTCATCTAGGTCACTTACATCCCTCCACATGTATCATAGTATGTCTAATAACCAACTTTATAATCATCTTGTTACAGATGACGTTTGATGGCATTAAAACACATAACTCTTCATGTAAGAATCGCAGTGATTTCAGGTCAAAGGACCACATACACCATTATCACTATGAGAATCGCTTATGACACTCACGTAACGATCCACGTAGCGTTCTCATGGCGAGTCTGTCCAATACATCATTACTCTAATATGTATCCATGTGTAGACTTGATATCTCATATCCATGACCCGTGAGATGTGATCATCAGTCTATGCACATACTAGTCTCAATGCATTATTGTTGTCCTAATTAACAATAATACTTGACTAGGGACATTTAAGAATAGTGTTTTATCCAATAGGATCTCACGATCAAGTCATCCACTTGATGTCCTATGGTATCAAACTTACTATTCTAAGGACTTTATTATGTCTACTAAAAAAGAACACAATAAATGAAATGCCTCATATATCAAAAATAGCATAATACAATGTATGTAAATACAGACAAAATGTATTGGCCACTAGGGCATTGACGAGCACCGAACTCAGTCAAAATTTTAACCGAAGTTATTACCTAAGCTTGTAGCACAGTGACAACACCGGATCATCTCCACGAGGATTGTAGATGCAATTTAATCAAATCAAGTGAAAGTTAGCAAAGGGGAGTTTGACAGTTTAAGATCGCACTTAACAAAATTAAAGGAAGAAATAACAATTAAAGAGCAGTCAATTTAGAAACCTATCCAAGATTGGGTGGATTCAATCATAGACCCTTCATAGAACACTTGAAGCGTAATTGAATTGTTAATTTGGATCTAACCGAGATCTCTGCATCAAATCTAGAATTCATACTAGACGATCGTCTAGAATTTAATTAACAAGTGATAAACACAAATCCGCAATCACACCATTCATGAAGATCTATGTTAATTTCAAGTACTTTCAATTAACTTAGGCACAAATCAAGAACCTAACCTTTTCAATTCGTGATTAATTTAGATCATCTTTCTAAGTTTCATCACAAATCTCAATCTTCATTTATGTGATTAGTTTAGATCAATCAGTTCTAAGTTTCATCACAAATCTCAATCTTAAACCAAGATCAAATCAAATCAACATAAATAGAATCACCATTCATGCATTCAAGATCAAGAAGAAGAAAAAAGAAGAAGAAAAGAGAAATTCAATTACAAATCAAATACAATACATAACCAAGGTCTCAAGAATCCAAACCATAATCTCTTCAAGAGTTCTAAATTGACCGAAAGTAGCTTAGCCCTTCATTACCATAAAGGGGAGCATCAAAATATACAAAAGCTATGAGAAACTATGAAGAAACAAGAAGAAACTATGAGAGAAATGAAGGAGAATACAACTTGTTATTCATGATAACCAATGGTGCCTTTTATAGAAGTCTAGGGTAACAAAATGACAAAGGGGAGTAGGTGGATGAGTGGGGTGGTTGAGTGGAGTGGTTGAGTGGATGGATTAGTGGATGAGTGGGTGGATTAGTGGATGAGTGGATTAGTGGATGGATGAGTGGGTGGTTGAGGACGAAAATTTCTTGTCTGACTTGGAAGCCAAAAACGACCAACTATACTTCAGATCCATGAAAAGTACTCTTCATGAAAGTTATAGATCTTTGTCTTGGCTATAACATGCATATCTGGATCGTCCAATTTGGCTTCCTACAGCCCAAGATATGACCCAAATACCGCAGGTTGCTCAAACCCAACTTCAGCACCTCTGTTCCGACTTGCAAGCTCAAACTGACCTATTAGACTTCATTTTTTCAAAAAGTGTTCTTCATGAAAGTTGTTTATTTGGATCTTAACTATCAACTATCCAAATTTCAGCCCATCTCCATTATTACAGCTTGAGATATGATTTTATGAGTGCACACCATTCGGATTCTAGTGACAGAACCCATATTTTGACTTCCATGTAAACTTAGGTCCCTTAGACATCTGTTTAGGACTTGAGCTTTCATCAAAGTTGTAGAGCTTCCTCCTAGCTTTCCTACAAGGTAAAATTCATGATTATCAGATATCAGGAACTCAAGTTATGGCTAAAATACAGAAAAGGCCAAATCTCAATAATAGAGAAAATATTCAATTAGGACCAATTTAAATTAAACTCACAAAATCATACTAAACTCAATCAATTAAGAATATAGAGAGTGTAAATGACTAAACATAAGGGTTTCTTAATGAATAAAATATGTGATTATCAAATTCTCCCACACTTAGCTTTTTGCACTCCTAGGCAAAACTCAAGACCAAAACAAGGACATAAGAAATTAACAAAAATTTAAATTCCAACGACATTCAAGAATCATTCTTAATCGAAAATTTTACAATCAAGAAGAACAACCAAAGGTTCAAGGGATCAAAACATTCATGAGTTAACAATTCTCCACATCTCAAACCAACAAGCAAGGTATCTTCAACATGAATCGAGAATGATAGATCTTCACAAGATTCCTTGTCTCTCAAAATTTTAAAAGGTAGGTATTTCACTCAATTCAACCCATGAAAATTGCACTACCATAAGCTTGCTTATCTTCTACTTCTCCATTACTCAAAACACATGCACACATAAATCATGAGGACTTTATTCAAGGTTGTAGTGAGGTCAAGGTAAGAAGAGAATAAAATGGATATGAGAAGATAAATACCAAAGAGAATAAAAGCAAATGAGAAATTCAAACAAGCATAAAAGTTCATCCCAACTCTAATGTATATCCCTTTATATATTCATTTTCCAATCTCTTTTTTTTTTTTTTTTTTTTTTTCTTTTTTTTTATATATATATGAACATAACTATATACATACATTTTTCCTTTTTTTAGGCACTCTTTCCTTTTTCAACAACCATTTTGTACACACACCCCACACTTGTTCAAAAACTCATCCATTAACTTTTCTTTATTCCCTAAGGTAAAGTAAGAACACGATTTTTCATTTAAGGCATCAACATGAGCTTTATGGTCAAATAAGCTCAAATGGGTTAAGTAAAGGAAAATATACAAGGTTAGCGATTTAATTAGAGAATTTTCAAGAAGTCGAAAGAGTGCTTGATATCATATTGAAAACAAGATTGGCTATTCGGTTAAACTAGCTAATTAAGAAAGAGGGCCTCAATCATGTTCATGCATGCAAGTGAAATGTAGCCTAAAAAAGAATCAAAGCAAGTTCTAGAGTGGTCATTAACATGAGTGAAAATCACACAAGAAAGAAGAGAATGACATAAATGTTGAATCCATCCATTAGGCTCAAAATCTCACAAGGTATGCATCCATCAAACTCAATTCATCAATTCAATCATCCATCACCAAGCATATCAGTTTTCAAGAAGGGGGAAAAGTTATTCAATCATGCAATGAACTTTTTTTTTTTTTTTTTTTTTAACAAAAATCCAAAAAAATGCTAAAATCTCTCCCCACACTTAATATAACATTGCCACTCAATGTGAAAGAGATATAGAAAGAGCAACACAACCCGATAAGAAGTGAATCAACGCTAAGCGAGAAAAAAAACACAGTAAAAGCCACATCGAAAGAAAAAGAAATCAAACAATAAAACTTTAGTACTTCCATAATTTAATACTAATTAATTACTACCTAAAAACTCCTTACTCGCCACCAATTAAGATGCGCCTCAAGAGTAAAATTACTCCTTACTTTGCCATCACTAATTGGTTTAATAAGTCCATGATAATCATATCATACTTTCCAAACAAAATAACAACAATTTTTTTTTCGGTCAACTATTCCCCCCCAACTAGATCACAACATTGTCCTCAATGTTAAAATATAGATGAGTGAAAGGATAGAAGATATTACCAAGGAGAAAGTGACACAAATTTAAATGAAACAAAGTACAATAAAATCAAACCCATTAAAGATAAAGTTTTAAATCCGCTTTTTTTCTTGTTACTTCCTTCGTGCCCTTATCGGTGACCAATCTATCTGAGCTAATACCTTATCGGTATATACTCAAAAGCTTCTAATTTATCAATGAGCTCATCAATAGTGGAGGCCTAATAAGAAGTTGTCTTCTTGCGAAGGAGTGATAAATTTTTGTTCCATAGCTTTGTCAAGAAAAGATAACAAAAGATCAAAGAAATTATTAACATTCAACAAACCAACCTAATCTATGGTGGATGTTCGGGTCCCCAAGAGACAATTTGAAAAATTTCTTCCAAAGTACCAAAACCACGTGGTAAGACAAGAAATGCATCGAATTATCAACCATTGTTTTCATTCGTCCATGCATAGATGTTACCCAATTTCTTCTCCAACTGTCTTTCCAACATGTTATTTTCATCTAAAGGTTTAGGAATAACACCTAAAACCTGATCGCCTCCTATAAAGGTAGCAAGTGATACAGCCCCCCATTAACCCACGACAACCTCCCCATATACAAGATGAATATTCCTCGCAACAAGTGATCGACCAAGAGTGCTAGTCGATGTTACAAACTCTAATCCCTTCCCATAACTCGACCCACAAAAAACAGACATTTTTGAGGTTACGAATAGAAGGCCCCATTCTATACTCTTCCTCCCTTTGAGTGTTTCTGAGTTGAAGGAAAATGGAGAAAATTGAGTGTTTAAATAAGAAAAAGAATGGAAAGAGGAATAATTCTACCTATAAGGGTAGGTTGGCTGTTATCAGAAAAAGTTAAAATTAAGAGACACAGAATCTTTTTTTTTTTTTTGACTTCAAGAAAATCATCAAGGTAAAGAAGTCTAGAAACCCCTGAAGGGCCCCGCTCAAAGGATCGTCTTGTACAAAAATCAAAATACAACAAAATGATACAAAGATAAAAGAAATAAAAATGATGACATACCTGTATGTACAGCTTTCCATGGCGTATCTTTATACTGCGCGTCATGAGTGCAGTAGACATCACGTCCATTTTTTTTCTTTTTTTCCTTTTTTTTCTTTTTTTTTATTCATAATGCTGATGGAGAAGGTTCATCACCTCCATTTCTGCATTCTCTGGAAGTTCATGATACTGTTTGAGGCGGTGTCCATTTACGATGAAAGCTTTGGCAGTGACCTCACTTTTAATCTGAACAGCACCAGAAGAAAAAAACCTTAGTAACAATAAATGGTCCATCCCATCTAGACCTTAATTTGCCAGGCATGAGTCGGAGGCGGGAGTTATAGAGGAGAACTTTTAACCAATCTCAAATGTTTTCCTCGAAATCAACTTATCATGGAAGGCTTTGGTCTTCTCCTTATAAAGTTTGGAACTTTCATAAGCCTCCAAGCGGATCTCCTCCAATTGCTTTGCGGTTGCAGCTTCCTCTCCATACCGCTTGATCTAGGTCTAAGTTGCACCTTTTCACCGTCCGAATGCATGATGTTCAATTTCCACCTAAGCAGTGGCAGTGCTTTTCCAAAAACAATCCGATACGGAGACATACCGATTGGTGTCTTATAAGCATCCTGTAAGCCCATAAAGCATCCTCAAGCCTCTTGCTCCACCTTTCTCGTTAGGTTGAACTGCCTTTCCGAGTATCCGCTGATCTCCCTGTTGAAATCTCGCTTGCCCATTAGTTTGGGGATGGTAAGGTGTAAAAACTCGTTCAAGACCCCATACTTTTTCATCAAAGCTTCCATGCTTCGATTAAAAAATGTGAACCCGATCACTGATGATAGCCTTAAACTCCAAACCTAGAAAATCTATGATCTAACAAAATCCACAACAACTTTGGAATCATCAGTCCGAGTAGCTTTCGCCTCCACCCACTTGGATACATAATCAACAGCTAGCAAAATGTAAACAAAACCAAACGAAACAAGAAAGGGTCCCATAAAATCAATACCCCATACGTCAAAAATCTCACAAAACAATAAGGATTTCTGGGGCATCTCATTCCTTCGAGAAGTGTTTCTTGTTCTTTGGCATTGATCACAAGATTTACAAAACACATATGTATCATGAAATAGAGTGGGCCAATATAATCCAGATTCCAAAACTTTCCTACAAATTTTTGGGACCAAAATGACTACATGCAAGTGTATGACAAAAGCTAAGAATAGAATAGAATTCATTATCAAGCACGTATCTCCTAATGACTTAGTCATTACAAAATTTTCACAGATAAGGGTCGTCTCACACATAATATTTTGACTCATTCTTCAATTTATCAATTTGAGCCCTAATAAAATGTGCAGGGAAAACACCAACAACTAAGAAATTTATCAAATCAGCAACCCAAGGAGTGTTACCTTGCAGCTTAAAAAGCTGCTCATCAAGGAAGACATCATGGATAGGAAAAGTATATGCCTCCCTTTCAATTCGGCTTGGGTGATCAGCCACTAAATTCTCCGCTCCACTTTTATCACGGATTTCAATATCGAACTCTTAGAGGAGCAAAATCTACCTAATCAACCTAGGCTTTACATCAAGCTTCTTCAGGAGAAACTTCAGAGCTGTATAATCTGAAAACACAACCACTCTAGAACCAAGCAAATATGATCGAAATTTGTCTAAAGCAAAAACAATTGCTAAAAGTTCCTTTTCAGTGGTGGTGTAGTTGACTTGTGCAGGATCTAAAGTTCTTGAAGCATAGGAGATGACATGAGATATTTTGCTGACCCTTTGTGTAAGAACAACTCCCAAAGCATAATTAGAGGCATCACACATGAACTCAAATGGGAGTGTCCAATCTGGTGGCTGGATGATAGGTGTACTGGTCAATGCTTGCTTCAAGTGATTGAAGGCATCCTTGCATTTCTGGTCAAAATGGAACTCCACTTCTTTTTGTAGCAAGTTAGATAGTGGAAGAGTAATTTTGCTGAAATCTTTTATGAATCGCCTATAGAAACCTGCATGACCAAGGAAAGAACGAACCTCCCGCATGCATGTGGGGTAAGATAGGCATGAAATAACATCTATTTTCGCAAGATCTACCTCAATACCCTTGCTAGATATTATATGCCCTAAAACTATGCCTTGCTCCACCATGAAATGACATTTCTCAAAATTCAGAACAAGGTTAGCCTTAATGCATTTATGCAAAACCTGAGTCAAACTATCTAAACATGCATCAAAGGAAGAGCCATAGACAGTAAAGTCATCCATAAATACATCCATGCAATTTTCTAAAAGGTCAGAAAATATACTTACCATACACCTTTGAAAGGTGCCTGGAGCGTTGCACAGACCAAAAAGCATCCTTCTGTATGCAAATGTGTCAAATGGGCAAGTGAAAGTAGTAATGCGACTTGCCAGCTAGTCTCTCTAACATCTGATCAATGAAAGGTAATGGGAAATGATCTTTCCTGGTGGCTTGGTTAAGTCGTCTGTAATCAATGCAAACCCGCCAGCTGTTTTGAATTTTTGTGGGTAGTAGCTCATTGTTCTAATTTTCAACTACTGTGACCCCAGATTTCTTTGGAACAACCTGCACGGGGCTCACCCATTTACTATCAGATATGGGATAAATAATGCTAGCTTGCAGTAGCTTGGTAACTTCTTTCTTTACCACATCCAGAGTCGGGGGTTCGCCTCCTTGGGGTCATTCTCGGTTTAGTATCTTCCTCCAACAAAATCCTATGCATGCATGTGGAGGGACCGATACTTCAGTAAGATCTGCAAGTGTCCATCCGATGGCTTGTTTATTCCGCCTCAAAACCTGCAGTAATTTTTCTTCTTGATCGGTTGCAAATTTTTAGCAACAATCACAGTACTTTCTCACCATCTTCCAAATATGCATATTTAAGATGGTCCCAAGAAAATCTTAATTCTAAGGATGAAGGTCAGTACAATGGAGGCGAGACAAAGTCATTTGAAACAACTAACTCAACAACATTAAATTCAACATACTTCTGACTCTCATTTTCACATACTGCATCATTCAAGTCAACAGCTACATCACCACTCATAACTGCATAAATCTCAAAGACATGCATACATGGTACAATATCACAACAAAATACATGTTTCACACACGAATCCGTAAAAATCAAGAACATCGGAAATTCAAGATAAATATCGATAAGTATCGTCAACTAGTATATCAATCATATCAACATGGAAAACAAAATGTTCCTCTATGGGATGTCTCTTGGCCTCAAAAATGTTAAATTGTACCACATCGTCGCCAAATTCCATGGAAAGGGTGCCAGCATGTACATCTATCTTGGTCTTGGCTGTCTTGAGGAAAGGTTTGCCTAGGATCAATGGAGCATGGTTTGTTGAAGACTCATCTTCCATGTTCGCTAATATAGAAGTCCGCTGGAAAAATTAGCTCATTCACCCGAACTAACATATCTTCTAGCACTCCTGCAGGATGAGCAGTGGTCTTATTTGCCAACTGAATCACTATACCAGTAGGTTGCAAAGTGCCAATGTTCAAGGACTGATATATTGACATAGGCATGACATTAATCGAAGCACCCAAGTCTAACATTACATGTTCAAATTTGGAGTTACCTATCGTGCAAGGAATTGTGAAAGTTCCAAGATCTTTGCATTTTTTTGGCATGCTTGGTAGAATTATTGCAGAAACATTTCTGCTCATGCTTATTTTCTCAGTACCCTTAAGTCTTCTCTTGTGAGTACACAACTCTTTGAGGAATTTGGCATACTTGGGAATCTGCTTGATTGCATCAAGGAGGGAATATTGATTTCCACCTTCCTGAATGTGTCCATGACTTCTCTTTTATTTCTATTTACGCGTGATGCTTGACCGTGTGACTCTGTTTGGAAAAGGTAGTGGAATGGCCAGATTTGAATTCTCTCGCACATTTCTTCTGTGTCACAGATTTTTGGACTGAGTTATCCACTTTCTTCTGTTTCTGGTCACCTTCTACTTTCTTTGCACTTGTAGTTCAGGTTGTGGTGGAGTAGGACCGTCAACTTCTCTGCCACTTCTCAAGCTAATGGCACTTACATTGCCTCTTGGGTTGTTGACTGTTTGTGAAGGTAATTGGTTCGACCCTTGACTTTTCAGCTCACTCAGCAGTGGTTGCCATCTGCCCAATTTGAGTTTGTAAATTCGGATGGTGGCATTGACATTTTTTGCCTAAACCGTTTCATCAAGTCTTCGAAAGGTGGCTCACCGGGAGTGGTCATCCGGAATAGGTAAGGGGCTCAGATAGGTGACCTTATTTGCTTGCCTAAATGCGTGTGGTTGGTATTTGTTGCTAGGGCCTGTAGCTTGGTATCTAAACTGCGGCCGGTAGTAATATTGTTGTTGACCGAATTTTCATATCTCGTGTTGGGATGGGCCCTCCAATGGGTTATAGGTATTAGAAAATAGATCATATATGGGTATTAAAATTGCCGATATTTGGGGTCTACCAGGAAAAATACCAGCTGCTGCAACAGATTACTCTGGAAAAATAGAACCACCATCCTGAAGTGTGGGGCATGCATCAGTAGGATGAGATGAACAAGAGCAAATGCCACACATAGTTACAACCATCTGCATTGGTGCTTGTTGTCCCACTGCTAACTACCTCACCAAAGAAGTCAATTCATCAAGTATGTGTTCCATTCTCTGTTGGTCTACATGAGATGATTGAATCTCATTGACTCCTCTGGTTGAGGTAATAATTCGTGTGCCAAATTGTTGGGTGTTGGCTGCCATGTTTGCTATCAAATATCTCGCCGTATCTCAGGGTCTTGTCTACTAAGGCTCCTCCGAGGCAAAGATCCACCATGCTTCGTCATTTGGCGAAAGCCTTCATAGAAATATTGAATTAAGAGTTGATCGGTGATTTGGTGGTGGGGATAGCTCGAGCACAGCTTCTTGAATCTTTCCGAATATTCATGCAAGGTCTCTCCTGTCATTTGTCTTATGCCACATATATCTTTTCTAATGGCAGCAGCTCTAGAGGCAGGGAAAAATTTCTCTAAGAACAACCGCTTCATGTCGGTCTAACTTATTATCGAACCTGGTGAAAGATAAAATAACTAATCTTTGGTCAGATCGACAACGTGAGAAAGGAAATGCCCTTAGCTTGATGTGTGTTTCTCATTAAGATCCCATGTGGCTTCATGGTTGAACAAACCACATGGAACTCCTTTAGATGCTTATGGGGATCCTCACCGCAAAACCGTGAAACTTGGACAACAAATGTATCAATCCGCGATTTTAACTCAAAATCGCATTAAGATCTGGGTATTGAATACACAAAGACTTGGTTAGTTATATCGGAGACAAAGTGAGTTCCTTAAGAGTTCTATTCTGCGCATGTTATCACCATGGTTTAATTATTCAAGATCTCAAGTTTACTCAATATTAAGATCAAATTCGAAAGCAATTCTTGCATTTAGCCTACGAGCTCTAATCAATCTATGCAAGGTTCTATCAATCTCAGGATCAAAGTCAACCAAGTTATCAGGCTCTAAGACCTAGTCATGCATCACACAAAAACAAATAAATAAGCAAAATACACTAGACAATGGATAAAAATGTTAGAAAAGTTAATAAAAAGCAAAAGTTAGTAAAAACACTTAAAATGAAAAGATTACACTTACTAATCCTCGGCAACGGCCACCAAAATTATGACGAGCGCCGAACTCAAATCAAAATTTTAACCGAAGTTATTACCTAAGCTTGTAGCACAGTGACGACACCGGATCATCTCCACGAGGATTGTAGATGCAATTTAATCAAATCAAGTGAAAGTTAGCAAAGGGGGGTTTGACAGTTTAAGATCGCACTTAACAAAATTAAAGGAAGAAATAACAATTAAAGAAAGCAAATCAATTTAGAAACCTATCCAAGATTAGGTGGATTCAATCATAGACCCTTCATAGAACACTTGAAGCGCAATTGAATTGTTAATTTGGATCTAACCGAGATCTCTGCATCAAATCCAGAATTCATACTAGACGATCGTCTAGAATTTAATTAACAAGTGATAAACACAAATCCGCAATCACACCATTCATGAAGATCTATGTTAATTTCAAGTAAAGAAATCAAGTAACTTAGGCACAAATCAGTAACCTAACATTTTTAATTCTGTGATTAATTTAGATCAATCAGTTCTAAGTTTCATCACAAATCTCAATCTTCATTTATGTGATTAGTTTAGATCAATCAGTTCTAAGTTTCATCACAAATCTCAATCTTAAACCAAGATCAAATCAGATCAACATAAATAGAATCACCATTCATGCATTCAAGATCAAGAAGAAGAAAAAAAGAAGAAGAAAAGAGAAATTCAATTACAAATCAAATACAATACATAACCAAGGTCTCAAGAATCCAAACCACAATCTCTTCAAGAGTTCTAAATTGACCGAAAGTAGCTTAGCCCTCCATTACCATGAAGGGAAGCATCAAAATATACAAAAGTTATGAGAAACTATGAAGAAACAAGAAGAAACTATGAGAGAAATGAAGGAGAATACAACTTGTTATTCATGATAACCAATGGTGCCTTTTATAGAAGTCTAGGGTAACAAAATGACAAAGGGGAGTGGGTGGATGAGTGAGGTGGTTGAGTGAAGTGGTTGAGTGGAGTGGTTGAGTGGATAGATTAGTGGATGAGTGGGTGGATTAGTGGATGAGTGGATGAGTGGATGAGTGGATTAGTGGATGGATGAGTGGGTGGTTGAGGACGAAAATTTCTTGTCTGACTTGGAAGCAAAAAACGACTAACTATACTTCAGATCCATGAAAAGTACTCTTCATGAAAGTTGTAGATCTTTGTCTTGGCTATATCATGCATATCTGGATCATCCAATTTGGCTTCCTACAGCCCAAGATATGACCCAAATACCGTAGGTTGCTCAAACCTAACTTCAGCACCTCTGTTCCGACTTGCAAGCTCAAACTGACCCATTAGACTTCATTTTTTCAAAAAGTGTTCTTCATGAAAGTTGTTTATTTGGATCTTAACTATCAACTATCCAAATTTCAGCCCATCTCCATTATTACAGCTTGAGATATGATTTCATGAGTGCACACCATTCGGATTCTAGTGACAGAACCCGTATTCTGACTTCCATGTAAACTTAGGTCCCTTAGACATCTGTTTAGGACTTCGAGCTCTTCATCAAAGTTGTAGAGCTCATCAAAGTTGTAGAGCTTCCTCCTAGCTTTCCTACAAGGTAAAATTCATGATTATCGATATCAGGAACTCAAGTTATGGCTAAAATACGTAAAAGCAGTGTCAAATCTCAATAATGCTGAAAATATTCAATTAGGACCAATTTGAGCTTAAACTCACAAAATCATATCAAACTCAATCAATTAAGAATATGGAGAGTGTAAATGACTAAACATAAGGGTTTCTTAATGAATAAAATATGTGATTATCAGGCATACACTAACATAGTCTACTCGCACCCGCACTAAGGTGTAATTCAATCTCCTAGGCATGCACCGCCTTAAGAACAGAGTCCAACGGACTTTCACAAATGCATGATGACTCAATGCATATCATGTATATTCATCAATAATATACTTCTCATAAAACATACCACAATTTGGTTAAATTAGACATCAACAAGTCTTTGGTCCCACACATGAACTTACAATGGCATATAATCAATTCTCAATAACAACAAACATATATAAGGTTCAATCACAAACCACAATTCCATTTTATGGATCCAACATTCCTAATTATTTAAGTCTTGATTAAGTACATAAGTCTAGGTCAAATAGACCCTTGAGGCCGTGGCTTCTCAAAAACAACATCCAACCATTTTTTTCTCATCACATTATTGATTTCATAACTCTAAATTACCTAAGTCTCAAGGTTGCACCAAAAGTGCCACTTGGACCCCAAAAAACCCCTAGAGGTCGTGAGTCTCCCAAGAGCTTCAAATCCTAATTTTTTCATTACATGCATCAATCCTTTAATACCTAATTACTTAAGTTTCAAATCATACAAAAAATCAAACTCAAACCCCCAAAATTATAGTCCAAAATCATGACCTCCCCAAAGGATAGGAAACCCTATATTTTTCCATTCATTCAATCCAAGCAATCCGACATCATCAGGACATTCAAAACAACTAACATTTCCATATAAATCAAGTATACATAAGAACATGAAAAACAAGCATACAAAGTGAGCAATCCATTATGGATTCCTCCATCAACAACCACTCAAAAGTTCTCTCACCACCAATAAAGGTTGAAGTGAGTAAATCTCCCTCTTACCTAAAGGAAGAACACGAAAATCCACTCCTTGTTGGTCCTTGTGATTTTCGTCCACAGCTCCACCAAATCCTAAGAATCATAACTCAAAGAATCAACACCAATGACTTGAAAAAGAAAGGATCCATGGCCATGAAAATGACCATAGAAACGAAAAAGAAGAAGAGAAAGTGAAGAATCAAAGGTTTATTGCAAAAGCTTCAAGCTTTGTTCTTGAAGAAAAGTGAAGAAGATGATGGATTTAGAAGAAATTTTCTAAAGAGAAAAGGTTTAGAATGAGAAGAGAAGTGTAGAAATAGTGGTAGTGAAGCAAACAAATGAAGATAGCCACCAAGATGGGCTGCTACCGTGGAAAAGAGAAGAAGAAGAGAGAAAAATGTGAGAAGAGGAAATGAAGAGAAAAAGAGTGATAGCTTTGTAATTTAGGATTTTTTTTTGGAGTGAAATAATAAAGTGAAAAATTAAATTTTTGGCTCCCCCCTAAAGCCCTAAGTCGTGGCACACAAGAGAGAAGGAGAGGGAGAGATTAGCTTCACTTACAAGTTTTGGGCATTTTAGTCATTTTTGGTCAAAGCTTTCTTGAGAAGCTTTGATTAAAATATATTATTTTTGAATTAAAGGTGATTTGATTTGACATAAAGTGGATTACCTTTGGATAAGATAAAATTTTTACTACAAGTTATTATTTAATGGATAATTGTTACAGTTAATAGAAGTCAGTGTTAATTGTCCAACAGATAATAAAATACACAGTAATTTTTATTTATCAGATAAAAATTTTGAAAAACATAAAATCTCGTAAATTGTGTTCAGCCTCAGATTTAGTAAGATCCCCCGTCGACGTTTTCACAGATCAAGGTCCTCGGGGAAAATATCTCTTTTCCCCGGCTCAACTCAGTGTGCACGCAAATTAAAGAATAACATTAAAATATTCAACGTTCTCAGAAAAATCCAAAAAAATTCACAAAAATCACAAATATTATAAAATGACTATCTATCATAAAATTAACAATTTTTAGGGTGTTACAACTCTCCCCTTCAAATAGAAATTTGGTCCTCAAAATTTTCATACCTTAGAATAGTTGTGGGTATTGCTCCTTTATCTTGTCTTCCAACTCCCATGTCGCATCTCCGGTTATTTCGTTCTAGATCACTTTTACTAATGGGATGTCTTTCCCTCTGATTTGCTTCATCCTTTTATCCTCAATCTTCACAGGAGTTGTCTCATAAGTCAAGTTTTCCTTTAATTGTACCGTGTCAGGTGCTAAGACATGATCAGGGCTAGGAATATATTTTGAAGTTGTGACACATGAAAGACATTGTGGATATTAGAAAGAAAAGGTGGTAAAGTTATTTAGTACGCAACAACTGGACCTATTCGGCGAAGAATTTGGTAAGGACTAAGGAATTTAGGAGTAAGCTTTCTAGACTTAAGAACTCGGTCGACCCCAGTCATAGGCGTGACTTTCAAAAACACATGATCACCTTCCTTAAACTCAAGAGGCATTCTCCTTTTGTCCGCATAACTCTTTTATCGACTTTGAGTCGTCCTCATCTTTTCCTGAATCATCTTGACCTTTTCAGTTATTTGCTGTATAAGATCATGTCCAACAGTAAGTCGTTCTTCATTCTGGTACCAACACAAAGGTGTTCTACACCTTCGCCCATATAGAGCCTCATAGGGTGTCATCCCTATGCTTGAATGATAACTGTTGTTGTAGGTGAACTCTACCAATGATAAAACTTCATCCCAACTTCCAGTTTGTTCCAAAGCACAAGCTCTTAGTAAGTCTTCCAATGATTGAATTATTCTCTCCGATTGATCATCGGTTTGGGGATGATATGCAGAACTTAAACGTAGCTTTGTTCCCATCGCTTCTTGAAGACTTTGTCAAAATTTTGATGTGAACCTTGGATCTCTATCAGAAATGATACTGGTAGACACACCATACAGTCTGACAATTTCACCAATATATAATTAGGTTAGCTTTTCCAATGAATACCTTATGTTGATTAGTAAGAAATGTGCTAACTTCGTGAGTCGATCCACAATTACCCATATCTAATCGTAACATTTTCTGGTCTTTGGCAATTCAACCACAAAGTCCATTGTAATACTATCTCACTTTTATTCGGGAATAGCTAAGGATTGTAACATTCCAGATGGTCTCTAGTGTTCAACCTTCGCTTTCTGACAAACTAGACAGGAATACACACATCTAGCAATATCTCTTTTCATTCCGTGCTACCAAAATAGCTTCTTCAAATCTTAGTATATCTTGGTTATTCCTGGGTGCATACTCAACTGACTCGTATGAGCATGTTCGAGAATATACTTCCTAAGTTCTTAATCTTTAGGTACACAGACTCTGCCTCGGAACCTTAGGATTCCATCAGTTCCTTCCTCTAATGTTGTCGCATCGCCTTGTTTCATTAGCTCCCTTTCTTCTTATAAGAACTTGTCAACTTTCTGCTTTTCTCGAATATCTTCCATTAAGTCATTTGAGATTGTGACTATGTTTATACAAATCTTTCCAGGTGTCAACTCCACAAAGGACCATATATCTCTGAATTGTTCCATCAAATCTTTTTCTTTCATCATCATAGTAGAAACATTGATCATTTTCTTACTTAAAGCATTTGTCACAACGTTTGCCTTTCCAGGGTGGTATTGAAGTTGAAAATCATAATCTTTTAAGAATTTCAACCACCTTTGTTGTCTCATATTTAACTCCTTCTGATCATACATATATCTCAAGCTCTTGTGGTCGCTATAGACGTTGAACGTCGCGCCATAAAGAAAATGCCTCCATATCTTCAAAGCGAATACAACAGCTGCTAATTCCAAGTCGTGTGTTAGGTAGTTCTTCTCATGCACTCGCAACTGTCTCGAAGCATAAGCTACCATTTTTCTGCTTTGTATAAGGACACACCCTAATCCTTAGTATGAAGCATCGCAATACACTTTGAAGAGTTCATTTGGATCAGGTAGGACTAACACCGGTGAAGGAGTTAGTCACCTCTTCAGTTCTTGAAAACTTTCTTCGCAAGCATCCATCCACTTAAAGGCTTGATCCTTCCTTATGAGTTAAGTGAGAGGTCCATCTATCTTAGAGAATCCTTCAATGAATCTCTAGTAATATCCAGCTAATCCCACAAAGCTTCGAATTTCTGTCACTATTTTTGGCCTTTCCCATTGCAGAACAACTTCCACTTTTCACGGGTCTATAACAATTCCTTCTTTTAAGATCACATGGCCTAAAAACTTGACCTCGTCCAGCCAGAATTCACATTTTGACAATTTGGCGTACAACTTATTTTTCCTTCAGAATCTGAAGAACTATGCTGAGGTGTTCAGCATGATCCTCCTGATTTTGAGAGTAGATCATGATATCGTCGATGAAAACAACAACGAATCTGTCCAAATAAGGATGGAAGATTCTATTCATATAATCCATGAATATAGCAGATGCATTCGTCACACCAAACGGCATCACCAGGTACTCGTAGTGACCATAGCGAGTACGAAAAGCTGTTTTGGGAATATCTTCCACCTTTACTCTGATTTGATGATAGCCCGATTGCAGATCGATCTTAGAAAACATCGCTACTCCCTTCAATTGATCCATCAAATCATCTATCCTTGGAAGTGAATACTTATTCTTGATCGTGACTTTGTTCAACTGGCGATAGTCCACACACAATTGCGAAGTACAATCCTTCTTCTTAACTAGCAATATCGGCGCTCCCCATGGCGACACGCTAGGTCTAACAAATTGCTTCTCCAAGAGTTCTGCCAATTGCTTCTTAAGTTCAACTAGCTCTGCTGGTGACATTCTATAGGGTGCTATAGAAATAGGACCAGATCCAGGTACAAGATTAATGGTGAATTCGATCTCTCGCCCCGACGGTAAACCAAGTACATCTTCAGGAAAAACTTCGAGAAACTCTCTAACCACTGGAATTACGTTCACATCTGCCTTATTCGCGACTTTTAAAGAAGATAATAACATGTATCATTGAGCTCCTTCTTTTAAGAAAGCTTTTACTTGGTTGACCGTCAAAAATCTAGAATTCTCATCCAAAGGGAAAACTATGGTTTTACTAGAACAATCTAACAGGACATGGTTAGAAGATAACCAATCTATTCCTAAGATTATGTCTAATTGGGAAATAGGTAAATAGATCAAATCAACATAAAAGATTTTACTTTCAATAATTAAAGGATAATCTAAATAGACTTTGGTGGTAACAACATGTTTAGTAGTAGGGGTTGAAACAGTTAAGTCAAAAGGCAAAGAAGACACAGGTAAACCAAGTTGTTTCACACAGTTATAGGAAATGAAAGAATGAGTTACCCCAGAGTCATACAGTACAATTAAAAGATTACGCTCTATGATACATTCTCTTTGTATGAGATCTTCGGATTTAGATGCCTCAGCTCCACTCAGGGTATAAACTCTACCTCCTGCCTGCAGTTTCGCAATTCTTGCAGCATTGATTGAAGGTTATGCCTTTGCTTAGTTGCAGTCGCGGGAAACATGTCCAGACTTTGCACACCTAAAGCAAATGACTCCCTTAATTGTGTAATCCCTCATGTAGTGCTCCTTCCCGCACTTCATTGGCGTAGATGTCGTAGTCTGACCAGTCCTACCAGGACTCCCATCTTGAGAGTGTTGTTGCTAATTTCCATGTGGTCTTGAGTAAGGCTTTCTCTGATAGCGATTAGCATTGCTGCTGCCTCCCCTCTGGGACCAAAAAGGCCCAAAGTTACGGTTCCTTGTGTTCCGTGCTTAGTCTAGGTCTTCTACCCAGCGACACGTATCAAGCAGCTTCGAAAATTGGTTAATCCTCAATGTTATAATAGCTTTCTTCACATTATGCCTCAAACCTTCTTCAAACTTCCGACATTTCCACACCTCGTTTGGTTGGTGTTGGAAATAAGTTGAGAATCTCGACAAGCTTTCAAACTTTGCAGCTTATTCACCGACTGTCATGTTCCCTTGTCTCAGACTAAGGAGCTTCATCTCTTTAGCATGACTGACACTTACAGGGAAATATTTCTCCAAGAATTTCTCTTTGAATACCTCCCAAGTAATCGCTCGACCTTTAGTTTCCAGTAGTCTCTATTCTCCAGTCCACCAGTCTTCTGCGTCCCCAACTAACATAAATGCAGCATAAGTCACCTTCTTATCATTGACACAGTTCATGCCTCTGAAGACTTTTTCTAGCTCCTTGATCCAAAGAGTAGTCTTCTCCTGATCAAATTCTCCCTTGAATTGCGGAGGGTTGTTGCGACGAAATTCATCCAAGTTTTGAGCATCTACAGTAGCTTCCAAATGTTGCACAACTCTCTCTTGCTATTGAGCAGTCTGCTGGTTTTGTTGCAGCATGGCCTCAACCATCTTTTGTATCGCCTCTATCGTTGCAGTCATATCCCCTCTACGAATCATATCTCTTTTCAAGTCAAACTATACAAAACACTGGGAAAAGTTATATGTATCTTTTCGGAATACCAAACACATAGAATTACACAGCACAAACAAGACAGTCCAAATCACAAGACCCAAAAGAAAACTTAAACCGGGGCTCTAATACCAAACCAGTGTTATGCCCCTTTTTCTAGGAGAAGAATGAATGTCACATCATAATAAAGTGAAATAAAATACGGAAAGTAAATGAATCGTAAATTAAGACTCAATTCATTTTATACATATAATTAAGCCTCTTTAAACGTAAAGGTGTAGTAATTGGATAAATGTAAATTCTTTTTTTTTAGAGTAATAAATGTAGTTGAAGTATAAATCAACATGAAAGAAAAACTATACATCCATATATTATATATATTTGCATCAAGCCCGTTTAGTTATATCATCAAGTATACAAAAAACAAAAATTTTTACCCACCCCAAGATGTTTACAAATATACATCCCATCAAAATAACAAAACGTCAGGCTTCCCAAAAAGATATTCAGATAACCATCAGTAGCCACTGACAGTACCAACCCCCTAAGACTGACAAGAAGGAACCGTAGCGGGGTCCTCCTCTGGGTCTTCCTCATCAGATGAGATCATCACCGGAGCGACCGAATTTTGAGTAGAGGCTCGAGCAGTAGAAAGGAATAAATCCTTTTGTGGGGGTGTAATAGAGATCATCCCACAGATCACGAACAGGTAGGTAAAACTCTAAGTGAACAAAAGCAGTAAAGTTAAAAACATGGGAGTCATAGCGACCCCAAGCTAACGACACCGTCAAGTCTCCATGATAAATGCAACAGTCCGTGCGCAAGTTTATATGCTAACAGTCAGGACTTCCGTGGAAGGTCATCCTCGTATAACCCAGAAATCTACGTGGACGAGACAACATCTTCAAGTAAGCACTAATTGTAGTCAAGCCAGAAACTAGGGAACTCTGGCCATTCCCCTTCTTCTCAAATGTCTTCTCAAAAGTTTATAAATAAAACAGAAATACAGGAGTATAGGAAAGAGGTGAGACACCTAGCATTCAATACCAATATGGCAGTAAGAAAACAAAACGGCATTGGACGCCCACATCACATCATAGTACATATATATATATATATATCAGCAGTAATAATAAAATAAATAATAAAAGAGAAATAACCACAGTATCTCAGGCAGTAAATATTTTATTAATCAGATAATTATTTCAACAATTAAAAGGAGACAATTTAATAGTTATGGACACTCATGCTAGAAAAAATATGAGACTGACAATGCATAATGCATGGGGTACCAAAAATCATACTCCATGTAGCTAGACATAAACATTCAGAGAGAATGATCAGGAAGTCATGTCAGTATCTCGTTAGCCTAAAAATAAAGTGCTTATCATAAAAATAATATTTTGCGCAACATGACTTATACATGACACTCTCAACAAGATCGCGATATAAGACAGTGTCTCGGTCCGTATCGTCAATATGTTTGCATCGGTCTATCCCACAGCCCCAATGGAGCTACCACTATCTATTGTGAGACACCCGTACCCCGACACCCCTAAGGCCAACAATATGGCCTACACTTAGTCTACTCGCGCCTGCACTAAGGTGCAATTCAATCTCCTAGGCATGCACCGCCTTAACAACAGAGTCCAACGAACTTTCACAAGTACATGATGACTCAATGTATATAAGGTATATTCATCAATAATATACTTCTCATGAAACATACTACAATTTGGTTAAATTAGACATCAACAAGTCTTTGGTTCTACACATGGACTCACAATGACATATAATCAATTGTCAATAACAACAAACATATATAAGGTTCAATCACAAACCACAATTCCATTTTATGGATCCAACATTCCTAATTATCTAAGTCTTGATTAAGTGCATAAGTCTAGGTCAAACAGACCCTTGAGGCCGTGGCCTCTCAAAAACAACATCCAACCATTTTCTCTCATCATATTATTGATTTCATAACTCTAAATTACCTAAGTCTCAAGGTTGCACCAAAAGTACCACTTGGACCCCAAAAACCCGCTAGAGGCCGTGAGCCTCCCAAGAGCATCAAATCCTAATTTTTTCATTACATGCATCAATCCTTTAATACCTAATTACTTAAGTTTCAAATCATACAAAAAATCAAATTCAAACCCCCAAAATTATAGTCCAAAACTGTGACCTCCCCAAAGGATAGGAAACCCTATATTTTTCCATTCATCCAATCCAAGCAATCCTACATCATCAAGGCATTCAAAATAACTAACATTTCCATATAAATCAAGTATACACAAGAACATGAAAAACAAGCATACAAAGTGAGCAATCCATTATGGATTCCTCCATCAACAACCACTCAAAAGTTCCCTCACCACCAATAAAGGTTGAAGTGAGTAAATCTCCCTTTTACCTAAAGGAAGAACATGAAAATCCACTCCTTGTTGGTCCTTGTGATTTTCGTCCAAAGCTCCACCAAATCCTAAGAATCATAACTCAAAGAATCAACACCAATGGCTTAAACATGGCCATGAAAATGACCATAAAAACGAAAAAGAAGAAGAGAAAGTGAAGAATCAAAGGTTTACCTCAAAAACTTCAAGCTTTGTTCTTGAAGAAAAGTGAAGAAGATGATGGATTTAGAAGAAAATTTCTAAAGCGAAAAGGTTTAGAATGAGAAGAAAAGTGTAGAAATGGTGGTTGGTATTAAAGCAAACAAATGAAGATAGCCACCAAGATGGGTCACAGCTGCGGTGGAGAAGAAGAAGAAGAAGAAGAAGAAGAAGAAGAAGAAGAAGAGAGAAAAATGTGAGAAGAGGAAATGAAGAGAAAAAGAGTGATAACTTTTGTGATTTAAGATTTTTTGGAGTAAAATGATAAGGTGAAAAATTAAATTTTTGGCTCCCCCCTAAAGCCCTAAGTTGCAGCACACAAGAGAGAAGGAGAGGGAGAGATTAGATTCTCTTACAAGTTTTGGGCATTTTAGTCATTTTTGACCGAAGCTTCCTTGAGAAGCTTTGATTAAAATACATTATTTTTGAATTAAAAGTGATTTGATTCGACATAAAGTAGATTACATTTGGATGAGATAAAATTTATACTACAAGCTATTATTCAATGGACAATTGCTACAGTTGACAGAAGTCAGTGTTAATTATCCAACAGATAATAAAATACACAGTGATTTTTATTTATCAGATAAAAATCTCAAAAAATATAAAACTTCGTAAACCGTGTCCAGCCTTAGGTTTAGTAAGATCTCCCGTCGACGTTTTCACAGATCAAGGTCCTCGGGAAAAATATCTCATTTTTTCGGCTCTGCTCAGTATGCACGTAAATCGAAGAATATCATTAAAATATTTCATATTCTCATAAAAATCCAGAAAAATTCACAAAAATCACAAATATTATAAAATAACTATCTATCATAAAATTAACAATTTTTGGGGTGTTACATACATCCAAAATGGCTACCACTACGCAACATCTTCCTAACTTAGGCATCACTCAGACCCGGGTTTAGGGCCCCACTTGAATGTGTGTGATAAGCATGTACGTGAAGTGTGTATAGGGAGCATACAAACATTTATGATCCTAAAAACTACTCATATTCTACAAAACAAAACAAACACAAAACAGATTCCAAAAAAAAAAATCCTATATCCTAAGGTTGCATAATAAAATAAAATCTTAATTAAAATAATCAATAGACAATTTAAACAAAGAAAAACAAAACAAAAATAAAAAGGATAAAACAAACATTTAAATGTCACAAAATTTGCACAACTAACTTACAAAGGCTTGACTCTTAAGTGTCCTTAGTGGAGTCGTCATTAGTTGCGACCGTGATCGCAGCAGAGATAATGACTTAAATTAAAAAATTTAGGAGTCACCACTAATTTTATTTTTATTAAGAAAAATTGGAAAACCTAAAAAGATTGTCTACGATAAAAAATTCAGGTTCAGGAGTCTAATTATACACAGGAAAGAGTGGAGGCTTAACCCCACAATACCCCTAATACATCAGCTCTAAGACGGTTACCTTAAATCAATTGTGCAAATTTTTATAACTCTTAAAAATATTTATTTTACCCATTTATTAAAAGATAAACTAAACAAACAAATAAATTATGAAAATTTAATTTTGGCTTGACAAAATAAGGATTCTGCTCATACATATCCCTAGGTGCAATAAAGAATTTAAAGTCACGTCGTTCTTTAGAAAAACGATTGTGGGTTGATTATTTTTAATTTTGAAAAGATTTTTGTTTTGAAAATTCATTTAATTTTTTTTTTTATTTAGAAAAAGGTTTGAATCACCAAACTGTCACAACTTAGATGATTCTAAAAGCTACAGAATTAATAAGCTGTCGCAACTTAGCTAATCCCATTTTATTCTTCTCAACAAGTTTTAATTATTATTATTTTCTATTTATTGATATTTATATTTAAAAAAAACGAATCATCAAGCTGTCATAACTTAGATGATTTTAAAAGAGTTACAAGATTAATAAGCTGTCACAACTCAATTAATCCCATTTTTATTGATTATTATTATTTATTTAAAACTTGAATCATCAAGTCATCATAACTCAGATGATTATAAAAATTACAGAATCAACAAGTTGTCACTACTCAGTTAATCCCATTTTATTTTTCTTTTACATTTCTATTCTAAGAATTTTTTTTTAATAAAATAAAGTAACAAGTTTACTCTAAAACCAACTAGGCCTAGATATACCATCCAAAGCACAAACACGGGCCAATTTTTTACCCTTTTACTCTCTAACATAACCTGAAACCCTTTAATCCAAACCCATAAAAATTGATCCTAAAAAAACGTGAATATGGAAACATAGGAAGGGCCTCTGGTTGGCCAAAAAGACAAAATACAAACTTACAACTAAACTAAATAAAAAGTGAAGAGATAAGTAATAAGCAAAAGAAAAATAAATAAATAAAACAAAATTTGCTTTTATTCTTTCATAACCGAGAACAACCAAGAAAAAAAAAAGGGGTCACAGGGATGAGCACTAGAGGGGGAGGGAGAAGCAGCTCCGGGGACGCTGGCTGTGACGTATTGGGTGGAGTGGTGCGCTCAGCACTGTGCGGCAAGAGTGCGGGTCTGGCAGGGAGGCTCGCTCGGTTGCAGTTCGGCGATGACGGTATAGAGAGGTGACCGGATCTGGCGTTGCGCGGTGAGGCTAGCGATTGGGCGGCGCAGCTCTGGTTCGTGGCTGGATGCTGTGGTTACCCGGATCTGGGCTTGCGGCAAGCTGATAAATGGCGTGGGTTTTTGGTGGTGCAACTCAGGTCTGGTTCGGAGCGAGGCAACACACAACGTGGTTCGGTAAGAGCTGGTGGCTATGGTGGTTTGGGTGGTGGATTATTTTGTTGTGAGTGGAAGGTTAAAGGTGATGATAGTGGGTGGTGTTTGGTGGTTTTGGGTGGGAGGTGATGATGGTGGTGGGTTGGATGCTTGAAGGTTGAAGGTGAAAGTGATTTGCTACAAGATGGTTGTTTGGTTGATGGTGGGTGATAAAGGTAGTGGAAATGGTGGTTTTGGATGGGAGGTGATGATGATAGTGTGGTGAAGGTAAAGGAAGCTTGGTGGTAGAAGAGGTGTGGGTGAGGGAAGATGGTGAGGCTACTGTCTGAAGGTTCCCTACGTGAGAGGAAAAAAATGTGAGTGTGTTGAGGCTCTCTTTTGCTGCTGCTTACTTGAGGATTTATAGGGAGAGATTAAAGTTTAAGGGTTATAGATTTTGGGCTCAAGTTTAATGGGTCATGGGCCAGAAAGGATTTGAATTGACTCATATTTAATTGGTCACAAATTGGTTTGAATTCAAAGTACAACTTGAGAGAAATTGAGTCATCTCTTTTTTTATTATCTTTTTATTTTATTTATTTTTGTTTATCTTTTTTTTTTTTTGGATCAATTTTTGTTTTTGTTTTTTTCATTTTTGATTCGGATAAAATTGGGTATTCACAATTGAGAAATATTTAACTTAGTTGTTTTTTAATTCTATGAAATTAATTTATGGAATTACAATTTTAATTTTAAATGATATTTCAAATATAAAAATTAGAATTAAAAGATCTAATTTTAATTCTAAATTCTAATTATATGCTCAATTTAAAGAGTTAAATAAATACTTATTTTTATTTCAAAATATGATAGTATGATATCAAACAAGAAGAGATGATGCTCTTCCTCTTCCCCGTTTCTTTCCTGCTTTAAATATGATATCAAAACAAAGTTTAGATAGTGAAAAACAAAGAAGGTGTAATGGAGGGCAACTAATAACCCCTTTTTAATTAACTTTGAAGTTGGGACATTCAAAATTTAGTTTGATTGAATAACCCGTCCCTACCTAAAATTGGATTAGGGTTCTAAAAATTAGACTCAAGTGTATTATTTTGTTGGAATTATTACAATTTTTTTTTGTTGCAATTGGATCACATTTTGATTTGCCTTCTCCATTCCTATTGTTACATAAAAAACTGAATACACATCAATTTTAGCCTTATATCTCTTATATTTGTGTAGGTGATAAAATTAAAGTATAAACGTGTAAAAAATAAGGTGAATTTTATTGTAATTAAATCGTAAAAATTGTGTAAATAATATATATATATATATAGGCAGGATCAATTTATACTTAGTGTAAGTTTTTTTTTGACTTATATTTATTTTTACCTGTTAGATTTATTTTTATCTAATGGTTATTTTTAACGAAATAATTTCAATCATTAAATGAAAGTAGATCTAACTATTGAAAATAAAGTGTAAAATAAAATCAAAAAAACTTACACCTACAGAAATCGCAATTCATCCCCAAACTTTTTTATATATATATATTCAACTTATAATTTGTTAAACAATTAGTGGTAAACAATAAATTTTTTCACTTAAATTAATACTTTTGTTTAACAAATTAATAATATATTTATATAAATATAATTTATTTTAAAATATATTTTAGTTAATATATATTTTTTAAAAAGTGATAAAATCGTCATAGTTTTTTAAATGATAAATGGGGTTTTTAATCGCCACTTTCACCTATCATGAAAAATATTAAAATTTATGGTAATACGTAGGATAAGACTTAAAATGGAATTACCATTCAATATTGTTTTTGTTAATAGATTTATGAATCCTAATCCATAAAATAAAGTGTGAAATAAAATCAAAACATGCAATATCTGCCAGCCTAAAGCGCCCCAAATGATTCCTCATAGAAATTCATAAACATCGCATTCTATCTTCAATAACTTGAAAATATTTTTGACAAACTTTTTTTAAATTATTATTTATCAAAATTGAAAAAATCATTAGGAGATACAGACTATCCCGTGAGATAAAGCTGCCACTGAGATTTTTAAGATGCAGAGATTTTATTATCAATTATTTTCAGATTTATATTTTTGAATATCAATTTTTAATTTGCCAAGTCAATTACATGCAAACCTAAGAAAAAAAAATCACTTATCAAAATTGTTATCAATATAATATTTTTAATTTTTCTATATCATCTAAACATGTTCTAGAGTGAGTTTTGAATTAGTTGTTCAGGACCAACTCGACTCACTAAAATAATATATCAGATATTATTATGTGCTATTAGATAAGTACATTTAACTATTTATGAGAAATAAATTTCTCACAAAATTTATCATGAGAGTATGCCACGAAGTATCCCTCTGCCCTCTCTTTGCCCACACACAACTTCTTTGCTTGTTTTGCTATTGCTATGAACACTATTTTTACACGGATTAATAATGTACAAATTTCTAGTTAATAATGTGTATTATGTGGTTAACTTCAATAGATATTGGTAATCAATTACTAGTCTTCTTAATCACATATTACACGTTGTTAACCAAAAAAAATTTATTATATCCCACATAAATAAAAAAATTAATTATAAGAGATAACAATCTTATGGATTCTAATCTTAAATAATAACATTTAATTTAGATTGAATTATAATTTTCAACACTTAAAACACTTTTATAAATATTTTGTAAGGTCTTAAATGTATGTATTCAATTCAATTTTACACACTATTATTTTTATGTACAGTTTAACTTAAATGTCAAAATATCTTTTGTACATATTCATTCTCTCATCACCACCGCATATTGCTTTTTGGGATGCTTATGCTTGCTAATCTTACTTCCAATTGTTTGTTAATATCGATTACAGTTTTTACTACTTTTAATCACTTATTCAGGTAACTTTTTGAATTCTGTTCAGAATAAATTATAAACAAATCTTTGCCCAAAATATTAGAATTGTTTTTTTCTCACAAATATTTTCTCATGAGTTCGATACTCTAAAATTACAAAAGTTATTTAATTATTTAATCTCTAAACTCAAATTTGCTTCTCATTTAAACTACTATATCCATTTAATAATATCATGTTTATGATACATAATTTTTTAAGAAAAACCAAATTCGTCAACTCACTGACAATTCCACGTTACATTTTTTTTAATGAAAAAGATGGCTGCGTATACGAAATGAAGTCCACCCGCGAACCTCATAATTATAGCCATTAAATAGGAATCAAATTAGATGGACGGTATAGATAGTGTACTTACAACCTACTGAATAGGTAAACAAGTGAGGATCCTTTTGCATCTAGTTTAATGGTGCATAGCCCATTGCCATCGTTATTGTTGCAGGTCGCACTCACAGATCCATTCGGAAAGGATTTCGGACATTTTGGTGTTGTCAAAGCTTCTAGATTCGGGCCATATTTCGGAGTCGAGAATAAGTCTCACAATTAGTTTTATATTGCTGCATGTTATCAATTGTTGGTGAAGTGAGATAACTTAGTGATGGAATTTGAATAGTGTGAAAATAAGAAAGTTACCCTGTATATAGTTCTTTATGCTGTCTTTGAAGTAGCAAGTTGCAAATGTTAAAATGTTAAAATGGTAGGATTCGATTCGTTCGGAGTCGGATAATTTTCAAGGTCAAGCAAGGGAAAATTATTTATCGGTTTAGTTATCTATTTACCTTATGGATCGGATTATTTTCTAAACATACTTTTTTTTCATTCTTAGGTGATCTATTTGAATCATGTAAGTTTCAGGCTATTATTTTGTTAATCCAGTCCAACTCATTTAATCTTATGTAATGTTAAAAAAGCTAATCAAATAGGTGGGACTTCATCTTCAAGACCAAGCGTAATTCGATTCGGTGGAACTTAATCTATTCGTCTTTGTTGCGATAAGTTTCAAGTTTCATATTGATTTTACTACCAAATTCATTCATTTTATTAATTATTCAACCATTTCTTTGTGGAAATTTATTGAATTTGATCCATTTTGCCATCGTACACCACTATTGATTTTTTTATTTGCCTAATCAAAGACCTCTATGATAAAGTCGTGGGAGGTTTGGACGAGGTCGTTCGTGTTATATCCTTTCTACAAGTCTGATTTGGTTTTAAGACCCAAGAACCCTAAGGTTTGAGTGGTGTGGAGTTGATAGACAAATGTCTTTTGTAGAGGGTCGTGCTTGGTCTTATTCCATATCGAAGTTCATATCAACGTTTAGCTGTGGTTTATGACACCGGCCTCAACAATCCACACTAAGTCGATGGTAGGAATATAGGATTTGGTGATAGTTGTGCTGATGTAGTTAGAAACTGCGACTCAAAAAAGACTCATTTTTATCTATTATAATAATATGCTATAATAGACTCTTTTAAAGGGTTGGTGCACCCTAACTTTGGAGTACACCGTAACACGGACCACTTAATAGTCAAAATATATGTAAGTTAATTGTGTCAATAATAATAATAATAATAATTTGTTAAAGGTATTTGGTAAAGAATTTAAAATAAATTTTTAATAAAATATAAAGTATTTCATATATTAAAATATTTTAAAAAATTATATTTTTAATAAAAAATTATTTTAGATTTCTTAATAAATACCCATAATAAAATTTAAAATAAGAAAAATTAAAACAAGAATATTTATTAATATTTTCACACATTCACTTTTATTTTAATTATTATTAAAAAAAAGAGATAAGAATTAATTTTAATTTATCAAAATATTAATTTTTTTTAAAGTATCCTTAACTAATAGATAAGAAACTAACTACAAAAATTTTGTTATTTAGAAATAGAAAAATTCCTTATTAAATTTTGTTAACAAAAAATTAAAGATGAATTAGTAAAAAAAAATTTATCACTTATTTTGAATCACTAATTAATGATGAAAAAAATTTCTATCATTAATCTCTCAGTTTCTATCATTAATCCACTGTTAATTTATCACTAATATACATTAGCAATAATAAATTTTATTTTTAAATTTTTATCGTTAATATACAAAATCTTGTGATACAATCATGCCCTAAGATAAAATTTTTTTTAATAATATTATTTTTATATACATAAATTTTAAAATTAAATTATTTTCTATTATAAACCGTAAATCACATATGTAAAAGATCTAAACATCTTCTATTTAAACTAATTCACATAAATATTATCAAAATATTAATGAATATTAGGGCTGGAAGAAAATTTAAGACTTTACACTGTGCACAGTAACTTCGTACCTGAGCATTGCTTTACTTTAGTGGTCAGATCAGTCTGCAAAAAATTCCACGTAATGAATGCGAGACAGTCAGAGTCAGACGACTCAGAAAGGATGACCCAACTAAACCCCAAATGGAACAACCAGATTCAGCGCATTATAACGATATCTATACATCCATTGCTAAATTACGCCACCAACCTTGGCCGAAATACTAACTTACGCACAAGGTGTAGCGTGGTAGGCACAATTAAAAAAAGCGAAAAAAAAAGAACAAATAAATAAACAAGGATATTTTACCCACAAATAAATAAATAAATGAAAATAAAATAAAATAACGTAAAATCATTCATATCCCCTCTCTGTCTCTCTATTGAAAACAGAGTGGTGAAGCGAAAAAAGAGAAGCAGAAAGAAGAGAGAAGCATGGTTTCAACGAGACGCAGTGGATCTCTCTCTGCCAACAGTACCAAAAGATCTTCCTCTTCCGAAGATAAGCCTCCTTCACCGAAGCGTCAAAAGGTTCTTCCCTTTTTGTTTTTCGTTCTCTCTCGCTCTCTCTTTCTCTTTGTTTTTTTTAATCAATTGAATCCAAATGGTTCGGTTCTGAATTTGTTGTCCCTAGTTTTGGAGAATTCTAGCGTCAAACCCGTCTCTTCTTGCGATTAGGGTTTTATGATTTGTTGGATTTTTCCAGGTCGACAATGGCGGTTCGTCTGAGAAACCCATGCCGGCGGTGGAAAATTCCAAGGAATTGCGTACTCCGGAGCCAGCGCCTGATCCCGGAGAATGTGGTTCCGGCGATGCTCAGATCGCCGGAGCGGGTGCCACCGATGGTGTGAATTCCGGCAAGGGTGATGCTACCCCGGCTGTGGCTGTGGTGGCGCCGATTGCTGATGGTACATGTTGGCAGTCATAATTTTTTTCAATTTCCAATTTTTTCTTGTTTGTTTTTTCCATGATACTGAAATAGGTGCTTGGATCATAAATTTTACTCTGAAGGTTCTTCGCCGATTGAAAAGGCCAGGGGCTCGTTCTCTTCGTGGAGTATATATCAGAAGCAAAATCCAAAAATTGAGGCTTCAGCTCCCTGGTGCAAGCTCTTGTCACAGTCTGCACAGGTAATTCATGTTTATGTTCATTGAAGTGAAGTGAATTGGAAAAGCAATGATTGTAGTGGTCATAGTTCACACTTTGGAGTGTTTAATCCAGGGGTAGCACGTGGTGTTGTATTAGTTCAAGACTTGTTAATTTGGAATTTGTGTCACTGTTGCAGAATCCAAATGTTCCCGTTTGCACACCGAACTTCACGATTGGTTCTAGTAGAAGTTGCAACTTTGCACTGAAGGATCAGACTATAAGTGGAAATTTATGCAAGATCAAGCATACCCAGGTACATCTGAGGATTTAAATTAGATTACCCGATGGAGTTTTGGAACATTGATAAGATTGTGTGTGTCGTTAGGCTCTTTTTTAAGCACAAAAGTAAGCACATGCTAATGAATCATTTTAACTGGTTACTATTTCGCAAAGTTTTCTAATTCCTGTAAATACTTCTCTGCAGTCGTGTGCTTGGATTTTCTTTCTTTTTTTTTTTGTCCAGTTGTTTGAGGTGAATACTGTAGGATATGTATGTGCAGTATGATTACTGTTGTTTCTGGATATGATCAGCGCGAGGGAAGTGATGTAGCTGTGCTAGAAAGTACGGGTAGCAAAGGATCTGTGCTAATAAATGGGACGCTTGTCAAGAAGAATAGCAGCTGTGTGCTTAACTCGGGTGATGAGGTGGTTTTTGGCTTGCTGGGAAATCATTCTTATGTATCCTTTTAGTTCATTCAGTTGAATGTGATTTTTTTTTTCCTCCTAAGTGCTTCCTGAAATGAGAAGTATCAGTTATACTATTTCTCAATTATCTATTATTTCCTTTTTCTCAAGGTATTTTGTTTTTTTTATTTGTTTTGCATGGGTGATTTTCTTAATTTATTTTTGACCTAGATTTTTCAGCAACTAAATTCTGAGGTTGCAGTTAAGGGTGCAGAAGTTCAGAGTGGTGTTGGGAAATTTCTGCAGCTTGAAAGGAGAACTGGAGACCCTTCAGCTGTTGCTGGGGCTTCTATTTTGGCTTCTCTTTCTAGCCTCAGGCAGGATCTTACAAGATGGAAATCTCCATCTCAGACCTCCAGTAAACCTCAACAGGGTACTGACGTCTCTAGTCATTCTGTTCTTCATGATGGTACAGAAATTGAGCTCGATGGCTCGGAAACAATTCCAAATGTGCAGAGTGATAAAGCAGCTGATGTTGGCACAAGCAACAAGAATTCACCAATGGATTGCGATCCAGATGCTGGCACAGAGGCAGGCAATGTAAAACTCTCTGGGGTGAATGATTTCCTAAGGCCTTTCTTCAGGATCTTAGCTCGATCTAGTTGTAAACTGAAATTGAGCAAAAGTATCTGTAAACAGGTATTGGAAGAAAGAAATGGGACGCGGGATACGCAGGCTGCATCGACTTCGGGTACATCTGCGCGCTGTGCAGTGTTTAAAGAAGATGTTCGTGCTGCTATACTGGATGGAAAAGAAACAAATGTGTCTTTTGACAACTTCCCATACTATTTAAGGTATAATTCTGAAGTATGTGTTAAGGTTGCTGTGATTCTTTTTTTAAAATGAAATTAAAACTATTTTGACTTGATTGAGTCTTCCATGTGGTGTGCTTGAAGTCATTCTTATAGCTCCTTTCTTTGATGGATCTTCTTGCAGTGAGAATACAAAAAATGTCCTGGTGGCAGCTTGCTTTATACACCTTAGGCATAAAGAACATGAAAAGTACACTGTGGATCTTACAACCATAAACCCTCGTATTCTGCTTTCGGGACCTGCAGGTATGTGGGTATCATATTACTGCTCCCCTTCTTTTTCTTTAAATAATTATTTCCCTAAATTGCCAATTTTTGTTGTTTGCAGGGTCAGAAATATATCAGGAGATGTTGGCAAAAGCTCTTGCAAAATACTTTGGAGCTAAGTTGCTCATATTTGATAGCCATTTGCTTTTGGGTGTAAGATAAAGCTTCCTTGTTGGTCTGATATTGGGATTAAGCCATGCATGCCTCTTTTATTGATGTGTCCATGAAGTATTTTTGCCTGAAAACTTTGATAATGAATCTTTATTTGCTGTGTGATGATAGGGTTTATCTTCCAAGGAAGCTGAGCTACTGAAAGATGGCTTTAATGCTGAAAAATCATGCAGCTGCACCAAACAAAGTCCTACAGCTGCAGACTTGGCTAGGAGCACAGACCCATTAGCTAGCGAAACAGATACACCTAGCTCTTCAAATGCACCTACATCATATGGCCTTGAGTCTCAACCCAAGTTGGAAATTGATAACATACCATCTACCTCTGGAGCTGCTAAAAATTGCTTGTTTAAATTAGGTATCTGCTCTTTTACTTTTCTTCTATCTTTAAGATGCTTTGATTTTATCTCAAAGTGTTGGTATATTCCATATATAAACATGCAGGTGATAGGGTGAAATTTAGCTGTTCATCTTCTTGTGGCTTGTATCAGGCATCTTCTTCAAGGTACAAATTTGTATTAGACTTTTCTGAATTGATTTCTATTTTTCTCATCGATATGTGTTTGCTCTTGTCAAATGAACTATAGAACTTAAGTTATCATGAGCATCTATGCAGGTCCAACTTCTTATGTATGAAACAGTAATGTAATGGATGGATCTTTATTCACCAAATTGAAGTGTAACTAACAGCACAATACACTGGTTACTCATGATTATTACATGGCAATTCGTGTATGACTGAAAATGAATAGATTTTACCACTGATGGGAGATTGGGACAGCAGGGAGGGAGAGGAGGAAAATTATTTATGGTGATTGCACTGTGATGAAAGATTGGAACTAACGTACATCCTTTTGTTGTTGGGTTAGAGATGGTGCTAAAGCCAAGAATTGCTTATGCTTAACTTCTTTTGTATTTCTTCTATATATAATGCTCTCTCTTTCTCATGTTCTTCACTTTAGGTTGCAACTTCAACCCTTTGTTTGGGGGAAAATGTGGTAGGAAAGAAATGAGGGGAAATAAAATAGGAGTGATGAAAACGAGGTATTAGAAATTAATTTTCTTCTCTCTTGTTTGGATCTCATATAGGAGTGATAAAATAGGATTGATGAAAATGAGGTATTAAAAATTAAATATTCACCCATCACTTAATTACATATTAAGATGATATTTTAATATTGTGTAAATTAGAATTCTTTAAGCAATTTTATTAATTTTTCTTCACTTTCAGTTTCTCTCTATTTTTAGTAGAATGTAAGTCAAATATTCTTTTCTAGTTCATTCCTCCATATTCCCCCTTGTTTCCTAGATGGCTAGATCCATTCCTCTCCAAACCATTTTCACCCATTCCAAACTAAGTGCAAGTGTTTCTATTTTTTTAATTATAATTTCTATTAGCAATTTCACATATAGGGGCCCACCTAATGGAAATCGGGGGAAGGTTGTCTTACTATTTGATGATAATCCCTTGTCTAAAATTGGTGTGAGATTTGATAAACCGATACCTGATGGAGTTGATCTGGGAGGTGCCTGTGAGGGAGGTCAAGGATTTTTCTGCAATGGTAAGACATTACCTATCCACTTCAACATTTATATTTTTAGATATTCTATATCCTTGTATCTCTGAGCATATTTTGGTCCTAGATTTTGAAGGTGTCTTTTTTCTGTTTCCAGTCACTGATCTTCGATTGGAAAACAGTGGTGTGGAAGAACTGGACAAATTACTTATAAATTCGTTGTTTGAGGTCGCATTTCACCACGCTCTGTGGTCTAAGAATCTTATAATTATTTTCTGCTTCAATCTTACACTAAGATTTTATACTTTTTGTTTCAGGTTGTTTTCAGTGAGAGCAGAACTGCACCATTCATTTTATTCATGAAAGATGCAGAGAAGTCTATAGTAGGAAATGGAGATCCATATTCATTTAAAAGTAGGCTTGAAAAGCTTCCAGACAATGTGGTGGTAATAGGTTCACACACACACACTGACAGTCGAAAGGAGAAGGTAATATATATATAAATATATATTTTGGTTAAATTAATCTGTAGGTCCTTATATTATTTGGTGATTTTCACTTAGGTCCCTATGCTTTTAAAGTTTGTAATTGGGTCCATACCATTAGAGTACTATTATAAATTTTCAATGGTAGGCTGAATTCAGGGACCTATTTAGACATTTTTGGAACTATAGGGACCCAATAAGTTTGTAATTGGGTCTATATAGTTTCAAAAATTTTCAATTGAATTCCTGAATCCAGCCTACTGTAATACCATTAGAGCACCACTATATTTCTAACAACGCTCTAACAGTAGGGATCCAATTAAAAATTATTGAAACTATAGGGACCAATTACAAGTTTTAACATAAAGGGACCTAATTGAAAATCCCCAAATAGTATAAGGACTTATAGATTAATTTAACCTTTTTTTTTAAAATCATACTGTGTTTTGTAATGCTAAAGTGCCATGCACATCGAGGCATTAGAAGCTTTGAGACCCAACAGACCATTGCAAGATACCCTGGAAAGTTTGTCTGCATATCATTTGGTTTATTTGCATGAAACTTTGTTGAAAGATTGAATTAATCAGTTTCTGAAGATCTGTATTTTTTTAGTAGTTATGGGCGTTACATATCTTTTTGTTTTATATGAATTGAGAAACTAAGGAAAATGTATAATGTGGTGAAGTAAGATACAGATTGGATATCCTATATATTTCATCCATTGAATTTCCCTTTCATCCCTGGTCTAAATTCATATATAAGTGATTATGTCATTGATATATAACTATTTTCCCTGCAGTCGCATCCTGGGGGTTTACTTTTTACAAAATTCGGTAGCAATCAGACTGCCCTTCTTGACTTGGCTTTCCCAGTAATGACTACATCTCCTTTTAACTTCATATCTTCTTCTATTTGAAAGAGAGAAACAGGAATTGCCTGTATATGCTTGTATTTTGCGCATCTTACATGCAATCTAATAATATTTCTTTCAGGTTTTGACAGCCTTAGCAACATTATGTCTTTAATCTTTTCAGGATGGTTTCGGTAGATTGCATGACAGGGGGAAGGAAGTCCCAAAGCCAAACAAAACTTTGACTAAGCTTTTCCCAAATAAAATTACAATTCACATGCCACAGGTATGTACAGTGCATTTTATATCATTAGTTTTGTTCTCCTTATATAATATTCATAATATGTTTCCTGTTATAGGATGAGGTACTTCTAGCATCTTGGAAGCAGCAACTGGATCGAGATGTTGAGACTCTTAAAATCAAAGGAAATTTACATCACTTACGCACGGTAAGTACCTTGTGTTTGCTTGTAATTTTAATTCCAATGGCTTGATGGAAAGGTATTTTTACGTTAATACCCATATATTTCGTGCAAAAAAATATTGCATTGGAGGCTATATGGCACTTTCCTTTGTAGACTATTTCATTATGGTACCAAATAATTCAAAGAAAGTATGATTTAGATCTGAAGGGGTGGGATACCAATCGAACAATCAATGCAAGTTATGCTTACCCTTGGAATTATTTCCCAACGATACATGTCCTTTTTTTTTGTACTGGTGAGGGGCAAGAGCCCCACTACACAACGGGAATACTCCTCAAGAAGGAGACTCCAGCAAGATCTTCCACAAGTAACCTTCTACACCGTAAGGTGATACATCCAGAAAATGCAGTCCCATGTCAAAACTGTGCGAGAGATTAGCAAGCCAATCTCTGTTACCTTCTCTGTAGCCATGAGAAAGTCTCACATGCCACCTTCTATTAATCAAGCGACGGATCAAGGAAACCAGTCCAGCACGAAGCTGAGAGTCGCTACACCCTTTCTGAACAAGACTAACAGCGCTCAAAGAGTCAACCTCTAACCACAGGCGAGGCACATGCTTCTCCCAAGCCAACTCCAACGCAGACAACACCCCCCATAACTCTGCCATAATAACAGAACAGGTACCAGGTCTCCTAACAAAACCAAACAGCCAAGACCCTGATTCATCTCTGAAAACTCCACCACACCCACTACTGCAACCACCCTGCAAACGAGATCTATCCACATTTCCCTTTATCCACCCACTATCAGGGAAGTTCCACCCAATCGCCACCTGAGAATATTTGTCCCATGCATCAGCCCATGTAAAGGCGAGTCACCCAACATAGTTACTTCCTCCACTGTGTGTCTTATAGTGAAGAAAAGCTGCTGCAACTGCCCATTACCATCACCAAAGATTAACTCATTTTGGTTTAACCAAACAAGCCAAACCGTAAATCCAAAATACGAAGACCTGTGACCCTCTTCCATTTGGCCAACCTCTTGACATAAATTGAAGGACAGCCAATCTTCTAAGCCCAAATCAAAGAAATGATTCACTAGCATGAGCCACAAATCATGGACCTTAGTACAATCACAAAGTGCATGCATTGTACTCAGCGTGTAAACCACATCGAGGACAAGTTGATGTCTGGGGAAAATGTCTACACACTCGTGCCACATTTGTCAGCAAATCATCCTTCAAAATTAGCCAGAAGAAACACCGAATTTTCTGGGGCCCAGGCCAGTGCCAAATAGTTCTCCAGATAGCTCCCTTGGGCTTATTTATGTGTCCACCAATAAAATCATATGCTGACTTGGTTGAAAACTTCCCCATGGTCGTAAGCCTCTAGGTTGGTATATCAGGTCTGAGCACACAGCGGGGAGGAAGGATACTAGCGATTTCAGCATTAACAGTAGGTGGCAACAAATACTGGAACATTCTCCAATCCCATTGCTCATTATCTCCCACAAAACTAGCAACAGGCAGATTCACTATATGATCAGGTACAATATCAGTGGCCACATCAAGCAAAATAGCTCCTGATAATAACCACATATCCAACCAAAATCTAGCCTCCTTCCCATCACCAATATTCCAACGAATCCCAGCTTTGACATGCTTCCATGTGGTGGAGATAGCACGCCAAGTCTGTGAGGCATGGGGTTTTGACGTCACCTGGGGGATAGTGTCATCACCACAGTTATATTTGGCTTTCATAACCTGTACCCATAAAGCCTTTGGTTTAGAAATTAAATTCCAGTCAAGTTTTATAATAAGAGCCTCATTAAATAGGCAAAGATTTTTCAATCCAATCCCTCCAGCAAGCTTAGGTTGACAAAGCTCATTCTGAGCAACTAAGTGGCATTTTTTCTTATCTGGTGTAGACGCCCAAACAAATGCACGAGAAGCTTTTCCAACTCATCACATGTACCCCTAGGTAAAAGAGTAGTCTGCATTGTGTATGTTGGAAATGCAGCCAGCACAGATTGTGTCAGTGTAATCTTACCAGCAAAAGAAAGATATCTGGCCCTCCAAAAACCAAACCGCTGCTGAGCTTTATCTATCAGATAATGATAAGGTTCTTTGGTCACTCTTTTATGTACTAAAGGTACGCCCAAATATATACAAAGGTCAGCTGTGATTGAAAAACCAGACAAGGAAACCAATTCTAAAGCTCTATTGTGATTGACATTTCTGGAAAAAAAAATTTTAGTTTTTTCACATTTCACCTTTTGGCCCAAAGCCCCACAAAACACCTCTAAACACTTCTTTATGATCTCCATTTGACGGATGGAAGCTTCCCCAAACAAGATTAAATCATCAGCAAAAAAATAGGTGCGATATAGAGGGACCCTTCTTCAACGACACCACAGGCTTCCATGCACCTTCATGCACAGCTAAATCAATGCAATGGGACAATCTTTCAATACAGAGGAGAGAGGACAGAGATATGGGGAGAGTGGATCCCCTTGTCTAATACCCTGTGATGGACTAAACGGAGTGGTTTTTTCCCCATTCCAAAGTAATTACATACTACACAGAGAGCCACATTTCATAATGAGGATACTAAATTATCATTAAGCCTAATCTCATGTAAGGATACATGTCCTTTAGACCACTGTTTTTTAAGATTTGGATGATGGTGCTCTCATATCAGGTTTTGGAAGGATGTTTGGGTGGGTGGGTGGATATTTTTTTCTGAGAGGCTTTACCTTGTCTCTGTCATCTCTCAATCTTGCATAATTTGCCCATTTAAAGTTTTAATTCAATTTAAGGCTTAAATTTTACTTGGGACTTTAACTTTTGTAGAAATTTAAGATTGAGAAGCTTGCATAGTTATCATTATCGTACGATTCTCGATACATATTGTACGTCATGTATCGAAAATCTTGCATTTCACTGTTATCGTTCATAGTATCGTTAAAGGTTGAAATATCGTAGGTGTATTGCCCAAAACTGAAGTATTGGTCAATATTAGGTGTATCGTCGATATTTTCCAATTCTAACTTTAGACTTGCAAAGATCTCACTGAATGAGCAAGAACCCATCTTATATTATTTTTTTCAGCAATCCATCTATTCTTACCCGGTACCCCAGCCACGTGCAAGCCATAAGTGATGCTAAGATCAAAAGCAAACAAAAATCACATAGTGAATGGTTGTGTTGGAATACATTCAATCAACTTTTATATTATTTTATTTAGCTGAGTTTAGTTTTTTTTTTCCCCCTTCTGTTTTTGGTATTCATAATTATATATTTATCTTTATTTTATTAAATTTATTTTATCTTTAATATGTTCTTAAATTTTTTTTTAATATATAAATATCTTACGATACACGATATGATAACTATGGAAGCTAGTGAGTTAGAGTACCTTCTGGCCTTTGCTTGATTCTGTCATTTTCTGCTTTTTTAGATAGGAGAATTTTGACCCTTGATTCATTTGGTATTTTAGTGTAAGTCCTCCTATAAATTTCTAACTCTGCTTATCTTCTGAGGTTTGTTTTTAATGAATTCAGTTGATAGTCCAAAGCCCTTTAAAGTCAATTATTTTGTTTGGACAATGGTACATAATAGGATTGCCCTATAATTAGAGGGAGCGGAAGATCAAGAAAAACTCTAGGTGAAACCATTAAAAAAGATTTAAACCTAAATGGCCTATCGGAAGATTTGGTTTTTGATAGAATACAATGGCTTCGTTTGATCCGTGTAGTTAATCCCACCTAGTGGGAAAAGACTTTGGTTGTTGTTGTTTGTAATGGTACATAATAGGATTTCTTAACACAAATGTTGAACTGTGTAGTGATATAAATGTTTGATTGTTTACAGTTACAGTTGTGGTGTTCTTAGCTTATAGTAATTACAATCTATCAAATTTTATTTATAGGTTTTGGGCCGTTGCGGAATGGAATGTGAAGGACTTGAGACCTTGTGCATTAAGGATCAGACACTTACAATTGAAAGTATGTTCTACCATTAAGTGCTTTAGGGTTTTCCACCTAAATCTCTCTCCTATATCATGTTTGCTACATTGCAGATGCAGAGAAGATAGTCGGTTGGGCTTTAAGCCACCACCTCATGCAGAATTCTGAAGCTGATCCTGATTCAAAGCTTGTATTGTCTTGTGAGAGGTAATTGCTAACTTGCAGTGTTTGTTATTTGAAATACTTATGTACTGTATTATAATTTTTATAATGGTGGTGTCATTATGTTATTCTACCAGCATCCAGTATGGTATTGGGATCTTGCAGTCTATCCAGAATGAGTCCAAGAGCCTGAAGAAGTCTCTGAAGGTGATTGTGATGCTCTTTTGCTACTTAAAAGTTTGTTGGGAGAGTTTAACCAACTTCTTTCATGAACACTGTATTCTAAATCATCCTCCATGTTGTGTTGCCTGAAATGAAATCAGGATATTGTAACAGAAAATGAGTTTGAAAAGAGGCTTTTGGCTGATGTTATTCCACCTAGTGACATTGATGTTACTTTCGATGATATTGGAGCTCTTGAAAATGTCAAGGATACACTGAAGGAGTTGGTGATGCTTCCTTTACAGAGGCCTGAGCTGTTTTGCAAGGGACAATTAACCAAGGTTTTACTTCCTTTACAGATTGAAATTCATTTTTTTGTTTAACAGGTTTTCATTTCCGCTCTTTATGTCAGCTGACAGTGTGTGAGATAGGTCCCACTAGTATTGTTCTTTTCATTCCATACTTTTTTTACTAGTTTATTGAGTTGTTCATTAATTGATTGATTTTATGATGCTTTTAATGGGCTTTTATCTTTTGATGCCCTCCCCCTGTCCCCACCCGAAAAGAGAGGGAAAAAAAGGAAGAAGAATCAGCTGACTATGTTTTCTTCAATTCTGTTGGATTGACCTACTTGTCATCTGGGGATTTGTAATTTTGTAGCCTTTATATGTGTTATGTGATATTGGCCTCTGCAAGATATGTAACTCATTTGTTATTTGAAATCTGCCATAAAACTCAGATTGAAAAAAAAAAGAAAAGAAAAGAAATCTTCCATAAAACCAAGAAAGCTAAAAGCATTTGTGATAGGCAATTGGTTTACCAAAACTATTTTGAGAAATTTTGGAGCTAAAATTTCCATAATCATTGAAATATTTTTTTGCGGTAAACAGTGCAATTGATAAAATTTAACTTGCAAAATTTTGGTGATCGTCTAGCAGGCCCTTTGTCTAGATATTACCCATTCTGATTTCTGACTTTGAATTACCTTTTGTGCAGCCGTGCAAGGGTATCCTATTATTTGGTCCCCCTGGAACAGGTAAAACAATGCTTGCAAAGGCAATTGCTACTGAAGCTGGTGCAAACTTCATCAACATTTCTATGTCAAGTATTACGTCTAAGGTTAAATTTGTGCCTCACTGGGTGTATTTTAATCTCAACCTTATCAGTTTGTTGTGCATGTCAACTCATGCTCTTGCCTCTTTTTGCTTCAGTGGTTTGGTGAGGGTGAGAAATATGTGAAAGCTGTTTTCTCTCTGGCGAGTAAAATTGCTCCTAGTGTTATATTTGTCGACGAAGTAAGCCTCTTGCATAAAATGGTTTTGGTTTGTATTGATTCATCATTTATAACTTTACTAGCTTCGTTTTAGGTTGACAGCATGTTGGGCAGGAGGGAAAATCCAGGGGAGCATGAAGCCATGCGGAAGATGAAAAATGAATTCATGGTGAATTGGGATGGCTTACGTACAAAGGATACTGAGCGAGTTCTTGTGCTTGCAGCCACTAATAGACCTTTTGACCTAGATGAGGCTGTCATAAGGAGGCTGCCACGGAGGTGAATACCATGTTCAATTGTGCTTTAATTCCCCCTTCCTTTTTTTCTCTTTTTTTGGGGTGAGAAAGAGGTGCTTAAGAACACTAGCATGTGTTCAAGTTTTTGTAATCTTTGGACTTCTTCTGCAGATTGATGGTAAATTTGCCAGATGCTCCTAATAGAGCAAAAATATTGAAAGTTATACTGGCAAAAGAGGAATTGTCTCCTGATGTCGATTTGGATGCAGTTGCAAGTATGACTGATGGATATTCTGGAAGTGATCTTAAGGTTGTGAATGTTCTTTTTCTTGTTACCCTAGATTTTAAAATTGATGGTGTTATTATTTTTAGTCAATATTTGATGCTTGCTCTTATACTTGCAGAATTTGTGTGTAACTGCTGCACACCGTCCGATTAAAGAGATATTAGAAAAGGAAAAACAGGTATGGCTCTTCTGTATGTTGTTAAAGTGTTATGCTTGGTACTTCTAAGGGTTTGTCTTTGCTTTTGATGGTAAATTGGGATGGTTGCATGATTCATTCCATAAAGTCTACATGCTATTTGAACATGGTAAAAATTATGCTTTAAACACCAAGTTTAATTATGACCTTAATTGAGACAATGCTATTACAACTTACAATAGACCGGGAGAATTCTCTATTTGTTGATGGTCTTGGCCTGTTAGGCATTGAACTCACTTCAGATTAAGTTTTTAGTACTTTTAATGAAGGGGAAATTGTAGGATACTCACGAAAAAAATGAAAATATGGATTTAGTTGATTGGAGCTGGTGCTTGCTACCTGGAAGCTTAAAAGAGACTTCGATCTAATGTGTTTGATGCATTTACAGGAACGTGCTACTGCTCTAGCAGAAGGTCAACCTGCTCCAGCATTATGTGGTAGTGGGGACATTCGGTCTTTAAACATGGAAGACTTCAAATATGCTCATCAACAGGTACGAAATGAAAGCCCCTTTTATGCAAGCCCTCCACCCCTCGTCCTTTCAGGTCTCCAATTTTTTTTTTTAAAGTAAGAAATAACTTTGTACGTTATATTGAGGCAGGTATGTGCAAGTGTTTCCTCTGAATCAGTAAATATGACTGAACTTTTACAATGGAATGAACTATATGGCGAAGGTGGTTCAAGAATAAAGAAAGCACTCAGCTATTTCATGTGAGAGTTTTTGGTTTTGTAGACACCCATTGCTGCCTCCATCTCCTGAAGCCTGCGCATTTGTAGTTTTGCCAATCTTTAGGGCTTCCAAGGGGATACTGTTGAGCCATTCCGTTTGTAAAATGAAATATTTTTTTAAAGTTATTTTTCTTATATGTGGGATGGTGGGTTTTGAAAGGAGTGGAGAGCCTTCCAGAATTTTGGTCAGGCTCTGCTACTTTTGTTTTGTTCCTCATCCCAAAAGAACGTCTGATGAGCAATTTTTTTTTGAAGTTATAAATGTCCTACTAGAAGAAAAAGATAAAATACTCAGATGATCCCGTGCATATATTTATTGTCACTCCTATTGAGATATGTTAGATCAATTAGCATGTACGTCATGTCTTTTCTCTGTTTTATGTACATATCATGCATGTTAGAGGCTTGGAGCCCCAACTAATTGAGTCCCTTGGATTTCAAGCCATTGATGTAGATTGTATTTGACTTCTGCAATTATGACAATGCTTTGGTGTGAGAAATTTTACGAGGCCCATTTTTTTTTTCTTTTTTCAGTGTACGGTATTTTAAGTGAGTAGTGAGTATTTTATCAGTTATTGATTATTATTAAATATTTATTATAAAATTATCCTTTAATGAATGTATGACAATTTATCATGAATATTGTACCTATCAAGGGATCATATAAATTTTCTTAAAGTTCTCATGATAATTTTTTATTGAATGCGTTTTATATAAAGTTCACATTTTATGTAAAGTCGCACTATCGTATCCCTAAGGTTATGTTGATAGCTTGCTTATACTCTATTTTTTTTAATTTTTTAATTGAAAAAGTTAACTACGTAAAGTCAATGTTATAGGGAAAATGCTTGATGTTCAATGAAATACGTCTAACATATATTTACTATATCTTTTCGTTTGTATATTTGTTGAAATTTTATTTTTTGCTTTTCATTTATTTTGTTGCTTTATCGAATTAAGTGGCTTATCTCAGTCTCACTCGTTCTCTCTCTTATTTCCTCGTCTCAGTCGTCCCTTGTCACTTTCGGTTTCTTCCCTTCTCCTCACTCTCGGTCTCAGTCTCCTCCAAACTCCCATCACTCTCCACTTCGTCCCTCATCTCCTTCATCTGACTCTCAGTTTCTCCTATTTCCTTCACGCTTGGTCTCGGTCTCGGTTTCCCCTAAACTTCCACCACCATCCAGTTCTGTCGCAAAACAGAGTAGCCCATTGAACCAGCACTAGACAGTTTTAACCTTTACTCAAACCGCGAACCAAGATCAGTAACCCAGATCTTCTGCCACACAGACCCGTCAACCACCGTGACCTAGTACCCATAACCATCGTGCTCCACAATCTGAGCCCTTGAATGTGCCTCATCCAGGTCACCATACATCGGGCATCTTGCTGCTGAGCCGTGTTAAGAGAACTCTGGCATAGCCTTTAACGGTACCCTCTCTCATTCTCTCTAGTATACAGAATATTTTTTAATATGATGATATATTAATGTTGTGACCCTTGTTTAGTCTCCTGTGTCGTTGGATTTTTTGTATAATTTTTTATTCTAAAGTATGCTAGCCTGTGTTTGTGGTGGATATGGATTGAGCCAAGCGTGGTTTGTAGTGAAACAACATTGGAAGGAAGTGAAAGTGAACCTTGTTTGGGAGTTGGGGGACATAGGTTGGAAGCAAGTGAAAGTGAACCTGATTCCCAATGTGCTATATTGCTCACTCATTCTTTTGTTCCCGCATTCGCCATTGTTTCTCAAATTAAAAAATTGCTTTAGCGATAATAGAAGGTTGATTTTTCTCATGTTTACAGGGAATCTAACAGGGCATTTGCTATTATGTTCTTTGTTGTTCAACTAATATGCATAAAGAAAATTATGCTTAACTAATGGAACTTATAGATATTAGACATTCTTCTTTTTCCTTTTCACCAATTTCTCAGAAGATGAAGTAGCAGATTTTTTATTAGGCTCTTTTCAAGTATGCAGATTTAAAAAGATGTTTTTAATGTATTGTTTGGCATAGCCTTTAGCGGTACCCTCTCTCATTAGTGCTGCTTAATTTGGGTATGACTTGCTCAATGATACTCTTGAATTTGGCTTCTCCCTATAGATTCCCATGACATAATTTATTTTTTCAATAATTAATTAAGATTAACAATCATCATGCATATACTAATTATGTCCATAAGTTATTCTAGATTACCTGAATTTCTAAACTGGTGCCCCCAACAAACTGGTTAACAATATTTAATACCTCTTCATTTAACTCATGTTCCTCAAATGTCATCTTAGTAAATTCAAGAGTCAAGACAGTAATTGCAGAAGGGAGAAACTTTGAACATCTCAATAAAGATGAAAAATTATGGGCTATGAGTTTAAATTTGCCATTAAACATCTTGTGCGGTCAAGATACAAGTCTTATTTCCTGAATACTTGACCTGCAAGGAAAACCATTTGAGCTCCAACAAAGCATCTATGTTAATAATTAGTTAAATATGTTAATTAAGGATTCATATAGCCAACCACAAATGTTACAGTCAAGATCAATTGTTTTGGTTCACTTTGAGAGTAGATGGTCAGAAAACTATGGAAAAGTAGTGAATCTCATTACTTAGTGAGTTTCAAAATAATCGGTTAATATATTATGTCTAAGTGGTTAATTAGTATATGTTTATCGTGAATCCTAAAAATGGTGAATCTCACTATTTGGTGAGTTCCAAAATAAGTGATTAATATACTACAAATAAGTAGTTAATCAGTATAGGTTTTTGGTGAATCTAAAAAAAGTTACAAATAGTGAGGAGAAAACTAGTTAGAAACGAATTACTAGTGGAGTGGACATGTGTAATGTTGTTTTTAACAAGTTGTGAATAGATTAGCAGAAAACCATAGAAAAAATAGTGAATCTCACTATTTGGTGAGTTCCAAAATAAATGGTTAATATACTACAAATAAGTGGTTAATATGAACAAGTTTCTGGTGAATCCAAAAAAAAATTCCAAATAGTGGGGGGGGGAAACTACTTAGAAATGAATTACTAGTGGAGTGGATATGTGTAATGTTATTTTTAACAAGTTGTGAGTAGATTGACAGAAAACTATAGAAAAAATGGTGAATCACTATTTGGTAAGTTTCAAAATAAGTGGTTAATACACTACAAATAAGTGATTAATATGAACAAGTTTCTGGTGAATCCAAAAAAAGTTCCAAATAGTGGGGGGGAACTAGTTAGAAACGAATTACTAGTGGAGCGGACATGTGTAATGTCGTTTTTAACAAGTTGGGAGTAGGTGGACATAAAACCATGAAAAAAATGGTGAATCTCATGGATTTGGTTTGTTCCAAAATAACTAGTTAATACATTACGTCTAAGTGGTTAATCAGTACAGGTTTCTGGTGAATCCTAGGAAGAGTTCCCAATAATGAGGGCAAACTAGTTAGAAATGAAGTATTAACTGGAGTTTACATCTGTAATGTTATTTTGAACACATTGGGAGTAGATGGTCAGAAAACTATGAAAAAAGTGGTGAATCTCATTACTTGGTGAGTTCCAAAATAACTGGTTAATACATTACGTCTAAGTGGTTAATCAGTATAGGTTTTTAGTGAATCCCAGGAAGAGTTCCCAATAATGGGGGCAAACTAGTTAGAAATGAAGTAATAGCTGGAGTTTACATCTGTAATGTTGTTTTGAACACATTGGAGTTTAGTTGAATCTTTCTGCACAAATAAATGGACCTTCTTCATGCAAGTTTGTTATCTCCACTTTTTTAGCCTAAAAAAAATCATGTTCTTCTTCCTCAGGTTTTGTTAACTCTTCCTCAGGTTCGTGGGAACGGTGAAGACAAATCTTGTCGTGCAGTGCTAGCCCTCTATTTCAGAAGAAACTTTGGGTAAAATTTAATTTCTTATTAGTGGTATAATGACTGTAATTTGAATTAAAATCATAGCTTGGTGTTAGTTTGTAATAACCACTGTTGTTCTTGAATTTGAGACTTGTGAAATACAAATAAGTGTGTGTGCTTATAATCTATTTGAGAAAATGCATATTTGAATGAAGTGAATTGAAATAGAGATAATGATGTATGTGGTTTTTTTCTTAGACTCAGTGTTGATATGCTATGACAGTAGTGTGTATTTTGTTGAATGAAAAAGAGATATTTTGATATGCAAGTGTTTGAAGATTGAATGATGTGTTGCGAAGTATTTATATAGAATGATTTGTGGTGCTTGATGATCTGAAAATTTTGCTGGCTTGTAGTGTGTCAATGTGATTTGAAATGAATTTTTTTGGTGTCTATGTTTTGGGGAATAGGTTAATTATGGAAAATTAGCTCTGCCGGGGTCTTAGAAAACTAGTGAGTGAAAGTAGAAATGAATTTATCATATTACAGATGTCCATATCCATCATTGATGACAACTGTAGGAATGTTTCATATTCAACTCCTACAACTTGTTTCTTATGGCTTATAACAGCAAATGAGAAAGGTCATACTTTCGATCTTCCTTTTGAGATTCTCCCCTGCAAAGCCTTACTCTGAAATTTCAAGATAGAACATTCATTCAAATTTCAGAATAGATTAATGCTTCAAATTTAAATATTGTATTAGGCTATTGAATAATTTAAAAAAAAACTCATTTAATGATAGTAAATAATGTTCAATATGAATCTAAATTATTTATTACTGCATCCGACAAAAGTCTAAAAGTTGTTACATGTGCATATAAATCTAAACCGAGTTCTTTTTCTTTCATTCTTTCTTTCCTAATTCTATATCATAGGAAGATAGCAATCACATTTAGACGTTTCAAAACATAAACCAACCACATAGTTAGTGGGCATGTAGTATATGTTATTCAGTGAAACCATCATAGGAATATCAATTCGTGCTCATTAATCAGCCACTCAACTCTCAAAGCACTGCTCAACAAGAACTCAACTGAGTCTCAAACACTAACCTTTTGCCTTTTGTTCTCTTGCGCTTAAGTGGCTTGATATGATCCACAATATAACTGATAACCTCTTTCAATGTAGCCTTCCTTTTTTCCTTGAAGTTCCATAGCTCATTAACAGTATACCCACCGCTTGAATTGTATTCATTTAATTCTTTCAAGGCTGTAACAACAGGTAAATGTATCTTATCTCCCCATTCCTGCTTGAGACTTTGTAACTTCTCATCTTCCTCATCTATAATTTTCTATATCGATGCAACATCATTTTTTATGTTCAGTATTATACATTTTACAACTTCCGTTGGTAAATGTGTCAATACTTATTATTAAGTATTGACACATGTGTCAATTTGTGTTATATCCTTAAATGCAATGTTTGTGCTACTTAATTTATATATCATTGAAACATATATCACATGTTTTTTGTGCTATCTAATAATTTGATAAGAAGATGAGGGTAAAATTGTTAGTGCTACTAATTATTTATAATCTGATAAGAAGATGAGGGTAAAATTGATATTTCATTTCAATGCAGGAAATAGGAACTTTACATTACCAACATCATAAATAGTGAAAAATTCTTCAGCAAATAAAAGTCTCCTAAAAATTTAAATGATTTGGTTGAAATAGTGTGTTCCGCATTTAAATGATTTATGTAAGTTTCTAATTTGTTGTTCCTTAGGCTTAGGGAATTTTAAATGACACAATTAGTTCAAAATGATAAAGTTGGTGCATGTCTATGAGTTGTGACTAATACGATTGATTATTCATTTGTGCTTTTAATCGTGCTAAACTGGTGAAAATTCATACTTGGTCTTCTGTATATGCAGAATACTTATATGAACAGCTCACAGGCAAGACGGAGGTGTGATTTGTCCAGCATCAATCAGGTAACCAACTTGGTTAATATAGAAAAAAAATTGTTATACATGTTTAGCTATGCGCATATGTTGACTAATTTGTTCTCATAATGTAGAAGGTGCCATTGAGATATGTTTGTATACCGAGGCTGTTGCTTGACGTGAATAGCTCATTGACGGATGTCCAGAAGTCCCGAATTAAGTCTACTCCATTCAAGTCATTATTATATATGCCGCATAATTTAGAAATCAATTGTGTCTTGTTGTGGGAGTTAGCGTCTAGATGGGTTGAAAGAAATGGGGGATTTAGAGTCAAGGGAAGGGTTATCTCATTCAGTCCATTAGACGTGTGCTTGACACTTGGATTGCGGGTTGCTGGGGAAAGAGCAACCCCACATGACGATGGAGTGGGCCGAACTTTATCCTTATTTAAGGGGGACAATGTAACCATTGGCACAATTTATCATGAGCTGTATCAGCATGTAAGGAACAACGATATGGATAACTTTTGTCGACTTTATATCCTACTTGCTTTTGGAGAGTTCTATTTTCCTGTTACAGGTGTCAACGTGTATTCTGCTTTCACACATTTGTTAGATGAGTTGGACTCCCTAGATAATTATAGCTGGGGTTTGGCGATGTATGATTTTTTGGTGGATGACTTGACCTGAGTTACACGTGCAGTGAACGAGGGTAAGAAAATCCACCAAATCCATTTAATGGGATGTGATGCACTTCTGCAGGTACATGTTTTGTTATTTACTATGCTTCCTGGTTGTTATAATCGTTTCATGCAATATTGTAGTTTTTTCTATTCTATTTCTGTTGCATCATTTTGATACCATACATGTGATTTTCTACAAGGTTTGAGCTTTTGATCACCTGTCGTTGCGCCCCACATCAACTGTGATAAGTGCTCAATCATTCCCACGTTACTTGAACTGGCACGTGTTTAGGGCGAGGGAGGAGAAAGTGCGAACGGCATTTGAAAAAAACAAGGTAACATACAACTTTTAAATGGTGTTTGTAGTGCTATGACATTTGTATGAAAATGATTTTGTATAAAAAAAATTATGTTATTTAACCATAGTAGTCCACCTTCACCATACTACTTAACTACGTATCTGGTGGTTATTGACATGTAGGTAACTGAAGATCTGGTTGCATCGAGAGAAGAGAACCAGATTGACATAGTCAGGGATGCAATGGCACCTGAGTAGCAACATGGTGTTAGACATCGGCGACCGAGGCCATTTGATGTGGAGGACCTTTCTCAGGTGGTTGCTGAGAACGTGCAAATGAAGAAAATGATTTCTATTATGGAAACGGAAGTGAGCATATTAAAACAACTATTATTACACCATTCAGTGCCTCCACCTTCACGTTGTCCTATAGGCAGTCCAATATCTGACCTGGGTACTACACATTGAATCGCGTGAGCACTCCTTTCTACAGATTCAGTGAAGGTGATAAGTCAAGTGATCAACAACTGCCTGCACGTGGCATCCCTTCAGGAGCACCTGTTGGCTACCCTGATACACACCTGAACCCAGTCATAGAGAACCCCAACTCCAACATTTGCACTCGGGTTAAGGCTCAGCTCAGGAAGCGTGTGCTTGGCAAAAGTACCTGAACTCCTTACACTAAACTACAAAAGAATAAGAAGAAAATGAATTTACATACTCAACTTTTTACCTACTGCACCAAAGTGCTTAAAAAAGAGGATCACGATTCCACGTAAGCTTTTGAATTACCAACATGACATGCTTGATACGTATAATACTGATTTTACTTGGGCTAACATTTGTCATTTGCATTTTATACAATTTTAACATTAGGCAATTTGTTTTGTGATTGTCTTTAAACAATTTGTTTTGGGTTGTGTTGTAGGGCGGTGATCAGACTCTACGATCAGTTTCTTACCATTGCAGTTGCCTCTTGTATGAAATCAAGAAGGTGGGTCAACAATATAGTAAGATCGAATGACATTCAACTCATAATTAAGATTATGTATATCACACCTACTTATTGCGCCGGTTCACATATAAGGACCTTTTTTATTTCACTCTTTTAAGTTATTATGCTGGCTATAAGGGTTTTTGTGGAAGATGAAATGGAGCGAGCACGAAGAGTGACCCGTCATATGTTTTGTCTCATGTTTATGGTAACAACAACATGCTCAATTAACTTAGAACTGTATGCACATTGATAATGTCAACCTTAACTTATTGTTGGTTATTTATAAAATGTAGGATTTAGTGAAAAATGGACTGGAGTGTTTCAAATCAATTCGCCACAGGCCCTGGCGAAGTATTAACGACTTCATGCTTCATGCTGAAGTGGGATATGACATCACCTAGTGCAACTTGGTAATTTTTAATCATTATGTGTCAAAAATTACATGTGTTTGGTTGCATACACTTTATTAGGCAGCATCCGGTGTTTAACCCATCATTTATCTAGTTGGATTGTGTATATTATTTTATTTTTTTAATACCGCATATAACATTATGTTCCAACTATAATGTACATCATTATCATATGTCTACATTATTAAATAACTATGTAAAATAAAAAGGCATTTGAGAAATAATAATACTATTTATGTAAGCATATTACAAAGAACACATTCAATGAACTTGGATACATTTCTTCATGTAGATATTCACTTCAGTCGTGTTCGACGGCCATTGGTGGTATTATGCGTTGGATCCGAGATTTAAAAAGTTGTATGTGTTGGATTCAATAGGCAGTCATAATGAGACTGAAAAAGCTAGGTTGGACGTTTTGACGGTATCACACTCTTCTAATGTCATTGTAATAATAATGTATTAGTTGTGCTGTATAATTTGACTTTGAACTTTACTTTGAATTTGTAGAAGCGCCAGTTTGAAGAATTGTTGCAGATACTTAGTCCAACCTTGACAAATCACAATCCTTTAGACCTAGTGGAGGTTGACTTGCCTCGGCAATGCAACTCGTGAGTACGGTTGCACTTATTAAAAAATATTAATTATTATGTTGAGGCATAGGTGTTTAATTTTTTCCCTTGTGCTTGCTTGTATGTTATTGAAATAGGGATGATTGTGACATTTACGTTATTAAGTACATGAAGCTGTGGGATGAACATAAGATGTTTGGGGAGAAGATTATGCCCGAATGGGAAGAGGTGAGGGAATTGTTTTATTTTCTGATTTAACAATTACATTCTATTGGAATTTTTATTTATTCGTACTATACTGGTACAGGCAGAAGTCACACAAATGCGACGTGACTTATTATGTGGCTGGGTCTTGCATCCAAAGAACGAGTACAAAGAAGAAGTTTTGAGAGCTGCAAATGCTATAGAGTTGCTGTCTTGATTTGCAAATTTTATTCTATACTCTTTAGCTTGGCCCTATGTACAGTTATTACAATGCCCGTTGTATAGTTACCTTTACTATTGGGAACTCTTTAGTGGATTCACCAGGAACATATACTAATTAACCACTTTTGTGTAATGTATTAACCATTTACTTATAGATTTAGAAACTTGTTTTAGATTATCCACTGATTTGGAACTGTATTTTATATTATCTAAAAACTTATAGATATTAGCCACTTTTTCATACTATAGTAACCAAACACATGGCGAAAAATGGACATTGATAATGTCAACCTTAACTTATTGTTGGTTATTTATAAAATGTAGGATTTAGTGAAAAATGGACTGGAGTGTTTCAAATCAATTCGCCACAGGCCCTGGCGAAGTATTAACGACTTCATGCTTCATGCTGAAGTGGGATATGACATCACCTAGTGCAACTTGGTAATTTTTAATCATTATGTGTCAAAAATTACATGTGTTTGGTTGCATACACTTTATTAGGCAGCATCCGGTGTTTAACCCATCATTTATCTAGTTGGATTGTGTATATTATTTTATTTTTTTAATACCGCATATAACATTATGTTCCAACTATAATGTACATCATTATCATATGTCTACATTATTAAATAACTATGTAAAATAAAAAGGCATTTGAGAAATAATAATACTATTTATGTAAGCATATTACAAAGAACACATTCAATGAACTTGGATACATTTCTTCATGTAGATATTCACTTCAGTCGTGTTCGACGGCCATTGGTGGTATTATGCGTTGGATCCGAGATTTAAAAAGTTGTATGTGTTGGATTCAATAGGCAGTCATAATGAGACTGAAAAAGCTAGGTTGGACGTTTTGACGGTATCACACTCTTCTAATGTCATTGTAATAATAATGTATTAGTTGTGCTGTATAATTTGACTTTGAACTTTACTTTGAATTTGTAGAAGCGCCAGTTTGAAGAATTGTTGCAGATACTTAGTCCAACCTTGACAAATCACAATCCTTTAGACCTAGTGGAGGTTGACTTGCCTCGGCAATGCAACTCGTGAGTACGGTTGCACTTATTAAAAAATATTAATTATTATGTTGAGGCATAGGTGTTTAATTTTTTCCCTTGTGCTTGCTTATATGTTATTGAAATAGGGATGATTGTGACATTTACGTTATTAAGTACATGAAGCTGTGGGATGAACATAAGATGTTTGGGGAGAAGATTATGCCCGAATGGGAAGAGGTGAGGGAATTGTTTTATTTTCTCGATTTAACAATTACATTCTATTGGAATTTTTATTTATTCGTACTATAATTGGATTTACAAGCAAATGAGTCACACAAATGCGTGACTTATTATGTGGTGGGTCTTGCATCCAAAAGAACGAGTACAAAGAAGAAGTTTTGAGAGCTGCAAATGCTATAGAGTTGCTGTCTTGATTTGCAAATTTTATTCTATACTCTTTAGCTTGGCCCTATGTACAGTTATTACAATGCCCGTTGTATAGTTACCTTTACTATTGGGAACTCTTTAGTGGATTCACCAGAAACATATACTAATTAACCACTTTTGTGTAATGTATTAACCATTTACTTATAGATTTAGAAACTTGTTTTAGATTATCCACTGATTTGGAACTGTATTTTATATTATCTAAAAACTTATAGATATTAGCCACTTTTTCATACTATAGTAACCAAACACATGGCGAAAAATGGACATTGATAATGTCAACCTTAACTTATTGTTGGTTATTTATAAAATGTAGGATTTAGTGAAAAATGGACTGGAGTGTTTCAAATCAATTCGCCACAGGCCCTGGCGAAGTATTAACGACTTCATGCTTCATGCTGAAGTGGGATATGACATCACCTAGTGCAACTTGGTAATTTTTAATCATTATGTGTCAAAAATTACATGTGTTTGGTTGCATACACTTTATTAGGCAGCATCCGGTGTTTAACCCATCATTTATCTAGTTGGATTGTGTATATTATTTTATTTTTTTAATACCGCATATAACATTATGTTCCAACTATAATGTACATCATTATCATATGTCTACATTATTAAATAACTATGTAAAATAAAAAGGCATTTGAGAAATAATAATACTATTTATGTAAGCATATTACAAAGAACACATTCAATGAACTTGGATACATTTCTTCATGTAGATATTCACTTCAGTCGTGTTCGACGGCCATTGGTGGTATTATGCGTTGGATCCGAGATTTAAAAAGTTGTATGTGTTGGATTCAATAGGCAGTCATAATGAGACTGAAAAAGCTAGGTTGGACGTTTTGACGGTATCACACTCTTCTAATGTCATTGTAATAATAATGTATTAGTTGTGCTGTATAATTTGACTTTGAACTTTACTTTGAATTTGTAGAAGCGCCAGTTTGAAGAATTGTTGCAGATACTTAGTCCAACCTTGACAAATCACAATCCTTTAGACCTAGTGGAGGTTGACTTGCCTCGGCAATGCAACTCGTGAGTACGGTTGCACTTATTAAAAAATATTAATTATTATGTTGAGGCATAGGTGTTTAATTTTTTCCCTTGTGCTTGCTTGTATGTTATTGAAATAGGGATGATTGTGACATTTACGTTATTAAGTACATGAAGCTGTGGGATGAACATAAGATGTTTGGGGAGAAGATTATGCCCGAATGGGAAGAGGTGAGGGAATTGTTTTATTTTCTGATTTAACAATTACATTCTATTGGAATTTTTATTTATTCGTACTATCTTTGTACGATATGGGTTCTGCTATCCTAGTCACACAAATGCGACGTGACTTATTATGTGGCTGGGTCTTGCATCCAAAGAACGAGTACAAAGAAGAAGTTTTGAGAGCTGCAAATGCTATAGAGTTGCTATCTTGATTTGTAAATTTTATTCTATACTCTTTAGCTTGGCCCTATGTACAGTTATTGCAATGCCCGTTGTATAGTTACCTTTACTATTGGGAACTCTGTAGTGGATTCATCAAGAACATATACTAATTAACCACTTTTGTGTAATGTATTAACCATTTACTTATAGATTTAGAAACTTGTTTTAGATTATCCACTGATTTGGAACTGTATTTTATATTATCTAAAAACTTATAGATATTAGCCACTTTTTCATACTATAGTAACCAATTATATTGGAACTCAAAAAGTAATGAGATTCACCAGAAATAGATATAGATGTAATTGGCTAGCTGCCTTTGATAGTAGTTTTGATGGTAACAAACATGATGAATCCATGTGTTCAAAGAATGGTTTTAATGTTTTTGAAAACTTTTTCTGGAAATATTAATGTGTTCAAAATTGTTTTGGACTCAGAGATATTCGAATAACCACAGAGGTATTCGAATAACCCTGCTCATATTTGTGTTTAAAACTATTTTAGACTCATAGGTATTCGAATAACACATGAGGTATTCGAATAACGTTTTTCAAAATCCCCTGTACGCCTCTATTTTCAAAGGAGCTATTCGAATAGCACATCAGGTATTCGAATATGAAGTTTTCCAAATCTGTTTTTCTAAATAAGTTATTCGAATAACTCAATAGTTATTCGAATAACTCAAAGGCTCTATAAATAGAGACCTTGGGTCTCTTCTGAACATCCCCCAACTATCTGAACTGTTTTTACTTGTGCTAAAATGTGATTTACTTATTTTCTGGGATTTACCAAAAACATGTACTGATTAACCACTTAGACGTAATGTATTAACTAGATATTTTGGAACTCACCAAATCCATGAGATTCACCACTTTTTCTATGGTTTTCTGCCCATCTACTCCCAACTTGTTAAAAACAACATTACACATGTCCACTCCACTAGTAATTCGTTTCTAACTAGTTTCCCCCCTCCCCAACTATTTGGAACTCTTCCTGGGATTCACCGGAAACCTATCCTGATTAACCACTTAGATGTAATGTATTAACCACTTATTTTGGAACTCATCAAATCCATGAGATTCACCACTTTTTCCATGGTTTTCTGCCTATCTGCTCCTAACTTGTTAAAAACAACATTACACATGTCTACTCCATTAGTAATTCGTTTCTAACTAGTTTTTCTCCACTATTTAGAACTCTTCCTGGGATTCACCAAAAACCTGTATTGATTAACCACTTATTTTGTAACTCACCAAATCCATGATATTCACCACTTTTTCCATAGTTTTCTGCCTATCTACTCCTAACTTATTAAAAACAACATTACACATGTCCACTCCACTAGTAATTCATTTCTAACTAGTTTCCCCCCCACTATTTGGAACTCTTTCTGTGATTCACCAGAAACTTGTACTGATTAACCACTTAAACGTAATGTATTAACCAGTTATTTTGGAACTCACCAAGTAATGAGATTCACTACTTTTCCATGGTTTTCTGACCATCTACTCCCAACTTGTTAAAAATAACATTACACATATCCACTCCACTAGTAATTTGTTTCTAACTAGTTTCCCCCCTACTATTTGGAACTCTTCCTGGGATTCACCAGAAACCTGTGCTGATTAACCACTTGTTTTGGAACTCACCAAATCCATGAGATTCATTACTTTTTCCATAGTTTTTTGTCCATCTACTCTTAACTTGTTCTAAACAACATTACACATGTCCACTCCACTAGTAATTCATTTCTAACTAGTTTACCCCCATTATTGGGAACTCTTTTTTGGATTCACCAGAAACATGTTCATATTAACCACTTATTTCTAATGTATTAACCAGTTAATTTGGAACTTACCCAAAATAATGAGATTCACTACTTTTTCCATGGTATTCTGACCATATACTCCCAACTTGTTAAAAACAATATTACACATGTCCATTCCAACAAGTACTTCATTATTAACTAGTTTATCCCCACTACTTGGAACTTTTTGTGGATTCACAAGAAACGTGTACTGATTCACCACTTATTTCTAATGTATTAATCACTTATTTTGTAACTGACTAAATAATGAGATTCACCACTTTTTCGACAGGATCACACGTGAATGTCCATGGTTTTGTGGTGAGTCTCATTAATTGGTGAATCCATGAGTAACTGGTTAATACATTACAAATAAGTGGTTAATCTATATCAGTTTATGGATAATCCAAAAAATCAGTTCCCAATGGTGGGGTAGATTTGATATTTCTTTCAACTTCAATTATTCTTAAGGCTGCAGGTAAAAATACACAAAAATATACCTGGATTACAAAAGAGTCATTTATCGTTTATGTATCACAGTATATATCCATGTACATCACTAATATTATGGCATTGCAATGATATATTCATACCATTCACCCTAAAAAAATATATACATCTTTCCCTTCTACGTGTAATTACATGTATTCTATACACATTACATGTGAAGCATAAATAACTACAACACAGAAACAATCCACTTAAAAGGACAAAAAACTACTTAAGTGGGTTCCTGATGATCCACTAAGATCTATTTTCATGGTTGCCATAAAAAATGTTGTAGACCAAATCACAACACGAGCACACTTTCACCAATTTGCACCTAGGTCATTGTCAGCACACTTTGCCCATGTAAATTATCCTATATATATATAAAAAAGGAAATCAACATGCAAAACAATAGTAGATTAGATTAGTGCTAATTTGAAGCATATACATGAAGTTACCCTATATAATTTATACAAATTTAGACTTGTACTATGTCATTGAATCCCAACCTTAGTATCTTCAAATTGCCCTACATTACCACTAACCAACAAATTGGTGTATGACATTTGACTATGACAACCCAAGATAAAAACATATAAGCATGTCAATTTCAATAACTACAATAAACTTATTGAGCATATGTTGGACATGCATGTGGCTTTTGACTGACATCATGATCATTTACTTCTAATAATGATAAAAAACTAGCTAATGAGTTGTGTGATAGTTGCGAAACCCAATAGCTATCATCACACATTGGTGCATCAACATTTGCACTCAGCTCAATAGTTGTAGATTGTTAAACAACAATATACCAAACATTCATTCATTAAAACAAATGATAAATGACAATTTAAGTATAAGTAGCTTAAAACTTAAATTTCAACAATGATTACAAATGACAAACAGCTTTGGTGTATACACACACCATAGTACAATCATCATGGCATTCTCCACAACTCTTCACTTCTATAGATGACTCTATGCATAAATTCTTTCCATCCATCTGACTCGAGCTTTCATCAATGCACTCCTACATGTTCACAATAAAATAACTTAATACACTAATAAAAGGGGATACTAATCAGTCTAAATAAAACATATACACAACTAAAACATCCTATACAATAATAATTAGCAAATTCATATATACATACATCAATTGTCAAAGTTTGACGACGCTGGTGCTTTCTCTTTCTCAATTTGGAGACTACTCGATCAACTTTAGATATTTTTCTATTGCTTGGTGGCCGTCCTTTACGCAGTACATGTAATAGACTACGAATGCCAGTGTTAGCAGTTTTAATGCCCGCAGTCAACTTCCTTTGACGGTCATCACCCTTGCATGTTGTTCTACCAGCTTGCTTAGATGCAGTCATCGAGTGCATCTTGCTTTTATATTCACATAGTCCCTGGTGGAGATCGTTTGTGAGATCCTCAAACTCTGCAGCAACTTCAGCCACCTCATAGAAATGCTTGCATAATTTATCAAACCTTTGCATTTGTGGCTTCAACAAAGTCACATCTTAACTACTCTTTATGTAAGCATGTCTCCATTTTTGCTCTATCTCCATAAAATATACTTTGACAGCACTTCTTAAACCATCTCATTACCAAGGACACAAAGTGAATGTCTACACATAATTCCTTTAAACTCAAACAACAAGCAGTTGCAACTAACATTGTGATTGTCACGATTAAATACCACCTCAAAAATAGCATTCTTTGTTATCCCTCCAACTACCATATCTGCCCTCACATGGTAAGTACAAAACATTCCCTCCACACACTTAATGGACGCAAAATTGTCCATTCTTCCTCTGAATTCAGCTTGGACCTCAACGAACTTTGCATGGGTGTACTCAAATTGAAACTGCCTTTTAATGGGTGAGTTTAACCCACATTGAATTGTGGAGTCCATTGACTTGAAATCTGCCTGAAATTCCTTTTCTGTCTTGCTTCTCAGAGCATTATCATACTGCTTCACAAATTATTACAGGCTTGTCTTTGAGTTGATATATCCATCAAAGAAAGCATGTATGCTCTCACTGCGTTGTGTTGTTGACATCCCTGCCCAAAAATACTTCTTTAAGAAAATTGGCACTCATCTATGTCTCTCCATGTACAAATCACTCAACTAATTGTTATCTTCTAGTTCAAATTCTTTGATGAAAGCAGACCACTTTTCTTCAAAATCTTCCATTGTTAGGGTATCGTAAACAGCTACTTTCATTGCATTCTTAATATTGTTATATTCAATGCAACCTTTCAACTTCTCAGGGATTTTTTTCATTATATGTCATAGGCACCACCTATGTCGAGTAGTTGGAAAGACTATCTCAATAGCATTTTGCATGGCCCTACATTGGTTCGTGACAATACCAACAGGTGCCTTACCTGACATGTAACAAAGCCATGATTCAAATAGCCACACAAATGACTTCGTGTCTTCAGCTGAAATTAGACCACATCCAAGTAAAACTGATTGGCCGTGATGATTCACATCGATAAAAGTAGCAAATGACATGTCATATTTATTTGTCAAATATATTGTGTCAAATATATTGTGTCAAATATATTGTGTCAAAAGTCACAACATCTCCAAATGACTCATAGGTGGCTCTACTTCTAGCATCAGCCCAAAATACATTTTGCACATGAAAATCATCATCAACGTCTATATTGTAGAAAAAATTACTATTATCCTATTGCATTCTTGCAAAATAATTCTTCAAAGTCTTCCCATCACCTTCCTTGCCAATTGTACGTCTTTCCTTGTTGACATAATTTCTAGCATCTTGCTCATTAAATGATAAGTTCTCGTACCCTCCCACCTCATAAGCAAGAGACCGGACTGTCTTATGTATTCTTACCTCTGCATCATCATTCACTTGGATTGTTCTCTTCACGTGCATACTAAGATTCTTGTTAACTCTCAACATTCTCACCTTTGTTGGGCTAAGTTCATGAGAGTGTTCAAGTATAGCTGTCTTGATGAACCATTATCCATCTCCCATCTTCTTGACTGTAATTTTTGCTTCACAATTTGTCTGTCTAGTTGGAAGTGTCTTCAAAGTGTTTGGTATTGTTGACACATGTTTTCCCTGTCTTGAACAAGTTAGCATAATATAATTTACCTTACCATCATCTCCTTTTTTTGAAGTTCTATTTACAATACCAAACCCTTATTGGTAAGCATATTTCCTATAAAATTCCTTAACATCATCCTCTGATAGAAACAACATCCCTTGTTTTGGCTCATAACTTTCAAACTCGTCATTCAAGGCATCACTCATAATAAAGTCACTTTTACACGCTTCTTCCACATTATCAATAGCCTTAGATGTATTGAGATTATTTGAACCCTCCATCAACTTCAGTTTTGGGTTGCTACACATACCTGTAGGTTATCAAGTATTTACCGTCATGTTATAAGCATATTTCATATTTCACCAACATTTAGATTTTATTATGAAAGTTAAGAAATGGCAGTGAAAAGTAAACATACAAATGACAATAGATAATGAGGATAGAGACCCATTCGAATGGGCCTATTCTATAAAGGGCACACTTAACCACTTTTGAGATGAAATAAAGCTTAAAAAGATAGCCTGGAACCATCTAGTCTAACAAAAGAATTTACAATGGTAGTCATGTTAATCTTCTTTCATGTGTGCTCAAATAAGTCTCAAATGGCTAAGTGACAATTTTAAAGTGTATAAAAATATTATTCAAAACATGCCATTACTCTTTCTCTTCTAAAACAGAATATGTTTTACCTCTATAGCAACGCATAGGTAAGAAATTAAGGATGTTCAATGGACCAACCATTTCTGCTATATGAACCAGACAATAACTCATCCCAACTCTACTCTACTAGTAGTTCATTTGTAAGTAATTACCCCCACTATTGGGAACTCATTGTTGGATTCACCAGAAACATGTGAAGATTAACCACTTATTCCAAATATATTAACCAGTTAATTTTAGATTCACCAAATAATGAGATTCACCACAAACCATGTCAATGAACCAGCCCTTTATGCTATATGAACTAGACAATAACTCATCCCAACTCCACTCCACTAATAGGTCATTTGTAAGTAATTACCCCCACGGTTGGAAAGTCGTTGGATTCACCAGAAACATGTGAAGAATAACCACTTATTCTAAACATATTAACTAGTTAATTTTAGATTCACGAAGTAATGAGATTCATTACAAACCATGTCAATGAACCAACCCTTCATGCTATATGAACTAGACAATAACTCATCCCAACTTCACTCCACTAGTAAGTCATTTGTAAGTAATTACCCCCACTGTTGGAAACTCACTGTTGGATTCACCAGAAACATGTGAAGATTAACCACTTATTCCAAACATATTAACCAGTTAATTTTAGATTCACCAAATAATGAGATTTACCACAAAACATGTCAATGGACTAACTTTTTCTGCTATATGAACCAGACAATAACACATCCCAACTCTACTTTACTAGTAGTTCATTTGTAAGTAATTACTCCCACTATTGGGAACTCATTGTTGGATTCACCTGAAACATATAAAGATTAATCACTTATTCTAAACATATTAACCAGTTAATATTTGATTCACTGAGTAATGAGATTTACCAAAAATCATGTCAATGGACCAACCCTTCCTGCTATATGAACTATTTTAAATCCTCATAACAGAAACAAAATATACCAAATAAACCAACGAATGAACCCAACAAGCATCCTCCCATTTACCCATCTAATCAACACACAGCCAAGAAAAATAGATTTCATGGATTTGTACCTAACAAAAAATACAACTCACTAAACAGAGAGCATAATACGCAGAAAATCACCCAAAATACGCAACGTTTCACAGAAATTGCAAGTATCCATGTCAGGAAACACGAAATATTATGGAGAAATGTGGAGGATACTCACCGAAATTGTAGAAAATCGACAAAACTCGAACCTCACGTGCGCGTGTGAAAGTCGGAGTGAGGGAAAAGAGTGAGTGATGGCTGAAAATGAGGGAACGAGAATGAGAACAAGAGAACAAGAATTAAAATGTTGTGGGTGGGTGCCCTAGTGAGTGCGAGAGTCTCAGAGGAGAGGGAGATGTAATAGAGATGAAAGAAAGAAATGAGAAATAGAGGGAAGAAAAGAAGAAAGGGAGGGAATGAATAAAAAGGCATTTTTCGCACCAAAATACGAACACGTGGAAAAAAATAGGACTTCAGCAAATATACGTATGGAGGGATACGATGGATAAAAGTTGGGGGCACTTTTGTTGGACATATTGCGTGACCAATGTTATAGTCTAATGATGACAGTGATGTGTTTTCTGTGTTAATTATTTGAATTTTTACTTTTGGCCAGCAATTAATGAATTAATTAATTTATCAAAAGCATCAAGTCGATGCGGGGATGTATCATGTACTCTTAAGATAACTCCTAAAAAGATTGTCTCAATTGACGTATAAAATTACTGTTACCGTATATACAAAAAAAAATTTGTTAATGGTCACAAAATCACATAATGTACGAAAGAGATGGATAGAAGGAAAATCATACAAACAACAACAACCAAGCATTTTCCCAATATGTGAGGCTAGCTACATGGATCAAATGACGTCATTGTGCTCTATCATAAACCAAGTTTTCAGAAATGTTATTCAAATCTAAATCTTTTTTAATTGTTTCATCTATAGTCTTTCTTTGTCTCTCTCTATCTCTAGTTATTAGACTATCCTCCACCTGATCTACTCTTCTTATCGGGGCTTCTAAGGGTCTTCTCCTTACATGTCCAAACTACCTAAGGCGAGATTCTACCATCTTTTTCACAATAGGTATTATCCCTGCTTTCTCTCTAATGCATTCATTCATAATCCTATCTTGTCTTGTATGACTACACATCCAGCGCAACATCCTCATCTCCGCGACACTAATCTTATGCTCTTGCTAACTTTTTACCACCCAACATTCAGTACCATACAACATCGCGGGCTTTATAATTGTGCGGTAAAATTTATCCTTAAGCTTGAGAGGCACTTTTCTATCACAAATCACTCCTGAAGCACTTCTCCATTTCACCCATCCAACTTGAATCCTATGGTTTACATCTCCTTCTATCTCTCCGTCATTTTGTATGATAGATCCTAGATACCTAAACCGTGTAACTTATGGTATAGTGTGGTCCCTAATTTTCACTGCTAAGCTGGTATTAGCATGCTTCTTACTGAACTTACATTCCATATATTCCATGCATTTTGGTCTCTCAACTTTAAAAATGTGTAACAAAGTCTTTTAATTCTTTAAAGTGTGCAAATGAATCCAAAATGATAATAGACGTTATATTTTGGATAGAAATCGTTACGTGTCGAGCACGTGACACTTAAAAATTCAAAACACCAAACAAGGTCTAGCACACATGAGGGTATTTTGGGGTTTAGAGTATTAGTGATCATATAAGGGACACTTGACCTTCATCATAAGTAGAGGTGTCAAAATGGGCCATTCCGGCCCATTCGAGGTTGGCCCATTTTCGGGCCAGCCCATTCAGGGTATGTAAGTTTCGACCTGGTATTTTGCTAGCTCAGTCTAGCCTATTTAGCTTTATGTAGTGTTAAAAGAGCGAGTTAGCCCGACTCATTTGGGCTTAACCCATTCGAGTCATGTAAGTTTCGGGCTGACATTTTGCTAGCTCAATCCGTCCATTTTGTTGGGCTATTCGGGCCAGCCCATTGGGCTTACCCCATTTTGACACCCCTAATCACAAGTGAACCCTACCCCCAAACTTCTAATCGTTTTCTAAATATACCTAAAAAATTCCTAAACCCAATTCTATATTCAGGAGACCTATAATTTTTGCCATTGAAGTTGTTCGTGTGAAGCTCTGTGCGTGAACCGTAGCACATTCTGCTATAAAAGGAAGCTCTGTACGAAGAAGACTTATAATTTCATTTATGTACTCAAGGTGAGTTCATATTAAACCCTACAGCTTCTCCGCATTTGTTTTCGTGTGAAATTGTGATGGTTGTGGTTTAAGGTTTTCTCTATTTGGTTTGGTAGATTATCAGCTTTTGGTATTAATTGTGGAGTTTAGAGTTTCTGGTATGTGGTCCCAAATTATACTGACATTGCTTTTTTTTTGGTCAATTTTTGCTTACCTTTGAATATGTCTCTGTTGTAGTTTATTTGCTGACATTTGCACTTTGATTTTGTTGTTTTTTTTAATCAATTTTTGCAAACCTTTGAATTTGTGTGTGAACAAAATGTGCATATTTTATTGAATTTGTTTATTATTTTACTCTGTAGGGGACAAAATGTGTATATAGACAAAATCTTTGGTCTCCATCCTATTGTATATGGACCCTTAGATTGAATTTGTTTATTATTTGAATATTGTCCCCATGTGCTTATGTTCCTATTTATGCAGATGGTTATCATAACAATGTTATTACATTATGGAGGGAAGGTCCAGTTTAAGAGACCTATGGATTATGTAGGAGGTGTGTGTCATAAGTTGTATAACTTAGACTAGTGATCTTTTATCCACTACATATTTGGGTGCTTATGTGAGAAAGCAAGGGGTTGGGGAGCCTAAGTATTTGTGGTATAAGTTTTTGGGGCAAACTTTTGACCATGGACAGAATAGATTATTTAGTGATGATGATGTGAGAAGAATCTGCAAAAATACTGGAGAAAATACCTAACCTAACACTTGAGGTGTATGTTGAAGATGAAAGTGTTTTGAACAAAAGTGAGTAGGCTAAAAAGTCCAACCCTGTAGGCCCTGCACTTGAAATTCATCCTCACCATGAACCCTTTACAGACCTTCAACCTCACCTTGAACACCTTGTAGACCCTCAACTAACCATGAACACCTTATAGACCCTTAACCTCACCATGAATCCCCTATAGACCCTTTACCTCACTTTGAACCCCCTGCAGGATCTGAAATTGAACTTGAACCTACCAATGTTTGACAGAAAGGGAAGGAAAAGAATAAGGTAAAGGGTAAGGAGTGCTAAAAGGGAAGAAGAGAAAAATATATCATGCTGTTAATGATAAAGATAATGAGGAAGTTGACTTGGTTGATTGTGATTTTGAGGACAATGACAAAGCTATTCCTAACTTGTTCTTTGAAGACCATACACAGGAAGTTGAGGAGGAAATGAAGGATTGTGTGGGTTTAGAAAAGTTAGTGTATGGGGTTGATAATGAAAATATTAATGTTTAGGGGTTTGTACATGACCATAATGGTGAAAAAGGAGCAGGACAGTCTAGCAATGCCAATTCCAATGCTCCTACTGAGACTAATATTGGTCCAAATTGGGATGGGAAATTCCATAGTGACTATGAAGACAATGACACCCTTGTCACTCCTCCTAGTTCAGATGAAGAAGACAGAGGTGTTAGGAGGAGACAACTAGAGTTTAACCACTATACTGACATGAGGACAAAGATTAAGATGGAAGTGGGAATGAGATTTGTAAACCACAAGATCTTTAGAGAAGCTCTGAAGCAATATGGTATTGAGAATGGAATTGATTTCTATTTTTTGAAGAATGAAAAAACCAAAATCACAATAGTATGCAAGAGAATATGTGACTCAAAAATGCATGTTTCTAAAACTAAAAAAGAAGATCTTTTTCAAATTAAATCATGGTACAACACTGAACACAAAGGATGTGGATGGAATAATTAAAATTCAAAGGCCATATCAAGATGGTTATCTACCAAGTTCTAAGACCATATCTGAGACCATAAGAGGAAATGAGAGAATGAACCTTTCATTAACAAAGTAGTTAGAGAGTATAAGATATTTATCTCAAGGTTTCAAGTCTATAGAGCTAATAAAATGGCTATGAAGAAGCTCCAAGGCAGTCATGCTGCACAATACTCAATGTCGTAGAATTATTCACATGTTGTATTGGAACATAACCTTGGCTCAATAATGCTAATCAAAATTGATGAGCAACATTTTTAGAGGATGTATACGTGTTTGGATGTTGTAAAGAGAGGTCTCAAGTTTTGCAGGCTAATAATTACATTGGATGGGTGCTTCTTGAAGGCTGACTATGGAGGTCAACTACTGGTGGTTGTAACAAGGGATACAAATGATATTATGTTTCCTATAGCATATGTTACAGTAAAGGCAGAACTGAAGGACAATTAGGTTTGGTTCCAAGATAGATTGCTTGAAGATAATGGACAAATCCAAGAGCATGGATGGCTTTTCATGTCTAATAAATAGAAGGTGAATATTAATTTTCAAGTTATGATAGTCACTTTACACTTTATATTATGAATTCAATGTGTACATAATTTTGTTGCAGGGTTTGAAGGACATACTTGAGGACATAGGAGTGGAGCACCGGTTCTGTGTAAGGCATCTTTATGCCAACTTCAAGTTGCAGTATAAAGGACAAATGCTCAAAGAGTTGTTTTGGAATGCTGCAAGGGCCTCTACTAAGCATGAGTTTGATTTCTATATGTAGGAGTTGAAGAAGCTGAATGATAGAGTAGTTAAATGGTTAAGTGAAAGGGACCCTAGCACTTGGTCAAGGCATGCTTTCACTCCAAGGGCTAGATCTGGTTGTTTGTTGAACAACATTGCTAAATTTTTCAACTTAGCAATACTACCTACAAAGGACAAACCTATTGTAACAACGATGGAGACCATTAGAATGATGCTGATGATGAGATTTGTTGCTAAAAGGGAGGGGCTGCTAAAGTACAACCAAGTCATTTGCCCAAGGATTCAACAAAAGTTAGAAAAATCCAAGGAAGATATTGTGTTGTGCATTCCTCACATGAATGATAATTGGAAGTTTGATATAGATACATGGTAGAGGTGGCAAAATGAGTTCAACCCGTTGGGTTGGCTTGCCAACCCGCTATTTTTTTGCGGGTTGGGTTCAAGATTTTAACCCATTTTTAATTTTTAACCAAGCATAACTTCGCCCGCTTAACACAAGGTTAAGCGGGACGGGTGCTTGGTTGGCCGTCGGGTTGAGTTTTTTAAAAAAAGTATTACAAATTAGTCTTATTATTTGTATTTGTGATATTTTTATGGTTATGATACTAAATTTATTTTATTTTTTTGTTTTTTAATCTCTATAAATTATAATTTTTCTATTTTTTAATTTTTATGATTTTAATTTTTAATTTTTATACATTTTGTTTTATTTTTTAAGATCAACTCACTTACTTTTTTTTTTTATTTTTTTTCTTTATGCGGGTCAACCTGTCAACCCGTTAACCCGCACTAAAGCGGGGTGGGTTAGCTCTTCCAACCCATTTTTCAAAACGGGCTAACCCGCCCCGCCCCGTATTTTTGCTGGTTAAACACGGGGCGTGGCGGGTTCGCCTATTTTGCCACCTCTAATACATGGCAAGGAAGCAAGAAAATGGTAAATTTGGAGGCAAGGACCTATTCTTGTAGGATGTGGGATTTAAGAAGTATTGAACTAAGTTATTTCTCTATTGCGTTATACATATGCTAATCAAATTTTTTATTGGTTAATTTTAAGTATCCCATGTACATATGCTGCTAGTGCTATTTATGTACACAGAGATGTGCTAGAGAACTATGTTGATGACTACTACAAGAAGGATACCTTTTTGCAGTGTTATGGGGTTATAATAAACCCTGTACCATTTGTAGATAAGTGGCCTCAAATTGAAAGTCACCTAATCCTTCCACATTTGGCGAGAACACCTATTGGAAAACCTAAAAAGGCAAGGAAGAGGACTCCTGAGGAGGAGCCAAAGAATCCTAACAGAGTTAGTAAGGTTGGAAGCAGCATCAAATATGGAAATTGTCACCGAGAAGGACACAATTATCTCATTTGCAAGGCACCCAGAAATCTAAATAGAAGAATTTTCAAGAAGAAAAATAATGGAGGAAGTAGATTTGTTACAACTGAAATTGCACCTGCAATTGCTCCAAATGCACAAAATCCTACAGTTTCAAGTGTTACTGATGCTCTAGCTGCAAGTGCATCAAATCCTACAGCTACAAGTTATGTCAGTGCAAGAAGATCTTAAAATCCTACAGTTGCAAGTGCTCCAAGTGCAGGAAGATCTCAAGTCCTGTTGTTACAACAACTCAAATAGCATGTAGTCAAAATCCTAGAGCTAGTGGTGGACCTAGTACAAGTGCAAGTGGGGTACCAAGCCTAAGGAGTTTCGGAAGATTCTCAATGACTTAAGAAACCGACTCTAACTAACAATGCAAAATTCCAATAAATGTAAATGCTTTAGAGACCAAAGATAAGGGTTGTCAGGAGTATGTTGACACAATAGATATGATAGAACATAGTTTTTTTTTTGTATAGGGCTTGTGGTACTTTTTGATTTGGGTTGAACTAGTTCTTGTTGGACAGAACCATTAAATATTTTTTGGTCTTAAGCTTATTGGGTTTTTTGGATACTGAATACAATTGGTTAGGTTGGATACTGAACAATGTTGGTATTTTGGCAAGTCCTGTAATTAAGCACAATGTACATAAATGATGATACTTTATGCTGTGTAATTATTGCCCATTTGAGGCCCTTATGGAATGAACTTTTCTTATCAGTGTTTCTGTTCTTTAAAATGCATTAACCATATGTGTACATTTTTTACATGACAATTTTTTTTAGTGATTCTATTATTTACATTTCAGACTTATAAGTGAATACTGAATTATGCAAAGTTCCATCATTTGCAAGTGCAAAACACAACAGGATTAATGTAACACATTTCAGGTTAATCTAACTTCATTTCATTCCCACAACATCATTTACATATCAAGACTCAATTGCACCATACTCACTCAAGAAACTTACATACCCATGACCCCTAAACCCAAATACATACCCATTAATCAACAACCTTCATACCTTAATCCCACTACCCCTGCACAAAACTCATCCTTATCAAAATACATAACTCAAACCACTACACTTAACCACAAATCCATAAGACAACAATCAGTATCAATATGACAAATAGCATCCCATGAAGCTTCCACAATTGAGCCCTCTGTAATTCAATCTTCTTATGTAATAAACACATTTGAACTACTTGTTCTTCAACTTCTTCAGTTAAGGCATTGTTCCTCCTCTGCAATTCTTTCACTTCTTCACTTAATGCCTTGTTCCTCCTTAATAGACCATTGATAACTTTTGATATCTCTGGGTTGGAATTGTGTCATACCAATCAAAGTTGCACTTATTTCTAAACCATACCTTCCACAACCGAAGAATCTCCTACCTGGGTTTTTCTCGATCCATGAAGTTTGCAGCGAACAAAGAATTTTGCATATGTAGATTTGTCTACACTCCCTCAAGCTAGATGAGCTCTCGGAAGACTCTGAAGGATGCATTTTTTTCAGCACTGGTTGGCTCTTCTTCATCGTCTTGTTCCCTGAAGCTGGCTGAGCTCTAGTGTGATGGAGGTGCAATGGGGTTCTGAATGTTGGACCTTCGTCTTCTTGCTCTCTGATGGAGATTTTAGAACTTCAGGGGTGATGGGGTGAGATCAAGAGCTGAATGGGTGATTGAGGGTTCACTTGCACAGGACCTTGTTTGGTGTTTAGAATTTTTAAGTGTCACATGTCAAGCACATGATAATTTTTGTCCAAAATATAATGTCTGTTACCATTTTAAACTCGTCTACATACTTTAGGGAGTTAAATGACCTTGTTGTACATTTTTAAGTTGAAGGACCGAAATGCAGACAAAGTTGAACTGTTTTTTTTTTTGAAATTTTTCCTAATAAAATCTTGTATGCTACAAAAAATTGCTAACGACATTTTTAATAAGAAAATTTTAATAATAATTTAAAAAAGAATAATATTTGATGCACAACTACAAGTCTATAAGTTGTATATCACCTCAATTTATAGTAAGGTGATAAAATCATGGTGTAGATACGCAAAAAATAAAGTGAATATAATTATAATCAAATACAAAAATTATGCAGATGATTATACATGTTTTTTAAAAAATAGTGTTTAGCTTATTTCTGTCTTATTTTTTTGGTGTATTGCCCTTCCAAATGCCTCTTTGTCGGTGTATCTGTAATAGTCTTGTCGTGACCGGAATCGCGGCGGGATAACGACTTAAATTAAAAAAAATTAGGGAGTCGCCATCAATTTTATTTTTATTGGAAAAAATTAAAAACCCAAAAAGATGATCTGCGTTCAAAAACTCAGGTTCGAGAGTCTAATTATGCAGAGGAAAAGATGGAGACTAAACCCTACAGCACCCCTAATACATTTGTCCTAAGACAGTTACCTTAAATCAGTTGCGCAAATTTTTATGACTCTTAAAAATATTTATTTTACCCATTTTCAATAAAATAAAATAAAAAAGAATTACTAATTTAGGAAAAATTAATTTTTGGCTTGACTAGCACGCGTACGTATCTCCTGGTGCAATTGAGAACTCAAAGCCATGTAATTCTTTAGAAAAACGATTGTGGGTTAGTTATTTTTAATTTTGAAAAGATTTTATTATTATTTCCTTTTTGAAAATTCATTTGATTTTTATTTGTGCTTTTTTTTTAAAACGAATCATCAAGTTATTGCAACTTAGATGATTTAAAAGCTGCAAGATTAACAAGTTGTCACAACTTAACTAACCTCATTTTATTCTTTCTCAACAAGACTCAAATATTTTTTTTATATTTTAAAAAAAATAAATTATCAAGCTGTCACAACTTAGATGATTATTAAAATTATAGAATTAACAAGCTCTCACAACTTAATTAATCTCATTTTATTCTCTTAAAAAAAGGGTTCAATAAGTTTTTATATATTTATTATTATTATTATTTTTAAACAAAACTTGGCCCAAATTATTTAACTAATTTATCATGTTAGAATTCTTTTGCTCTTTTTTATTTTTCCTTTTAAGCTGTTAGAATTATTCTTAATATTTCTTTTTTTTACTTTTTCTTAACAGAACTTTTTAACACCAAACAAGTAATTAAAAATACAAAAAAATAAACAAAATAAACAATAAACAAATGAATAAAGGAAGAGACTTTTAGTCTCAGAGAAGAACGAAAACCAGGAAACAAAATGGGGCTTTTTGGTTTGCTTTGGACGACGACGGAGGTGACGTCTGGTGGGTTGTGCAGTCCGACAGTTGCGGCTGCAAAGGTGGGCAACGGTGAGGCCGATTCGGGATCGGGATGTCGAGCAGGTGGAGTTGCTTCATGTGGAAGCTAGGTCTCGGACCTGGTGGAGCTGGTTCGACGGGTCGGAGCCAACTGGGGTCGAGTCTCACGGTCGGAACGGCGATGAAGCGGCACGGCTGGACAATGAGGTTTTGGGCGGTCCGCGATGCGCAGTGTTGTGCGAACGAACGACGACCGTGGAGCAGTTCGCAGCGGTTGTACTGCTAGAACAAGGTGCGACTTGGATCTGAGCCAAGGTGGGACGCGTACGGCGGCGACGGACGGTGGTCTCGGCAATGGGGTCTTGGTGTGGGTCTGTCGGACGGCGGCCTCAGTTTTGGCTATTTGAGGTGTTGTTTCCCCTTTTTTTTTAGGTTGTTTAAAGGTTTAGATGAAGGTTGGTGGGTTGGATTGGTTGCTAATGGTGGCTTGGTAGCGAGAAAGTTGAAGATAGGGGTTGATATGGTGATGGGAAAAGGTTATGGAGGCGGTGGTGAGTGAGGTGAGTTGACTCGATTTTGGGTTGTTGTGAGTTGTTTGTGGTGGTGGGTTAAAAGAATGGAGGTGGTGGTTTGAGAGTGGAGGTTTGGGTGAATGGGTTGTAGTAGTGGGAGAGGGTGAAGGGATGGTTGATATAGAAAAGAACGTGATTACGGAAGTGAAGATGGTGGCTGCCTCTATATGAATGAAAATGAAGGGGTTGGATGGTTTGGGTGGTAATGAGTAATGAAGATGGTGAATGTGGCAAAGGTGGTGGGTGGCTGTGTATGGTGGAAGAAGAAAATGAAGTGGGAAGCTTGGTATTTTTCGTTGGCTGCTCCTCCCCTCCAAAAAATATTCTCCGAAAAAATCTCCACCTCCCCTTTGTTCTTTGTTTCCTCTCTTGTAAGCAGATAAATTTTGCAACCCCCAAGAAAGTAGCTTAGATAGAGTGGCTGCTGCAGTTGTAGGTGCCTTCTATTTTCATGTACATTCCTTTAGGTTGTCAACTTCTCATGCTTGTTGTATCTGCGTTCTTACCACTTTTGGGCTACATTGAGCCTTGCATTTTGCTGGCTAGCAGCAGATGTGAATGATGGATGTTAGTTGCATTTTAACTAATAGTTGAAAACTAACTGAGAATGCAATCAAACTTTTTTTTTTGGGTAAACCGAGATTAACATTATTTTTATTATTATTATTATTTATTTTTAATTATTATCGTGTTATTTTTTTAACATAAAATAAGGCAAAGTGATAAAATAAATGGGCTAAGAGATGTTTAGAGGATTTAGTAAAAAATGTGGACAATTATTAACTTTTTTTATTTTTTTACTTTTGGCCCAGACAAAATTGAGTGTTCACAGTTGCCCCACTCTACTTGTTTCTTACTAGATACTAGGAATAACCATAGTTCTTCTTATTATCGTCGTAAGAAACGAGTAAAGACGTGAACTTAAATTTTGTCCGGCAATATATAAGATGGTGTGAACAGACAATGCAAAGATGCCAATTGGAAACCAGCAAGCTCAAGCGTGGATTTACGAGTTTTCGCAACGTCGTTAATCGTACCAAGGTGAAGCTCAACATAAAGCCAGAGACGTCACCGCATTGTCAATAAGTTGTCGCAGCTCAGTTGACGTTTATTGACTAAAAAAAGTATTTTTTTTTCTTTTTCTTTTTTTTTGGAAATAATGTTGGGTGACCTCGTGACCTGGAATTGTAAAAGGCAATGAGCTTGGCCTGGAATTTAAAAGATAGTGGGATTCTGTGTCCCAAAATTTAAATGACAGTGGGCTTCTGTGTCCCAAAATTTAAATGACAATGGGCTTCTGTGTCTTGAAATTTAAAGGACAGTGGGCTTTTATGTCCCGAAATTTAAAATGCAATGGGCCTCTGTGTCCCAAAATTTAAATGACAGTGGGCTTTTATGTCCTAAAATTAAAAATGACAGTGGGCTTCTGTGTCCCAAAATTTAAAATGCAATGGGCTTCTGTGTCCCAAAATTTAAATGATAGTGGGCTTCTATGTCCCGAAATTAAAAATACGTTCTCTCCCAAAATTTAAAATGCAATGGGCCTATGTGTCCCGAAATTTACGTCTCTCGAAATTTAAATGACAGTGGGCTTCTGTATCCTGAAATTTTAAATGCAATAGCTTTTGTGTCCCGAAATTTAAATGACAGTGGGCTTCTGTGTCTCGAAATTTAAAATGACAGTGGGCTTCTGTGTCCTAAAATTTAAAATGCAATGGGCTTTTGTGTCTCGAAATTTAAAATGACAGTGGGCTTCTGTGTCCTAAAATTTAAAATGCAATGGGCTTCTGTGTCCCGAAATTTAAATGATTGTGGGCTTTTGTGTCCTAAATTTAACATGACAGTGGGCTTCTGTGTCCTGAAATTTAAATGACAGTGGGCTTCTGTGTCCCAAAATTTAAAATGACAGTGGGCTTTTATGTCTCAAAATTTAAATGACAGTGGGCTTCTGTGTCCCGGAAGATTTTTTTTTCCTTTTTTTTCTTTCTTTTTTTTTGGGAAAGATCATTGGGTCATGGACCTAAATTTTTTGTGAAAGCTACCAAGCCAAGGACTTGGAATTTTTTTTTTGACACTTCACCAAGTCATAAACCTAAATTTTTTTTTGAAGCTTTTTTCTATTTTTTTTATAATGAAGCTTGGCGTGAAAGCCAAAGACCTCACTTTCAAAGCTATTGCAGCTTATTATCTCATGAAATAATGTTGTACTGTTCATTCCTGCAACTCAAAATCTAAAGGTCATGTCAATAGATTGAAAACATCATATCAAAAACCTTTTATTTGTATACTCGATGCTAATTGTTTCCTCGAAAAACTTTGATCCACCAAACCTAGGTGCAAACTCTCGCAAACTAGAGCTTATCAGCTTGTTTCAAATTCCTTTGGATCTTCAAACATCGAGTATCTTTCCTTTTAAGTTTGATCCATTTCTTCTTCCTAGCTTTCTTCACAGTCTTCACTCATCCTTTTTTTTCGGGTACCTCCTTAAGATAACATTTCCTCTTCGATTGGAATTTACAAGTTCTTTTCAGTCTGACTTATTCATCTGAGAGTTACCCTTAGATGGTCACATCATAGTGTTGTACTCATGTTCACCTTACCTGAAGCATTACGTAACAGACTGACAAGCGTCGAACTCAGTCAAAATTATAACCGAAGTTATTACCTAAACTTGTAGTATAGTGAACAACACCGGATCGTCTCCGCAAGGATCGTAAATACAATTTAATCAAATCAAGTGAAAGTTAGCAAAAAGGGGGTTTGACGTTTAAGATCATTTTAAAGGAAGAAACAACAATTAAAGAAGCGATCATTTAGAAACCTATCCAAGATTGGGTGGATTCAATCATAGACCCTTCATAGAACACTTGAGCGCAATTGAATTGTTAATTTGGATCTAACTGAGTCTTGCATCAAATCCGAATTCATACTAGACGATCGTCTAGAATTCAATTAACAAGTGATAAACACAAATTTTGATCAATCGCATTATTCGGTTCAAGTACCTTTCAATTAACTTAGGCACAAATCAGTAACCTAACCTCTTCAATTCTGTGATTAATTTAGATCAATCAGTTCTAAGTTTCATCACAAATCTCAATCTTCATTTATGTGATTAGTTTAGATCAATCATTTCTAAGTTTCATCACAATCTCAATCTTAAACCAAGATCAAATCATATCAACATAAATAGAATCACCATTCATGCATTCAAGATCAAGAAGAAGAAGAAAAAGAAGAAAAGAGGAATTCAATTACAAATCAAATACAATGCATAACCAAGGTTGAAGAATCCAAACCACAATCTCTTCAAGAGTTCAAATTTAGAAAGTAGCTTAGCCCTCTTACCATGAAGGGGAGCATCAAAATATACAAAACTATGAGAAACTATGAAGAAACAAGAAGAAACTTAGAGAGAAATGAAGGAGAATACATCTTGTTCATGATAAATGGTGCCTTTTATAGAAGTTAACAAAATGACAAAGGGAAGTGGGTGGATGAGTGGATGAGTGAGTGGAGTGTTTGAGTGGATGGATTAGTGGGTTGGTTTAGTGGATTGGTTTAGTGGATGAGTGAGTGGAATGGTTGAGTGGTTGAATTAGTGAAAAATGCCAAAGGACTTTTGGTGAGTGGGAAATTATGGACATGAATGGGTGAGTGGATGGATTAGTGGATGGATTAGTGGATTAGTGGATGGATGAGTGGGTGGTTGAGGACGAAAATTTCGTGTCTGACTTGGAAGCCAAAAACGACCCACTATACTTCAGAACCACGAAAAGTGTTCTTCATGAAAGTTGTAGATCCTTGTCTTGGCTATAAAATGGATAGCTGGTTCGTCCAATTTGGCTTCCTTAAACCCAAGATATGTCCCAAATACCGTAGGTTGCTCAAACCCAACTTCAGCACCTCTGTTCCGACTTGCAAGCTCAAAATGACCTACTAGACTTCTTTTTCTCAAAATGTGTTCTTCATGAAAGTTGTTTATTTGGATCTTGACTATCCACTGTCCAAATTTCAGAATTATTACATCTTGAGATATGATTTTATGAGTGCACACTGTTCGGATTCTACTGACAGAACCCATATTCTGACTTCCATGTAAACTTAGGTCCCTTAGACATCTGAATCGGACTTCGAGCTCTTCATCAAAGTTGTAGAGCTTCCTCTTAGCTTTCCTACAAGGTAAAATTCATGTTCATCAGATATTAGGAACTCAAGTTATGGCCAAAATACAGAAACAATGTCAAATCTCAATAATGCTGAAAATATTCAATTAGGACCAATTTGAGCTCAAACTCACAAAATCATACCAAACTCAATCAATTAAGAATATGGAGAGTGTAAATAACTAAATATAAGGGTTTCTTAATGAATAAAATATGTGATTATCACAGACATACATGAATTCAAAAGTACAACAGGAAAGAAGTAAACAACTTTCAGATTGGTTTTGGAAGTTTGACTATACAAATAGTATTTACAAAAGATAAATATATGGACAAATACACAAACAATAACATGAGATTCAAATGGGTGTTGCCCCGGTATGGTTTGGTTTGACCTTTATGAAAGTCATCTTTAGTTGCCTACTGGGCATTATAGCCAATGATTTACATCAAGCCAAATTGAACTAAAGAGAAATTTGTCCCAGTGTAGGTCAAATTGAACCGAAGAAAGATTTGTCCCTGTCTAAGACTGAATTAAATAGGACAAACACCCAAATGACCATAAGATTTGCCCTAGCGTAGGTCAAATTGAACCAAGCAAAAGAAAAAAAAATTTTGCCCCAGTTTGGAATTGAATTGAACAGGGCAGAAACTTGTCCTAATGTAAAGCCAAGTTGAATCAAAAAATTTGTCCCATTGTAAGCTAAACTGAGCTAGAGAAAAATGCTCTAATGTAGAGCCGACTCGAACAGGGTAGAAACTTGCCCCTGGATAAGTCCTATTTTTTTTTCTTTTTATTCTTTTTTTTAAGAAGCAATGAACTAGATACTTGAATGAGCATAACCTTTTGTCTCAGAATTAAAGCTTTTGAAAATAACAGCAATTATTCATTGATCAGAATAGACTTTTTAAGGGTTGTAACGTGGCCAAGGTTAGTGGTTATGAAACGAAAGATATAAGGCTCAAACAAGTGTTTAAGGGTTAAATGGGACCAATGATCCTTATTCAAAGTTGAACCTTGTCAACTACTTTTGTACTTTCAAGCACATTTTTCTCTTATTGTTCTCCATTTCTTCCTTTTTTCTTTTCACTTCAATCATTCACCTTTGTCATCAATCATTTCATTTCATTTTCTTTCTTCTTTCTTTCCTTTCTCTCCTTTCATTTTATTTTTTAGTTTTTCATCATTTTTTTTTTACTTCATGCCCCTTTCACCTTTACTACCCCCCTTTTTTATGCTTAAGAAAACACCATGGTAATCAACATTTGTTTCGTGTTATCCTCTAATGTAGGGGTGATCCTTGTCCAGGGTTTATTGAAGAAAACTTTCAAGCTCAAAAAAAAGGATAACGAGGGATAATAAAAAGATGAATTCTTGTGAAGGAGAAAGAAAGATGGTCAATCTTCATTTCAAATCTTGATTACTCATTTTCAAAAGTTTTAATTTAGAGACAAAAATATTGTGTACAACAAGTGATTACTTCTTTACTCCATTTTATTTTTCTAATTGATTCATTCTTTTTCTTTTTTCTCTTTTTTTTTTGGCCTTAGAAAAGGGCACCTGTACACGTGGGCTTCATGACCACCGAAAGTTTTTCTGGAATGAGAGTCCAATGGGATCTGAACCAAAAGAAATCAAGTAAAAGAAAGGAAAGAGTGATAAGAAAGAAATGACAAGAACATGAGTGCCAAGAATGTTGAGATCCATGCAAATCTATTACATTAATGCTTCAAGAGAGTTTACATAAGTTCAAGCATCACAAAAGTCTAAGATGACAATCACATCAAATTAAACACCTCAAATCTCTAATTGTTCAGAGGTTCCGAGTTGCTAGAGGGTGCTTGGTATAGACAGGATGAGTTAGGACATATGAACGCGGCGAGGGAACATTATTGCCTTGGTATGAAGTTTAGTAAGCACTGACTTCTGGCTCTTCCTCCCTTGTCGGTTCCACCATCTTAGGAAAGCTACTTTCTATATTTTCAATAGGTAACTTACCTGATCTTACAAGGTTCTCAATCCTTTCTCCAGTCGAAATTAAGTCAGAAAAATCCCCATAGGCAACCCCTGCCATTAACTTAATAAAAGGTGCTCCTAAGGTCCCTATGAAGTACGAGCTCATCTCTGACGAGGTCAATGGTGGTTGAACCTAGGTTGTCAACATTCTCCACATTTGGGCGTATTGCTTGAAAGTTTCACCATACTTCTTTTGCATTGTCCCTAGCTGTTCTCGGGTAGGTACAGTGTCGATATTAAATCGATATTGCACCAAGAATAGGCTAGTCAAATCATCCCAGCAGGAAATCCTTGAATGGTCAAGTTGTATGTACCATTCCAAAGCTGGCCCGGTCAAGCTTTCATGAAAGAAATTGATTAGGAATATTTGATCCTGCGACCAAATGGCCATTTTGGTAATGTAAGTCTTTATATGAAACTTTGGATTAATACTTCTATCGTACTTTGAGAAATCTGGAATTTCAAAGTCCTTAGGGATATTGACTTTGGCTTCTGAGCACAGTTCATCGATTCCTACTGAATCATACAAGTTAGGGCCTTGAATGACTTTAATTTGTGCTTGCATCTTTTTGATCAATTCATCTCTTAATTTTTCTTTTTCTAAGTTGTTGTTCAGGAATATCTTTACTGGCTGCCTATGAGCAGCTTTTGCATTATTATTCTGCCTTTCAAGACTTCTGTTCATGAAACCATCTCCTTCACTTGCATCTATTCCAATGTTGACAGGGGTTTCATTTGTTGTTCTGAGGGTCTCGATTAACTGTCTCAGTAAATTCTCGACCCTTGATTGTCCTTCTGCCATTGCATCAATTCTTTCTCTCATTTCATCCATCTCTTGACCCAAATTTCTCTCTGAGTTTGACATCTGTTGCAACCTAGTTTGCGACCTCGTCTCGTTGGACCGGATTTGTGCGATCTGCGTTTTCCGAGGACGAGCAATGGTTGAAGTTTTAAAAAAAATCTTTTTTTAAAAAAAGAAAATGAATATATACAAAAATGCGTGATGAAAATTTGTTCTTTTTTTTATTTTTTTAAAAAACTAATTTTTTTAATGCAAAAATGAAAGATGTGAGGAGAAGATAAATAAAGAATAAATACGCTCCCTTTGTGTCCTAATGAGATTGCCTTAAACTTGAGGATTTATATCCTAAGGATCTATGAGTCTTTCTGATTGATGAGAACTTTCATTGGGTGACTTTACTATTCTAAAAGCCTCTAGAGCTAAGTCCATTTCCAAAATGTTGACCACAATAGTGGGTAAATCACTAGGTGCGGGACATTCATGAAAAAGACACACTCTAAATGAGATTTTCACGATAACCAAATAGGATGTACATCCAAAATGGCTACCACTACGCAACCTCTACCTAACTTAAGCATCACTCAGACCTGAGTATAAGGCCCCACTCGAATGTGTGTGATAAACGTGTAAGTGCGGTGTGTGTAAGGAGCATACAAACTTTTACCCACCTCCTGCAAAACAAAGCAATCACAACACAAATTCCCAAAGGTTCTCTACCCTAAGGTTTGCATAACAAATAAAAAAATACAATTAAAATAATCAATAAAAAAAGATTAAACAAAAAAGACAAAAACAAAAACAAAAAAAGGTAAAATAAACATATAAATGTCACAAAATTTGCACAACTAATTTACAAAAGCTTGACTCTCAAATATTCCTAGTGGAGTCGCCAACTGTCGTGACCGGGATCGCGGCGGGATAATGACTTAAATTAAAAAAATTTAGGGAGTCGCTACCAATTTTATTTTTATTGAAAAAAATTGGAAAACCCAAAAAGATGATCTACGTTCAAAAACTCAGGTTCGGGAGTCTAATTATGCAGAAGGAAGGACTTGCACACGCAACACTAATACATCTCGTCACAAGACGATTTACCTTAAATCGATTCGCAAATTTTTATGACTCTTAAAAATATTTATTTTACCCATTTTCAATAAAATAAAATAAAAAAGAATTACTAAATTAAGAAAAATTAATTTTTGGCTTAACTGGCGTGCCTACGTATCTCATGGTGCAATGGAGAATTCAAAGCCACGTAGTTATTTAGAAAAACGATTGTGGTTGGTTATTTTTAATTTTGAAAAGATTTTATTATTATCTCTTTTTTGAAAATTCATTTGATTTTTATTTGTGCTTTTTTTTTAACGAATCATCAAGCTGTTGCAATTTAGATGATTTAAAAGCTGCAAGATTAACAAGCTGTCATAGCTCAGCTAACTCCATTTTATTCTTTCTCAACAAGACTCAAATATTTTATTTTATATATTTTAAAAAAAATGAATTATCAAGTTGTCACAACTTAAATAATTATTAAAATTATAAAATTAACAAACTCTCACAACTTAATTAATCTCATTTTATTCTCTTAAAAAAGGGTTTAATAAGTTTTTATATATTTTTTATTATTTTTTAAAACAAAACTTGGCCCAAATTATTTAACTAATTTATCATGTTAGAATTCTCTTGCTCTTTTTTATTTTTCCTTTTAAGCCCGTCAGAATTGTTCTTAATATTTCTTTTCTTTTTTTACTTTTTCTTAACAGAACTTTCTAACACCAAACAAGTAATTAAAAATACAAAAAAAAATAAACAAAATAAACAATAAACAAATGAATAAAAGGAAGAGACTTTTAGTCTCGGAGAAGAACGAAACCCAGGAAACAAAAGGGGGCTTTTTGGTTTGCTTTGGACAGCGACAGAGATGACGTCCGGTGGGTGGTGCAGTCCAACGGTTGCGGCTACAGAGGTGGGCGACGGTGAGGCCGATTCGGGATCGGGATGTCAAGTAGGTGGAGCTGGTTCGTGCGGAAGCTGGGTCTCGTATCTGGTGGAACTGGTTCAACGGGTCGGAGCCGACTGGGGTCGCGTCTCACGGTCGGAACGACGGTGAAGCGACACGGCTGGATGATGGGGTTCTAGGCGGTCTGCGATGTGCGGTGTTATGCGAACGAACGACGATCGTGGAGCAATTTGCAGCGGTTGTACGGCTAGAACGAGGTGCGGCTTGGATTTGAGCCAAGGTTGGACGCGTGCGGCGGCGATGGACGACGGTCTCGGCAATGGGGTCCTGGTGCGGGTCTGTCGGACGGTAGTCTCGATTAAATTTGTTTGAGGTGTTATTTCCTTTTTTTTTTTAGGTTGTTTAAAGGTTTAGATGAAGGTTGGTGGGTTGGATTGGTTGCTAATGGTGGCTTGGTAGCGGAAGGTTGAAGATGGGGGTTGATATGGTGATGGGAAAAGGCTATGGAGGCGGTGGTGAGTGAGGTGAGTTGACTCGATTTTGGGTTGTTGTGAGTTGTTTGTGGTGGTGGGTTAAAAGAATGGAGGTGGTGGTTTGAGAGTGGAGGTTTGGGTGAATGGGTTGTAGTAGTAGGAGAGGGTGAAGGGATGGTTGATATAGAAAAGAACATGATTACGGAAGTGAAGATGGTGGCTGCCCCTATATGAATGAAAATGAAGGGGTTGGATGGTTTAGGTGGTAATGAGTAATGAAGATGGTGAAGGTGGCAAAGGTGGTGGGTGGGTGTGTATGGTGGAAGAAGAAAATGAAGTGGGAAGCTTGGTATTTTTCGTTGGCTGCTCCTTGACGA